>OV050031.1:178806693-180056693 GCA_920105625.2 Clusia tigrina
TCTCTAGAGAAGGAACATCTAGGTAGAAAAGAGCCTGCTAAATTATTGTGACGATTTGACATCACAAAACGCACGAAATGCTATGGCATTACGGAAGAAACGCCGGTACTAAACCTATAGGGCATAGTAGATCGGACAATTGTGATCACATGGATCATAGATGACAAATGTAGTATGACACAAAAGATCTTCTACGTCGCAGTGTCGGCCATTGGGCAAACTACTAAAGCTAAATTATTATTATTATTATAAGAAATGAGGAATGGCGCAGAGGCATGAATGCTAAATGCAAATGATGGACGGATCGAAAATGGTGCATGGCGTTGGAGCCAGCTTATACTTTCCTGAACTAGATATCAGACAGCCTGATAATTGCAGTGTTCTTAGGCGAGATGTTTGCTGCTAGGAAAGCCGCAGAGCTCGCCTACATACCAGAAACTACGAACACCACAATGATTTTCTACATATGTACATAGTTAGGCTATGATTAAGGCTATAACTTCTTGCTGCGTATCCTCCAGAAATATTCGTTAATGCAAGGGAGCAAACGAGGGACTGGACACCAACCAGAGGCTCTTGCCGAATGATTATAGGCATACTGACAGATCACTGACTTTCGGTGGTACACGCTAAAGGGATGGGACTCACCAGGCCGCAAGGAAAACTTTGGAGCATCCCCTGTGCATATACCGTGCCTGCCATTTCTGGGAGCCCCTGGTTTGAGGGACTGGACAGTGTCTCAACACTAGGGATGGTTTCGCTCTTAAAGTTCTAGTACTAACGAAACTTATTATAACTCTTACTTGATATCCATTTGGCACTAAGTCTTGTGTGGCCTTCACGACCCGCCAGTGCAACCCAAACAAACCTAATCCGCATTAAATCCATTGGAAACTAGGAAAAAATTAATTATTATGCTATTTGCCTGATCCTTGGAGATATTGAGGTTATACTACTGATAATTATAAACTCAAGATAAACAATATACATTTATTTCAAAGTAAAGTTAGAAGCAAGGTATCTTGAGGCGTAAAACAATAGTCATAACCTTACCAAAATCATATCACGACATTCTTCCTAAGGTAGCAGCGATCATGTGTTCATTGCAACTTCCATTAAACGAATATGCTAAAAGTATTGTACACATTCAATCAATCAAATGATAAGATTGAATCGTAAAAAGCAAACTATTCAATTTTTATATCCAAAGTCTCATCTTTATTTTATATTTTTTTAAAGATAACGTTCACATATAAGTATCTGCATAGAAGTTCTTATAAAAGGCGTACTAAAACAGTAAATTTATTCAGTATATCATTCACTATCACCAAAAATGTTCAGTGCTAAAGTTTTCTTCATTCTGGGGTGCACACTCCTTGTAGCTACCGTGTTGCCTGTCTATGGTGTAAGTGCTGTAAACAAATTCCATATTTTTACTGGTAATAGCTTAATTTGTGTTTTTAGGCCGGAAATATGAAACAATTGAGTGGAGCTGACCTGGAGAGTGCTAAACAAGAGTTGGACAATACACTCGCATCTTCAGTTGATGGCCACCAATACTCGTAAATCAATTTTGATATTCCTTCTATTGGACAGATTTTTACATTTTGAATTTTACAGCGATCTGAAAATCATCTCAGCCACAAGCCAAGTTGTTCAGGGCATTATTTACAAGTATGTGGCCGAAGTTACCATCAAAGGCAAACCCACCGAACTGTGCAACATTACCCTCTGGTCGCGTCCTTGGCTGGGACCTAATGAAGTGAAGTTTAACTGCGCTTAGAACGGACATATTTTGGACTAAAGAAATTACTTGGATTACTTGTTAAATAAAAATAATGAATCAGCAATTGCCCGTAGTTTGTTTTTTATCCCACAAAGTTCGTTGCTCAGTCATATTTTATAAAGTAGCAATGCATGTATATGAGAGAACTCCAATGCAGGTACAGTTAACTATTGGAGATATGTACTTTAAAGGATGACTTTGAGCCCAAACAAAATTATATATAAGGCACAAATTCAGAAATTTATTTCAACATTTTCAGATTTGTTAGTACAAATTTTTTTTAGAATAAAGTTCCTATCTTTAAGTTTTATTATATTTCAAGTTTTAAAATTCATATCAATGCAATTATTTTATTCCAATTTCATTAATATTTGAAAGAACCAATTTTTAGTTAAACTTCAGGAATGGAACTACAGCGGATGTTTTGGTCCGGTCTTTATTGGGAGTCTATCTGTCGTATAGTCGTATAGTCGTATAGTCGTATACGAGCATATAGTATCATAACCACATAGCGTGACTACACACAGTGTGAAAATGTAAATAAACGCAAATACTGAATTCTTTTATATGTCTTTTAAAAAATCTGAATATTCTTCCATCCATATAAACGCATCTCGTATGCTGAAGGGTTGAAAATATGAATGTATTCATTCACTCTTCATCGGAAAATTGAAATATACTTTTATAAACAATGTTTCCTTAATATTATATAATAGGAAATAAAATTGATATCTTTCGTAATTATATTTGACTTCGAGTGGTCCCATCCAATAACGAAACCAACCGCCAATTTTTCACAGTTCGGTAGTTTGTTGTCAGTTTGAGAAATTCATAAACTATAATTCGCGCTCCAAAAATGCAATCAGATGGTTTTAGTTTTTTTGACAGAAGTCTAATCGAATGATTAATTGAATGTGAAGAAAATTTGTTTCTTGTTCATATTTGTCGTGACATTGAATCGAACTTTCAGTAAAATAAGAACAGTGATTGAGTAAGGTCAAGAATCATCAATATTAATAGTAAACGGATTTTTGTATGTAAATGAAAGAAGAAAAAAACCTATCCAGTTTTCTTATTTAGTAATTTAAAACTGGGACGCAAAGTCTAAGCGTGGATGGATTCAACATAGTACGACCCTTTTATCCATAAACCCCAGAAAGAGGGGGTATTAACCATGATATTATATATTATGATAATGAGGGTTATTCGAATCATCAAGTTATTAAAAAATTGTGTATTTGATTATTTTGATAAATTTACATTATTAAAAAATGGAATTTCGTAGTAAACAATTTTTTCTTTTTAGGGAGAAATGTTAACAATTATATTGAAAGAGTATTTAGTTCTATTAAAAGAATATAAATATGAAAGTTTTCAGTATTTTAGTGTGTACACTGTATCTGCTATGTAGCTTTCCCACCGGTATAATTATTAGACTAATATAAAGGATTTCGATATTTAAGATCGAAACAAAAAAAGTACCTTGTAGAAAAAATGTGGATTTAAAACGAAAACTTTTTATTAAATTTACAGCAAAAATTTAATTATTGAATTTACGAGTATATTAGTTTTATGTTTTTTGACGAAAAACTATATAAGGCCGACATAGCCGACTATACGACGACAAATAGACTTCCAGAAAAGACCCGAACAAGACAAAAGTAGTAGTTGCATTCCTGAATTAAAAATTGATTCTTTCAAATACTAATTACATATTTTAAATTGGAATATAATGTTTGTATTTATATGAATTATAAAACTTGAAGGAAAATAAGAGTTAAACATAAGAACGTTAGTCTACAAAAAAAATTTGTACTGAGAAAACATTTTTTGACTAAGAGGATACATTTTTAACTACTAAAGCTGAGAAGAGCCACACAAAACTTTCTCACTCCCCCATAACATGTGACATGTCTTTTCCGTAAATTTCGTAGGGACTGGGCCCATTTGAAGTTTCAACCTTCTAATTGCAAATTTTAAAATGAATTTTGCTGTAATATTGTGTTACACAGTTCTTTTAGAGACGGAGTGAACATTTCAAGGGATCGTATAAACAATAAGAATAAAGTTATAGAAAATGCAACAATATTAAATTATTCTGAATTTTTCAACCTGAAGACAGAATATGCAATACTAGTAACAAACATACAACCACCAAGAAAAAAACGATATATTACGATATATTACGATACTAAACATAGTATCAACATCTGTTGCCAAGCCAGCATTTTTGTTTGTGGAAGGCAATTTGTATGCGGAGATTAATTGCTTCTTGTTTAGAACATTATATTCTTTATGCTTTTGCTATTATACATTATTGTTTATATTTATTACCTATGAAATTAATGCGCAAGGCATTTTGTGTGGACACACACATATGTATATTAATTACACATTTTCATTTGCATTCGTTTATTTGGTTGGATTTCTTTTCTCGTGTATGAATATGAACTAATTTTTATTTTTTATTTAAAAGGATTAATCACAATAATAAATTATTATAACTAATTTAAGAAGAAGAGTCATAGCTACCAGGGCCTTCAACTCGATTTTAATATATTATTTTACATATTTACTTATTTATGTATGTATTTAAATATAATTTTGGATGTGGCATTCTTTTAAGAATTTATTAATCTTTGTTATGTTATTCTTTGATGTATCTTTTAGAGAATCACTTGGAATCTGGTTATGGAATATATTTTTACGGGTTTTTTGGAAGTTGGGGCAGTTATTTAGCAGGTGTAACGAGGATATTGATTCCCCACAGAATTGACAGTTAGGTAACGGTTCCCCACGTAGCAAATGCTCGTTTGAGCATTTGGTGTGTCCGATGCGGAGTCGTACAAAGTTTTTTGTTTGTTGGCGAGAGCAAGTTACAGGATAATATGGTTTCATTCCATATGTGTTGAAGGTGGTGTAAAAGTGTTTATATTTTTTCGAAGTGCAATAGTTCGTGGCAACGTGGAGAGATATTATATGTCGCAGTAGGTCTTTAGTTTCTGTGACTTGGAAGACGTAGTTTGGAGCCGTAATTGACTCTGCAGCAGCTATATCTGCAAGTTCGTTACCTGGCATCCCCGAATGTCCTGGGACCCACATAATTTTTATTTTCTTGGAATATTTAATACACGAGTTACGGATATTGTTTGTGGTCCTGTTGCTATCATTATTGAAGTTTCGAATGGCTTCAATAGTCGATTTGCTGTCTGTACATATGAGGAAGTTTCCTTTATTTTTGTGAGCAAAGTCGATGGCACATTTAACAGCAAAAGCTTCGGCAGTAAATACAGAGCTAAATGGAGGAAGACATCCTGACGTAATTAAATTTCCGTTGTGGTGGACTACAGCAAATGATGTGCCAAGAGTTCCTTTTGATCCGTCTGTATAGAGTAGGCTCCATTTTTTGTTTATATATTCACTTGCCGTTTCTGTAAAAAGTTGTCTATAAACTTTGGGATCGGTAACGGTTTTTGGATATTGCAGTAAATTCAATGCGAAGGAGCTATCTTTTATATTCCAATGTGGTTCACTTTGTCGCTTAGTTTGACAGACTTTTATATCCCAGTCAAGGTTTTTGGAGAGTTGGACACATCTACGAATTATGGATTTAATTTTATATTGCCGTTTGTGCTTAACAACCTCCATTATGTCTTTGTGCAGTACTCTGTTGTTAGTAATGAAGAGTTTAGGGATGAGAGATGGTAGCCCAGCTTCAGCGAATATATTTTTTAAAGGTGACGTTGGAAAGGCGCTGATGCTCCTGCGAACAGCTGTGTTGTAAGGGGCTTCCAAAGATTTTAGGTTTTTTTGAGAACACTATCCATTAATTGGCAATGCGTAATCTATTTTTGAAAGTATGAGAGCTCTGGTGATGTTAATTAATGTTGAAATGTGTATTAAACTGTGATTGGATGTTAGGTATTTAATAATGTTGAGGCGGGTAGCTAGACTTTTTCTTAACTGTAAACAATGCTCCTTAAAGTTAAACTTATTATCAAAAATAACACCAAGAATTCTCAGATGTTTTACAAGTTCAATATTTACATTATCATATTTAAGGCTAAAACAATTACATTTGGTTTTCTTACATATATGTAGTATTTTACATTTACTAACAGATAGTTTGGCGCCAGAGAAGCTGCCCCAATTTGTAATTTCATTAAGTATGTTTGTGAAAGTAGATTTGATAGTATCGAGATCTTTTGTTTTAGAAAATATAATGGCGTCGTCTGCGTAAATTGTGTGTTGAAAATTTTTGTATCCATCGAGTAATTTACTGAATTGGTCGAATGTAATAATAAATAGAACAACCGATAGGGGGGAACCCTGCGGTATGCCATTGACGAGGGGGTATGTATTTGATAGTTCTGTATTAACTCTAACTCTTATTTTTCGGTTTGATAAGAAAGCTCTGACTATATTAAAAATTTTCTTTCTTATACCCCAGGTCGCCAGTTGTTGAAGGACAACATGTATTCCTATGCGGTCAAAGGCTCTATGAAAATCAGTAGCTAAAACGGTAACATGGTTTTGGTGGAAAGTGAAGTTGTAACGTAATGTTCAAAGTGAAGCAGTGCATCAATTGTGCTTTGTTTTCGCTTGAAAGCTACTTGGTTATGACTCGTTAAATTGTTTTTTTATATAAACCACATTATTCTTTTAGCTATTATTCTCTCGAGTATTTTTCCGGTGCAAGGTAATAGGGATATAGGTCTGAAACCATTAAACTCATACTTGCTTTTATTGGGTTTTGGGATGGGAACAACCTCAGCTGTTCGCCAATTTTGGGGGTAAATGCCTTGTTCAAGGATGTTATTGTATAAATTTATGATTGTAATTTTTGCGTGTTTGGGTAAGTGTTTCAACATTTGGTACGATATACGGTCAAAACCAGGAGTTTTTCTCTTAGCATTGGATAGGGCGGACTCGAATTCTACTATGGTTATATTTGATTCTATTTGTTTGGCTGAGGTAGATTATTTTTTGGGTTTATATTGGGTTTGAAGTGCTGTGTTTTTTTCAATTCTAAAGTGTGGGTGAAAGTTATGGTTCTGCGAGAGGTTAGATCATGATGTGGCAACGAAATTAGCTATGTCTGTGGATTTGGATAATAGTTTCGCACCATTTTTTATTGTTTTTATTTTTTCAAGGTGCTTGCCTCCTACAAGGCCCCTAATGTTGGACCAGATTTTTTTGGGGCTGGTTTGCGGGTTTATATTTTCCGTGAGTTTTTCGAGACAATCTGCTTTGGAGTTTTTGATTGCTTTTCTGAAAACAGCATTGGCTTTCCTGTATAAGATCAGATTAGGTATACTTATATGTCTCTTATATCTGTACCATGAATTTTGTTTTTCCTCTCGCAGGTTGGATAAGTGGGTACTCCACCAAGGAAAAGTAGCTTTAACTACATTTCCTTTAGACTGGGGTATAGCTACATTTGCGGCACTACGGATGATATTTTGTATTTTTGCAGCATCTTTATTCACATTACTGGATTGAACGCAGGTTGGAAACTGTTTCTCACAAATTGAGTTAAAAAGAGTCCAGTCGGCTAGGTCTATTTTAAATTTTGGTTTTATTTTACTTTTTTCTATATTGAATTTAGAATTTATTTCTATGAAGATCGGGAAATGATCGCTTCCGTGCAAATATTCAGAAATTTTCCAAGAACATTTAGGAGCAATTTGTGAGGAGCATATGCTGAGATCTATGTGTGAAAAGGTTTTATGAGTAGAAAAATTCGTAGGCGACTCATCATTTAAGACTATTAAACTTTCACATAAAATAAGATCCTCCAAGATTCTTCCTCGTTGGTTGGAAATTCTTGATCCCCATAGCGGACTCCATGAATTAAAGTCACCTACTATAATGTAGGGTGTATTTATGGAGCGTGTAATAGAATGTAAATTTTGCGAAGTGAAGTTTTGACATGGGGGGATATACATATTGATTATATTGAAAATTATGCCAATATTGATTTCGATTATGTGTGTTGCTAGAAGAGAATTAACTGAAACCAGTTTGTGAGGGATGCGTTTTTTTATGAGGAAACCTACGCCTTGTTTAGAAGTAGTGTTGGTTGTCAAGTTATGAAAGTACCCTACATATTGTTTTGGTACTATTGTATTATTTGTTGAAAACGGGATGTGTGTTTCTTGTAGCGCAATTATGTCCGGGTTAAAGTCTTTTATTAACAATTGTAATTCGTGGTAGTTGTTTACGAATCCTTTTATGTTCCACTGTAAGAGTTTAAGGTTCATTTTTTGAGTACCAAATGGAGAAATAAAAAAGCAAAAAATGCGTTGTTTATTTTATTATTCTTCTTCGTCAGACGAAAGAAGAGTTTTGTGTGTTGTTTTGATGAATAATTATCTATATTTCGAAGAGAATTAAAAATGGGTAGTGTATTATTGTTTTTGGATTCAAGAGAAGAATGGTTAAGAGATGGTTTTTTAATAAGAGATGAAGTGTTGGAAGTAGAGGTGTTTGAAGCGTTGTCATTTTTTGTTTCTTTGTGTGTTAAGAAACTACTAAAACTGGTTTGTTTATTGCTGTTGTTGGATTCGAGAGAGAAGCTGGTTGAAGTAGTTGTTTTTTTACTAGTAGCGGTTAGTTCTGTTGTGGGAGTAATTTTTACTTTATTTGTTGTATGGTTTGTGGTTTCATTGTTTTCGTTTAGTTTTGTTTCTGTTTGATTTTTTGGAGTAGTGTGTTTTATGTTAGAAGAGGAAAGTACGGAAGCATAGCTATATACAGAGGGATTTAAAGGTGTTTGGTTTCTATGAATTTGCCTGGCTTCCCGTATTGTGCATTTGTTTTTTGTTTTTATGTGCAGAATTTCTTTTTCTTGGATGAACCTTTTACAGTTTCTGGAAGAAGAAGGCTGATCTTCTGCACAGTTAGCACAGAAAGTGCGGGAGCAATTAATGGGAGTATGTGGTGGGAGGGCACAGTTCGCACAAGCAGGGGTTCCTTTGCAGCGTTTAGCTGTATGTCCCAGCTTCTGACACGATTTGCAACGCATCGGATTGGGAATGTACTCCCTTATCTTTACTGTATGCCAGGAAATATCAATTTTGTCCGGAAGATGATATAAATCAAACGGTAAGAGTATAACTCCGCTTGGGTGTGTTTTACCTTCCGTGATTTTTAGGAATTTGTGGATGGAAGCGACTCCTTGGGAACTTAGTTCACGAACGATTTCTTCGTCTGACACAGTATTTAAATAGGGCGCATATACTGTACCCTTTGTATAATTTAGGGAGTTGTGCAATGTGCATTTAATTGGGCATAGTCCATGTAGTGTTTTAGCTGATAAAAATTTCTCGGCTATCCTTTGGTTTTTGACTAGAAGCAGCAATGTGCCGTCACGAAGCTCTGAGATGGAGGTGATGTCTTTGCTAATGAGCTGAAGAGATTTTTGCACTGAGAAACAGGAGAAGTTTGACAACGGAGTTTTTTCATCAGCAGAAGCTACAACAATGAATTTGGGATTAGCCTGGATGGTTTTTGGGAGATCGGGGAAGGTGATGGGGGTACTAAGGTTGTGCCGTTTCTTTTTTTTTGTCTCAGGGCCATCCGCAAGTAAAGCGAAACGGCTGCCTTCGACGGAGGGGGGCCATGATCTACTTTATGGAGTTGTACACTATTCACTTGATGGAAAGTATTTATTGTGTAAAAATACAAGTACGAACCGTAGTAAAGATAATGTGAAGTGGAACCGCGAACGGTATGCAAAAACTTGAGAAAAAACTCAGAAAGAAACCGGAGTATACACTTGTGTCTGCTCGCCACGAGTATTAGTCGCTATTATACATTATTGTTTATATTTATTACCTATGAAATTAATGCGCAAACCATTTTGTGTGGACACACACATACATATGTATATTAATTACACATTTTCATTTGCATTCGTTTATTTGGTTGGATTTCTTTTCTCGTGTATGAATATGAACTAATAAATACGAGTACATGTCACTAATGTGATATTTTCATATAATAATTGATTTTTTACCATATTTATGTTTAATTTATTTTGCTTTATAACTTGAATTCCACAAGAACAATGTGTGGGGATATTTTTCGTTAACATTTGATTCTAACAAACATGCTGTTACTGCGCTCTAGCAACATGTTTTTTAACTGGAGGTGTGATTGTCGCATATTCTCAATATACTCGTATGTATCGTACTTGACCAAGGAGACTATTAACATTTCAATTATTACTAGCCGCATTCTATACACCATGGTATAAATAATTACATATACCGTGGTATAAATGATTCTAATTGTATTTACAATAATCCTGATACACATATGAATATCATTGAATTTATAATTCACAATAATTTATGTTTAGAATGTTTTCTAAAATGCATTATGCGGGTCGATATTTGAATGCGTTGTCATTTTTTTCAATTATCAAAATGTGATTTCACATGCAGCTCAGAACGACATGAACTATCGGCTTGAATTTGTTCCTTTTATACATTTGTGTTTAGGATCAACGTCGTCCTTTAAAGTACATAGCTTCAACCTCTTATATAGAATACCTACATTGCTATTTTGGATATAAAATGTGACTGAACAACGAACTTTGTGGGATAAAAAACAAACTACGGGCAATTGCTGATTCATTATTTTTATTTAACAAGTAATCCAAGTAATTTCTTTAGTCCCAAATATGTCCGTTCTAAGCGCAGTTAAACTTCACTTCATTAGGTCCCAGCCAAGGACGCGACCAGAGGGTAATGGTGCACAGTTCGGTGGGTTTGCCTTTGATGGTAACTTCGGCCACATACTTGTAAATAATGCCCTGCACAACTTGGCTTGTGGCTGAGATGATTTTCAGATCGCTGTAAAACTCAAAATGTAAAAATCTGTTCAATAGAAAGAATATCAAAATTGATTTACGAGTATTGGTGGCCATCAACTGAAGATGCGAGTGTATTGTCCAACTCTTGTTTAGCACTCTCCAGGTCAGCTCCACTCAATTGTTTCATATTTCCGGCCTAAAAACATAAATTAAGCTATTACCAGTAAAAATATGGAATTTGTTTACAGCACTTACACCATAGACAGGCAACACGGTAGCTACAAGGAGTGTGCACCCCAGAATGAAGAAAACTTTAGCACTGAACATTTTTGGTGATAGTGAATGATATACTGAATAAATTTACTGTTTTAGTACGCCTTTTATAAGAACTTCTATGCAGATACTTATATGTGAACGTTATCTTTAAAAAAATATAAAATAAAGATGACACTTTGGATATAAAAATTGATTAGTTTGCTTTTTACGATTCAATCTTATCATTTGATTGATTGAATGTGTACAAACCTTTTAACCTATTTCTGGAGGATACGCAGCATGAAGTTATTGTCTTAATCACAGCCTGCCTATATACATATGTAGAAATTTACTGTGGAGTTCGTAGTTTCTGGTATGCAGGCGAGTTCTGCGCCTTTCCTAGCAGCAAACACTTCGCCTAAAGAACACTGCAATTATCAGGATGTCTGATATCTAGTTCAGGACAGTATAAGCTTGCTCCAGCGCCATGCACCATTTTCGATCCGTCCATCAACAGGTTGAAGGGTTTGTATTTAGCATTCATGCCTCTGCGCCAGCCCTCATTTCCTATAGTTAATTATATATTTTTTCGCAAGCTGAGAATAGGAATTAAATCATCCGTGTTAAAGTCGAGACTTTGACAAACATAAGTATGGCCGTATCTCGCTGATTTAATGCAACGTTTTCCGCAAATAGATCAATGGGGGCCAGATTCTGAAATGAGTTTAGTGCTGTCATTGCTGTAGTGTTTAAGATTTGCATAGGGCAACAACTCTTTGAACTCTCTAATAGGTTTACGGTAGTGTTCTACCAAACACCAGTCCACCACACCAGATCACCACACAGCGATATTGGTCTACCTATGATTGTATAGGAAGAAAGGCCCCAAGTGTATCCATGCATCCTTTTGCAATCCTAATAATGTGAGAAGAGCTGTATTCGTGTACGTGACCTTGGCATATGCTTGCTGCGCCTTTGACATACCAACTATATCTATATAGCATTCTTTCGGTTGTTCTTAGGAGGAATGACGTTCGACTAGCTAGGTTGATAGACTTTTGAATAGAGAGAGGTTACTTTTACCTCTCTTCGGTATAAACACAAGCCTCCGTTCACTCCAGACTACCGGAACATAGTTATATATCAAATACCCCTTGTAAATTTTCCTTAGCCACGATGTTATCAGGTGCACATCCTTTGCTAAAATGTCGCCAAGTACTAGTGATTTGTAGGGAGTAAATCAGTTTACATCGCATCCTATCGCTCGCGTTATAAGCAACCCTCCTCGGTTCATGGTGATTCGAGGTTCCTTGTATCTTCGCAGCCAGGAAAGTGGGCGATGACAAGCGTCTTATGCAATTCCTAACAACTAGTTGACCATTCGGTACTCTACTACCAGATAATACTCGACATGGTTGTAGGTTGCTTGGAAAACATCGATATTACCACAATATTTCTTCCAAGAGTTTCATTTAGCTTTTCAAACTTCTTTTTTATATAACCAGAGCATTTCTTTGTACTCACTCCTAGTTTGAATATTTCAAGTAGGGTGCGAATCCGCCGGTGTTAGCAGATATCTCTCTCAACGAAATACGAACTGATATCCCAGCCCGAGTTGCATTCTTTTTATAGAACTCCATTTTGATTTTTGTTCCAGGGACCATCCCCCTAGCGTATTTTCCTACCGCCGGACACCTCCTGGTACTGACTGAATGCATATAAAACTATACTCCCCGGACGGCTCCGTACACTAGTGACATACAAAAAAACAACAATAGAAACAGGAACAGAACATGATTATTTGTTTTTCAATTATCATTATAATTATTGATAATCGCTTTTATCATTATATTCATTGATAAGGCAAATAAATTAGAGCGTGGTATAAGAATTGGAATAGCATGGAAAAATAATTGTAGGTGTATAGTGAAGAGGGATTGTACACAAGGTTTTATTATGCTTGGGGACCAATGTAGAGGGAATACATGCTATCATTTAATTTCCTAATTTTAAAAAAACCTATAAAACCCAATAAAATAGGAACAATATTATTGTAATTTTTAATATTAATTTAGTAATTTGATTAATATTCAACATTTAAATATAAACATTTATAAATAAACAAAATTATAATGGTATTAATGCTGTCGAATTGTGTTTCCTACTTAGACCATTTTCCATTTGCTGTTGGGAAATTCTGTTGTTCTCAAAGTTGAGTTATGGATAAGATACAACATATACTCAAAATGAATATAAAATAAAATAATGTTTAGAAATATTGTCATACTGGCTTCAAGAGATGAAAATCTAATAGAGTGATTCTGGGATACTTGAAGCACAGAAACAACTTTAAAATATCAGAATTTGGGGATCGCCGAAGTGGTGACATTTATTCCAACAAAAAAAGGAAGCAAGTGAGTACCCAGTCAGAAATACTCACCTTATTAAAGAAATTGTCATTTCCAGTCCGATTAGTTTTGCTAATTTTCATTGATGATTCTATTTGGGTACTCTTGAACACAGTTTATATTTCATCTCGGAATTACTATTCAAACAGTAGTATCCAAGCAGGGTGCTACTCAATTATGATGCCACCAATGACTGATTTATTATTATCTAAAATTGTTATATTTTCATGATTAGATTATACTTCGCATGGGTTCAATTAATTTTAATTGACTTCACTATCGAAAGCCCCCCAAAATAAAAGAAAAGATAATTTCCTTTTTTCCATTCAATCAATCTTGGTCTACGGTTTAATTAAATCTTATAATCGATGGTACGGTCCTTCAAATATATTATTATTATATATTCTACATGTGCCATAATACAGAGTTTAATATTCGAATTTCTTGAATTTGTGACCTTTGAGCTTAGAATTGCAGTATCGTTTAAGAACGGAAGTATACAAATTGTGTGCGCTTACAACAAGAATGCGACTTTTTTAGAGTAACGAAACTCAGAAGTATTCAAAATATATTAAAGTGAGCGGTGGATGAGTCCACTGAAAACTGGCGAGGGAAAATTACGACGTGGTATTGGTATTGATCGCGAGATTCTAATAATTCTAATATAATGTAAATATGAAGTTTGATTGCATTATTTTGTTAATATATGTATAGGTATATTTAGGAAACGTACTCGCAAGTATTGGTTGTATGTAGGAATAGGGAAGGGTACTATATGCAATCACATCGATTCGATGATGTTAACCCTAGGCACGCTGTTTTGAGGACCTAGAGTAATACAAGTTAAGGAACTAATAGAGTCATACTACTATAAACAAATTTTTATTAATATTTGTTTAAAAAAAATTCCGTTATTCAGTGAATTGGATCAATTAGGGTCATTTTGACAACTCAGAAGTTGGTTAGCTGTGCGCGTAGCAGAAGTATATGAGCCACATATATGGACCCAACGTACACTACTGCTTATTTTTATTCATATATAATCAATACGAGCAGAGCTAGACTATATTTAATTTTAGTCCCAAAAGATCCCTATATGGAAAGTGCGCGTATCCTTTCTCTGATCAACCCCATTTCTGGCAGTTGGCTTTATAATTTCCACAAGCTGCTTCTCATAACATTTCGAGAAAATTTTTCAATTGTAAGTGTGACAGCATGTGGCAATATGTACCGCCCACATTTTGCATAGTGGTTTAATAGGATTCACATCTACATAACTGTCAAATTGTGCCATTACATATGACCGCAGGCTAGTGCAAGATATCACTAGAAGAAGAGAGTAGAAAGATTACAGCATTCCTCATGCATGAGGGGCTGTTTGAACATAATGTCCTGTCTTTTGTTTGTTACATGGATTTGGAAGTTATTACACGGAACATTTGGACAAAATATGGATTGCATATGCATACCAAACAATGCTCCGTTTTCTCCATCGATTTTTGGAAAAACTTACGTTTCCAAGTTTTATTAGTGACTCTTGTTTGACTCTTTGCAGCCTTTGTAGTCCTCCATATTGAATAATGGTAGGATTATAGTGGGCATAATCTATAATTGCTTTAAGTTGATTTTGTGGCATTTTTCCTTTTCTCTTTAAGGCAGGTGATCTTCTCGTCTTGGACATCTATTCTCAATCACAATATAGTGGATATGAGTCGAAGTTGTAAAAGTTCTTACATTCTCCTAAGTTTTTCTGCAGTTGTTCCGCAGGGAACTGCAAGTGATAAAAAAGTACTAAACTCGGACAATACTCTCTCGATATCATGGTTTCTTCTAAGACTACATTCCATGCTTATATGTATTCTCCCGTGTTTCTTGTACTTAGTTCAGTTTTTAATAGTCAATTTGCGCGAATGTTCTGTGAATTCGTGAATTGTATCAAAATATACCCATGATAAAAGGTGAGAGATCGAAACACAGATAGAAAAGTGCTTCTCATAATAACAGGGCTGTATTTATGTATTAAATAACAGAAAACCCAATACGATCAGGGATTTACACTAAGCCGCTGGTCAATACATTGGTTGTTCGGTTGAGACAAAATTTAGATGATTTTGATGTTCAATCAGCACTTCATAAATCTGTTTGTGCTGTTAGCATGATGTGAAATGTAATCGCCAACTGCTATAAATTTGTTTACGACAGTTTCAAAAAAACTGCAAAAATGTCTCTGTAGTTACTTGGAATCTACGAGGGCAACACTAAATGCAGATTCAGGTTCCTTGGATATGTCTTTCGACTTATGTCTCAAGAAAATAATATTTTAAATGAGAATTCCCTCCCATCAGAGTACTTTGCAGTCTACATAATTAGTTTTGTAAGTTTCTTCCGTTTGAGATTCATATAGTTTTTTCAACAGACTGAAACTTTAACGGTAGTACGGTGGATTGTATGAGAAGGAATGTTGGAAACATATCGGGAAACATGAATTGCAAGGCATATATACGAGTATACAATAAAACACGAACAAGTCCTAAAATATTAATTTGTAATTGTAAGGGTGCCAAGGGGGGCAGGTTCACGTTAGGGTTTCCTGCTACTAACGGCTCATGTCTCTTAGATCTTCCTACTCTCACCTCCACGTGGTGTACCCTGGTAACCGGAGCAACCTAGGTGAAGATGTGGTAACCAACCCATGTGGGATCCTTGGTCAGGGCCAACGAGAGAGGGAGCTTTGGTGAGGCCACTCTGACATATTCGGTTTAAGGATTCATCAAAGTGTGCGAGGCCAGGTGGGGTCTCGCATGTAGGAACGGTGGCGGAGGAGTACTATAGGTACCAACGGTAGCGCCCATACCCCCGAGATGGGTTACCACTACCAAACAAAATTCCCTAGCTTAGGGTTGTGCGCTGGGCTTGGAACCCGCAACATAAAAAACAAATAATCCAGTGAATATAAGATTGAAGCCTCGGATGAAATACCCCACAACTGTTGACGACAAACCCGCAAACGTTATAAGGAACACGATTTAAGGATATGCACCTGGAATGTCCGGACCCTTAATAGGGAAGGTGCCTCTATCCAGCTGGTTGACGTCCTTGAAAAATATAAAGCTGACGTCACCGCACTCCAAGAAATGCGATGGACGGGACATGGACGCTCAAAAAAAGCTACATGTGACATCTACAGCTGCCATGCGACGAAGCGCAGACTCGGAGTAGGTTTTGTGGTAAGCAAACGACTGCGAGATGAAGTCCTGGGATTTACCCCAGTCGACGACAGGCTTGCCACACTCCGCATTAAGGCAAAATACTTTAACATCAGCCTAATCTGCGCACATGCTCCGACGGATGAGAAAGACGAAAAAACCAAGGAAGCCTTCTACGATCAACTAGAAAAAACCTTCGATCGATGCCCCCGCCACGATGTAAAAATTGTGCTAGGTGACTTCAACGCCAAGGTGGGCAAAGAGGGCATTTTTGAACCAACCGTCGGTAAGTTCAGCCTCCACGAGCAGTCATCAGAAAACGGTTTGAGGCTGATCGACTTCGCCGCAGCGCGGAACATGGTAGTTAGTAGTACTAGATACCAGCATCCCGATATTCATAAAGCCACCTGGCTGTCCCCTGATCATAAAACCAGGAACCAAATTGATCACGTTGTGATCGACGGCAGGCATGCATCCAGCGTGTTAGACGTACGTACAATTCGAGGTGCCAACATTGACTCGGACCACTACCTTGTTGTAGCTAAGGTTCGCACTCGCCTCAGTGCGGCAAAAAACGTTCGCTCTAATTCGCAGAGGTAGCTTGACGTCGGAAAGCTACAATCGCTACAGACAGCTACCGCATTTGCTTCTCGGCTCTCGAATATGCTGATGGATTCTCCCCCTGATCTCGATATTTGCGCGCAGTGGTCGCTTATATCCCACTCCATGCGCACGGCCGCTGAAGAGGTGATTGGCTATCACCGCCCGAAGAAAAACAGTTGGTATGACGAAGAGTGTCGCAACGCAGCTGCAGAGAAAGACGCAGCATACCAACTCATCCTGCGATCGGCTGCAACGCGAGCTGCTAAGGAGCGATATCGAGAGAAGAGAAGGGAAGAGAAGCGTCTTTTTAGGCGCAAGAAACGAGAAGCCGAAAAGAGAGAATGCGAGGAAATTGAGATGTTTGGCAGAAGGAAGGTTTTAAGACCGGAGCCAATTCCAATTCCTGCAAAGACGAAAACGGGAATTTAGTGACGGATGTCCAGAGCGTACTCATGTTATGGAGGGAACACTTCTCGAAGCTGCTGAATGGCGACAACGCTAATGATAGCAATGAAGATGAACCCGACCCCACAGTTGCTGACGACGAACATGAAGTAGCGCCCCCCGACTATGACGAGGTCTTGCTGGTTATTAGGCGGCTCAAAAACAATAAAGCCGCCGGAGCTGATGGTATACCAGCGGAGCTATTCAAGGCTGGCGGCGATGAGCTCACGAAACGCATGCACCAGCTCATCTGCAAAATATGGTCGGAGGAATGCATGCCTAGCAACTGGAACTTAAGTGTGCTCTGCCCAATCCACAAGAAGGGTGATCCGGCAATCTGTGCCAACTACCGCGGGATCAGCCTTCTGAACATCGCATATAAGGTCCTGTCGAGCGTACTCTGTGAAAGGCTGAAGCCCATCACCAATGAACTGATTGGGCCTTATCAGTGTGGCTTCAGACCTGGTAAAGGCACCATTGACCAAATGTTCACACTACGCCAAATCCTGGAGAAAACCCTAGAGAAGCAGATTGACATACACCACCTTTTCGTCGATTTCAAAGCCGCATTCGACAGCACCGTAAGGAGTCAACTATACGCCGCTATGTCTGAATTTGGCGTCCCTGCTAAGCTAATTCGGCTGTGCAAAATGACGCTAAGCACCACCACTGGCTCAGTTAAAATCGGTAATGACTTGTCCGAGCCGTTTGTTACTGAGCGAGGATTCAGACAAGGTGACTCCTTATCGTGTGTTTCCTTCAATCTAATGTTGGAAAAAATCGTAGGTGCAGCATGTCTAAATCGCACAGGCACTATCTTCCACAAGAGTGTCATGTTACTGGCGTATGCTGATGATATTGACATCATTGGCCATAACAGCCGCGTCGTGAGTGCTGCATTTTCCGGCTTGGAGAGAGAAGCGAGGCGAGTGGGTTTAGCGGTGAACGAGGACAAAACGAAATACTTGGTGTCAACACACAAAGAGTCTCAGCGTCTTGGACACCACGTCACTGTTGGCGACTACAACTTTGAAGTTGTGAAGGATTTCGTTTATCTGGGAACCAGCATCAACACCACGAATGATGTCAGCAAGGAGATCAAGCGAAGAATCACTCTTGCCAACAGGTGTTACTTTGGGCTCAGTAGGCAATTGAGAAGCAGAGCCCTCTCTCGACGAACAAAAATTACGCTCTACAAAGCTCTCATCCTTCCCGTCCTGCTTTATGGTGCCGAAACCTGGACGATGACAAACAACGATGAGCGAGCTTTGGGGGCGTTCGAGAGAAAAATTCTTCGAAGGATCTATGGTCCTATATGCGTCTGCGGAGAGTATCGAATCAGATGGAACAACGAGCTGTATGAGCTGTACGCCGACATTGATATAGTTCAGCGCATTAAAACACAGCGGCTGCGCTGGCTGGGACATGTTGTGCGAATGGATGAAAGTGCTCCGGCGAAAAAAGTATTTGAATCGATGCCGCCGGGTGGCGGACGCAGGAGGGGGAGACCACCACTACGTTGGAAGGACCAGGTTCAGGAGGACCTGGCTGCACTTGGTGTTTCCAATTGGCGCCAGCGTGCGCGAAGCAGAGACGACTGGCGAAGGCTGATAACGCGGCAATGACCAGAAATGGTTGTACGCCAATTATCATGATGATGAATTGTAAGGGCTCTCCTGCAATAATCAGGGCCTTAGCAAAATTATAGCATGCCATTCTGCATAAAATAACAATGCTCATGTGTTCATTGTAACTTTCATGAAGCGAGTATTGCCGGTTTCAATTTCTACAAAACCAATTAGCCAGACGGTACAGCGCACGGAGGCGCAGGAATTCTAATTAATGCCCGTATAAAACATTTCCTACGTGACAAATATGCCGAAAGACACATCCAAGCCACTTCAATCTCCCTTCAGTGGTGGGGCGAATGAATAACAATTTCTGCAGTATACTGTCCACCTAGATTCCAAGTAACGTCAGAAAAATTCCTGCAGTTTTTCAAGCACTCGGAAAAAAATTTATAGCAGCTGGCGATTATAATTCTAAGCACCTACTGGGGCTCTCGCCTGGTAAACCCTAAAGGCAAACAGTTGTACGATGTGCTAATTGATCATCGAATTCATCTAGATTTTGTCTCAAGTGGCCAACCCACGTACTGGCCAGCGGACCAGCATAAAATCCCTGATCTTATTGATTTCTTTAACAAAACTCCTGAACTTGTACATAAAGCGCCCAAATTGACCACCAACAAAACGAACTGGCTCATAATAATAATTTTTGTTGTATCACTTCTTGGCACTGGCCAAAATGTGTTTTTAAAATTAATTTCCAAACAAATTGTCAAATCATGTACTAGGTGTCAATATAATGGTGACAGATGTATGAAATAAAGGGAAATAAAACAAAAAAAAAAGTTTAAGAAATACGTTAGTACATATATTTGCCTGGAATCTCCTCCTAAAAACAAAGATGACTTAGAGAGAGCGCTCCACGAGTTTTATTCCTTGTTAGCATCAGCGGCTGCGTGCGCAACACCAACAGAAAAAACGACGCAGGTAGCTACCCGTTATATAACTTCAACCCATGTGCAGTGCCTCGTTAAGGAGAAAAGACGCCTAAGACGAGAATGGCGGAAAATGTAGGTCACCTGCCCTAAAGAGGAAATTAAAATTGTCACTAAATCACCGTACTTCAAAAGGAAGCTGAAGCAAGTATTGACACCTATATTAAAGATCTGGGCCCGCTTAAATACACCAATTACTCACTTTGGAGAGCTACAAAGGTTGCAAAAAGCCCAAAGGAAAGTGAGCCACCAGTAAGGCTTGGGAATGGAAGTTGAGCCAAAAGCGACGAAGAAAAAGGAGCAGCGTTTGCTGCACATCTACAAACAGTTTTTTGCCCTAATACTCCGTGCAATAACTTCGAGGTCCCTACTTTACCTAGAACCAAAGTGACTCAGCTGCTGCAAGTAAAAATCAAAGACCTATAGTGTGTCATTAAACAGGTCTTAATGCAAAAAAGTCCCCTGGATATGACCTAATCACAAATAAAATGGTCATGGAATTACCACACATAGCGTTAATACACCTCACCAAATTGTTCAATGCTATCCTTCGCTTGGGTCATTTCCCGCATATATGGAAGATGTCGCAAATTACATTGATTCCTAAACCAGGAAAAGATCCAACGCAGGTGTCCTCATACCGGCCCATAAGCCTTCTACCCATCGTCTCAAACAATTTGAAAAATTGCTACTTGGGAAAATTATGCCCTATCTAAATCAAAATGGCAACATTCCTACTCATCAATTCGGATTTAGAAAAGAGCACGGTACAATAGAGCAGGTGCACCGTATAACAAGCGAAATTAGAAGTGCTTTCGAACAGAAGAAATACTGTTCAGCAATATTTCTAGACATTGCCCAAGCCTTCGATAAAGTCTGGTATGAGGGGCTAGTGCACAAGATTAAAAAGTTTCTCCCATACAACACACACAGAGTGCTGGAATCTTACTTAGCGACTCGGAAGTACAAAGTGAAATACAAGCAATTTGTAACTCCCGAATTTCAAATATATTCTGGAGTACCACAAGGGAGTGTACTCCTATTCTCTACCTTATATATACGACTGACCTACCAATAAGCCTAGTTACTTCCACATTTGCTGACGACACAGCTATTTTAAGTACCCATCAAAATCCGCATATCGCCTTTCGTGACCTAAACACCTTAAAGATGTAGAAATTTGGCTGGCAAACTGGCGTATTAAAGTTAACGAAGCGAAATGTACTCATATAACGTTCTCCCTCAAAACCAGCACCTCTCCAGCTGTGTCACTAAATGACATAAAAATACCGCAAGCAACAAAAGTGAAGTATTTAGGAATCCATCTTTACCATATATTAACTTGGAGGAAGCACATAGAAGCGAAATGAACTCAAATGAAACTAAAAGCTAACTCTCTGAATTGGTTAATCAACAAAAAATCAAAAATGCGCTTGGAATACAAAGTCCTTCTATACAAAGCTATAATAAAGCCCATATGGACATATGGGGTGCAACTTTGGGGTAGTGCGAGCACCTCAAACCTTGAACTTATCCAAAGGGCACAGTCGAAAATACTAAGAACAGTTACCGGCGCACCATGGTTTATCAAGAATAAAAACATTCACAACGATATACATTTATCCACTATAAAAGAAGAAATCATAGAATTAAGCCAGAAATACCTGAATCGCCTGAAAAATCATCCGAACATACTCCGAACATACTTGCAAGAAGTCTACTCCAGCAGAATTCTGCTTCACGTCTAAAGAGACCATGTTTCTAAACTTATTTACAAACTAATCTGTAATAAGTATTTATATAAAATTTTGTATCCCTCTTCTTCTTAAAATTATAATTAATTAATATATATGAACTAGTAGAACCCAAATAGCTCCAAGCAATAGGCAAAGAGCATATTTAATACATTAGTTTTAAGATTTGATAACTTATTGTTAGTTTCCAATGGAGTAAGATACAATAACAAATAAACGGTTTAAATAAAAAAATATAAATAAAAAAATGAAGCGAATATGCTAAAAGTATTGTACACATTCAATCAATCAAATGATAAGATTGAATCGTAAAAAGCAAACTAATCAATTTTTATATCCAAAGTGTCATCTTTATTTTATATTTTTTTTAAGATTACGTTCACTTATAAATATCTGCACAGAAGTTCTTATAAAAGGCGTACTAAAACAGTAAATTTATTCAGTATATCGTTGACTATCACCAAACATGTTCAGTGCTAAAGTTTTCTTCATTCTGGGGTGCACACTCCTTGTAGCTACCGTGTTGCCTGTCTATGGTGTAAGTGCTGTAAACAAATTCCATATTTTTACTGGTAATAGCTTAATTTGTGTTTTTAGACCGGAAATGTGAAACAATTGAGTGGAGCTGACCTGGAGAGTGCTAAACAAGAGTTGGACAATACACTCGCATCTTCAGTTGATGGCCACCAATACTCGTAAATCAATTTTGATATTCTTACTATTGGACAGATATTTACATTTTTAATTTTACAGCGATCTGAAAATCATCTCAGCCACAAGCCAAGTTGTGCAGGGCATTATTTACAAGTATGTGGCCGAAGTTACCATCAAAGGCAAACCCACCGAACTGTGCAACATTACCCTCTGGTCGCGTCCTTGGCTGGGACCTAATGAAGTGAAGTTTAACTGCGCTTAGAGCGGACATATTTTGGACTAAAGAACTTACTTGGTTTACATGTTAAATAAAAATAATGATTCACCAATTGCCCGTAGTTAGTTTTTTATCCCACAAAGTTCGTTGTTCAGTCACATTTTTTATCCAAAATAGCAATGTAGGTACTCTATATAAGAGGTTGAAGCTTTGTACTTTAAAGGACGACTTTGATCCTAAGCACAAATGTATAAAAGGCACAAATTCAAGCCGATAGTTCATGTCGTTTTGAGCTGCACGTGAAATCACATTTTTATAATTGAAAAAAATGACAACGCATTCAAATATCAACCCGCACAATGCATTTTAGAAAACATTCTGAACATAAATTATTGTGAATTATAAATTCAATGATATTCATATGTGTATCAGGATTATTGTAAATACAATTAGAATCATTTATACCACGGTATATGTAATTATTTATACCATGGTGTATAGAATGCGCCTAGTAATAATTGAAATGTTAATAGTCTCCTTGGTCAAGTACGATACATACGAGTATATTGAGAATATGCGACAATCACACCTCCAGTTAAAAAACATGTTGCTAGAGCGCAGTAACAGCATGTTTGTTAGAATCAAATGTTAACGAAAAATATCCCCACACATTGTTCTTGTGGAATGCAAGTTATAAAGCAAAATAAATTAAACATAAATATGGTCAAAAATCAATTATTATATGAAAATATCACATTATTGACATGTACTCGTATTAATTAGTTCATATTCATACACGAGAAAATAAATCCAACCAAATAAACGAATGCAAATGAAAATGTGTAATTAATATATGTGTGTGTCCACACAAAATGCCTTGCGCATTAATTTCATAGGTAATAAATATAAACAATAATGTATAATAGCAAAAGCATAAAGAATATAATGTTTTAAACAAGAAAGCAATTAATCTCCGCATACAAATTGCCTTCCACAAACAAAAATGCTGGCTTGGCAACAGATGTTGATACTATGTTTAGTATCGTAATATATCGTAATATATCGTTTTTTTCTTGGTAGTTGTATGTTTGACAGTATGTTTGACAGAATATGCAATACTAGTAGCATATTCTGTCTTCAGGTTGAAAAATTCAGAATAATTTAATATTGTTGCATTTTCTATAACTTTATTCTTATTGTTTATACGGTCTCTTGAAAGGTTCACTCTGTCTCTAAAAGAACTGTATAACACAATATTACAGCAAAATTCATTTTAAAATTTGCAATTAGAAGGTTGAAACATCAAATGGGCCCAGTCCCTACGAAATTGACGGAAAAGACATGTCACATATTATGGGGGAGTGAGAAAGTTTTGTGTGGCTCTTCTCAGCTTTAGTAGTTAAAAATGTATCCTCTTAGTCAAACAATTTTTCCTCAGTACAAATTATTTTTGTAGACTAACGCTCTTATGTTTAACTCTTATTTTCTTTCAAGTTTTATAATTCATATAAGTACAAATATTATATTGCAATTTAATATATGTAATTAGTATTTGAAAGAATCAATTTTTAATTCAGGAATGCAACTACTACTTTTGTCTTGTTCGGGTCTTTTCTGGAAGTCTATTTGTCGTCGTATAGTCGGCTATGTCGGCCTTATATAGTTTTTCGTCAAAAAACATAAAACTAATATACTCGTAAATTCAATAATTAAATTTTTGCTGTAAATTTAATAAAAAGTTTTCGTTTTAACTCCACATTTTTTCTACAAGGTACTTTTTTTGTTTCGATCTTAAATATCGAAATCCTTTATATTAGTCTAATAATTATACCGGTGGGAAAGCTACATAGCACATACAGTGTACAAACTTAATTACTGAAAACGTTCATATTTATACTATTTTAATAGAACTAAATACTCTTTCAATAAACTTTCTCCCTAAAAAGAAAAAATTGTTTACTACGAAATTCCATTTTTTAATAATGTAAATTTATCAAAATAATCAAATACACAATTTTTTAATAACTTGATGATTCGAATAACCCTCATTATCGTAATATATAATTTCATGGTTAATATGTTTGCAATCTCAACCCCCTCTTTCTGGGGTTTAAGGATAAAAGGGTCGTACTATGTTGAATCCATCCACGCTTAGACATTGCGTCCCAGTTTTAAATTACTAAATAAGAAAACTGGATAAGTTTTTTTCTTCTTTCATTTACATACAAATTTCAAAAATCCGCTTACAATTAATATTGATGATTCTTGACCTTACTCAATCACTGTTCTTATTTTACTGAAAGTTCGATTCAATGTCACGACAAATATGAACAAGAAAAAATTTTTCTTCACATTCAATTAATCATTCGATTAGACTTCTGTCAAAAAAACTAAAACCATCTGATTGCATTTTTGGAGCGCGAATTATAGTTTATAAATTTCTCAACCTGACAACAAACTACCGAACTGTGAAACATTGGCGGTTGGTTTCGTTATTGGATGGGACCACTCGAAGTCAAATATAATTACGAAAGATATCAATTTTATTTCCTATTATATAATATTAAGGAAACATTGTTTATAAAAGTATATTTTCTTAATCATTGGGAATTTAAATTTGCACGATGAAGAGGGAATGAATAAATTGATATTTTCAACCCTTCAGCATACGAGATGCGTTTATATGGATGGAAGAGTATTCAGATTTATTAAAAGACATATAAAAGTATTCATTATTTGCGTTTATTTACATTTTCACACTGTATGTAGTCACGCTATGCGGTTATGATACTATATTTACGACTATACGACTATAGGACAGATAGACTCTCAATAAAGACCGGAACAAAACAACAGCAGTAGTGCCTTTTCTGAAGTTTAATTAGAATTATAAGAATTTGTAGGCAGTAAAATTGTAAGCAAAATTAATCTTCAAAAAAATATAAAATGAAGATTACACTTTGCATATTAAATTTGATTGGTCTGCATTTTACGATTCAATCTTATCATTTGATTGATTGAATGTGTACAAAACTTTTAGCCTATTTCTGGAGGATAATCACAGCCTGCCTATATACATATGTAGAAATTTACTGTGGAGTTCGTAGTTCTTGGTATGCAGGCGAGCTCTGCGGCTTTCCTAGCAACAAACACCTCGCCTAAGAACACTGCAATTATAAGGCTGTCTGATATCTAGTTCAGGACAGTATAAGCTTGCTCCAGCGCCATACACCATTTTCGATCTGTCAATCAACAGGTTGAAGGGTTTGCATTTTTCATTCATGCCTCTGCGCCAGCCCTCATTTCCTATAGTTAATTATATATTTTTTCGCACGCTGAGAATAGGAATTAAATCATCCGTGTTAAACTCGAGACTTTGACAAACATAAGTATGGCCGTATCTCGCTGATTTAATGCAACGTTTTCCGCAAATAGATCAATGGGGGCCAGATTCTGAAATGTGTTTAGTGCTGTCATTGCTGTAGTATTTAAGATGTCCATAGGGCAACAACTCTTTGGACTCTCTAATAGGTTTACAGTAGTGTTCTACCAAACACCAGTCCACCACACCAGATCACCACACAGCGATATTGGTCTACCTATGATTGTATAGAAAGAAAGGCCCCAAGTGTATCCATGCATCCTTTTGCAATCGTAGAGAAGTATTTCCTATTAATGTGAGAAGAGCTGCCTTCGTGTACGTGACCTTGGCACATGCTTGCTGCGCTTTTGACATACCAACTATACCTATACAGCATTCTTTCGGTTGTTCTTAGGAGGAATGACGTTCGACTAGCTAGGTTGATAGACTTTTGAATAGAGATAGTGACTTTTACCTGTCTTCGGTATAAACACAAGCCTCCGTTCACCTAAGCCTACCAGAACGTAGTTATACATCAAAGACCCCTTGTAAACTTTCCTTAGCCACGCTGTTATCAGGTGCACATCCTTTTGGTTAAAGGTTGGGAAGATCCTGTTCTTCGTGATTCGAGGTTCCTTGTATCTTCGCAGCAGGGAAAGTGGGTGTTGACAAACCTCTTAAGCTATTCCTAACATCTAGCTTTGTCATTCGTTATTTTAATACCGGATAAGACTTGGCATGGGTGTATGTAGGTTGCTTGGAAAACATCGATATTGCCACAATATATCTTCCAATAGTTGCATTTAGCTTTTTAAACTTCTTTCTTATATAACCAGAGCATATCTTTGTACTAACCCCAGTGTTCATTAATGTGACCTAACTTGGTTAGTTTGAATATTTCAAGTAGGTAGCGTCTCTGAGAACCCAGTTGGGATTGTTGCACCAGGTCTGTTTAGGCCTGTGCTTTGTGTGCAAGAGATCATATAGACATGATTTATACTCTAAATTCTAGAGAATAGGTCAATAGATTGCTCTTTGCATTGAGGTCTATTTGGGATTTGGTTCTAGGCCTCACCAGCTTTCGTTCAAGCACTCTGCTATAGAGGTCACAGTTCATGTTTCTGGGATTTCTGAGAGTTCTGCTTAGCATTTTAGGGTAGAAAGATATCTTAAAACTAATGTAACTATGATCAGAGAAGGATGGTATATCGAGTACAGTTATCCCCCCACCTAAATGCTATTTTTGAGTTTATTAAATAATGTTAAATTCCTGACCAAAGCAACGCCTTGGTCAGCATAAATAATTGTTTATACTTTGTTTTCGCTGCAACAGAACAGCTCATATTACATCTGTATTATTCTAAGTATCCACACAGCGAGCGCTTATCAGCAACCGTTTGTGTGAAGTAAGTTATTTTTAAGCTCCCACACTTTTTGTATCTTTAGCTTTAAGTCAATTTTGAACAAATAAAGTTTTGCAGTCTTCATACAAATATTAAGTGGCGCAGGCGGCTTAAGAACTGAATCGTGCTAACCGTAACCGATCTTAAGGTTTCGTAAAAGATACAGTTTCTATAAAAAATTATTAATAAAAATTAAACAGTTTAAAAGTTTCTATTAAAAGAAATTTTAAGCGTGTTTTTATTAACTGTGTTTAAATAAAAACCCACACAAACAACAACTCTTAAATATAAACTCTCTTGAAAATTAATAAAACTATTCAAGTGTAGTAAATGGAATAACTATTCAAATAAAACAAAATAAAACGTTTAAAATATTTGTATGAAAAAGGAGGACTCAAAAACAAAAAACCAAAATTTACACAAACAAAGTGAGAACAACAGGAAACAGGAAGGAAAATTTACACAACATTTGCAACAAATCCGAATCAACAAAAATCAACAAGAAATAATCGGAGGAAGCATTATCGAATTAATAATTTACCATCTTTAAATGCTAGGAATTTTACAAATAATAACGTAAATCCTACAACGAATTTTAAAAACGTTTCCAATGTAAGAAACATTAACCCTACTGGAAATTATAGGTATAACCAAAATAACTATAATCAAAACTATCAGGAAACAAATCAGAATGTTCGAAATAATAGAAGTCATGTAACAAGAAATAGTACAGAATCAATGGACGTAAACAATGTGTACGAAAATAACAACAGTGATAATAAAAACAACACTCCAATAAATTTTTGTCTAGTGACACCGACAGACTTCCCTATATAGTAATTAATACAAAAGTTAAACGTTTAAAATTTTTAATAGATTCAGGTGCTTCCACAAGTCTTGTGTCACCAGGAATATGTAATGAAAAATATTTAATTCCATATCAAAATAATATAACTGCTCTAGGAAAAAATATCGAAGTAAAGAACATAGCTCAAATCCCATTGTTTAAAGAATTTAACCAGCCCTATAAAACTATGCAGCTAGTTGTATATAAGTTTTCTGATAACTTTGACGGAATTTTAGGAAATAATTTATTAAAACCACTAAATGCTATAATAAACTATAAAGAAAGATTGTTAATAACAGATAAAGCGAAAATTTCCATTTGTTTTAATGAAGAGGAGGAAAATGAATCTCTTCTTTATTATGAACAAATAAATAGTGTAATAGAAATGGCTAATAAAAATGATGATATTTTTAATGGAAATTCGAATTGTTTTAGAACAGATCATCTTTTAGAAAAGGATAAAAGTCTACTACTTAATTTACTTAGGGATTATAAAAAATCTTTTTTTTTTTAAGGAGATCAACTAACCTTTACTTCTGAAGTTAAACACGAAATTAAGACAACGACAAGTAGTCCAATTTTCTCTAAACTATATAGGTATCCTGAAGTATATAGAAACGAAGTCAATCAACAAATTGACGATATGTTAAAACAAGGAATTATTGTCCACAATAATTCTCCTTATAATTCTCCGTTATGGGTAGTTCCAAAAAAAATGGAAGCAAGCATACTATTGCTTAGACTACTTTGAATAATAAACGGGAAGAGTGACTCACCTCTGTCATTGATATCGGCGCACACCATATGGTGTGCGTTGGCATCCGAGCCAATGATAACAGGCTATTTTCCTCTGCGTGGCCTGAGGTTCCGAGGACCACAGAAGTCACACATTTCAATTAGCAGCATCTTTGGAACTAGTAGGGCCTGGTCCAAACGCAGCACAAACGTGCAGCCGTTGGCGACACAGTTACTTAATACACCGTGCCCGCCGGTGTTAGCAGATATCTCTCTCAACGAAGTCTGAGCTGATATCCCAGCCCGATTTGCATTCTTTTTATAGAACTCCATTTTTGTTTTTGTTTCAGGGACCATACCCCTATCGTATTTTCCTACCTCTAGAGACCATCTGGAAATGACTGAATACATATAAAACTATACTCCCTGGACGGCGCCGTACTACATTTTTAAGGTCCAGATTGACATAAAAAAACAGCAACAGAAACAGGAACAGAACAAGATTATTTGTATTTCGCTTGTAGTGCGGATGATAGAAAATTTTATCATTATATTTATTGATAAGGCAAATAAATTAGAGCGTGGTGTGAGAATTAGAATAGCATGGAAAAATTATTGTAGGTTTATAGTGAAGAGGGATTGTACACAACGTTTTATTAAGCCTGGTGACTAAGTTAATAAAATAAGAACAAAATTATTGTAAGCAATTATTCTTATTCAATGTTGAGTTATGCAAATCAGATTCGGAAATTGTATATATTGAATTCTATATTGTAAAACAACTGACTAATTGTTAAAATACATTATTAGCAAATCATAATTATTAAAGGTTATAAATTTAAAGTCATCAAAAGCATTTATCGCTAGCACCAAAATGTATTTTACTATGTCTGTCGCTTTCTGTTATAGAAACAACTTACGATGAGTCGCTAGACGCTCAGTTTCCCTCGTTATTTTTCTAGCTATTCTCTTACTATTTCTGTTGTTGATTTTGTTTCTATTGCAAATGTACGTGATTCTGTTTCTGTTGCAGTTTCTGCCTTTTGTCACTCTGCACCTTTAGCTACACTAAAGATTTCCTATACCTGGCCCAGTCCCCCACCGTAGTGTCGAAGGGTACTATAGTAATAGATTGGCAAGGTGCATATGAAGCCATCCCGGTTGGCACACACGTGGAGGATACAGACACGAGGATTTTTGCCAGCCATGGATAAGATACAAAATATACTCAAAATGAATATAAAATAATATGTTCAGAAATATTGTCATACTGGCTTCAAGAGATGACAATATAATAAAGTGATTCTGGGATACTTGAAGCATAGAAACAATTTTAAAATATCAGTAGTTGGGGATCGCAGAAGTTATTCCAACAAAAAAAAAAGCAGGGAAGTGAGTACGCAGTCTGAAGAATTCGCCTGCATTTTTATTTATTAAAGAAATTGTAATTTCCAGTCCGATTAGCTTTGCTAATTTTCATTGATGATTCTCTTTGGGTACTCTTGAACATTGGCTGATCACTGTTTATATTTCATCTCGGAATTACTATTCAAACAGTAGTATCCAAGCAGGGTGCTACTCAATTATGATGCCACCAGTGGCTGATTTATTATTATCTAAAATTCTTATATTTTCATTATTAGATTATACTTCACATGGGTTCAATTAATTTTAATTGACTTTACTATCGAAAGCTTCCTAAAATAAAATAAAAGATAATTTACCTCTACTTTCCATTCAATCAATGTTAGACTACGGATGGCCGGTAGAAAATCCTTCGACTGAACCCTCCCCGAGGGTACCGGCTGGTAATTGGTCTACAATGGCATCAATTGTCTGATGGTGCTGGATCTAGTTAAGGTCAGGATGTAGCGCTCAGTGTTTGATACTCCTTAATAGTACAGCATTGAGAAATACACCTTGACTATAGTTCGAAGGTAAGGGCTGGATCAAGGTGTCACGCGACCCGTGCTGATGATCTGCCAGGCTAGAGGCCCTGTTAAATAGTCTAGTCGTAAACGGAGCCCCCGAATAAAAAGCGTCCTTCGGTGTTAATAGCCTAGCTCGGATATTGCTGATCTCTGTCCGAGTGGTCTATTCTCCGCAAAAAGAATCTTCATGAAGAACCAAAAAAATAAACAAAAATTCCGCGGGATATCACCGCAATTCAATTGGCAAATCAGATGGAGCAAAGAATCCTTGATGAGCCAATGCTTAGTGGGGTAAGTTCACCCGCTAAGCCCAAATCAAATGCTGCCGCGGTCAATGAACGGAGACCTTCATCCGTGACCAAAACAGTGGGTGGACCTATGGGACCCTCAATGACAGTAGGCGGGATGGGTGGTGCAGGAATTCGGAAACTTTCTTCCGATGATGTGCCATCTACTTCTGCTGCTGCCAGGGCAAAAATTGGACCAACTCAACAAACTCCCATCTCCACTAAGGAGAGATTGTTGACACTGGGAGTAAATCTGTGGGACAAAGGGAGTAATCCATCCCGTCCTACCACCTCGGAGAAAACCTCCAGGATGGCCAAGAGAGGAATCCCTCTTCCTGATCGTGGTCAACCTGGGGGTTTGGATGACCCGAGAAGAAAGGAGCTAAGTGGAGCTGGAGTCAGATGGTACCTTACCTACCTGTCTCAGGCTTTGCAACCAGATGACGCTCTTGCCAAGGCAAAGGAGCACAGGGTTGTAAAGGATTCGTCTGGCACAATATCACAACCGAATGTAAACAAGAACCTGAAGAAAAGGGTACGAAACACCTTTTCTCCTAATCTTGACCCAGCCAAGAAGAGGAAAACGGCAACACCGTCAGGCCTACCTAGTCGTGGAGGGTCCAAGGCAGCAAGTAGCTACGCTAAGGTGGCGTCCGTCACCAAGCTGGCTGTTGTTGCTGCGGACTATCCGAACACCATCCTGACTAGAGAAGAGCTGACAAGTGTTGAGCAGATGTTGCTTGAGAGGCTGGTTGATGAGTGGATCAAAGAATTCTCCTTCGATGGTATCCACTTCAAGCCCGGCTTCCTGAGCATCGACTGCTGTTCGACGGACTCGGTGGAATGGCTGAAAGGGGTCGTGACGCAGCTTTCAGTGAGAGAGGGCGTCAGTTTGGTCGCCAAAGTGGGAGACAACATCCCACAATCACACACAGTCTTCCTCCCTCGTAGTAGTGGACAAGAGGTCACCAAAGTTTCTCTCCAGCCAAAGTATTGGGCTGAACACCAATTTCTGGAGAGTATGGAGTTGCAAGGACGAGGGCAACGGACAGTTGTTGTCCGTAGAAATAGATGATGGGTCCATGCAATTAATAAAGAGCTCGGGGTATGCGTTGAACTACCGATTTAGCAAGATCAAGGTCGGTTGTTCAAAACGTACTCAAGAAAAACCCAAGGCAGACAAACAGCCCACCTCTGTCAAAGGTAATTACGAGTAGTAGCCTTCGCCCAGGTGAGGCTGAACCGAAGACTGTGGCTCCGGAAATCTCTTCCAGTGCCCCCAGTGTTGAGATAGGGGCTGAGGCCGCATACTGTCCTTCACTGGTACACAGTCTGGAGGATGTTTCTATGGACGAGGAGGACGAATATGGGAATAACACCATCCCGTCACAACCTGTTCCATAAGATGACGAGACTGAAAGTGGCTCAAGCAAACATCCATCATGCCTGAGCAGCCTCGGCTGTCATCGGGAGGGTGTTTGCCAAGAACAACATGGGGCTGGCCCTCATTCAAGAGCCATGGTGTTACAAAGGTCAAATTAGGGGCCTTTCTAGTAAGTTTACAATGGTAATATGGGATGCCAATGCTGACATTCCCCGCACCTGTATCCTGATTAGAAATGATATTAACTACTTTTATCTTTCAGAATTCATGTCGCGAGATCTCACACCCATCATGGTAAAGTACATAGATGATGGGATCTCTCGCGACATAATCGTTGCATCGGCCTACTTTCCGGGAGATATGAACGACATCCCGGAAGAAGTCTATAAGCTGGCCTATCCAAAAGGATTCCACACAATACCATCTGGTGTAGCAGTGACACCAATAAACGGGGTGAGTTAGTTCTAGAATTTTTATTATCACTTAATTTATATACTCGTATATTGAATAAGGGGAACACACCCACTTTTATAAATGTAATTAGGGAGGAAGTTCTTGATCTGACTTTCTGTAGTCCAGAGCTAACTGATATTGTTAATAATTAGAAAGTTTCGGACGAACTCTCTCTGGGAGACCCCAGCATAATTGGGTTCGATATAGGAGGTATTGTCACAAAAACCGTAGTTTTTAGAAATCCTAGGTATACTAACTGGGAATTCATCGATAGTTCAGTGCATTCACTACTCTCATCCTCAAACATCCAAGGAATATATAAAAATCCGGTGGAGCTAGAGGAGGGTGTCCATGAGCTGAATGAAATCATTTCTGAATCCTATGTTTTATCTTGTCCTCTAAGAACAAAGAAAAACAACAGGAATGTTCCTTGGTGGAACTCTAGTGTGTCTACTAGACGTACTAAGGTGCGTAGGCTATTCAATCTAGCTAAGCGTACGGGGGACTGGGAAGAATATAAAAAAGAGTTGACGATCTATAACAAAGAGATCAGACAAGCCAAAAGTACTAGCTTTAGATCCTTTTGTGAAAGTGTAGAATAGACTCCATAGAGCTCTTGCGAAAAACAAAGCTGACGATTTAAAGCTGACATTGAAATCTGAGGATTGGATGTTCACGGCAAATGAAGAGGATCGCACTCTACTTTTGCTGCGTGTGCACTTTCCTGGGAGCTTGATCCAGTTACCGCCATCTTTGCAGATGGATGCTCTTCCTAGAGGAGCAAGCAAGATTGGCTGGAAGGTGGCCAAAGAAATTATAACTACTGAGAGGTTGAGATGGGCCATCAGCTCTTTTCAGCCATATAAATCGCCGGGTGCTGATGGTATTTTCCCGATCCTTCTCCAAAGGAGTGGTGAGGCACTGATTCCGCGCCTGGTAAATATCACTAGGGCAAGTCTTGCTTTTGGGTACATACCGGAAGCATGGCGCACAGCTAAAGTGGTATTTATCCCCAATGTAAGCAAGAAGGATATGGCCCATCCCAAATCCTTCAGGCCTATCAGTTTGACATCCTTTGTACTTAAAGCAATGGAGAAAATAGTTAATATACATCTCCTTGAGACCGTATTGAAAAGGGAACCTTTACATCCTTGTCAGTTTGCATATATTGCGGGAAAATCGACTGAAACCGCACTATACCATCTGACTGATTTTATTCAGGCAGCACTGGATAAAAAAGAAATAGCACTTTGTGTCGATCTCGATATTGAGGGGGCTTTTGACAACACTCCTCATGAATATATGATTAGGGCTCTTAACAATAGAGGAATAGATAATACCACTTCCAATTGGATACGAGCTTTACTCAACAGTACACTGACTGAAGCTGAAGCAGGTGACAAAGCTGTTAAAGTCAAAGTCAATAAAGGATGTCCGCAGGGTGGGGTATTATCACCCATTTTGTGGAGCTTAGTAGTTGATGATCTTCTGGTAAAACTCACAAATCTAGGCATATCATGTCAAGGATATGCGGACGATATTGTGATAATAGCTAGAGGAAAATCTGAATCCACTCTTTGTGATATTATCCAGAGGGGTTTATTAGCAGCTAGTGAATGGTGCAGGGGAACAGGATTGAAAATCAATGCTTCAAAGACCACCATTCACTAGAAAAAGATCTCTACCATATATGAAACCTATTCTTCTAAATGGTACACAGGTCGATATTAGCTCTGAGACCAAATACCTCGGAGTCATTTTCGACAAAAAGTTATTGTGGAAGGCTCATCTGACAGCAACCACCAAGAGGGCTACAGCTTCCTTAATGATATGCAGACGGCTTGCTGGTAAATCTAGGGGATGTAACCCAAAAATCGTTCGCTGGATGTATACCATGATGGTGAGACCAATCATCACCTATGGTTCTGTAGCCTGGTCAAATAGAGTCAGACTTAAGACAACGAAATCTGCATTAAGTAAAGTACAACGCCTTGCCTGCCTTGTTAACACTGGAGCTACGCGCACCTGTCCAACAGCAGCAATGGAAGTTATACTAGATATAACACCCTTACATCTAGTAATTCAAGACTCTGCTAGGAAATCTCTTACCAGAATACAAGAAATTATTTCGAGAGAATCAAATTACACCCAAAATATATGGGGTAAAAATTCTACTCAAGAATACGGTATACTAGTATCTCACAAGGATATTATGCCAAGAAAATTCAATTTTGCACACAAATATTGTACAATGATGAGTTGCAAAAAAGAATGGAAAGGTCTAACTGAGACGTATAAAATTAGAGAAAATTCCCTCTTATGGTATACTGACGGTTCTAAGACTTTGGAAGGAACTGGGGCAGGAGTATTTGGGCCTAGAACAAACTACTGGGAACCAATGGGTTCTTTTCCAAGCATTTTTCAAGCGGAAATTCACGCTATTGAAAGATGTGCCCAGATCAACATTGACAGGAAGTATCGGGGGAAAAACATCGTGATACTATCTGATAGTCAGGCAGCACTCAAGAGTCTGAGCTCACCCTTAGTGAGGTCTAAACTTGTGTGAGACTGTATTGGGAAGCTAACCTCCCTAGGCAGTATGAACAAGTTATCTCTAATGTGGGTACCAGGCCACATAGGAGTAGAGGGAAATGAGAAGGCTGACAGCTTAGCTATGAAGGCTGCGGCCTCTCACTTCAACGGCCCTGAACCCTTCGGTGGACTATCATCCAGGTCTGCTGAAGAAATGTATAGATGCAAAACGAAGTCAAACCTGGAAAACTCCTCCGGGATTAAGACAGTCCAAATCTCTTCTGGGAGATTTTAATCCTAAAAGAGCTAAGGAGTTAATAAGTATGCCTCGGAGTAAATTAAGAATCATCACAGGCATTCTAAGCGGGCATTGTAGACTCAACTACCATTTGAACAAGTTGGGTATATCTTCTGACGCCATCTGTAGATTCTGTGGAGAAAGTAACGAAACCTCACTGCACCTGATCAAAGACTGCGAACCATTGGCACACAAAAGAGGTGTTTTGGAGAATATATCTTAGATATGAGCAAGATCCCTCATCTAGACTACGGATTAAATAAATCTTATAACCAGTACATTCATTTTATCAAGAATGATATTATTCTATTAATTTTGGCTAAGAAAGTTCAAAAAATAATAGAAACAATCGGCGATTGGTTTCGCGTCATCGAGACTAAATCGTGCCTCATCATTTTGATTGTTCCATCGATATTTTACAATTCGTTATGCCTCGGCGACACTCGCTAACTGGAAGAGATGAAGCGGAAGTGAGCAGAAAGAGAATGAGAACAATTAGAAGTGGAAATAAAAATAGAAATTGCAACATTTGTAATAATGGTGATGATTCCATTTTTTTACTGGATGCGTTTAAAAGTGGATTAAATGAAAATCCGGGTAATTTTCGTAGATATGATCTGGGTCCAAAAGATATGAACTGAGCCATCAAAAAATTATTTTAACAACATTCGGAGTTTTAATTCATCGTTTGGTCTGGTTAGCTTCGAAGCCAAAATTCGGATACAATTTTGCACCGCGTTTACCATTTTAAACTTCACGACGTATTTTACCATAGAGCAGGTCCATTGACTGCCCAATATGGACGTACGCCGTGTTACGCTCAACTATATATTTATGATGTTGACACCGCGGTCACATATGGCTTACGCGAGCAAGTTAATCATGTAATCCAAATTAAATGCAATGAATTTCTACTGAATTGCAATGTGTCAATTCTTTTATCCGAACCTTCGTTGCAATGAGAGATCATTGTGCGGGGCTGAGAATATTGATAGAGAAATTTGTATGGTTTAAACAGTCAATCGCGATATCGATATTCGACGTTATAACGATGCAATTGCAACAGATGTAGCTGTCATTTTTAGTACAGTCGATGGGGAACCACCATCCGAAAAAAAATGGTGTCCTTCCAAATAATTCCAAATAGTGGCACTGGATGACATGTTAATATTCCTTTAAATTCATCTTCAAAGACACGTGCATCAAATACATAACGACAAAATGGCACCCGGCTGCAATATGCATCATATAGACTGGCAATCGGGGACGATTATTGGCCATCACACCATTCGCAAAAATTAATTTTTGCAACGGATCGTAGACATGTATGTTCAAATTAAAGGCATATGTCTTCATTTTATAAGAGAAAATCAAGCGTCATTCATGACAGAAGTTTATAATAACTTGACCGACTATCTTGAATCGCATGCTGATGGTGGTGATCCACCTGGCACAAAAATGATTCTGCCGATGATGATTTAAGGCGAAATTAAAGAATTGATTTATTTAATTGAAAAAAGAAAGTTTTTTATTGTTTTACAGGGATTATTTACACTATCGAGTTTCAGAAGCGTGGTTTCCCTCATGCTCATTTTTTTTTATTAATTTGAGTGATAAAGATAGAATTGTTTCTGGAAATGATATTGATCGAGTGGTTGACGCTGGCATTTAAGATATTAACAGTCAACCAAAATTGCATGAGTACGTTTCAAGGCACATGATGCACGGACCGTGTGGTTTCTTTAATTCCAACGCAGTTTGCGTGGGAGTTCACTTGATTGTTGTGCCATACAATCCATATTTGTTGGCAAAAATTAACTGTCACATTAATGTTGAAGAATGCACAACTATTAAAAGTGTTAAATAAATTTACAAATATGTCTATAAAGGCTGCGAGAGCAACTGTTCAAGTAGGTACTGAAGGAATTGCCGAAAATCAAGTACTTCAACTTTATGAAGTGAGGAATTTTTTAAAAATATGGTTTGGCGTATTTTTGCTTATCCAATGCATTTTCAATCTCATACCATCAAGCATTGCAAAATGAGACAAACTAAATTGTTGGAATTTTTTACGTTAAATAGAAATGATCCTTATGCAAATCAATTCCATTATACTGAAATTCCGTTACATTATGTATGGATGGATCAACAGCAGCGATGGCAGCTGCAACAACGTGGTGGTGATAAAATTATATCACGCGTGAATTTAGTTTCTCCGAAAAATATTGAACTTTTTCCTTTCCGACTACTTCTATTGCATGTCGTTGGTCCAAAATCGTTTGAAGATTTTAGGACTTATAATAATGTCGTTTATAATTATTTTATTGAAGCTCCCCATGCACGTGATAATGAACCAAATGATAATAAGTGGCGTGTTTGTTTGAATGAAACGAAATATTTCCATTCACCAAAGCAAATCCGCGATTTATTTGCTATTATTTGTGCATTGAATGTTCCAGCAAATGCTCAGGCATTATGGAATGACTTCAAGCTATTCCTTTCTGAAGATTTTTTAAGAGACTATGACGAAACGATTTCATTTAATCAAGCTTTACTTGCAGTTGAAGATATGTATGTTGAATGGTCATAATATATGGTGTCAAGCTCTTGGGATACCTGTGCCAACAATCGTTTTTGGTGGAGGTGATATTGATGCATTCGACCCACTGGAGGAATAGTTTACATTTAATGAATGTTATGAAAGTGCCAACAGCCCAATGTTATTGATCGCGTCATAAGTGAGGTACAGCATCATGATACCGGATCTAATGTTTTTTGTTTGACAGCTCATGCAGGCTGTGTTAAAACATTTACACAAACTGCCATTATCCGTAGAATGAATTCACAAAATTTGCGTGAACTGCATTCAGTGGAATCGCTTCAACACTTCTTCTTCAAGGGGGCAGAACACTTCCCTGTGTTTAAATTGCCTATTCCGATGAAATCTCTGTGTCCACTTTTAATACTGAAATGTATCGATAGATTATTGAGAGATTTAATTACAAATGAGTTTGATAAAAATAAGTTATTCAGAGGCAATACCATTTTATTGAGTGATTTTGATAGATTTTGCCTATTGTACCGAATGGTTCACAATCAACTTTGATTGAAAATTGTATCACAAGTTGGAGTGAATTTGATTTATTTTACCGTGTTTTATGAAGATAAAATATGAGAGATTTACTTGATGAAGTTCAGTTTGTTAGATTTTTAAAATCTATTAGGAATAGAGTAGCACCACAATTTCCCCAATTTGGTGAATATATTATACAATTTCCACAGCATTTGATCGGTGACGAGGCAAATATAATAAATGATAATTTGGAAATGTCTCTGGATCAGTTTCAACAGATCGCTGGTTTAAATTCGTTATTTTAGCTCCTGTTATTTTGAATCGTTTGTCTGGTGAACAAAAAGTGCCAACGATTCAGATGTTAACTAACAATGTAGTAAGATATACTGTAGATTTTGTGAATTCTTTGTCGATTAGTGGTTTACCACCACACAACTTAGCTTTGAAAGTCAATTGTATTGAGCTTCTCATTAGAAATTTGAATGCTAAGGATGCATTAGTCAATGATATCAGAATGAGAGTGAAAGTCCTACACCGTAATGCGATAGATTGTAAAGTTTTAACAGGAATTGGGCGTGTTAAACGTATTTTGATACCACGGATAAAACTAACTTATTCCGGAGCTATTTTGCGTATTGATATTGAACGAACGCAGTTTCCGCTTATTCCTGGACTTGCTATGACGATTAACAAATCACAAAGTTTAACGTTTGTAGAGTTGGAATTCTATTGCGGCAACCTCCATTTAAGCATGTGGCTGCCAGTAAAATAAAATCCTTCGATGGCCTTAAGTTTTATGTATCCGAATGTAGTGGCCAGGGGCACTTAGCAAACGATGAGACTGTTTTATACAGATATTTTGAATATATCCGTATATTGTTTCTCATCTATTAAAAAAATTTTGTACATTTCCTTATTTAGCCTTTGCAAATAAAAATTATTTAAAAATTTCAAGTTAAGTTAAAAGTAAAAAGTTGTAAAATTATTTATAATTAAAATATATGATGTTACAAAATTAAGACACCTTTTGCAATTTTATTGGCATGTGGAAAAAATGAAACTATCTTCAGGGAAATGGCCAAATTTCGGCCATGGCGATACTAGTTATTTTTATATCTCTTACATGTGGCATAATACAGAGAATAATATTTGAATTTCTTGAATTTCTGTCCTTTGAGCTTAGAATTGCAGTATCGTTTAAGACTGTTGAAGTAAATAAATTGTATGAGCTTACAACAAGAATGCGACTTTTTTAGAGGAACGGATCTCACAAGTATTCAAAATATATTAAAGTGAGCGGTACATGAGTCCATCGAAAACTGTCGAGGGAAAATTAAGGCATGGTATTGGTATTGATCACGAGATTCTAATAATTCTAATATAATGTAAATATGAAGTTTGATTGCATTATTTTGGTGATATATGTATAGGTATATTTAGCAAACGTAATCGCAAGTATGGGTTGTATGTAGGAGTAGGGAAAGATCCTATATGCAATCACATCGATTCGATGATGCTAACCCTAGGCACGCTGTTTTGAGGACCTAGAGTAATAATTTTTATTAATATTTGTTTAAAAAAATTCCTTTATTTTATTTTAAAACCAGTTTATAATGCGCATTTATTTTGTATGTCTTTACAATTCAACTCGCAGCTCGCCCTTAGGCCATTTCACCGGTCAGTGATTTGAATCAATTAGCCTCATTTTGACAACTCAGAAGTTGGTTAGTTGTGCGCGTGGCAGAAGTACATGATCCACAAATATGGACCCAACGTACACTACTGCCTATTTTTATTCATATATAATCAATACGAGCAGAGCTAGGCTATATTTAATTTTAGTCCCAAAAGGTCCTCATATGGAATCTCTGATTAACCCCATTTCGTGCAGTTGGCTTTATAATGTCCACAAGCTCCAATATGTACCGCCCACATTTTCCATAGTGTTTAATAGGAGCCACATTTACATAACCATCAAATTGTGCCTTACATATGACTGCAGGTTAGTGCAAGATATCACTAGAAGAAGAGAGTAGAAAGATTACAGCATTTCTGATGCATGAGGGGCTGTTTGAACATAGTGTCCTGTCTTTTGTTTGCTACATGCTCCGATGTGGTTCCAGGAGCTGGTCATCAATTTGAAAAGCCACTCAAAGCCACTTATATTTTCATGAGCTATATAGCTGACGTTATTGTTGCGCGACGATCGTGGAAAAAGGACTAGAAGTCTTTCGTGAATAGAAGTCTTTCGTAAATAGAATAGAATAGAAGGTGGGCTGTGAAGGCATCCAATCAGGAGATGTGAAAATCAGATATATTAAGGAATTTGCGACACCCCAAACGTAATTACAGTGAGAGATTTTTTTGGAGTCACCGGTTCTATTTGTAAAGTGTTAGAGCCATATTCCGCATTCACTTACCAATTTGTTGAGGATGTGGGTTATCAGTGGCTACAACTTTAACTTTAAAAGCAGTTTACCGAGTATACCGTTTTATCTGTATTTGAAGCAACAACACCACTACCAGCACGAATATATAGAAGGTGATTACGACTTCAGGAGTTTGATATTAAGCTTGAGGATTAGCCAGATGCGAAAATGGGATATTTAGATGGTGTCTTGATTCAGCCTATACATCTAATGAATTTGAAAGCTTCTGGGAAACGTATGGTATACAGCATATAAAAACTATGGTGAGAACACCCAGAGAATGAGCGGGTGAATAAATCTGTATTGGCCTCACTTAAATTTGATACGGCAGCTCTGAAATTCCCAAGGAACGATATTCATCTACAATATGCGGGATGTAAGTCAGAACCGGATCATTCATGCAATTCAGGATAAATTCCCAACAGCCTCCCCGATATATAATTTTCGTCAGCATGCAGCTGAATATTAAAGAGCAGAGAAGTAAGTACAAGCTACGAAGCGACACTAATTATTAACGATCAGCCAGTCTTTAGAAGAATATTTAGTCGTTATCAATCGTGTACTGACACCTACAGGCCTGTTGCATAAGAACTGTTGTACAAAGAGCAAATGGATGGTAATGGGAAAACAAAAGCGCATTAAAAAATTGTTTTCGAAATTAAACGAAAGAAGTTTGGTATTAACAGGGCTCATAAGAACCTATAAGTTCCTTAGATTTCCATAGTTCAGGTACAATAAACCAGTGGGTATACCTAAGGTTAGCCTCATCGATTATAAGTGATTGCAAATAGTGCCCCTCCCTTTCCCTACCAACTCCACATTCTTTCGAGTTCCTTTGCCTAACTACACAAATATATAAACAAAATAACCCAATCAAACTATTACAAACTATAATTTTCAGTATTATGTATACTCCTGTGTTTATCAATAACTTTATATTTCATTTTTATTAGCATATTTATATTATATTATATATATTAGCATATTTATATTATATTATTATATCATCATTTTGATTGTTCCATCGATATTTTACAATTCGTTATGCCTCGGCGACACTCGCTAACTGGAAGAGATGAGGCGGAAGTGAACAGAAAGAGAATGAGAATAATTAGAAGTGGAAATAAAAATAGAAATTGCAACATTTGTAATAATGGTGATGATTCCATTTTTTTACTGGATGCGTTTAAAAGTGGATTAAATGAAATTCCGGGTAATTTTCGTAGATATGATCTTGGTACAAAAGATATGATCCGAGCCATCAAAAATTATTTTAACAACATTCGGAGTTTTAATTCATCGTTTGGTCTGGTTAGCTTCGAACCCAAAATTCGGATAAAATTTTGCACCGCGTTTACCATTTTAAAATTCACGACGTATTTTACCATAGAGCAGGTCCATTGACTGCCCAATATGGACGTACGCCGTGTTACGGTCAACTATATATTTATGATGTTGACACCGCGGTCACATATGGCTTACGCGAGCAAGTTAATCATGTAATCCAAATTAAATGCAATGAATTTCTACTGAATTGCAATGTGTCAATTCTTTTATCCGAACCTTCGTTGCAATGAGAGATCATTGTGCGGGGCTGAGAATATTGATAGAGAAATTTGTATGGTTTAAACAGTCAATCGCGATATCGATATTCGACGTTATAACGATGCAATTGCAACAGATGTAGCTGTCATTTTTAGTACAGTCGATTGGGAACCACTATTCGAAAAAAAATGGTGTCCTTCCAAATAATTCCAAATAGTGACACTGGATGACATGTTAATATTCCTTTAAATTCATCTTCAAAGTCACGTGCATCAAATACATAACGACAAAATGGCACTCGGCTGCAATATGCATCATATAGACTGGCAATCGGGGACGATTATTGGCCATCACACCATTCGCAAAAATTAATTTTTGCAACGGATCGTAGACATGTATGTTCAAATTAAAGGCATATGTCTTCATTTTATAAGAGAAAATCAAGCGTCATTCATGACAGAATTTATAATAACTTGACCGACTATCTTGAATCGCATGCTGATGGTAGTGATCCACCTGGCACAAAAATGATTCTGCCGATGATGATTTAAGGCGAAATTAAAGAATTGATTTATTTAATTGAAAAAAGAAAGTTTTTTATTGTTTTACAGGGATTATTTACACTATCGAGTTTCAGAAGCGTGGTTTCCCTCATGCTCATTTTTTTTTATTAATTTGAGTGATAAAGATAGAATTGTTTCTGGAAATGATATTGATCGAGTGGTTGACGCTGGCATTTAAGATATTAACAGTCAACCAAAATTGCATGAGTACGTTTCAAGGCACATGATGCACGGACCGTGTGGTTTCTTTAATTCCAACGCAGTTTGCGTGGGAGTTCACTTGATTGTTGTGCCATACAATCCATATTTGTTGGCAAAAATTAACTGTCACATTAATGTTGAAGAATGCACAACTATTAAAAGTGTTAAATAAATTTACAAATATGTCTATAAAGGCTGCGAGAGCAACTGTTCAAGTAGGTACTGAAGGAATTGCCGAAAATCAAGTACTTCAACTTTATGAAGTGAGGAATTTTTTAAAAATATGGTTTGGCGTATTTTTGCTTATCCAATGCATTTTCAATCTCATACCATCAAGCATTGCAAAATGAGACAAACTAAATTGTTGGAATTTTTTACGTTAAATAGAAATGATCCTTATGCAAATCAATTCCATTATACTGAAATTCCGTTACATTATGTATGGATGGATCAACAGCAGCGATGGCAGCTGCAACAACGTGGTGGTGATAAAATTATATCACGCGTGAATTTAGTTTCTCCGAAAAATATTGAACTTTTTCCTTTCCGACTACTTCTATTGCATGTCGTTGGTCCAAAATCGTTTGAAGATTTTAGGACTTATAATAATGTCGTTTATAATTATTTTATTGAAGCTCCCCATGCACGTGATAATGAACCAAATGATAATAAGTGGCGTGTTTGTTTGAATGAAACGAAATATTTCCATTCACCAAAGCAAATCCGCGATTTATTTGCTATTATTTGTGCATTGAATGTTCCAGCAAATGCTCAGGCATTATGGAATGACTTCAAGCTATTCCTTTCTGAAGATTTTTTAAGAGACTATGACGAAACGATTTCATTTAATCAAGCTTTACTTGCAGTTGAAGATATGTATGTTGAATGGTCATAATATATGGTGTCAAGCTCTTGGGATACCTGTGCCAACAATCGTTTTTGGTGGAGGTGATATTGATGCATTCGACCCACTGGAGGAATAGTTTACATTTAATGAATGTTATGAAAGTGCCAACAGCCCAATGTTATTGATCGCGTCATAAGTGAGGTACAGCATCATGATACCGGATCTAATGTTTTTTGTTTGACAGCTCATGCAGGCTGTGTTAAAACATTTACACAAACTGCCATTATCCGTAGAATGAATTCACAAAATTTGCGTGAACTGCATTCAGTGGAATCGCTTCAACACTTCTTCTTCAAGGGGGCAGAACACTTCCCTGTGTTTAAATTGCCTATTCCGATGAAATCTCTGTGTCCACTTTTAATACTGAAATGTATCGATAGATTATTGAGAGATTTAATTACAAATGAGTTTGATAAAAATAAGTTATTCAGAGGCAATACCATTTTATTGAGTGATTTTGATAGATTTTGCCTATTGTACCGAATGGTTCACAATCAACTTTGATTGAAAATTGTATCACAAGTTGGAGTGAATTTGATTTATTTTACCGTGTTTTATGAAGATAAAATATGAGAGATTTACTTGATGAAGTTCAGTTTGTTAGATTTTTAAAATCTATTAGGAATAGAGTAGCACCACAATTTCCCCAATTTGGTGAATATATTATACAATTTCCACAGCATTTGATCGGTGACGAGGCAAATATAATAAATGATAATTTGGAAATGTCTCTGGATCAGTTTCAACAGATCGCTGGTTTAAATTCGTTATTTTAGCTCCTGTTATTTTGAATCGTTTGTCTGGTGAACAAAAAGTGCCAACGATTCAGATGTTAACTAACAATGTAGTAAGATATACTGTAGATTTTGTGAATTCTTTGTCGATTAGTGGTTTACCACCACACAACTTAGCTTTGAAAGTCAATTGTATTGAGCTTCTCATTAGAAATTTGAATGCTAAGGATGCATTAGTCAATGATATCAGAATGAGAGTGAAAGTCCTACACCGTAATGCGATAGATTGTAAAGTTTTAACAGGAATTGGGCGTGTTAAACGTATTTTGATACCACGGATAAAACTAACTTATTCCGGAGCTATTTTGCGTATTGATATTGAACGAACGCAGTTTCCGCTTATTCCTGGACTTGCTATGACGATTAACAAATCACAAAGTTTAACGTTTGTAGAGTTGGAATTCTATTGCGGCAACCTCCATTTAAGCATGTGGCTGCCAGTAAAATAAAATCCTTCGATGGCCTTAAGTTTTATGTATCCGAATGTAGTGGCCAGGGGCACTTAGCAAACGATGAGACTGTTTTATACAGATATTTTGAATATATCCGTATATTGTTTCTCATCTATTAAAAAAATTTTGTACATTTCCTTATTTAGCCTTTGCAAATAAAAATTATTTAAAAATTTCAAGTTAAGTTAAAAGTAAAAAGTTGTAAAATTATTTATAATTAAAATATATGATGTTACAAAATTAAGACACCTTTTGCAATTTTATTGGCATGTGGAAAAAATGAAACTATCTTCAGGGAAATGGCCAAATTTCGGCCATGGCGATACTAGTTATTTTTATATCTCTTACATGTGGCATAATACAGAGAATAATATTTGAATTTCTTGAATTTCTGTCCTTTGAGCTTAGAATTGCAGTATCGTTTAAGACTGTTGAAGTAAACAAATTGTATGAGCTTACAACAAGAATGCGACTTTTTTAGAGGAACGGATCTCACAAGTATTCAAAATATATTAAAGTGAGCGGTACATGAGTCCATCGAAAACTGTCGAGGGAAAATTAAGGCATGGTATTGGTATTGATCACGAGATTCTAATAATTCTAATATAATGTAAATATGAAGTTTGATTGCATTATTTTGGTGATATATGTATAGGTATATTTAGCAAACGTAATCGCAAGTATGGGTTGTATGTAGGAGTAGGGAAAGATCCTATATGCAATCACATCGATTCGATGATGCTAACCCTAGGCACGCTGTTTTGAGGACCTAGAGTAATAATTTTTATTAATATTTGTTTAAAAAAATTCCTTTATTTTATTTTAAAACCAGTTTATAATGCGCATTTATTTTGTATGTCTTTACAATTCAACTCGCAGCTCGCCCTTAGGCCATTTCACCGGTCAGTGATTTGAATCAATTAGCCTCATTTTGACAACTCAGAAGTTGGTTAGTTGTGCGCGTGGCAGAAGTACATGATCCACAAATATGGACCCAACGTACACTACTGCCTATTTTTATTCATATATAATCAATACGAGCAGAGCTAGGCTATATTTAATTTTAGTCCCAAAAGGTCCTCATATGGAATCTCTGATTAACCCCATTTCGTGCAGTTGGCTTTATAATGTCCACAAGCTCCAATATGTACCGCCCACATTTTCCATAGTGTTTAATAGGAGCCACATTTACATAACCATCAAATTGTGCCTTACATATGACTGCAGGTTAGTGCAAGATATCACTAGAAGAAGAGAGTAGAAAGATTACAGCATTTCTGATGCATGAGGGGCTGTTTGAACATAGTGTCCTGTCTTTTGTTTGCTACATGCTCCGATGTGGTTCCAGGAGCTGGTCATCAATTTGAAAAGCCACTCAAAGCCACTTATATTTTCATGAGCTATATAGCTGACGTTATTGTTGCGCGACGATCGTGGAAAAAGGACTAGAAGTCTTTCGTGAATAGAAGTCTTTCGTAAATAGAATAGAATAGAAGGTGGGCTGTGAAGGCATCCAATCAGGAGATGTGAAAATCAGATATATTAAGGAATTTGCGACACCCCAAACGTAATTACAGTGAGAGATTTTTTTGGAGTCACCGGTTCTATTTGTAAAGTGTTAGAGCCATATTCCGCATTCACTTACCAATTTGTTGAGGATGTGGGTTATCAGTGGCTACAACTTTAACTTTAAAAGCAGTTTACCGAGTATACCGTTTTATCTGTATTTGAAGCAACAACACCACTACCAGCACGAATATATAGAAGGTGATTACGACTTCAGGAGTTTGATATTAAGCTTGAGGATTAGCCAGATGCGAAAATGGGATATTTAGATGGTGTCTTGATTCAGCCTATACATATAATGAATTTGAAAGCTTCTGGGAAACGTATGGTATACAGCATATAAAAACTATGGTGAGAACACCCAGAGAATGAGCGGGTGAATAAATCTGTATTGGCCTCACTTAAATTTGATACGGCAGCTCTGAAATTCCCAAGGAACGATATTCATCTACAATATGCGGGATGTAAGTCAGAACCGGATCATTCATGCAATTCAGGATAAATTCCCAACAGCCTCCCCGATATATAATTTTCGTCAGCATGCAGCTGAATATTAAAGAGCAGAGAAGTAAGTACAAGCTACGAAGCGACACTAATTATTAACGATCAGCCAGTCTTTAGAAGAATATTTAGTCGTTATCAATCGTGTACTGACACCTACAGGCCTGTTGCATAAGAACTGTTGTACAAAGAGCAAATGGATGGTAATGGGAAAACAAAAGCGCATTAAAAAATTGTTTTCGAAATTAAACGAAAGAAGTTTGGTATTAACAGGGCTCATAAGAACCTATAAGTTCCTTAGATTTCCATAGTTCAGGTACAATAAACCAGTGGGTATACCTAAGGTTAGCCTCATCGATTATAAGTGATTGCAAATAGTGCCCCTCCCTTTCCCTACCAACTCCACATTCTTTCGAGTTCCTTTGCCTAACTACACAAATATATAAACAAAATAACCCAATCAAACTATTACAAACTATAATTTTCAGTATTATGTATACTCCTGTGTTTATCAATAACTTTATATTTCATTTTTATTAGCATATTTATATTATATTATATATATTAGCATATTTATATTATATTATTATATCATCATTTTGATTGTTCCATCGATATTTTACAATTCGTTATGCCTCGGCGACACTCGCTAACTGGAAGAGATGAGGCGGAAGTGAACAGAAAGAGAATGAGAATAATTAGAAGTGGAAATAAAAATAGAAATTGCAACATTTGTAATAATGGTGATGATTCCATTTTTTTACTGGATGCGTTTAAAAGTGGATTAAATGAAATTCCGGGTAATTTTCGTAGATATGATCTTGGTACAAAAGATATGATCCGAGCCATCAAAAATTATTTTAACAACATTCGGAGTTTTAATTCATCGTTTGGTCTGGTTAGCTTCGAACCCAAAATTCGGATAAAATTTTGCACCGCGTTTACCATTTTAAAATTCACGACGTATTTTACCATAGAGCAGGTCCATTGACTGCCCAATATGGACGTACGCCGTGTTACGGTCAACTATATATTTATGATGTTGACACCGCGGTCACATATGGCTTACGCGAGCAAGTTAATCATGTAATCCAAATTAAATGCAATGAATTTCTACTGAATTGCAATGTGTCAATTCTTTTATCCGAACCTTCGTTGCAATGAGAGATCATTGTGCGGGGCTGAGAATATTGATAGAGAAATTTGTATGGTTTAAACAGTCAATCGCGATATCGATATTCGACGTTATAACGATGCAATTGCAACAGATGTAGCTGTCATTTTTAGTACAGTCGATTGGGAACCACCATCCGAAAAAAAATGGTGTCCTTCCAAATAATTCCAAATAGTGACACTGGATGACATGTTAATATTCCTTTAAATTCATCTTCAAAGTCACGTGCATCAAATACATAACGACAAAATGGCACTCGGCTGCAATATGCATCATATAGACTGGCAATCGGGGACGATTATTGGCCATCACACCATTCGCAAAAATTAATTTTTGCAACGGATCGTAGACATGTATGTTCAAATTAAAGGCATATGTCTTCATTTTATAAGAGAAAATCAAGCGTCATTCATGACAGAATTTATAATAACTTGACCGACTATCTTGAATCGCATGCTGATGGTAGTGATCCACCTGGCACAAAAATGATTCTGCCGATGATGATTTAAGGCGAAATTAAAGAATTGATTTATTTAATTGAAAAAAGAAAGTTTTTTATTGTTTTACAGGGATTATTTACACTATCGAGTTTCAGAAGCGTGGTTTCCCTCATGCTCATTTTTTTTTATTAATTTGAGTGATAAAGATAGAATTGTTTCTGGAAATGATATTGATCGAGTGGTTGACGCTGGCATTTAAGATATTAACAGTCAACCAAAATTGCATGAGTACGTTTCAAGGCACATGATGCACGGACCGTGTGGTTTCTTTAATTCCAACGCAGTTTGCGTGGGAGTTCACTTGATTGTTGTGCCATACAATCCATATTTGTTGGCAAAAATTAACTGTCACATTAATGTTGAAGAATGCACAACTATTAAAAGTGTTAAATAAATTTACAAATATGTCGGGAATGCTTCATATGCACCTTGCCAACCTGTCCCATTACTATAGTACCATTCGACACTACGGTGGGGGACTGGATCAGGTATAGGAAATCTTTAGTGTAGCTAAAGGGGCAGAGTGACAAAATGCAGAAACTGCAACAGAAACAGAATCACGTACATTTGAAATAGAAACAAAACAACCCAAGCAGTAAAAGAATAGCTACAGAATATATCGAGAGAAACTGAGCGTCTAGCGACTCATCGTAAGTTGTTTCTGTAACAGAAAGCGACAGACATAGTAAAATACATTTTGGTGCTAGCGATAAATGATTTTGATGACCTTAAATTCGTATCCTGTAATAATTATGATTTGCTAAAAATGTATTTGAACAATTAGTTAAATATATAATTCAATATACACAATTTCCGAATCTGATTTGCATAACTCAACTTTGAATAAGACTCATTTGCTTACATAGTACAATTATTTTGTCCCTATTTGATTGGGGTTTATTGGTTTGTTTTTTTAAGTTAGGAAATTGAATTATAGCTTATATTCCTCTAACTTGGTCCACAAGCTTAATAAAACGTTGTGTACAATCCCTCTTCACTATAAACCTACAATCATTTTTCCATGCTTTCCAATTCTTATACCAACCACTCTCTAATTTATTTGCCTTAATAAAAATATGATAAAATTTTCTATCTTCCGTACCACAAGCGAAATATAATAGTACATGATTTTCTTGTGTATTCTGTTTCTATTTCTGTGTTAAATAGAAGCATGAACAATGCAAGCAGAAACACAATTAACCCAGAAACAATAATGTTCTATTCCTGTTTCTGTTGCCGTTTGTTTTTTATGCCACTGGGGACCTTAAAACTGGGGTAAGCAGACGTCCGGGGAATCTACTTTTATATGCTATTTCCGTGGGTGTGACATGTGGACCCGCATGCAGTCTGGCGGTAGAGAAATACGCTAGGGGGGATAGTGCCTGAAACAAAAACTAAAATGAAATTCTATAAAAAGAATCCAACTCGGGTTGGGATATCACCCCCGATGAGAGAGGTATCTGCTACCACCGGAAGGCACGGTGAATTAAGTATCCGTGTAGCCAGCGGCTGCACCTTTGTGCAGTGGTTGATCCAGGCCCAACTAGTTCAGAAGCTACTGTAAATTAAAAGGTGAGAGTTCTGTAGTCCTCGGAAACTCGGGCCACGAAGATGAAGCATAAAGAAGAAGGATGCCACCGCACACCATAAAGTGTGTGGCAGTGCCGATATCAATAACAGAGGTGAGTCACTCTTCCACTTTATTATTCAATGTAATCTAAGCATTAGTAAACTGAAGAGCCAGCATTTGTGGGGCCTACCAACAAAAACTTCTGAACATCACGCTCCACACAAGTGGCAAGACCATGTAGAGTACTCGATATACCGTCGTTCTCTGAGCATACTTACATTAGTTTTAAGAAAACTTTCTAACCTAAAATGCTAAGCACAACTCTAAAAAATCCCAGAAACATAAACTGAGTTCTCTACAGCAGAGTGCTTGGTGAGGCCTAGAACCATTACATCCCATATAGACCTCGAGGAAAAGGCCAATATAGTGACGAATTCTCTAAATCATGTCTACATTATCTCTTGTACACAAAGGGCGTACAAAGCGCAGATCTAAACCAACCTGGTGGCGCAAGCCCAATTGGCTTATCAGTGCTACCTACGTGAGATATTCAAACTAACCAAAAAGACTATCGACCTAACTAGTCTAACGTCATTCCTCCTTAAAACACCCGAAAAAATACTATATAGGTGTAGTTGGTATGTCAAATGCGCAGCACGCATATGCCAAGGGCACGTGCACGAAAACAGTACTTCACTCACCACAATGCCACAAAATCAACTTAAAGCAATTATAGATTATGCCCACTATAATCCTACCATTATTCAGTATGGAGGTCTACAAAGGCTGCAAAAAGTCAAACAAGAGTCACTAATAAAACTTGGAAACTTAAGTTTTTCCAAAAATCGATGGAGAAAACGGAGCATTGTTTGGTATGCATATTCAATCCATATTTTGTCCAAATGTTCCGTGTAATAACTTCCAAATCCATGTAACAAACAAAAGACAGGACATTATGTTCAAACAGCCCCTCATGCATGAGGAATGCTGTAATCTTTCTACTCTCTTCTTCTAGTGATATCTTGCACTAGCCTGCGGTCATATGTAATGGCACAATTTGACAGTTATGTAGATGTGACTCCTATTAAACCACTATGCAAAATGTGTGCGGTACATATTGCCACATGCTGTCACGCTTACAATTGAAAAATTTTCAAGAAATGTTATGAGAAGCAGCTTGTGGACATTATAAACCCAACTGCCAGAAATGTGGTTGATTAGAAAAAGGATACGCGCACTTTCCATCTAAGGATCTTTTGGGACCAAAATTAAATATAGCCTAGCTCTGCTCGTATTGATTATATATGAATAAAAATAAGCAGTAGTGTACGTTGGGCCCATAGATGTGGCTCATATACTTCTGCTACGCGCACAGCTAACCAACTTCTGAGTTGTCAAAATGAGCCTAATTGATCCAATTCACTGAATAACGGAATTTTTTTAAACAAATATTAATAAAAATTTGTTTATAGTAGATTGACTCTATTAGTTCCTTAACTTGTATTACTCTAGGTCCTCAAAACAGCGTGCCTAGGGTTAACATCATCGAATCGATGTGATTGCATATAGGACCCTTCCCTATTCCTACATACAACCAATACTTGCGAGTACGTTTCCTAAATATACCTATACATATATTAACAAAATAATGCAATCAAACTTCATATTTACATTATATTAGAATTATTAGAATCTCGCGATCAATACCAATACCACGTCGTAATTTTCCCTCGCCAGTTTTCAATGGACTCATCCACCGCTCACTTTAATATATTTTGAATACTTCTGAGTTTCGTTACTCTAAAAAAGTCGCATTCTTGTTGTAAGCGCACACAATTTGTATACTTCCGTTCTTAAACGATACTGCAATTCTAAGCTCAAAGGTCACAAATTCAAGAAATTCGAATATTAAACTCTGTATTATGGCACATGTAGAATATATAATACTAATATATTTGAAGGACCGTACCATCGATTATAAGATTTAATTAAACCGTAGACCAAGATTGATTGAATGGAAAAAAGGGAAATATTCTTTTCTTTTATTTTGGGGGGCTTTCGATAGTGAAGTCAATTAAAATTAATTGAACCCAAGTGAAGTATAATCTAATCACGAAAATATAACTATTTTAGATAATAATAAATCAGTCATTGGTGGCATCATAATTGAGTAGCACCCTGCTTGGATACTACTGTTTGAATAGTAATTCCGTGGCTGAAATATAAACAGTGCGCAGCCAATGTTCAAGAGTACCCAAATAGAATCATCAATGAAAATTAGCAAAACTAATCGGACTGGAAATGACAATTTCTTTAATAAGGTGAGTATTTCTGACTGGGTACTCACTTCCTTCTTTTTTTTGTTCGAATAAATGTCACCACTTCGGCGATCCCCAACTTCTGATATTTTAAAGTTGTTTCTGTGCTTCAAGTATCCCAGAATCACACTATTAGGTTATCATCTCTTGAAGCCAGTATGATAATATTTCTAAACCTTATTTTATTTTATATTAATTTTGAGTATATGTTGTATGTTATCCATAACTCAACTTTGAGAACAACAGAATTTCCCAACAGCAAATGGAAAATGGTCTAAGTAGGAAACACAATTCGACAGCATTAATACCATTATAATTTTGTTTATTTATAAATGTTTATATTTAAATGTTGAATATTAATCAAATTACTAAATTAATATTAAAAATTACAATAATATTGTTCCTATTTTATTGGGTTTTTATATATTTTTTTTAAATTAGGAAATTAAATGATAGCATGTATTCCCTCTACATTGGTCCCCAAGCTTAATAAAACCTTGTGTACAATCCCTCTTCACTATACACCTACAATTATTTTTCCATGCTATTCCAATTCTTATACCACGCTCTAATTTATTTGCCTTATCAATGAATATAATGATAAAAGCGATTATCAATAATTATAATGATAATCGAAAAACAAATAATCATGTTCTGTTCCTGTTTCTATTGTTGTTTTTTTGTATGTCACTAGTGTACGGAGCCGTCCGGGGAGTATAGTTTTATATGCATTCAGTCAGTACCAGGAGGTGTCCGGCGGTAGGAAAATACGCTAGGGGGATGGTCCCTGAAACAAAAATCAAAATGGAGTTCTATAAAAAGAATGCAACTCGGGCTGGGATATCAGTTCGTATTTCGTTGAGAGAGATATCTGCTAACACCGGCGGATTCGCTACCTACTTGAAATATTCAAACTAGGAGTGAGTACAAAGAAATGCTCTGGTTATATAAAAAAGAAGTTTGAAAAGCTAAATGAAACTCTTGGAAGAAATATTGTGGTAATATCGATGTTTTCCAAGCAACCTACAACCATGTCGAGTATTATCTGGTAGTAGAGTACCGAATGGTCAACTAGTTGTTAGGAATTGCATAAGACGCTTGTCATCGCCCACTTTCCTGGCTGCGAAGATACAAGGAACCTCGAATCACCATGAACCGAGGAGGGTTGCTTATAACGCGAGCGATGGAATGCGATGTAAACTGATTTACTCCCTACAAATCACTAGTACTTGGCGACATTTTAGCAAAGGATGTGCACCTGATAACATCGTGGCTAAGGAAAATTTACAAGGGGTATTTGATATATAACTATGTTCCGGTAGTCTGGAGTGAACGGAGGCTTGTGTTTATACCGAAGAGAGGTAAAAGTAACGTCTCTCTGTTCAAAAGTCTATCAACCTAGCTAGTCGAACGTCATTCCTCCTAAGAACAACCGAAAGAATGCTATATAGGTATAGTTGGTATGTCAAAGGCGCAGCAAGCATATGCCAAGGTCACGTACACGCAGACAGCTCTTCTCACATTAATAGGAAATACTTCAGTACGATTGCAAAAGGATGCGTGGATACACTTGGGGCCTTTCTTCCTATACAATCATAGGTAGACCAATATCGCTGTGTGGTGATCTGGTGTGGTGGACTGGTGTTTGGTAGAACACTACCGTAAACCTATTAGAGAGTCCAAAGAGTTGTTGCCCTATGCACATCTTAAACACTACAGCAATGACAGCACTAAACTCATTTCAGAATCTGGCCCCCATTGATATATTTGCGGAAAGCGTTGCATTAAATCAGCGAGAAGATTGTTGGCTACCTTACAATTTTTTCTCCGAGTGTTCGGCCATACTTCTGTTGGTCAAAGTCTCGACTTTAACACGGATGATTTAATTCCTATTCTCAGCTTGCGAAAAAAGATATAATTAACTATAGGAAATGAGGGATGGCGCACAGGCATGAATGCTAAATACAAACTCTTCAACATGTTGATTGACAGATCGAAAATGGTGTATGGCGCTGGAGCAAGCTTTTACTGTCCTGAACTAGATATGAGACAGCCTTATAATTGCAGTGTTCTTAGGCGAGGTGTTTGTTGCTAGGAAAGCCGCAGAGCTCGCCTGCATACCAGAAACTACGAACACCACAATCATTTTCCATAAATGTACATAGCTAGGCTGTGATTAAGGCTATAACTTCTTGCTGCGTATCCTCCAGAAATAGTCGTTAATGCAAGGGAGCAAACGAAGGTCTGGACACCAACCAGAGTCTGTTGCAGAATGATTATAGGCATACTGACAGATCACTGACTTTCGGTGGTACACGCTAAAGGGATGAGACTCAGCAGACCGCTAGGAAAATTTTGGAGCATCTCCTGTGCATATACCGTGCCTGCTATTTCTGGGAGCCCCCTGGTTTGAGGGACAATGTCTTAGCACTACCGATGGTTTAGCTCTTAAAGTTCTAGTTCGAACGAAACTTATTACAGCTCTTACTTGATATACATTTGGCACTAAATATTGTGTGGCCTTCACGGCCCGCCAGTGCAACCCAAACTAACCTAATCTGCATTAAATCCATTGGAAACTAGCAAAAAAGTGACGGGATCTTAAAACTAATTATTATGCTATTTGCCTGATCCTTGGAGATATTGAGGTTCTACTACTAATAATTATAAACTCAAGATAAACAATATACATTTATTTCAAAGTAAAGTTAGAAGCAAGGTATCTTGAGGCGTAAAACAATAGTCATAACCTTAAAAAATCATATCACGACATTCTTCCTAAGGTAACAGCGATCATGTGTTCATTGCAACTTCCATTAAACGAATATGCTAAAAGTATTGTACACATTCAATCAATCAAATGATAAGATTGAATCGTAAAAAGCAAACTAATCCAAAGTGTCATCTTTATTTTATATTTTTTTAAAGATAACGTTCACTTATAAATATCTGCATAGAAGTTCTTATAAAAGGCGTACTAAAACGATACATTTATTCAGTATATCGTTGACTATCACCAAACATGTTCAGTGCTAAAGTTTTCTTCATTCTGGGGTGCACACTCCTTGTAGCTACCGTGTTGCCTGTCTATGGTGTAAGTGCTGTAAACAAATTCCATATTTTTACTGGTAATAGCTTAATTTGTGTTTTTAGGCCGGAAATGTGAAACAATTGAGTGGAGCTGACCTGGAGAATGCTAAACAAGAGTTGGACAATACACTCGCATCTTCAGTTGATGGCCACCAATACTCGTAAATCAATTTTGATATTCATTCTATTGAACAGATTTTTACATTTTGAATTTTACAGCTATCTGAAAATCATCTCAGCCACAAGCCAAGTTGTGCAGGGCATTATTTACAAGTATGTGGCCGAAGTTACCATCAAAGGCAAACCCACCGAACTGTGCAACATTACCCTCTGGTCGCGTCCTTGGCTGGGACCTAATGAAGTGAAGTTTAACTGCGCTTAGAACGGACATATTTTGGACTAAAGAACTTACTTGGTTTATGTATTAAATAAAAATAATGAATCAGCAATTGCCCGTAGTTTGTATTTGATCCCACAAAGTTCGTTGCTCAGTCACATTTTATAAAGTTGCAATGCATGTATATGAGAGAACTCCAATGCAGGTACAGTTAACTATTGGAGATATGTACTTTAAAGGATGACTTTGAGCCCAAACAAAATTATATATAAGGCACAAATTCCGAAATTTATTTCAACATTTTCAGATTTGTTAGTTCAAATTTTTTTTAGAATAAAGTTCCTATCTTTAAGTTTTATTTTATTTCAAGATTTAAAATTCATATCAATGCAATTATTTTATTCCAATTTCATTAATATTTGAAGAACCAATTTTTAGTTAAACTTCAGGAATGGAACTACAGCGGATGTTTTGTTCCGGTCTTTATTGGGAGTCTATCTGTCGTATAGTCGTATATTCGTATAGTCGTATACGAGTATATAGTATCATAACCACATAGCGTGACTAAATTCAGTGTGAAAATGTAAATAAACGCAAATAATGAATACTTTTATATGTCTTTTAATAAATCTGAATACTCTTCCTACGCACCTCGTATGCTGAAGGGTTGAAAATATCAATTTATTCATTCGCTCTTCATCGTGCAAATGTATCATTATTATTATTATTATTATTGTTATTACTTGAAAAACAATAACTTAATTATTATTTTACATTGTAAGGGGAGCACTAGCTGACAGGGCCTTCAGCTCGCTTATACTAATTAAAGCTTATACACTAATTAAAGTTTATATACTGTTTAAAATATTTGTTTGATGACAAAAATTATAGAATTTACATATGGTATCGGAGTGAACAAATTTTAATGAATTTTAAAGGGTTAAGTTTGGGAATATTTGGGATCTGATGTGGTTAAAATGAACGCAGTCGTTGAGGATGTGATCTACGGTCAGTGTCGGAGAGTTGCAGTATGGACATGATGCAGGGTATGAGCCATTGAGGATGTGTTGGTGAGTCAAGTTGGAGTGACCAGGCCGAAGCCGTACAAATATTTTTAACTCTATACAGGAGCTCGATGGAGGAAAGATTGGTTTCGTTCTTGTGGGTTTAATAGCAACGTAACGGTGTAGTGTATTAATCCAGTCCGAATTTTTCCTATGACACAGGTGTTTGCTTATTAGTTTATGAATATCTCTCTTTTCTATGAAAGAAGATGTGTGTAGTGGCTCTTTGGCTGCTAGTTTAGTTCTGTTGTCAGCTAGCTCATTCCCACGTATTCCCACGTGACTAGGTGTCCACATTATTTTAATTTTGTTGCGGTGTTGGATCAGTATTTCGCGAATAAGTGCTACCAGAAGACTGTTGTTGGACTCTTTCTGGAGCGCGGAAATAGCTAAGTAGCTGTCTGTGCAAATCACGAATTGGCCTTTTGTGGATGATGCGAATTCTACGGCCTTCAAAATCGCAGTAGCTTCAGCTGTGAAAACAGAGCAGAAGTGCTCTAGATGTGCAGCTGCGATGGTGTTGCCGTTGTTATCGACCACTGCGAGGGAAGTGCTGTGTTCCAATTTAGACCCTTCTGTGAAGATAAATTTCCAGTGTTTACATTTCAGCTCTTCGTAATATTCAAGGAAGAGTTTTTGATATACAGTATGGGCTGTGGAGTTTTTGCCGTATTTATTTAGTCTTAGAAGAAATGACGTCGGCATGAGGTGCCACGGAGGAGATTTAATGGCGACTTTTAGTATTGGAGATGTTGATAAACCCATCTGCTTGGCATACTTGATGCATCTAATAATGGTAGATTCACGACTGAATTTGCGTTTATAATGTATGCTGTTTTTGACTATGGTAAAGGATTTTGTTGTTGCAGTAGAGGAGTTTAGGAATTAGTCTCATCATGTTATGTATAGCACGGTCAGGGATCGATGGCAGCTCAGCTTCTGTTAATATAAACTTTATAGTCGATGTTGGGTATGCACGAATGCTCCTGCGAACGGCAGTGTGGTATGGTGGGCAGACTCTCTTAATATCACTTTTCGCACAGTGTCCATAAATTGCAAGACCATAATCAATTTTTGATAAAATAAGTGACCTTGTTACGTTGACTAGTGTTGATATGTGAATTAGACTATGCTTAGAAGAAAGGTATTTAATTATATTTAACCTGGCAGCTATATTATTTCTAATATAATTACAATGATCCTTAAATGTAGGTTTTTTGTCTAAAATTAATCCTAAGATATTTAAGTTATCTATTTGTTTGATATGTACATTATTAAATATTAAGTCTACGTTATTACAATTATGTTTTCTGCAAATGTGTAGTGTTTTGCATTTGTCGTATGAAATTTGTAAAGACGGAAAGTACCAGAAGTATTTTCCGCATACACCTCCTACAAAGAATACAACAAAAACTATATGCTACCACCAGAGACCGTGTTAACTCCAAAAACAAATAACGATGTCCACCATATTTTATTTAGAAATAACCACCAACAATATTCAAGCATGCAACCATCCCCGATATCATGCAGCTTAAAAAGGTAACCACCTCCCACGCTAAATGCAACAACAAAGACAGCGGATAAGTATAACAAAACATTTACGCACAGACGATCGGACCAATAAACGTACAGGTTGTGAGGAGCTCAGAAACCGAAAGGGTTAGACTGACGACGACGACGGCCTAATAGTACAAAGAACATCAAGACGGACTAGTACGGCTATAAAGGAAAAAGAAGCAGCAAGCAAACATTTCTACTGAACAGTGCAGCGACCAAAGGCGGAACACGGAGAGAGAAACACACACAAAGCATTCAGCAGGCGGAGTACGAAGAAATATTTATAAGAACAACAACAACAGCACAGCGACCGAAGGCGGAACACGGATGACAACGAGAGCGCACCGATCGTAAACACAGAGCCGTAAGCAGGCGGAGTGTGAACCAATATTTTAACAACAACAACACTATAGCGACCGAAGGCGAAACACAGAGGAAAACAAGAGCGCGCCACACACACGCTAACCGATCGTAAACACAAAGCTGTAAACAGGCAGAGTACGAAGAAACGTTTCTAAAACAACAGCAAAGCGACAACTAACAGCAGCGATCAGGCCACACTACTGCAAGCAACAACTATGATGGACAACTAGAGGAATTACAACAAGGTGGTTAACCAGCAGAAGTTGAAGGTGGCCTAAGGACATCTGGACCACAACAACAACGAGCACTGATCCCATGGCAAGCTTTCGCTATATAAGCGGAGTGAACCAAACAGTGACTCTCTTTGATCCAGCATCGCTCCATAAGTACACAACGCACCAAGCTCCTAGAGACGCACCAAGCTTGGTAGTTAGTTACTTTGACTATTGACAATAAATCAACGCAGACAGAGCCAGGAGTTTATGGTTTTGACCGACTCTCCCTGGGACACATACGCAACGCAGACAGAGCCAGGAGTTTATGGTTTTGACCGACTCTCCCTGGGACACATACGCAAAACAGACAGAGCCAGGAGTTTATGGTTTTGACCGACTCTCCCTGGGACACATACGCAACGCAGACAGAGCCAGGAGTTTATGGTTTTGACCGACTCTCCCTGGGACACTAGTACAAACCACGGACACTGCCACGAGCACACAGAGTAGGGTATAATTAAAAATAATTATATATATGTATAGGAAATAAGTATAAACTTTAAAAATAAATAAAAACACTTATTAAAACTAATACTATTGGAATAAATTTCTGTAAGCGACCCTGGAACGCGCTGAGTTTTTACCCCAGCGAAAACGAGTCGTTACAAATTCTAGCGCCTGAAGCTGCAGACCAGAGGGAAATGTCATTTAAAATCTCACGAAACTTATTATTGATTACATTTAAGTCACTACTTTTGGAGAATATTAATACATCGTCAGCGTATATAATGTGTTCAATGCTTTTGACTTTTGATATTATTTCACTGATTTCATTGAAAGCAATAATAAATAGGGTAACCGATAGTGGTGACCCCTGTGGGATACCGTTGAACATATTATGTGTGTCTGACGAAGGATTGCTTATAGTAACTTTAAATTTTCGATTAGTTAAAAATGATTTGACGAAGTTATAAATTTTATCACCAATTTTCCATTTCCACAGCTGTCGCAGAACAATGTGTGCTCCTACTCTGTCAAAAACCTTTTCAAAATCAAGGCTAAGTACGGAAATGTGATTTTTGCATGACAGTGCCTTTGAGGTGAAGTGTTCAAAGTGTAGTAAAGCATCCATCGTACCCTGTTCTTTTTTAAAAGCCATTAGGTCTGCCATTAGGCCAAAGCGATATAGGTCTGTAACCGTGAATTTCTGTTGGGGGCTTATTACGCTTGGGAATAGGAATGATAGAGGCACATTTCAAAGCTTGCGGATATATACCATGTGCAAGTATGTTGTTATAGTGAGATAGAAGTCTTCTTTTTATGCTTAATGGAAGGTGTTTGATTATTGGGTAGCAAATTCTATCCAAACCGGGGGTCTTTCCTTTCACTGACGATAGTGCAGCTTCAAACTCGTATTGGGAAATTTCGGACTCAATTTGATTCGCATCGAAGGATGGGTTGTAATGACGGGAGGTTACATTAAGTGTGCTATTTTTGGATGAAATGAAGTTAGATTGGAAGTTGGAGTTGTGGGAGTAATGAGACCAAGTGGATGCAAAGTAATTAGATATATCTGGGGGGGAGAATAGGGGACCGTTGGATGACTTGATAAATTGGATGTTATTTGGTTTGTACGAGCTTGAGAGACGTTTTATGTCTGACCGTATTTTTTTTTTGGATTAGATAGAGGAGTGATTGTTTCTGTGAGTTTTTCGAGGCTTTCCCTTTTGCATTCTTTTGATTTTTTCTTGAACTTTGCGTTCGATTGTCTATAGTTAATAAGGTTAGGAGTGGTTCTGTTCCGCTTGTATTCGAGCCAGAAAATTTGCTTTGCAGTTCGTAATTTCGAAAGCTCAGAGTTCCACCAGGGGACACCATCTTTAACAAAATGGTGACTGGTTTGAGGAATTGCTAAGTACGCTGCGTGCCGTAACCCTTTAGTTAACACTGCTGTTTCTTTGTTGATATTATAAGATACAGGGGTATTACTAATAAACTCTTGTGAGAGCGATTGGAACTTTACCCAGTCAGCTTTATCGGTGATAAATTTGGGTTTTGGTGCTGTTTTTATAGCTGTTTGTATAGCAAAGTCAGTTAATGGGAAATGGTCACTGCCGTGAAGGTTTGTAAATGTTTTGCAGGTTAATTTTGGGAAATGGTCACCGCCGTGAAGGTTTGTAAATGTTTTGCAGGTTAATTTTGGTGCAATGGACTGGAGCACAGGGCCAAATCTATGTGTGTGAACATATTGTGTGTCGAAAAATGCGTGGGAAAACCATCATTTAAAACTATGAGATTGTTATATAAAACAATGTCTTCCAGAATTTTGCCTCTATGATTGCAAGAAGAGGAACCCCATAGTGGACTCCAAGCATTGAAATCTCCTGCAATAAAAATTGGGGTGTGAAATTGATTTAAAATATTATTAATATCCTGGGACGTAAAAACTTGTTGTGGTGGAATGTACATAGATATTACGGTAAACTTAACTCCCAAATCTATTTCTAGAGCGATTGTAGCTATACTAGATTGAAGTGTAATGTACTTACATATGTGGAATAGATTCTTGAATAAGTACTCCAATTCCTTGTTTGCTCTTCTTGTTGTGGGGTAAGTTTAGGAAGTATCCTGAATATTGATTTGGTGTATTTGGAGAGAAGTTAAAAGGCAAGTGGGTTTCTTGCAGTGAGATAAAGCTTGGGAGGTGTTCTTTGATAAGAATTTCGAGCTCATGGTAATTGTAGAAGTAACCTTTGATATTCCATTGTAGCAATTTGAACATGAAAAGGGATAGTGGGACAATTGGTTTGAACAATTGATGTATTTAGCTTTATATATGTTTATATATGTAATATGTGATAAGAAATGAATATATGTATGTATGTGTGATTAGTTTATTTTATATGTTTAATATGATTTAATGATTTTTGTTGTTGTTTTCTAAATTAGAAAGAGAAGATTGCCGAAGGGCAAACCAGTTAGTTTCAAGTGAGGAGGGAGAATCAATTTTAGAAGAGTCGTCAGAGGGGGAACTATTACTGAATTTATTGTTGGATAATGTAACAGACGAGTCTGAGTTTATTGATGAGGAAGAAGAGAAGGCTGAGGTGGTTTCGTTTGGATTGCGGTGTTTTTCTGTGTATAATGTTTTTTTTGGGCTTGGGAATTATTTTCTATATTGAAATTATGTGTAGAAGTTGTGATTACGGGTGTGTTATTTTTGTTTTCTGGTTTATAATTGGAGTTTGATTTTAGTGGAAAATGTTTTGTGATGTTGTTTTTGTCTTTTATAGCATTGTCTTTCACAATTGAAGAGAAAGAAAGAGTAGAGACAATATGTTGTTGTGGCTGTTCTTTTACAAGGCGGATAGCATCGCGCATCGAACACTTGTATTTAATTTTTGTTTTAGGATCTATTTTGCTTGTAGAAATTTAGAACAGGTTTTGTGCGAGGCTGAATGGGTTTCCAAACAGTTAGCGCAAAGAGTACGAGTGCATGCAGTCGGGTTATGGGGGGAATATTGCAATTGGCGCAAGCTGGAGATTTTTTGCAGTATTTAACGGTGTGACCTAGCAATTGACAATTCTTGCACCGCATGGGATTAGGAATGTACTCTCTAACGTTCACTGTACGCCAAGAGATTTCAATTTTTCTGGGATATGGTATAAGTCAAATGCGAGCAAGACCACGCCACTGGGAACAGTTTTATTCTCAATGGTTTTGTTGAAATTATATGCCGAAATTACTCCCTGTGAAGACATTTCTTTCACGATTTCGTCCTCGGCTATGTGATTAAGGTAAGGGGCGTACACCGTGCCTTTGGTGTAGTTCAAGTTTTCATGGTACTTGGCCCTAATGGCATAAATCCCATGTAATTCTTTTGCTGCGAGGAACTTTTCTGCGGTGAGGGTGTCTTTAACGAAGAGTAAAAGATTGCCATCGCGAAGTTCGGTGACTTTTATAATGTCTTTGCTGATTAAAAGTAAAGACTTTTGGACAGCAAAACATGAATAATGTGATAGGGGTCTATTCTCCTGAATGGAAGCCAACACCACATATTTCGGATTTTCTTTCTTTACTCCGGGAAGAGAGGAAAAGTCCGTAAAAGTTTTATAGGTAATTTTTTGTTTTTTTTTTAGGGGGGCTTTCGCCGAGTATGGCAAAGCGGTTGTCCCCTAAGTTAGGAGGCCTAGGGGCCATACCGCTGCGATATCACTTATTTTTTGTTCACTTATAAGTTATAACAATGTTAAACAAGAAAAATTCCCAGCACGTGGGTGGGTGGCAGTGACAAAACTGCACTGTAGTAAAAGCACAAACTTAGAATTTAGAAAAAGGGGGAAAAGAGATGATAGCCGGTCTGCTCGCAACGAGTGTTAGCCGAAGACTGCCTTCAAATTTAAATTCCCAATGATTAAGAAAATATACTTTTATAAACAATGTTTCCTTAATATTATATAATAGGAAATAAAATTGATATCTTTCGTAATTATATTTGACTTCGAGTGGTCCCATCCAATAACGAAACCAACCGCCAATTTTTCACAGTTCGGTAGTTTGTTGTCAGTTTGAGAAATTCATAAACTATAATTCGCGCTCCAAAAATGCAATCAGATGGTTTTAGTTTTTTTGACAGAAGTCTAATCGAATGATTAATTGAATGTGAAGAAAATTTGTTTCTTGTTCATATTTGTCGTGACATTGAATCGAACTTTCAGTAAAATAAGAACAGTGATTGAGTAAGGTCAAGAATCATCAATATTAATAGTAAACGGATTTTTGTATGTAAATGAAAGAAGAAAAAAACCTATCCAGTTTTCTTATTTAGTAATTTAAAACTGGGACGCAAAGTCTAAGCGTGGATGGATTCAACATAGTACGACCCTTTTATCCATAAACCCCAGAAAGAGGGGGTATTAACCATGATATTATATATTACGATAATGAGGGTTATTCGAATCATCAAGTTATTAAAAAATTGTGTATTTGATTATTTTGATAAATTTACATTTTTAAAAAATGGAATTTCGTAGTAAACAATTTTTTCTTTTTAGGGAGCAAGTATATTGAAAGAGTATTTAGTTCTATTAAAATAATATAAATATGAAAGTTTTCAGTATTTTAGTGTGTACACTGTATGTGCTATGTAGCTTTCCCACCGGTATAATTATTAGACTAATATAAAGGATTTCGATATTTAAGATCGAAACAGAAAAAAGGATCTTGTAGAAAAAATGTGGAGTTAAAACGAAAACTTTTTATTAAATTTACAGCAAAAATTTAATTATTGAATTTACGAGTATATTAGTTTTATGTTTTTTGACGAAAAACTATATAAGGCCGACATAGCCGACTATACGACGACAAATAGACTTCCAGAAAAGACCCGAACGAGACAAAAGTAGTAGTTGCATTCGTGAATTAAAAATTGATTCTTCAATTGGAATATATTATTTGTACTTATATGAATTATAAAACTTGAAAGAAAATAAGAGTTAAACATAAGAACGTTAGTCTACAAAAAAAATTTGTACTGAGGAAACATTTTTTGACTAAGAGGATACATTTTTAACTACTAAAGCTGAGAAGAGCCACACAAAACTTTCTCACTCCCCCATAACATGTGACATGTCTTTTCCGTCAATTTTGTAGGGACTGGGCCCATTTGAAGTTTCAACCTTCTAATTGCAAATTTTAAAATGAATTTTGCTGTAATATTGTGTTCTACAGTTCTTTTAGAGACAGAGTGAACCTTTCATGAGACCGTATAAACAATAAGAATAAAGTTATAGAAAATGCATCAATATTAAATTATTCTGAATTTTTTAACCTGAAGACAGAATATGCAATACTAGTAACAAACATACAACTACCAAGAAAAAAACCATATATTACGATATATTACGATACTAAACACAGTATCAACATCTGTTGCCAAGCCAGCATTTTTGTTTGTGGAAGGCAATTTGTATGCGGAGATTAATTGCTTTCTTGTTTAGAACATTATATTCTTTTGCTATTATACATTATTGTTTATATTTATTACCTATGAAATTACTGCGCAAGGCATTTTGTGTGGACACATACATATATTAATTACACATTTTCATTTGCATTCGTTTATTTGGTTGGATTTCTTTTCTCGTGTATGAATATGAACTAATTAATACGAGTACATGTCAATAATGTGATATTTTCATATAATAATTGATTTTTGACCATATGGTTTAATTTATTTTGCTTTAGAACTTGCGGTTACTGTGCTCTTGCAAAATGTTTTTTAACTGGAGCTGTGATTGTCGCATATTCCTAATATACTCGCATGTATCGTACTTGACCAAGGAGACTTAACATTTCAATTATTAATTGGCGCATTCAATATACCATGGTTAAAATTATTATATATACCGTGGTATAAACTATTTTAATTGTAATCACATTAATCCTGATATACATCCTGATATACTCGTACACATGAGTATCATTGAATTTATAATTCACAATAATTTATGTTCATAAAATGCATTCGAAAATGCAATGGGTTGATAAAACTTTCAATTTTAGAAATGTAATTTCACCTGGAGCACAGAACAAAACAAACTATGAGTTTGAATTTCTGCCTTTTATACGTTTGTGTTTAGGATGAAAGTCGTCCTCTACCTGTGATATAGAGTACCTTCATTGCCATTTTAGATATGCAACTTGATTGAACAAGGAACTGTGTGGGATCAAAAACAAACAACGAGTAATTGCTGATTCATTATTTTTATTTATCACGTAAACCAAGTAAGTTCTTTAGTCCAAAATATGTCCGTTCTAAGCGCAGTTAAACTTCACTTCATTAGGTCCCAGCCAAGGACGCGACCAGAGGGTTATGTTGCACAGTTCGGTGGGTTTGCCTTCAATTGTAACTTCGGCCACATACTTGTAAATAATGCCCTGCACAACTTGGCTTGTGGCTGAGATGATTTTCAGATCGCTGTAAAATTCAAAATGTAAAAATCTGTCCAATAGAAGGAATATCAAAATTGATTTACGAGTATTGGTGGCCAGCAATTGAAGATGCGAGTGTATTGTCCAACTCTTGTTTAGCACTCTCCAGGTCAGCTCCACTCAATTGTTTCACATTTCCGGCCTAAAAACACAAATTAAGCTATTACCAGTAAAAATATGGAATTTGTTTACAGCACTTACACCATAGACAGGCAACACGGTAGCTACAAGGAGTGTGCACCCCAGAATGAAGAAAACTTTAGCACTGAACATGTTTGGTGATAGTCAACGATATACTGAATAAATTTACTGTTTTAGTACGCCTTTTATAAGAACTTCTGTGCAGATATTTATAAGTGAACGTAATCTTTAAAAAAATATAAAATAAAGATGACACTTTGGATATAAAAATTGATTAGTTTGCTTTTTACGATTCAATCTTATCATTTGATTGATTGAATGTGTACAATACTTTTAGGATATTCGCTTCATTTTTTTATTTATATTTTTTTTATTTAAACCATTTATTTGTTATTGTATCTTACTCCATTGGAAACTAACAATTAGTTATCAAATCTTAAAACTAATGTATTAAATATGCTCTTTGCCTGTTGCTTGGAGCTATTTGGGTTCTACTATTTCATATATATTAATTAATTATAAATTTAAGAAGAAGCGGGATACAAAATTTTATATAAATTCTTATTACAGATTAGTTTGTAAATAAGTTTAGAAACATGGTCTCTTTAGACGTGAAGCAGAATTCTGCTGGAGTAGACTTCTTGCAAGTATGTTCGGAGTATGTTCGGATGATTTTTCAGGCGATTCAGGTATTTCTGCCTTAATTCTATGATTTCTTCTTTTATAGTGGATAAATGTATATCGTTGTGAATGTTTTTATTCTTGATAAACCATGGTGCGCCGGTAATTGTTCTTAGTATTTTCGACTGTGCCGTTTGGATAAGTTCTAGGTTTGAGGTGCTCGCACTACCCCAAAGTTGCACCCCATATGTCCATATGGGCTTTATTATAGCTTTGTATAGAAGGACTTTGTATTCCAAGCGCATTTTTGATTTTTTGTTGATTAACCAATTCAGAGAGTTAGCTTTTAGTTTCATTTGAGTTCATTTCGCTTCTATGTCCTCCAAGTTAATATATGGTAAAGATGGATTCCTAAATACTTCACTTTTGTTGCTTGCGGTATTTTTATGTCATTTAGTGACACAGCTGGAGAGGTGCTGGTTTTGAGGGAGAACGTTATATGAGTACATTTCGCTTCGTTAACTTTAATACGCCAGTTTGCCAGCCAAATTTCTACATTTTTAAGGTGTTCGTTTAGGTCACGAAAGGCGATATGCGGATTTTGATGGGTACTTAAAATAGCTGTGTCGTCAGCAAATGTGGAAGTAACTAGGCTTATTGGTAGGTCAGTCGTATATATAAGGTAGAGAATAGGAGTACACTCCCTTGTGGTACTCCAGAAAATATTTGAAATTCGGGAGTTACAAATTGCTTGTATTTCACTTTGTACTTCCTATTCGCTAAGTAAGATTCCAGCACTCTGTGTGTGTTGTATGGCAGAAACTTTTTAATCTTGTGCACTAGCCCCTCATACCAGACTTTATCGAAGGCTTGGGCAATGTCTAGAAATATTGCTGAACAGTATTTCTTCTGTTCGAAAGCTCTTCTAATTTCGCTTGTTATACGGTGCACCTGCTCTATTGTACCGTGCTCTTTAATAAATCCGAATTGATGAGTAGGAATGTTGCCATTTTGATTTAGATAGGGCATAATTTTCCCAAGTAGCAATTTTTCAAATTGTTTGAGAGGATGGGTAGAAGGCTTATGGGCCGGTATGAGGACACCTGCGTTGGATCTTTTCCTGGTTTAGGAATCATTGTAATTTGCGACATCTTCCATATATGCGGGAAATGACCCAAGCGAAGGATAGCATTGAACAATTTGGTGAGGTGTATTAACGCTATGTGTGGTAATTCCATGACCATTTTATTTGTGATTAGGTCATATCCAGGGGACTTTTTTGCATTAAGACCTGTTTTAATGACACACTATAGGTCTTTGATTTTTAGTTGCAGCAGCTGAGTCACTTTGGTTCTAGGTAAAGTAGGGACCTCGAAATTATTGCACGGAGTATTAGGGCAAAAAACTGTTTGTAGATGTGCAGCAAACGCTGCTCCTTTTTCTTCGTCGCTTTTGGCCCAACTTCCATTCCCAAGCCTTATTGGTGGCTCACTTTCCTTTTGGCTTTTTGCAACCTTTGTAGCTCTCCAAAGTGAATAATTGGTGTATTTAAGCGGGCCCAGATGTTTAATATAGGTGTCAATACTTGCTTCAGCTTCCTTTTGAAGTACGGTGATTTAGTGACAATTTTAATTTCCTCTTTAGGGCAGGTGACCTACATTTTCCGCCATTCTCGTCTTAGGTGTCTTTTCTCCTTAACGAGGCACTGCACATGGGTTGAAGTTATATAACGGGTAGCTACCTGCGTCGTTTTTTCTGTTGGTATTTCGCATGCAGCCGCTGATGCTAACAAGGAATAAAACTCGTGGAGCGCTCTCTCTAAGTCATCTTTGTTTTTAGGAGGAAATTCCAGGCAAATATGTGTACTCACGTATTTCTTATACTTTTTTTTTTGTTTTATTTCCCTTTATTTCATACATCTGTCACCATTATATTGACACCTAGTACATGATTTGACAATTTGTTTGGAAATTAATTTTAAAAACACATTTTGGCCAGTGCCAAGAAGTGATACAACAAAAATTATTTACATTAATTATAATAGTTCACTATAATTATATTATATTATTATACAATTTATGATCAAAAATAAGTTTATGATAATTATTTACATTTACATTTATAATACTATTACTAATATTTGTAGTCTGGATTTCCTAGTTCAGTAGGTCGTTTGGTCGAGTTCTCTTTAAACGACGCATGGTGGTTTCTTCTAGATATAGCAACACGTTTATTTCTTCGTTATTATGCCCATGCAGTGTATCGTAGTGTTTTGTGGATATCTTTTTTATTTCTTCGTCAATTCTTGTCATATTTAGTTTGCGGTGTATATCTTCATTTGTTGTGTACCAACCAGACTTTATGATCACTCTTAATATTCTAGATTGCTGTCTTTGAATTTTTTGTATGTGTGACCGCTTTTCCGTTCCCCATACTTGGGGTCCGTACGTCCAAATTGGCTTTATAGTACATTTGTATAACAGCAACTTGTTGTTAATTGTGAGTTTAGATTGCTTACCCATTAACCAATATACGAGTAGTTGCATAAATTTTTCTATTATTTGTTTCGTTTTTTGTCTGATGTGGTAGTGCCAATTTAGCTTTAAGTCCATGTGTATACCAAGGTATTTAGTTGTAGACCCTATTTTTATATATTTATTGTTTATTTTAATAGGTATTGGGTTAAATTTTGTTTTAGTTGTAAAAATTATTTGTACAGTCTTATCTTCATTAATTTTCAAGCTCCATTTATCAAACCATTCCTTAACATTCTCTGTGTATATCTGCAGATTTGCAGTCGCAGTATTTAGAGCAATTGTGGTATTCAGTTCTTTTGGAAGTGGTATATGTGAGGTAAATATGACATATAGCAGTGGTCCTAAAACACTCCTTTGAGGAACTCCAGCTGTTGTAAGATGAATAGACGAACACTCTTCATTATATTTGACGTAAAAGTAACGATCACTAAGATAACTTCCAACTGTCAAATAGTAGTCAAGTGGCAGCATCGTCTTCAGTTTATGCAGCAGTCCTTTATGCCATACTTTGTCAAATGCTTTTGCAACGTCTAAGAATACATCATCTCAATACCGCTTATATTCTATGTCTGTTTCAATTTTGTTTGTTATACGGTGTATCTGTTGAATTGTTGAATGTCGTTTTCTGAAGCCGAATAGATGATTTGGTATAATGTTTTTATTGTCAAGGATCTGGCTAAGTCTATCATGTAATAGTTTTTCAGCAACTTTGGAGATTATGGGAAGGAGGCTAATTGGTCTATACGACGAAGCAGTTGTGGCATCTTTTCCCTGCTTCGGTAGTGCAATAATTTCAGCAACTTTCCACACTTTGGGAAAAAATTGTAGTCGGAACATTCAGTTGATAACATTCCTTAAGTAGTTATAACCTATAGTAGGTAGCTCAGCGAGAGCTTTTCCTGTCAACATATCGTATCCTGGTACTTTTTTGTGGTTTATTCGTTTTTTAATGCAATTAATTATTTCTGTTGTGTTTGTTTGCTTAATTTTGGTTGTAATGTCTATATTTAAGTCATTGTGTGTTTCAATATATTTATCTTCGTCATTTGATAGGACTTTTTCAAAGTACTTAGCCAATGCAGTTGCTTTTTCTTCATTGGTAGTAGCCCATGAGTTGTCATCTTTCCGTAGTGGTGGCTGATACCTTATCTGAGTTTTTAATTTCTTTGTGCATTTCCATAATGAGTAGTTCGTATCCTGGGTAGGCGTCAAGTTTGTTAGGTAATTTTCAACTTCTATGTTTTGTCTTTTAGTTCCTATTTTCTTGAGTTTTTTGCAGGCTATATTTAAATTGTGTTTATCCTCAGGCAATCTAGTTAGCTGCCACCTCTTTCTCAGCTTTCTCTTCTCAATAATTTGCTTTCTTATGAAAATATCCGTTGTAGGTTTATTTCTTCTAAATTTATGCTGTTGGCTTGATTTGATTCCTGCGTCTAGGACCACATCGTTGAAGTGAATAATGGCACGTTCAATGTCTAATTGTGTTTTCAGTGTGATAGACAAATTCAGTTGATTTTCAATATGCTGTCTATACTCATTCCAGTTTGTTTTGTGGTTAAAAATCTTAGCTATTGGTTCTATGGGTTTGATGTCAGTTGTGTAGTCAAGTATTATCGGAGAATGGTCTGAAAAAAGTTCAAAACAAGCTTTATTTTTAATTGGTTACACTTTATTTTTTTTGTTATGCTGAAGTCGATTAGATCTGGTATCTTTTTCCTATCTGTTGGCCAGTATGTGGGTTCACCTGAGCTTAAAAATTTGCAGTTATTTTTGTTTATAGCATTAATCAGATTTCGTCCTTTTTTATTGGTTAGCCTAGATCCCCAGTCAGCGTGTTTTGCATTCAGATCTCCAGCTGCAATGAATCTTACGCCAAGCGTCTTTATGTAGTCATCATATTGATCCGTCGTTATTAAATAGCTTTTGTTCGTAAAATGTGTTTCTAAAACTAGAGCTATATCAATTTTCTTGACAGACAAAAATTGCTTCAACTCCAGATAATATTTTGTTAGGCCATTTGCATTCCAGGCGACAATTATTAAACTATTACTTTCGTGCATTTAAGCTTGTTAGTAACATTGTAATGATATTCATCATATTAGTCATTTGAGTGATTAGGGATTTCACCATGTCTTTAAGTTCATTAATATCATCGTTTGAATTTTTTGTATTTTCTTCAGTTTTATTTGGATTTGACGACCCTGCAATTTCGGGATAGCTTACGCCTGGTTTAACTACTGATCCATCCATATTTTTGGTCTGAAGTAATAATGGATCCTTTCTGCGTAAAGATGGAAACCTTTGAATTTTTATGGCTTTGTATATTTCACGGCCTTTGTAGTTTGCAGTATGATTTCCGCCTATAAGGCACATTTAATTTCAGCTGCGTTGGTTATTTTTTTTTTACATTCACTTGTTAGATGCTTTCCAGCGCATTTCATACATACTGGATCCCTTGTCCAGTAAGTTTTTGTATGTCCGTATTTTTGGCATTTAGTGCATTGCGCGACTTCTCTTTTATGATGAGGTGCCTCAAACACTACTATGCAATGCATTAATTTGTTAATGCTATAAATATATTTATTGTTAGTATTTGTTTCCAGTTCTATGCTAAACAGTGGTAGCGGTTTTTTTGTTGTCCGTTGAGTTATGTTAGTTATGTTTAAAACTTTGTGACCGTTTTCACCAAGCTCATTTTTAATTTTTTCTTGGTCTGCGGAGGGGTGCATATTGCGAAGAATGACTTTGAAACCCCTTTCATTTTTGGGTTTAAATGTGTACAGCTTCGTACCTTTTTGCTGTAGCATTTGGAATATTTTTGTGTATGTTTCCGAGTCATTCGGTTGAACTCGTACTTCATTGTTTGTTAATATTTTAAATATAAAGTTACTGTCTGCAACAGCGGTTAGCGCATTTTTTAACGTCTTTATGCATTCTACGCCTTGTACGTATATAGGGGGTGGTTTGTTTAAACTTTTTTTCGGACTAGTTGTTTTTTCTTTTTCGGACTCATTTTGATCAACTTGTCTACTGTGCGAGGGTTCAGCAAATTCGTCATCATCAACGGTCAAAGCAGCAAATCCTTTTTTTCTTTCTGAAGTAGTATCGCTCAACCAGTAGTTTGATAACTTACTTTGGCTTGGGTTTTTGCTATTTTTTGTTTTTTGTTAGTGTTGGGCGTTCTTTTCGCTTTATCTGTCGTGGGTGAGGTTCGTGCTCTCTTTGGTGGCGATTGCAGTTGACTTACCTGCACGCCTTTTGGTGGAATTTGCACACAGGCAGAAGAACATGTTGATGTCGCAGTTGTAGACGAGAATGTAGTTATTGTACCGTACGTAGAGAAGGCAGATGTTGTTGTTGCTGACGAATTTATTGTAGTTGTCGCACAATCCACTGCTATACTGGAGCAGGACATTATTGGAGGTTTGCCATGTGGACTCCACGAAGAGTGGAGTGACTCGCTCATAGATCTCGTTCTCTCCCACGGGGGAGAGCGCTGCACACTCATGGCTATTACCGACTATAATTTGTTTACTAGTTTTTAAAAAAAATGTGATTTATTATTATTTTTGCTATATTTTAATCTTATTTATGTATGTATGTAAAATATCACGAAAAACAATATTTTGGTGTGGTAACTCTAATCACTTATTATGGCCAGAGTCCACTGTGGCAACACCACACAGAACCGGGATTATTTTATTTGTTGTCTCTTTCAACTTTTAACTCATATATGTATATAACTGTGGGTCTCTTCGGAAATGCATCATGATTAGCAGTATTCGCACAATTTGCAACACTGCTGACATTTGATGCAGCTGATACAAATGATGCCATTTTGCATATATTTCGGTTGCATTACAGACCACGTTCTTTACTGCAGTAAATAAAATGGAATTTTTATTGAATTTATTAGTTGAAGATTTATGTGAAACAGACAATTTTAATATTTTGTTAAAAATTCAAGAAGAAAGCGCTTTATTTACAAGAATGTGCCGATAAAAAGGAATCCCTAAAAACTAATCGTTTTATAAAACAATAAAATCATATCCCGATGATATATTTTATTCTCATTTCCGAATGAATCGATCGACATTTAATGTAAGAAAAAAAATAACGTTTTACAAAATGTTATAGTTTTTAACAAAAAGTATTTTAATTGCAGGCTTCTTCCACTACCTTACTCCATAAGACGCTCTTTTTCTTTCGTCCGGCAACGAATTCTTCCTCCAAATCCAATCTTACTCTAACGAGGACCTTTACATCACTTGTAGATAGAAATTCGCTAGAAAAACAATAAAATATAAATTTACGTTATTTAAAATTGAGTTATTTAAGAACTTATTTCTGTAAAATGATGGAAAAATTGGGTTTTAACTCACTTTTCTTTCTCAATTTTTTCAGTTTCATTCTACGCAACATAAACTTCTTTGATGCAAATAATGAGTGATAAATAATGACTTGATAGAAAAATGGCATTTCAAAATGTCTGGCGATTGCAGTGCTGCCAGATTGACATTTCAGATCATTCTGCTGGTACTGCATCACTTTTAATACATTTCAAATTAGTTATTATAAGTATTTAGATTATCTAAACAGAACTAGACACTTTCATGAAAAGTGCACTTTCGTTTAGCGTCTCTTTCGCGATTTTGTAAAATTAGTTATTTGGTTTTAAACAACGATAAATGTCACAAGAGTGGAGCTCATGTGATTACACGTGCGTTTAGTTACACGAACGTTTTAATTTTTTTTTATTTATACTTGAGCCAGTTCGTTTTGTTGGTGGTCAATTTGGGCGCTTTATGTACAAGTTCAGGAGTTTTGTTAAAGTATATGATGACAGGTGAGTGATCGGAGGACAAGTCGAAAATTGCTTCAAAGGAAAACAGCGCCCTGTTTATATTTTTGATCACAGCGAAATCAATAAGATCAGGGATTTTACGCTGGTCCGCTGGCCAGTACGTGGGTTGGCCACTTGAGACAAAATCTAGATGATTTCGATGATCAATTAGCACATCGTACAACTGTTTGCCTTTAGGGTTTACCAGGCGAGAGCCCCAGTAGGTGCTTAGAATTATAATCGCCAGCTGCTATAATATTTTTTCCGAGTGTTTGAAAAAACTGCAGGAATTTTTCTGAATTTACTTGGAATTTAGGTCGCCAGTATACTGCAGAAATTGTTATACTTTCGCCCCACCACTGTAGGGAGATTGAAGTGGCTTGGATGTGTCTTTCGGCATATTTGTCACGTAGGAAATGTTTTATACGGGCATTAATTAGAATTCCTGCGCCTCCGTGCGCTTTACCGTCTGGCTGATTGGCTTTGTAGAAATTGAAACCGGCAATACTCGCTTCATGAAAGTTACAATGAACACATGAGCATTGTTATTTTATGCAGAATGGCATGCTATAATTTTGCTAAGGTCCTGATTATTGTAGAAGAGCCCTTAATTACAAATTAATATTTTCGGACTTGTTCGGGTTTTATTGTATACTCGTATATATACCTTGCAATTCATGTTTCCCGATATGTTTCCAACATTCCTTCTCATACAATCCACCGTACTACCGTTAAAGTTTCAGTCTGTTGAAAAACTATATGAATCTCAAACGGAAGAAACTTACAAAACTAATTATGTAGACTGCAAAGTACTCTGATGGAAGGGAATTCTCGTTTAAAATATTATTTTCTTGAGACATAAGTCGAAAGACATATCCAAGGAACCTGAATCTGCATTTAGTGTTGCCCTCGTAGATTCCAAGTAACTACAGAGACATTTTTGCAGTTTTTTTGAAACTGTCGGAAACAAATTTATAGCAGTTGGCGATTACATTTCACATCATGCTAACAGCACAAACAGTTTTATGATGTGCTGATTGAACATCAAAATCATCTAAATTTGGTCTCAACCGGACAACCAATGTATTGACCAGCGGCTTAGTGTAAATCCCTGATCGTATTGGGTTTTCTGTTATTTAATACATAAATACAGCCCTGTTATTATGAGAAGCACTTTTCTATCTGTGTTTCGATCTCTCACCTTTTATCATGGGTATATTTTGATACAATTCACGAATTCACAGAACATTCGCGCAAATTGACTATTAAAAACTAAACTAAGTACAAGAAACACGGGAGTATACATATAAGCATGGAATGTAGTCTTAGAAGAAACCATGATATCGAGAGAGTATTGTCCGAGTTTAGTACTTTTTTATCACTTGCAGTTCCCTGCGGAACAACTGCAGAAAAACTTAGGAGAAAGTAAGAACTTTTACAACTTCGACTCATATTCACTCTCTTATGAATGAGAATAAATGTCCAAGACGAGAAGATCACCTGCTTTAAAGAGAAAAGGAAAATGCCACAAAATCAACTTAAAGCAATTATAGATTATGCCCACTATAATCCTACCATTATTCAATATGGAGGTCTACAAAGGCTACAAAAATTCAAAACAGGAGTCACTAATAAAACTAGGAAACGTAAGTTTTTCCAAAAATGTATGGAGAAAACGGAGCAGTATTTGGTATGCATATGCAATCCATATTTTGTCCAAATGTTCCGTGTAATAACTTCCAAATCCATGTAACAAACAAAAGACAGGACATTATGTTCAAACAGCCCCTCATGCAAGAGGAATGCTGTAATCTTTCTACTCTCTTCTTTTAGTGATATCTTGCACTAGCCTGCGGTCATATGTAATGGCACAATTTGACAGTTATGTAGATGTGACTCCTATTAAACCACTATGCAAAATGTGGGCGGTACATATTGCCACATGCTGTCACGCTTACAATTGAAAAATTTTCTCGAAATGTTATGAGAAGCAGCTTGTGGACATTATAAAGCCAACTGCCAGAAATAGGGTTGATCAGAGAAAGGATACGCGCACTTTCCATATAAGGATCTTTTAGGACTAAAATTAAATATAGCCTAGCTCTGCTCGTATTGATTATATATGAATAAAAATAAGCAGTAGTGTACGTTGGGTCCTTATATGTGGCTCATATACTTCTGCTACGCGCACAGCTAACCAACTTCTGAGTTGTCAAAATGACCCTAATTGATTCAATTCACTGAATAACGGAATTTTTTTTAAACATATATTAATAAAAATTTGTTTATAGTAGTATGACTCTATTAGTTCCTTAACTTTTATTACTCTAGGTCCTCAAAACAGCGTGCCTAGGGTTAGCATAATCGAATCGATGTGATTGTATATAGGACCCTTCCCTATTCCTACATACAACCAATACTTGCGAGTACGTTTGCTAAATATACCTATACATATATTAACAAAATAATGCAATCAAACTTCATATTTACATTATATTAGAATTATTAGAATCTCGCGATCAATACCAATACCACGTCGTAATTTTCCCTCGCCAGTTTTCAATGGACTCATCCACCGCTCACTTTAATATATCTTGAATACTTCTGAGTTTCGTTACTCTAAAAAAGTCGCATTCTTGTTGTAAGCGCACACAATTTGTATACTTCCGTTCTTAAACGATACTGCAATTCTAAGCTCAAAGGTCACAAATTCAAGAAATTCGAATATTAAACTCTGTATTATGGCACATGTAGAATATATAATACTAATATATTTGAAGGACCGTACCATCGATTATAAGATTTAATTAAACCGTAGACCAAGATTGATTGAATGGAAAAAAGGGAAATATTCTTTTCTTTTATTTTGGGGGGCTTTCGATAGTGAAGTCAATTAAAATTAATTGAACCCATGCGAAGTATAATCTAATCATGAAAATATAACAATTTTAGATAATAATAAATCAGTCATTGGTGGCATCATAATTGAGTAGCACCCTGCTTGGATACTACTGTTTGAATAGTTATTCCGTGGCTGAAATATAAACAGTGCGCAGCCAATGTTCAAGAGTACCCAAATAGAATCATCAATGAAAATTAGCAAAACTTATCGGACTGGAAATGACAATTTCTTTAATAAGGTGAGTATTTCTGACTGGGTACTCACTTCCTTCTTTTTTTTGTTCGAATAAATGTCACCACTTCGGCGATCCCCAACTTCTGATATTTTAAAGTTGTTTCTGTGCTTCAAATATCCCAGAATCACTCTATTAGATTTTCATCTCTTGAAGCCAGTATGATAATATTTCTAAACTTTATTTTATTTTATATTCATTTTGTGTATATGTTGTATCTTATCCATAACTCAACTTTGAGAACAACAGAATTTCCCAACAGCAAATGGAAAATGGTCTAAGTAGGAAACACAATTCGACAGCATTAATACCACTATAATTTTGTTTATTTATGAATGTTTATATTTAAATGTTGAATATTAATCAAATTACTGAATTAATATTAAAAATTACAATAATATTGTTCCTATTTTATTGGGTTTTATAGGTTTTTTTTAAATTAGGAAATTAAATGATAGCATGTATTCCCTCTACATTGGTCCCCAAGCTTAATAAAACCTTGTGTACAATCCCTCTTCACTATACACCTACAATTATTTTTCCATGCTATTCCAATTCTTATACCACGCTCTAATTTATTTGCCTTATCAATGAATATAATGATAAAAGCGATTATCAATAATTATAATGATAATCGAAAAACAAATAATCATGTTCTGTTCATGTTTCTATTGTTGTTTTTTTGTATGTCACTAGTGTACGGAGCCGTCCGGGGAGTATAGTTTTATATGCATTCAGTCAGTACCAGGAGGTGTCCGGCGGTAGGAAAATACGCTAGGGGGATGGTCCCTGAAACAAAAATCAAAATGGAGTTCTATAAAAAGAATGCAACTCGGGCTGGGATATCAGTTCGTATTTCGTTGAGAGAGATATCTGCTAACACCGGCGGATTCGTTTCCTACTTGAAATATTCAAACTAGGAGTGAGTACAAAGAAATGCTCTGGTTATACAAAAAAGAAGTTTGAAAAGCTAAATGAAACTCTTGGAAGAAATATTGTGGTAATATCGATGTTTTCCAAGCAACCTACAACCATGTCGGGTATTATCTGGTAGTAGAGTACGGAATGGTCAACTAGTTGTTAGAAATTGCATAAGACGCTTGTCATCGCCCACTTTCCTGGCTGCGAAGATACAAGGAACCTCGAATCACCATGAACCGAGGAGGGTTGCTTATAACGCGAGCGATAGAATGCGATGTAAACTGATTTACTCCCTACAAATCACTAGTACTTGGCGACATTTTAGCAAAGGATGTACACCTGATAACATCGTGGCTAAGGAAAATTTACAAGGGGTATTTGATATATAACTATGTTCCGGTAGTCTGGAGTGAACGGAGGCTTGTGTTTATACCGAAGAGAGGTAAAAGTAACGTCTCTCTGTTCAAAAGTCTATCAACCTAGCTAGTCGAACGTCATTCCTCCTAAGAACAACCGAAATAATGCTATATAGGTATAGTTGGTATGTCAAAGGCGCAGCAAGCATATGCCAAAGGCACGTACACGCAGACAGCTCTTCTCACATTAATAGGATTGCAAAAGGATGCGTGGATACAGTTGGGGCCTTTCTTCCTATACAATCATAGGTAGACCAATATCGCTGTGTGGTGATCTGGTGTGATGGACTGGTGTTTGGTAGAACACTACCGTAAACCTATTAGAGAGTCCAAAGAGTTGTTGCCCTATGCACATCTTAAACACTACAGCAATGACAGCACTAAACTCATTTCAGAATCTGGCCCCCATTGATATATTTGCGGAAAGCGTTGCATTAAATCAGCGAGAAGATTGTTGGCTAACCTTACAATTTTTTCTCCGAGTATTCGGCCATACTTCTGTTGGTCAAAGTCTCGACTTTAACACGGATGATTTAATTCCTATTCTCAGCTTGCGAAAAAAGATATAATTAACTATAGGAAATGAGGGATGGCGCACAAGCATGAATGCTAAATACAAACCCTTCAACCTGTTGATTGACAGATCGAAAATGGTGTATGGCGCTGGAGCAAGCTTTTACTGTCCTGAACTAGATATGAGACAGCCTTATAATTGCAGTGTTCTTAGGCGAGGTGTTTGTTGCTAGGAAAGCCGCAGAGCTCGCCTGCATACCAGAAACTACGAACACCACAATGATTTTCTACATATGTACATAGCCAGGCTGTGATTAAGGCTATAACTTCTTGCTGCGTATCCTCCAGAAATAGTCGTTAATGCAAGGGAGCAAACGAAGGTCTGGACACCAAGCAGAGGCTGTTGCAGAATGATTATAGGCATACTGACAGATCACTGACTTTCGGTGGTAGACGCTAAAGGGATGAGACTCAGCAGACCGCAAGGAAAACTTTGGAGCATCTCCTGTGCATATATACCGTGCCTGCTATTTCTGGGAGCCCCCTGGTTTGAGGGACAATGTCTTAGCACTAGGGATGGTTTCGCTCTTAAAGTTCTAGTTCGAACGAAACTTATTACAACTCTTACTTGATATCCATTTGGCACTAAGTGTTGTGTGGCCTTCACGGCCCGCCAGTGCAACCCAAACAAACCTAATCTGCATTAAATCCATTGGAAACTAGCAAAAAAGTGATCGGAACTTAAAACTAATTATTATGCTATTTGCCTGATCCTTGGAGATATTGAGGTTCTACTACTGATAATTATAAACTCAAGATAAACAATATACTTTTATTTCAAAGGAAAGTTAGAAGCAAGGTATCTTGAGGCGTAAAACAATAGTCATAACCTTAAAAAATCATATCACGACATTCTTCCTAAGGTAACAGCGATCATGTGTTCATTGCAACTTCCATTAAACGAATATGCTAAAAGTATTGTACACATTCAATCAATCAAATGATAAGATTGAAACGTAAATAGCAAACTAGTCAATTTTTATATCCAAAGTGTCATCTTTATTTTATATTTTTTTAAAGATTACGTTCACTTATAAATATCTGCATAGAAGTTCTTATAAAAGGTGTACTAAAACAGTAAATTTATTCAGTATATCGTTGACTATCACCAAACATGTTCAGTGCTAAAGTTTTCTTCATTCTGGGGTGCACACTCCTTGTAGCTACCGTGTTGCCTGTCTATGGTGTAAGTGCTGTAAACAAATTCCATATTTTTACTGGTAATAGCTTAATTTGTGTTTTTAGACCGGAAATGTGAAACAATTGAGTGGAGCTGACCTGGAGAATGCTAAACAGAAGTTGGACAATACACTCGCATCTTCGGTTGATGGCCACCAATACTCGTAAATCAATTTTGATATTCTTTCTATTGAACAGATTTTTACATTTTGAGTTTTACAGCGATCTGAAAATCATCTCAGCCACAAGCCAAGTTGTGCAGGGCATTATTTACAAGTATGTGGCCGAAGTTACAATTGAAGGCAAACCCACCGAACTGTGCAACATAACCCTCTGGTCGCGTCCTTGGCTGGGACCTAATGAGGTGAAGTTTAACTGCGCTTAGAACGGACATATTTTGGACTAAAGAACTTACTTGGTTTACGTGATAAATAAAAATAATGAATCAGCAATTACTCGTTGTTTGTTTTTGATCCCACACAGTTCCTTGTTCAATCAAGTTGCATATCTAAAATGGCAATGAAGGTACTCTATATCACAGGTAGAGGACGACTTTGATCCTAAACACAAACGTATAAAAGGCACAAATTCAAACTCATAGTTTGTGTTGTTCTGTGCTCCAAGTGGAATTACATTTTTAAAATTGAAAGTTTTATCAACCCATTGCATTTTCGAAAACATTATGCACATAAATTATTGTGAATTATAAATTCAATGATACTCATATATATATCAATGATATCAATGATTGTTTGCACCCGTCAAACATGCTTTCTTTGAAGCTGGAAGAGCTTAAAGATGCCACAAAAACGTTTGAGCATTTTTATGTGTTGGATGATTTGGAAGGAGAAATTGAGCTTTGGTATAATTCTTGGCAACAAAAAAAAAATGGGTAAAGACGAATTAGCCGACATAGAGCTGGCGAGTATTTTGAAAGACGCTGGATTATTTTATCCAAATATAAGGAAGGCGTTATTAATTTCATTGTCACAGCCGTGCACTACTGCAACTGTTGAGCGGTCATTTAGCACTTTAAGGCGAGTATAAACATGGTTGCGCTCCACAATGACTGAAGCTCGTTTAAACGGTAAAATAATATGCAATTTTATTTATTATCAAAAAATAAGTATTTATTTTGCAGGACTATGTATGCTAAGCGTCCACCGAAAATTGGTAACCGAGAAGAAGGACGAATTTTTGGAAAAAATTGTAGAAAAATTTTCAGAAGATCCACGCAGATTACTCCTCAAATAGATCGAAATTGTAATAATCATAAAAAATCATAATCATAAAAAGTCATAATTTTCCTGGCACCACCCTATTTCATATCCTGTTTACGCCCTTGTCCGCACAGACGCTGGCAGAGAAAAAGACTTTCCTTTCTCTGTCTTCTCTGGTCTATAATATGTAGATATAGGGGTGAAGGGCAATTGTGAGCCAGTTTCAGATTTTAATAATGATCCAATGATTTTTTCCGCTTTACAAAAATGTGTCATCAAAACTTAAATCAAGACTTATCTTGGCAAAGTTCCCAAGATATTCCTAACGTTCAGGATATTAGTTCAATTTGATGACAACATTAACGAATCAATCTTTATGCATAGAAATGCTTTCGCTCATGTTTGTGGGTACCTTTATTTAAAGCTGTACAAATCCCACAATTCCATAGAACCCCTACCTTTTTTTTTTGAAGATGAAGAAGATTCAGACGAGTTCCTCTTCACAGTAGAAAAGCAAATTGATAATTGTAACCTTGTGAAGCCTCCACCAGCATTCATTGCATACATACATAAATTAGAGGAACAATTTCCTACACAATTTAATTAGGTTTGCATTGAAATGGAGTTAGCCAATTAGTTTTTGAGCAAATGTTAGATATAGAACCCTTTATTTGTTGCAACAATTCCACAACCACTCTCATGTTAGCACTTTTTATTAGAATTCGAGTTTACTTTGTCCTAAAATTTTTTAATAGAGATGCAACTGAACCCAATTTTAAAAATAAGATTCTTTGTATTTCACACTTGTGAATATTTTATCATGTAATAGATAATTTTTAGTGCCAATTACTCAGTGGGTGCAATATGGATATGCAATATGAATATTATTCATTTATAGCACTAATGTGATAATATACTAACCGAACCAAATAATCTACATATGATTTAAATTGTTCTCTTTAAATAAATTTGCTACAATTTTTTTTAATTTATTTATTACTGTTCTCAATTTTTTTATTATTGTTTGTTAATTTATTTAATTATTTTAAGATTTAAGATTTCTTTTGGATTCTTTGTATTATATAACGCTATTTAATTTAATATTAAATTTTAAATAAAAATAATGAATTATAGAGGGTGACACATGCCTACAGGGGAACCGAACACCTTAAAAAATCGGATACGCGCCAATTAGCATACCTCAAAGGTGGTGTGGAAAATGCTACACAATTATTATAAATACTATATGATTTAAATAAATATGATTACTTTTCACATCGCAACATATTACACTTTATAGATTTAACATTTATACTTTTATAAATCAACAAATTACATGATCTGAAAATACTGTGGAATATCTCAAACTAAACATGCTACTACGTTCATTTACATTCACTATTTCCACTAAGTTTTCCAAACGAGCTTATTCCTTTACATCGGACATGTCACTGAACATAAAGAAATGCCAAGGGAATGTTCCGTTTCAGCAACACTGCAATAAAAATTTATATTAATAATTTCATTTCAAAACTTTTCCATCCGTAACTATCCTTGATGTCCTTAATTTAAATAAATTCCTAAGCAACGTAGCTGCTTCGTCAACTTCCAAATATCTCCGACATCGCCTCAACACAGTGCCATCAGTGCACATAACTTCTTCAAAACAAACTTAATTACCTCATGTAGGTATCTGAAACTAATAACTGGAAATTATTTATACAATAATCGATTTTATACTTACTACGGGGCTAAGCTCAGGCTACCGTGGGGGTCACAGGTGGCGGATAGTGAACGGCCTACCAGAGTAGGTTAGCTGCGAATAACCAATAAGTAGTCCCCGACCAAGAGCGGCAATCGAGGAGAGTGCGACTGAAAAGGTCTGCAAACTCTGAGAAACGCATGTGACAAGACGAGTAGGCACCGTCTAAAGAAGTGCTCCCCATCCATTCACAGATGGCATCGTGGGAGACACAAGTAAATGGAAACTGACGCGGTATGCCCCTAGGAAAACGATTTGAAAACATATATGAACTGTCTGCCTTGGGCTGGTAGCTGCAGTATTCCGTTACCTCAGAGTGATATCGGGTGGAAATGGCTTTCGGGCTAATGCTGTAGCTGCCTCCGTCCCGTTAAAACCGTGGCGGGTCTTCAAGTACGTTCGATGTTGCGTCACCATTAAGTTGGCGGTACAGGCTCAGTTGAGCATCAATCCTGACTAACGCTTATCCTGGCTGTGAGTACAAGTTCTCATGAAGACTTGTGCCAACCCTCGGTGGAACTCCCTGCTTGCATAGACAACCACATGGATATTTCCAAAGCGACTGTACAACGAACGGAGATAGCGGCTTGAAGCGGGGACCCATATAAAATGAATACACCTCAAACAAAGCAACAAACTCAACCTAAAACTCAAATACAGCAGAAAGTAACTCCAAGCGATCCAGAAAGGGGAAGCTGCTTTAGAAGAAGTAGCAAAATTATGCGATCGCCAGAAGAGGGAGTAACAAACCAGCAACAACCAAAAGTAAGTAACACACCGGTAGATCAAGCGTGCAACAAATCGCGCACCATCCCTGCCGCGAACCAAACGCCTCTGGGCGCAAAAGGGAACCAACAACAGCAGGAGTCTTCTGGAAATCCCACACCTGTATTGATGAAATGTCCCGTCAGCTCACCCAGACAGGAATTCATCATAAAGATGAGAACGGCAGAAGAAGAAGTTCTCACGAAATGTCGGAAAGTCTTGACGAAGATGAAGCAAGCAATGATAAAGCAGAAGAACGTGAGCATGGACGTAAAGACCGGAGTTTCCGAGCTAGACCAGCTTTTCGACGTAATGGAAAGCTATCGGTGAAACTGGACGGAAAAAGAGAACGAGTGCAAACTTGTTACGGCACCGAAACCGAGGCACACGGCCCTGATAAGCGCTTCAGCAACACCGACGATGGCTAGACACAAACGAGCAGCTTCTAGCCCAGCAGAACCAGAAGATGGGAAAAAGTTCTGCAAAAGTAAGGCCGATGGGTGGCAAACTGTCACAAGGAGTAGACGCGTGGCAACACGAAGTCAAACACAGGAAAATTCAACAGCAAAGAATTCCGTGGGCGACAGCGATTAGTCACGAACAACAATGCAAGGAAGACATAAGACGAAGGAGACAAAACCAAAGTCTGAAGCCGTCCTTATCAAACCAGCAGAGGGTTTCAAATATGCGGATGTCCTGAAAAGCATCCGCTGCAATGTGAAACCAGAGGATGCACAGACCAAGGTGCGATCGATCCGGAAAACAAGAGCAGGTGGGCTTCTGCTGGAGCTGGATAAAGGAGCAAAAGTGACAACGGGCTTTTGTGAACTTTTAAAAGGTGCACTACAGGAGTCAGTAGTTGTGACTGATCTTAAGCCAAGAGCTACTATAGAGATACGAGATCTCGATCTGCTCGCCACAAAGGAAGAAGTACACCAAGCCGTAAAGGAGTCACTTCCCGAAAATATGAGAACTGCTTCCTATGAGGATATGGTAACAACTATAACAGCTCCAAATAGTCGAGAGCAGGTGCGAGCCTATGTAACGATGTCATCGGAGCTCGCCAATATACTGCTGGAGAAAGATCGCATTAGGATCGGATGGGTTAACTGCAGATTAAGGCCAGGGCATAACACAAAACGGTGTTTCCGGTGCTTTGCTCCTGGTCATCTAACATGGCATGATGTGGCCTGTGCATACGATGTGGCGAAACGGGGCACAAATTAAAAGAGTGCAGTAACACCCCAAAGTGCTGCCTCTGCGTTGATGCTCAATGCAGTCCGGTAGACCATATCCCGAGCTCAAGTAGATGCGCAATGAGCAAAAAATTGACATCTAAATGAAAGTGCTGCAAGGAAACATGCACAGAAGCAAAGTGGCTGACGCATTACTGGACCAAATTAGTATAGAGCAGAAAGCAGACATTGTAGTAATCAGTGAGCAATATAGGGAAAAAGTAAGCGGAAAATGGCTTGCAGATACGAGCGGAACGGCAGCCATATGGTTACCTGTAGGCAGCAATTTTAGCATAACCGGAGATGGAAAAGGCGATGGTTTCGTTTGGGCCCATGATCGATACTTTACTTTGATAAGCTGCTACTTGACTCCAAGTGACTGCGCAGAAGTATTCCAGAAAAAGATCGATGACATCGAAGATAAAGCACAAGGGTTTGGAGGAGCACTCATCATCGCTGGCGATTTTAACTCCAAAGCAGTTGAATGGGGAATGCAAACAACCAATTCAAGGGGCCGGCGGGTACTGGACATGGTCGCGAGACTGGGAATGGTCATCGTAAATACAGGGACCACTGCCACTTTTAGAAGACCAGGATGCGTGGGTACAATTCCAGATATTGCACTAGCTTCTGAGAGCATTGCTCACAGAGTAAGTACATGGAAAGTCTTAGAAGACTATAATGGAAGCGATCACCAATACATTACGTTTTCCATTAAAAAAGTGCAAAGCAACCATGACCACAACATAAGTGGACGCGGAACTCGCAAGTGGAATGTATCAAAGTTAAATCCGGAAGTGAGCTGGAGGCAAACATTCCATTAGACAGCCACGCTAGCGATGCTAATAGCAAGGTGAAGCAGACCATGCAGTGTATAGAGAGAGCCTGTACCAAAGCGATGCCGAAAATAAGACCAAATAAACACAAGAAGGCCGTTTACTGGTGGACAGAGGAAATAGCTCAACTCAGACGGGTCTGTCTGCGGTGTAGAAGAAAATACACTAGGGCCAGGCGTGTTGGATCCGCGATTGCCGAAAGAGAAGATCTCCAAGCTGCTAGGAAAATCCTCAAAACTGCTATTCGCACCAGCAAGGAGAAGAAATGGGAGGAGCTCCGAAACGACATAAACAACAACCCATGGGGACTGGGATATAAAGTCGTAATGAAAAAGCTTGGAGCAAGAGTATCGGTACCCCAACTAGAAGACCATGCTATGGAAAACATAGTAAACGCTCTATTTCCTATACATGCCTTAAGAGAAGAATCGGAAGTGCTGGTCAAGGAAGTCCCACCTCCTTTCACGGAAGACGAACTTAAAGCAGCCGCCATAACCCTACAGAGCAACAAAGCACCGGGTATCGACGGTATTCCAGCAAAAGTCCTCAAAATAGTGTCAAATAGCCATGCCCAAGTACTCCTCGATATGTGCAATGCCTGCCTGACAGAAGGAATATTTCCAGACGTATGGAAAAGACAGCGGCTAGTGCTCATCAGCAAGGGAAAAGGAAGCCCTGAATCACCGTCAGCATATCGACCACTGTGTATGCTAGACACCGCGGGCAAACTTTTGGAGCGACTCCTCAAACCCCGAATAGCAGCAGCCATTGAAAACGCTGGGGGATTATCCACTCGACAACACGGTTTTCGACCAGGAAAGTCTACAATTGGCGTCGTAGAAGACGTCATAGAAAGTGTACTAGCGGCACAGCAAGGAAATCACTACTCCAGGCGAGTGGTACTCCTTGTTACATTAGACGTAAGAAACGCTTTCAACAGCGCTAGGTGGGGGGATATGATCGAGGCACTTGACAATCGTTTTCAGATACCAGCTTATCTGAAGAAGATAATCCGGAGCTACCTTAAAGATAGAATGTTGTTATACGAGACCAACAATGGCACCCGAAGCAAAATCATCACGTCAGGGGCAGCGCAAGGGTCCATCCTCGGACCGGACCTTTGGAATATAAGCTACGATGGCATTTTGCGCATAGAGATGCCAGATGACACTCATCTAGTCGGATATGCAGACGACATTGCGGCTGTCATCACCGCACGCGACTCGGAAGACGCCCAAAGAAAGCTGAACCAGGTCATGATCAGAACCCAGAGGTGGCTCGATTCACATGGCTTGAAGTTGGCCACGGAAATGACGGAACTGCTATTCCTCACGAGAAAGCACATTCCAATAGAAATCGACTTGAGAGTTTGCTCCGAGACCATCAGGACACAAAAGGTGATAAAGTACCTGGGAATTCAGCTTGACTCACCTACTGGGCGCAAATGCAAAATGCGGCGACGAAGGCAGCACGGGTTCGGGTAACGGCTTCTCTCAGCAGACTAATGGCAAACATCGGAGGGCCGACATCCATCAAGAGGAAGCTTCTGATGATGACAACGCACTCCATTCTGTTGTATGGTAGCGAATTGTGGGCTGACAAGCTAAAGGTGCACGCCCGAAGAAAAGTTTTATCGTCCGTACAACGAACCGCAGCTCTGCGAGTAGCTTCAGCGTACCGTACTGTATCGGAGCCGGCAATTGTGGTAATTAGCTGCTTAATCCCTATCGATCTCTTGGCCCTCGAACGAAAACACCTACGAGAAGCCAAGATGGGTAAGAATACCAGAGGAACCGCGCAGCATATAAAGCAACAAACCGTGCACCATTGGCAGGAACGATGGGCCGCCGAGAGTCGCGGAAGATGCACAGCGAGACTCATACCCGACAGAGCGAGCTGGATAGGAGGAACAGCTGGAACCGTCAATTTCTACCTCACGCAGTTACTGTCTGGTCACGGATACTTCTGCAAGTATCTACACCGAATGGGAAAAATTGGAGGGCCTGAGTGCATATACGGCGACAGCAATGTGGATGATGCAGAGCACACCTTTTTCAAATGCACAAGGTGGCAAACAGAGCGCACCACGCTTGAAATGGAAATCGGGGAAACCTTAGCCACCGAGAACATTGTGGAGGTTATGCTAAGTAGCAAAGAAAACTGGGACCACGTAGATAAATATGTGGAAAATGTGCTCCGGTGGAAAAAGCGGGACCTGGAGGCAGGAATAATGTTGAGAGTCCAATAGGGACGAAGTGAGAATCTCCACCTTGAAGGAAGTATAAAAAGGGTTCCAGGGTGGGGAGATGTTCTCAGCGAGGGAGGGGGATGTTTTAGTGGGTGCAATTCTCACATACCAAATCTGTGACGACAGTTTTGATGATGCGGCAGGCATTTTTACCCTCTCTACACAAAAAAAAAAAAAAAAAAAAATACTTACTTTAACTGCTTTTTCAATTGAAGATACTAATTTATAAAAAATTTGTATTTTTCCAGCAGTTATTTTTTGTGAAAGGTGCATTTGTGTTTGGGGTTGCCCATACAAAGTTTTCACTCGAAATTTGTATACTTATGATATGTAACGTATATACGAGCATAGATATGTAATGTATAAAAAAAGCTATCTTTGTATTAATATATACTCGTATATGGAACTAGACAAAAAAATTATTTAAATATTATTGCATACAAATTTTTCTTATTATAATTATTCTGTATTATATTTTTATTCCGTTTTACTAATAAAAAATACTATAAAGTGATAAATTCTTTTATTCTGTTTGTTCCTTTTTTCTTTTCCTACTACAATTTCGTAATATGAAATTCTTAGTACAAAGGTACCCGTTTTTTCGAAGTGAACTCACATATAGTGTATATGTTTTTTTTTCATACGGTAAAAAATTTGACGCTTAAGTTACAGCCCTATGATAGAGACGGTGGCGACAAAAAAACACGATTGCAACACAGTCGAATTTGTGCTATGAGCTCTATATTTTCTGTAATCCTGTAAATAATAATTTTAAAATTGAATTAATATACTTTCAAAAAATTACTTACCCATTTCAACCTGCAAATTCTTCTCTATGAACTCTTCTTTATTAAAATATTCCATGCAAGATGGCTAAGTGTGCTGTGTTTTGCTTAAAAATTTCACCTACATATTTAATAACTTATTTTCCTTTGGAAAACAGAAGGAACTTAGGCTCTTATTACAATTCCAAACTGAACATTTCATTTTTATTAACACACATATTTAATAAATCAATACAAATTTACTTTTTCTTTCTTGGTACATGAAAATCCGTTATGCTTAAGTACTTTTTATCGAAAGAGTTTTTCATTCGTTTTCGTTTCCTTGCAATTGCATTTGTTAACTTATAAAGGGTGTCCCAACAAGAGCGCAAACCGGGAAATGACTGATGCAGCAATTGAATTGTTTCTCTGGCTGTATGACATGTGGCGCCGTCTTGTTGGAACCACATGCCCTCCACATTCATTTCTTCAATTCGAGGCAAGAAAAAACTGGTTATCATTTCACGATACCGAACACCATTGATTGTTTGCGCTTGACCTGCCTCATTTTCATAAAAAAAAGGTCCAATGATTCCTCCAGCCCAAAAACCACACCACACAGTGACACGTTGAGGATGCATTTGCTTCTCGTGAATCACTTGAGGATTTTCCTCACCCCAAATGCGACAATTCTGCCTATTGACGAAGCCATCAAGATGGAAATGGGCCTCGTCACTGAAGATGATTTTAGCGGCAAAATCAGCATTTTCATGTTGTCTCTCCAATACCCAATTAACGAACTCCCTTCGCTGTCCATGGTCAGCTGGCTTCAGTTGCTGAGTCAATTGAACTTTGTATGCATGAAGATGCAAATCTTTCGTCAAAATTCGCTGCATAGTGGATTTGGAGACACCAATTTGCTGAGCTCGGTGTCGAATTGAGGTGAATGGTGTTTGAGCGACATCATCACGTACAGCTGCGACATTTTCGGTCGATCGACCTGGTCGATGGAGCGTTGTTGTCTTTCATCACTAACAGACCCAGTTTCGGCAAATTTATCCATTAATCTCTTTACAGTTGACTCTTTTGGAGCATTATTCTGACCCCGAATTGATCGCAATTTGCGAACTGTAGCCGCAAAACTTTCACCATTTTGGTAAAACGATTTCACAATGAGAATGCGTTGTTCATTCGTGTAGTGCTCCATTTTTACTAACCTCGTACCTTCTACTAGCAAACAATAACAATTGTTCAAATGTCAAACAATGACACTTCGAATGTTGCCAGATTTAAAAATTGCGTTCTTGTTGGGACACCCTTTATATAATCCCTAAATAATTAAAAACCTTTTAATATACAAATTATTGCCATTGCATTTGCATTTTTCATATCACCAAATATTTTAAAGCGCCTTATGACGTCACACCCAATTAGCTGTGCTGTGTTAATAATCTTGTCGGGAGAAGAATAGCTGGCCTGCGCATGGCGTAATCACCCGATTTAAGATAGATCAAGAAAACGCTCAAGAAAAAAGAGCATATATTTCTTTTGATTGAAAAAGTAGTAGTCAAAAAAATTTGGCATTTGAATGCCCATGTCCGCATTGACATTTCATTTTTTTTTGCATTTATTATTAAATAAACATTAAACAGAAAGAAATTGTTCACACATTATTTACTTTTGTTCAGGCAGCTGTAAATTTTTCTTAGAAATTGAAGAGTTTGTAGTTCCATAAATACTTAAAATCTCGATAAATATTTATTAGATTAATTATTTCGTTTCTATTAAATTTAGCTTGTGCCCTTTTTAAATAGACAAACGTTAAAATCGAGTGAAACTTCAAATTTATGTCAGGGTTTCTAACAGCACTGCTGTCTTGACATAATGTTTAATTTTTATACCTTCAAAAAAGATAAAAAGGGTATACTAATATACATTTACAGATATGATCAGAATCACTTTCTAAGCAATTTTTATTTTGTCCGCCCGTCTGTCCATCTGTCCATCTGTGGCCACTTTTTTTCTACACCGTTAGAGCCATCTTAATGAAATTTTGCAAAAGTATAGTCTGGACAAGAATACAGAACAAGATTGCTATATGGGCAGATTTGGACGAAGACCATGCCTACCTTCAATTGATGGAATAGTACCGCAATTTGGCAGTTAGGGACATGTATGTCCTACTAAACTCTATGCAGAAAGTGGGGGGTATATAAGTTAGCAACATACGTGTTGCATGTCGTTGGCGCCGTGCGCTTGCGCAGCGGTACAAAGCATTGTACGAAATACGCTGCAACAGCGTCTGCTGCCATCCGCTGCGCAGGGGCACGATAGACGGTGATGGTTCTCGGTGCCGGAGGAATTGGCGTGTATTGTATGTCGGTGCCGCCAATCCCAGCCGTGAAACGCTGTCGCACAATGCCGCCTCGAAGCGCAGTGACCATGCGATTGTCGGCGGCGAAAACGTATAAAAAGAACCCGAGTACGAGAGCTCGCATCTTTTAATAGACTAGAGCTCGAAGGAGAAGGACGATTATAATAACAAAATTAAAATAAAAAATAAATATTTTTATAATTTCAGATAGATGCAGGAGATATGTAACTGGCGCCCAACGTGGAGCTTGCGAAAAAGTCGCTGCACAGGCTCTTACCGTACCCTTGAGAGGGGTTAATAAATAACAAATTCTGCGACCTACGGGACCCTCCAGTTTTTATCACAAATAAAAAAAAATAAAAGAAAAAACATCAAATAAATATTTATAATTAATAATAAATATAATTCAATTTTTAGTGCTACCGAAAAAGGCGGTTCGCTGCGTATTGACCATTCGCAAGGTTTGTAATTAAACACGGTGCAACCGAAAAAGGCGGTGCACGGCGTTCTTGGTGACGTAGAGAGAATCCGAATTAGACGGTGCACGGCTCACCACAGCAAGGACTTCCGCTGTAACAAGGGAAGGCCAGCACAGGCCACGTTCAGTCAGGTCTGTAGTACCGTTCATCGCAAAGTAGAGTGCGCTTCTAGACTGTAGTATGGCGCACAACGAAGCAGTGCACCAACCCCACGAAGATTTGGCTATATTTGAGGCTATGATCAATACCGCCCTCTCCTCTTTGACTGAAGAAAGCAACCGACGATTTACTGAGAGTCGCAACGAGATATACGAACTCCGGAAAGAACTGCAGATCCTTGGACAACCGGCAGTACCTCCCACAGTTTATAGCGATGTTACGTTCGATCGAGAGGGTGAAGGGGTTAATTCATTCGTGCTCATTCAAGCCCTTCGCGAGTTTGGTGGAAGTAGGACGCAGTACGCTTCCTGGCGGAGATCTGTCACTAGCGCTTACGCCCGTTCATGGGTTCGGAAGGTCTTCCTCGCCATTACCAGGCCAGGTTCACCTGATCCGAAGCAAGGTAATGGGAGTGGCCGATGCCCTCCTAACATCCTTCAATACCCCTATTAACCTTGACGCAATACTGGCTCGGTTAGATTTTACATATGCAGACAGAAGACCTTCATACGAGCGTCAACAAGAATTGCTGAGTCTCAGGCAAAGGGTTGCATAGTTCATACTGTTCGGACGTGTTTTTGTACGCTCAGTGTTTGATCGGATTTACATATTTCTCAAATATTATTTTGTTGTATTAATATTATCAATTAAATCAAAATAATCTCGAGAAATTTAACAGTTCGTTTAATAAATTAAATACATATATGAAATATAATTCAAAAAGTAAACACTAAAAATATAATCATAAATATATACATAAAGCTATGAGTGTCGCTCACTCTCCTCATAGAGAGCGTCGGCACTCGGTGCATATACCCGTTGCACCAAGCAATAACACTACAACAATACAATACGGCATATTATCGGCAACAACAATGCCACTAGCAGAGTCATCATCGGTGTCAGTAGCAGCGTCGGTAACAGCAGCGACCTCAACAGAAAAGTCGATCTCAGCAACTGTCGCTACAGGAAAGAGCGCGATGACTTTCGTCGAAACAACAACGAAGGCAAGGCAGCCCAGCATAGCGCCGTCACCAAACTCAGCAGCAGTAAGGAGTCCAGCAACAATGCCTCTGCAGGCGGTAATAAACGGTGAGGTAAAGAAAATAAAAAAAGTGGCGGTAGTGCAGACTGGTATTGACCGCTACATAAACATTAATATTAAAAGAAAGATAAGTCCACAAAAGGTCATGGGCGTCGCCAAAAGGGCAAACACAACAAACTCAGGTGCTCCTCTGGAGAATAACAGATTTGCACTTCTTAGTGTAGAGAATTCTACTACTACATCGAAAGGTGAACCTGTAGTCAGTAATGCCAGACCGCCACCAATTTACCTGCGCGAGCGTAGTTCTAATCAATTAGTATTGAACATCGCAAATATTATAGGCACAAATAATTTTCACATTGTGCCTCTTAGAAAAGGTAGTATTGAGGAGACAAAGATACAGGCATATAGTGAAAAGCACTATCGTGATATTATAAATTTTTTAACGGGGAACAAGAAAAATTATTATTCCTATCAGCTAAAGAGCTCAAAAGGCCTTGTTATTGTTTTGAAAGGAATCGAAGCCACAGTAGATTCTGGCGATATTAAAGAGGCTCTTGAAGAGCAAGGGTTCCCCGTTAAGGTTGTGATAAATATTGTGAATAGAAATAAGGTTCCACAACCTATATTTAAAGTTGAACTGCTCCCCAACTCAACCCAGCTTAAAAAGAACGAGACGCACCCAATATATAACCTAAGATATCTTTTACACCGCAGAATTACGATTGAAGAACCGCACAAACGTAACGGCCCAATACAATGTATGAATTGTCAAGAATTCGGCCACTCTAAATCGTACTGCACTCTGCGCAGTGTTTGTGTAGTTTGCGGTGATCTCCACCCTACAAGTACTTGCACCTTAGCTAAAACTGACACATCCGCAAAGAAATGTAGTAACTGTGGTGGTAGCCACACGGCAAATTACAGAGGTTGCCCTGTATATAAAGATCTAAAATCAAAACTGTCGCAGAGTATACAATTAAAACGTAGCTTATCCCCAAATCCTATCTATATCCAGCCTGCCACCTCAAATCCTCAGATAGGTGACCCTATTATGCAAAAACCTAATTCTGGTCAAGCAACCCACGCAAGTGTTCTGCAGGGTAACGTACGGCAAGTTAACAATAACAATGCATCTAATAGTGGAGTAGAAGCCATGATCCTAAATCTTACTCAGTGTATGACTCAATTCATGTCTACAGTGCAAAATATGCTACAAGATTTAATTAAAGCTCAAAATCAGATGATTCAAACTCTTGTAAATAAAAAATGAGTTTGTTAAAAATATGTTTATGGAACGCAAACGGTGTTAACCAGCATAAACTAGCCCTTAATAAGTTTCTACATGACCACGAAATTGATGTTATGCTTTTGTCTGAAACACATCTCACAAACAAATACAACTTTCATCTCCCAGGCTTCAAATTTTATAACACAAATCATCCTGATGGTAAGGCACATGGCGGTACGGCTATTCTAATCAGAAATCGGCTTAAACATCATCTTATGCAATCGCATTCGATGCAATGGATGCAAGCTACATCAGTATCTATTAAAAATCGTGGCAAAGACCTGACGCTTTCAGCTATATACTGCCCACCCCGTTTTACTGTAACAGAAACTCAATTTAAAGAACTTTTTGATTCCCTTGGTGATAGATTTCTAGCTGGCGGTGATTATAATGCGAAACATAAACACTGGGGCTCTCGCCTAATTAATCCAAAAGGCCGACAATTGTACAATGCAATAACTAACAGACATAGTAAATACGATTTTGTCTCACCAGGACAGCCCACTTATTGGCCAACAGACCCAAAGAAAATTCCTGATCTTATTGATTTTGCTATTTCTAAAAATATAGATAGGTCTTTTGTATCAGCGGAAACCTGTGTCGATCTGTCCTCTGATCACTCGCCTGTAATAATCAACCTTTATGAACAACCAGAATATACAAGCCCACAGTTTCGCCTAGGGACCAACCAAACCGATTGGTTAAAATACAAAAAGTATATTAGTAGTCATATCTCTACAAGAGTTGAGGTAAAACATGCAGATGATATAGATAATAATATTGATATTTTCAACTCCATGCTAGCGACTGCAGCCGTAGTGGCAACGCCAAAAAATACTTCTAGAAAGTGCAAGTATGCCTGTACAAATAGCCAAATTGAAAAACTTGTAGCACAGAAACGACGGCTGCGCCGAGAATGGCAGAAACATCGCTCACCCATCTCTAAATACAATCTTAAAGCAGCCGAAAGGGCGCTTAAAGATGCTCTTACAAAGGAGGAAGATAAAAACCTAAAAGAGTACCTGAAGAAGGTAACCCCAAATTCTACCGAAAGGTATTCCCTTTGGAAGGCATCTAAAAACTTTAAGCCTCCAATGGAAGGTGTAAAACCTATAAGAAACCCGAACGGCGCGTGGGCTCAAAGCGATCAAGAAAAAGCACTCTGCTTTGCACAACATCTATGCAACGTGTTCCAGCCGAATATGGCTACAAACTCCTTTGCACTGCCTGCCTTACCTTGCAGTACTGAGATTGCTCAGCCTATTAAAATTTCCCTTCCAGAAATAACCAAACAAATTAAACAACTGAATCCAAAAAAATCACCTGGATCCGATAATATTACCCCGAAAATGCTAAAACAGTTACCAGATTCTGCATCAGCATTTCTCTGTAAGCTTTTTAACGCAATCTTGGGCATCGGTTACTATCCGAATGCATGGAAGAAGTCTCAGATATGTATGATAGCTAAACCTGGAAAAGACGCAACGCTACCGTCATCATATAGACCTATCAGCCTGTTGCCTTGCCTTTCCAAATTGTTTGAGAAACTACTATTAAATAAACTATCTGCTTTTCTTCATGAACATAGCGTAATACCGCAACACCAATTCGGTTTTCGCGAAAAGCACAGCACTATTGAGCAAGTCAATCGAATTTCAAATGAAATAAGAAAAGCATTTGAACTCGGGGAGTTTTGCTCTGCAATATTCCTTGACGTGGCTCAAGCATTTGATAAGGTATGGCATCAAGGACTGATGTTCAAAATCAAAAAGTTTCTTCCAAAAAGCTATCATAAAATTCTTGAGTCTTATTTATCCAATAGACGTTTCAGGGTAAAAGTAAACGAATTCATTTCCGAAGATTTTCCAATTTTAGCCGGTGTGCCCCAAGGTAGCGTTCTAGGCCCTACATTATATGTAATATTCACATCTGATACTCCTATAAGTGAAAGCACGCTAATTTCAACATTTGCGGATGATACCGCCATACTCAGTTGCAATAAATGTCCGATAAAGGCGTCGAGAGCTCTACAAGAGCACTTAGTTAGGGTAGAAGAATGGTTAGGAATGTGGCGTATAAAAGTCAATGAGCAAAAAAGCAAAAACGTAACATTCTCTTTGAGGTCTGGTACGTGTCCAGCCATTCGGCTCAATAATATTGAGATTCCACAAGCTAATGAAGTCACCTATCTCGGCATTCATTTAGACAGGCGCTTAACTTGGCGTACGCACATTTCAACTAAAATTTTAAATATGAAGTTGAAGGTCGCCAAGCTGCATTGGCTAATAAACCACAAATCTACCTTAAGCCTAGAATACAAAAGCCTCCTATACAATGCAGTTATTAAGCCGATATGGTTGTACGGGATTTAACTGTGGGGTAATGCATCCGCTTCTAACATTGCCATAATTCAAAGGTTTCAGTCGAAGATACTTAGGTTAATAACAGGTGCTCCATGGTACATGCGTAACGAAAATATTCAGAAAGACCTGAAAATACCAACAGTTATCACAGAAATAAATGCTAGAAAGCAGATATACATAGCAAAACTGAAAAATCACCCGAATCCACTAGCTAAATCCCTCGCAAAATCGATAAGCCGATCCCGCCTGCAGAGAAGAGACCTTCCGGCCTTTTGAAGAGCGAAGCAGAACCGAAATTTTGATGGCCAAATACAATTTGGGTTAAAATTATTTTTTAGTGACTAGTTTTAAGATTTGATATACTTATTGTTAGGCTTAATTTAAGCAAATTCAATAAATAATAAATTCTTGTAATAAAAAAAAAAAAAAAAAAAAGGCAAAGGGGATGGTCCGTTTCTAAGTATTATGACGAGATTCAGAAGAGGATCACCCTTCTAACCAATCAGAACGACATGAGCAAATCTGGTGACGCATCGCGGAAGCAAATCCTGAATGAAGATCACATTAACCTTGCTAGGAGCGTATTCATTTCGGGGCTCAAGGAGCCCATGAGTTCATCAGTTCTTTGTGCTAGTCCCCCGGATATGTCGGCAGCCCTCGCTCTGGCCGTGGAGCTAGAAATAAACACAGCCAGAGCCCATGTAGACCAGTCATGGAAGCGACGGGGGCCCTAGGGAATGCACCCCTCCTTCAATTATAGCATCAACCAGCAGCCTATAAGGATGTATCAGCCCGACTCAGCTCGACTTGCCTTTGGTCGCCAAAGAACTGGGGGCATCGCCCAACCAAGAACTCCACCCCGATGGGACAATCCATCTACGTTACCCGCCATAGACCCTCTTCCACGAAATCCCTTCAATGCAAACCGGTTTGGAGCTTCTACCGGCGCTCCTCATATGCGGAAAGGATACTCGGATAGCCAGCAATTTCAAGGGAGGGATCCAGCTACAAAAAGGCCACCTTCGTCGCTACCACCTTCACACGATTCGAAACACCCAAGAGTGAATTTCCTGGACGCTGAGTTAAGTAATTCTTCTCCTGGTGGCTGGGCCAATGCAAGCCTCCGGGGTGAACGTCGTCGTCGCAACCGAAACTACAGACGGGAGGATCCCGGTGCCGATGTTGAGGGGGAAACAACTTTCGACGAGCTGAATTTTTTAGGGATGGGAGGTCACTCCTCCCATACCTTCAAATGACCTTAGCATCACAGCGTTTAAAGTTCTTGGTGGACACCGGCTCTGCCAAGAATTATATTAGGGATATCCCTGGCCTGCGGGGAATAAAGCCGGTAATCAAACCATTTAAGGTCAAAGCTGTGGTGGGAAGTTGTAAGGAGCCTTCCTGCCTACGGGATCCCAGGGTTCAGCCAGGGTTCATACAAAATTTATTTATTTGCAGGGTTGTTTATAATTATTATTTATTATTAGAAAACTTAACCTATCTAACATCGATATATACTTAATTCTAATACAAAGTGTTTTCCTGAAGTACGGCCGTGGTTTACAATATATTACCAGACCGTAGCTTTTACAATTATATAATATTTCAATATACTTACGTGCGGTGGCGAGGAATCCCACCTTGCGGCGAAATAGTCCATGGTGTTTAAGTATTTCCTGTACATTAGGTCACGAGCGTATGGGTTAGCACCGAGAAAGGCAGACGTATCCCGGAATTCTCGGTGTAAAGAAAGCGTTAGTATTCAGTGAATACTCGCTAGGTGCTGCTTTGGACAAGAGCTGAGAAAGGCAGACGAATCCCGAAATTCTCAGTCTTGCAAAAGTCAGGATCTCAAGCGACTATCCTATGTCTAGGTTAGCACTGAGAAAAGCAGACGACTCCCGAATTTCTCAGTGTAACTATGCGTCAGTGTCCTAGGATAGCTACCTGTGTGTTGTCACTCTGCTGGCTCGCCGAAGAAGAAGGGCTGAGTTACGCTCTGTACGCGTTTTTATAACCCCTTCTCAGCTGTTTGTGGTGTGCTGCGTTCGATGTTCCAATTGTGTAGCCCTAGTGGCCGCTAGATGGCGGTGATAGTTTTTTTAGGTGTGGGCAACTCACATGCGCGCATGCGTGCCCATGTTGTGAGACCAAAATACGAGGATGTTCAGCATTTTGGTTCCTGACCCTCCCCACTTATTTCGGGGTGGGAAAGCGCACACTGATGATTCCCTTGTTGATATTGACCCGGTATGGGAGTCGAATAAAACGGAGCCGTCCCCGAGTTTTTCGGGTTTGGGCCTTCTCCATCACTCCCGCGATGTAGCTTACCAGAGTTTGTGGGAGGCACTGACCTTTGGGTCCCAAGAGTTCCGGCATGTTGTTAAACTGTAAATATTTTTCTTGAGGCCCAGTTATCAAGGTAGGTTTCCCCCGTTTCCACGATGCTCCTGCTTGTTGGATATCACTGTTGCTACCACTGTTTCTGCAGTCGGTGCTCCTGCTGCTATTGTTACTACTTCTGCGATTGACCGGACTTTGGGAATTTGGCGGGAGCGTCAGCTGACTTGCTTTGTATTGCTGGCAGGATTTACAGCTTAGTACGTATTTCTTCACGTCTCGAAACATTCCGGGCCAGTAGTAGCGGTTGTTGATCCGTGCAATCGTTTTTCGGATGCCCATGTAGCCTGCGCTGGGATCGTCGTGGTTTTCCGCCAGAGCTCGGGGTCGTTGAAACGATGGGACACAAAGTTTCCATGTTACACAATCCTTGTCTTGTGAGTGTGTAGGGATATGACGGTACAGATTGTTGTTTTTAACTAAATAATCTGCGAATTTGGCCGGGTCTTCGTTTACTTCGTGGATCCTCTGTTTAAGCCATCTGCATCGTTGTTCGCTATCTCGTAACTCGTTTGGTTCTGTGGCCTTTAGTGTAGTCATCTGTGTGCTTCTTCCTGGTTTCTCATGATTTGCCCGTAAATCCACGGCACCGTAAATCCACGGTTTAAAAAATCCAAGCCCAGCGTTACATCATCTTGTGCCGCTCAAATATTAACATGGACATTTGGTGGTGGTTATTTCCCATCACCACTTCTGCTATTAACGCATTCTCGCTTCTGTATTGACTTTCATCAGCTAGTTGTGCATGTACATTCACCGGTACCATTTTCTCACGGCCGTGCCGGCGTGCAAATACCCCACTAACGAAACTTCTCGTCGCACCCGTGTCTATAGTGGCCAAAACTGGCTCCCCATCTACGATTACGTGGTTCGAGATGCGGGTGCCATCGTACTTTAAGGATTTTCTTATTGGCGAGGGGGTTGCTCGTTCTGTGGCCCCGTCAAGTCTCGCATCTGAGGGGGCTCCCGCTCGTTTCCAGATCTCTTTCGACAGCAGTCAATAGTACTTAAATTCCTTTGTCCGCACTCCCAACAGAATAGTACTCGTGGATTACGGCATTTCCTTGCGAAATGTCCTTCTACTCCACAGCGGTGGCAAGCATTGTGTGGGTTAATGGGTGCTTCCATAATTTTTGCTCTAGTGTGCTCACTCGCATTTTGCCAGAATGGGTTTATATGCCAAAGTGGAGGGTGACTCTGCCTGGTGTTTCGTGATTCTTGTCTGTTGTATCGTTCCTTAGCTTGGTTATGCGTGCGCGATATGGTGGCTTTTTGCTCCTTTTGTATTCCCTCAAAGTCCTGTGCTAATGCGATTAGTTCATCCAGTGATGTGAAATCATTGCGATGAATGTATAATCTATACTCAGGTAGAGTGTTGCGGAAAATCCTGTCTCTCTTTTGCTCTTCGTTGTAGCCAGCTATTCTCATCATGTTTTGCAGAGTAATGACGAAGTCTTTAAACTGTTCGCCCGGTTTCTGCGTGCATATTCTGATTTCGTCCTCGAGGTCCTACAGATAGTTGGGTGGTAAGAAAAACCGTACAAAATCACTTTTGAATGTGTTGAAAGTTGCCCATGGCCGCTTACTATTACGGTACCATAGAAGCGCCTTCCCCGTCAGGATGCCACTTGTCCGTGGCAGTAGGTCCTCATTTATGCTGTAGACTTCCGCCAGCTCTTCGATCCGTTCGACAAAAGATAACGGATCTCGAACACCGTCATATTTAACTGCCCCTTTTCTTACTTGCTCTATGACCATAGCGTAGTGTGCTGGACTGTGTGTTACGGCGGGTTCCACTGGGTCAGCTTGAGGAATTTGTTTCAGGATGAAATCCGTCGCCGCTCTGGTGTTCGTGGTTCTACCTTCCCCATAGGATGGCAGTGGCTTTGACAACGTAGCTTGACCACCTGCTGAGGCCGTATATGTCCCTGATGCTTCGTCGTTAAATGTGGTTCTGGGTCCTGTAGGTGGTGTTACACTTTGTATGTGTTCGTCTGCAATTCTTGAAGGCGAGTACACGTTTCTGCATTTTCCTCTAGCGCAGGGATTATCGCAGAGAAACGGCGACGTAGGTCTTCTACTGTGCCAGCTGGGTCGTACCCAAACTCCATGGCGTACGTTACCAACTCCTCCTTACGTAATGAGTAAATCCAATTCTTCGGCATTTTGCAGTATCGGATTTATACTAATAAAATGGATTAGCTCCAGTCAAAATAATAATCGATCTGGTGCTCGCTTTATGAAACAGGCCTTAGCCAGAGAAGTCGGTATAGCAGCGCAAACCTCGCGGTGACACGTGTTAGGATGTGTGTGTGTGTGTGTGTGTGTGTGTGTATGTGTGTGTGTGTGTGTGTGTGTCGGTATAGCAGCGCTAGTGTGAGTTTCCGGTTCCCTTGAGTGCTCGTGTTGAAAGTGAGGTTAGGTTAGGTTTCGTGTCTCATTGTTTCTCTATGTCAATTATAATCAAGTCCCTGCTCGGGCGCCATGTAAGGACCCTTCCTTTAATTAATGTATTTACTAATAAATAGTAATAACAAAAAGCAGAAATATTAAACTTAAGATACAAAAAACATAACAAAAACAAAAATAATCAAAAAATTTGCTGTCAAGAAAGTGTTTTTACAAATCAGAACTTCTTTATAAAAATGAGATAAAGAAATTAAAATTAGCATTTAAAAGGTTTTAATATTTTGTATGGCCCCCTGTAGCATTTATAATGACTTGTAGCATTCTCCTCATGGAATAAATCAACTTCTGCACATCGTATTCGCTTGTAATTTTATTTCATTCCTCTAGTATTGGAGATTTGAGCTCTGCTCCACCTTTTGATTGACTCTCGCTCCCTTCTTTCTTAAATGTTCCCACAAATTTTCAATGGGGTTCAAGTGTGGACTCTCGGCTGCAGTATCTAACACTTTTTTGTGATTATAAAGAACCCACATCCTTATCATATGCGCCTTATGTTTTGGGTCATTATGTTGGTAATATTTGAATTACGGATTGCTATCAATATTGAACCCACAATGATCTGCGCTGTTTACCAAATAACGTTGGAATATATCCAAATATTGTTCTGCATCCATTTTATTCTCTATGAAATCTAGTTATCTTACTCCTTTTCTGGATATGCACCCGATACTATGACAGAAAGTTTGCCGAATTTAAATTTTCGAATATAATATAATATTTCGATTTTCCTATGCGTTTAACGGTTGTCGCCACGCTCTTTTAGGGCCACCATTATAGTAAAGCATGACTTTGGTCTCATCGCAAAATATAGCGTCATCCCAATAGTCATTCGGTTTTGCACAGTACATTCTAGCGACAGACAATCACTTTTCACTTATTGTGTTGAAAGCATTGTTTTTTTTCGAGCAACTCTTGACTGACTGGTATCTTATCAGGAGCTGCCCTACTGTTTCGAAGGTAACCGCAGTATCACAATCTTCTTTGAGTTGAATTGAAAGGCTTCTCGTAGAAATCTGCGGATTTTCGACTACTTTCCTTACCAAAATGCGTTCTGTTCTATTTGATATTTTGTGCGAACGGAAGTGCGAAGGTTTTGGCAACCGACTATTTTCCTTTTTTACGCGATTTTAAATATTATAAATAGTTTGTCTGGTCAAAGAAATCATCTCGGAAAATTCTTGGACACTTTTTCGGATGCGGTGGCTATAGTAAAGCAATTGAATCATATCAAATGACATTATTTTACCAGGCATCTTAAATTCACAATAATTTTGCTAAACATGTTGCATTCGATGAGCAAAGAACAACTATTTTTGATTAATTTGTATCTAAAATGCGCACGAAGCATAGTGACGCATCAATCTCATAACGGTAAATACACTGCGCAGCTAAATCAGCTCCAAAGAGAATTGTAAAAACACTTTCACAACACATAACACAGTGATTGAAAATCGATAATTTTAATATGCGTGAAATAACAGCGAATGGTTATTTGACTACTTGGTAAATAATGAATATATAAATCACTGTTTTTATCATGTTAGTTAAGTAAATTTATGTATATATATATATTTTTTTTAATATCCAAATATTTTATTGCAATCTGTTACATTCAATCACATTCAGCAATATTTAATAACTTAAGACTAATTTTTGTATTTACTGTCTTTTATGGACTACACCCAGTGGTGCAGCCATTGCCTATTAGCACAGGAGATCTGTTGTGGATTTTCTCTTCAGTCGGATGAAAGTGAAGGGGTTGGAAGTGAGTTCCGATATCAGTGGATTTGGGTGGACTAGGAGTCTCAGATTGTGCGAAGTAGAGAGCTTTTTTATTTCTTGAGCGACTGTAGGAACTTTGAGGTCACGATGGATTTGGTTGTTTGTGACATAATAGGGCGCGTTTACAATCATTCTTAGGGTCTTTGATTGGAATCTTTGAAATATTCCAACATTGGCAGTTGCCGCAGTGCCCCACAGCTGAATAGCGTATGTCCAAACTGGTTTTAAAATTGCTGAGTACAAGAGCAATTTGCTATCGATTGAGACTTTGGAGTTTCGATTCAAGAGCCAGTGTAGATTTCTGAGCTTTATACCGAGTGATTTTCGTTTTGTAAATATATGTGTTTTCCAAGTTAATCTTCTGTCGAGGTGCATCCCAAGGTATCTAGCCTCATTACATTGGGGTATATTTATGCCGTTGAGTTTAACGGGTGGGCAGGTGTTTCGTTTGAGAGTGAATGTAACCTGGACTGATTTTGTTTCGATCAACTTGATTTTCCCTTTTTTTAGCCAGTCAGTAATTTTGTTTAGCCCACTCTGGATTTTAGAGGAAGCTAAGTGTGGGAGAGTGTCAACAGCTAAGACAGCAATGTCATCTGCAAAGGTACCTATGGTGACTCCTTCAGCTGATGGTAAGTCGTACGTGTGAAGTAGATAAAGTATTGGGCCCATGACACTTCCTTGGGGTACGCCTGCTGAGCTTTCATGGAGCTCAGATTGTTCCTCACCTTGCTTTACGAAAAAATATCTATGTGTAAGATAGGACTTGATTAACACATAGTAGTTAATGGGGAGTGTAGTTTTTATTTTGTAAAGCAAGCCATCGTGCCAAACGCGATCAAATGCTTGCGAGATGTCAAGAAACGCTGCTGTACAATATTTTTCATGTTCGAATGCAGTGTGTATATACTCAACAATCCTATGAACCTGTTCGATTGTGCTGTGTTTTTTCCTGAATCCAAATTGATGATTTGGAATTAGCTTTCGCTCTTCTATAATTGGGAGTAGTCTTTTCAGAAAAAGGGTTTCCATGAGTTTAGAAGCAATCGGTAACAAGCTAATTGGGCGATACGATTCAACTTTATCAGCGCTTTTACTGGGTTTCAGAATCATTTTTAATTGTGACACTTTCCATTGGGGAGGTATAAAGCCAGATGTTAGTACCGCGTTAAATAAGTAGGTAAGATATGTCACTCCTTCTTCTGGAAGTTCTTTTACTATTTTTCCAATGATAAGGTCGTACCCAGGGGCTTTCTTAATATTTAGCTTATCAATAGCTGCTTTCACTTCAGATTTGGAAAATTTACGTATGGGTAGGTCCATCTGATGGGTATTACTCAGAACACTTTTCACTTCTTCTGTTACACATGCTGGGGGCTCGATTTCCTGTGGGGTAAATACTTTTTTTAAGTGTCGGGCAAATGTGACTGCTCTTTCAAGGTCACTTTTAGCCCATTCGTTATTTTCCATCCGTAAAGCGGATTGGATCATTGTGGGTCTCTTTAGATTCCTAGTTGCTTTCCAGAGAGAGTATTCTGTAGCAGCTGTTGCATCGAGATTACTGAGGTAATGATGGAGTTGGGTGTTTCGTTCGTTATTAAGGATCTCTTTAAGTTCTTTTGTAAGCGCATTTAATTTTTTCTTGTCCTCAGGATGTCTAGTTTGTTGCCACTTTTTTCTTGCATATCGCTTTTCTCTCAGTTTTTCTTTTATAGGTTTGGAGATGTTCGTTGATTTTCGCTCATTTAGTGTGGGGGTGGAGTCCCACGCAGCTTGTTGCAGGCAGTTGTTGAAGTGTTCAACAGCCGCAATGATATCTTCTTCAGATTTCAGTGATAGTTTTAAATCAATTGTGGAAGATACCATATATCGGAAGCGATTCCAATCAGTTTTGTGATTATGTAAGCTACATTGACTGGGAAGAAGGGCAAGATTGTTGTTAAGCTCGACGAGAACTGGAGAGTGGTCAGAAGACAGCTCAAAACATGGGCTACATTTAAGATCACTAAGCATGATACCTTTCGTCAGACAGAAGTCAATCAAGTCGGGAATTTTTCTTACATCTGTTGGCCAGTATGTTGGTGTACCTGAAGAGACAGGGAGTAAATTTAATTTTCCAATGGCCGCATAAAGCTGTCGACCTTTTGGTGTAGTGAGACGGGAACCCCAGTATGTGTGCTTTGCGTTATAGTCTCCTCCAGCTAGGAATCTATTGCCAAGGGTCTTAAAGAATTTCTCATACTCCTCCATTTTTATTGTGTGTTTAGGTGGGCTGTAGACAGCGGAAATTGTAATTGGCCCTTTCCAGTCATCAACAATTATATTCGTGGCTTGTATAGCTTCTGTGCGATAAGATGTGCTCTCACAGTGTTTTATGTTATTGCGTATTAATATTGCTGAACCTGCATGAGCCTTATTATCTGGGTATATGAAGTTGTTGCTGTTAAATTATCCCATTGCTGGAGAAAGTGACAATTTATGCAAAGTTTGAATATTCATACGTATCGCTTTATATATTAACATTTGCGCATAGATAATAGAGAAGTTGATAGATATTTGGAAGATGATTTAATTCCGCGAAATTCCGATCCTTTTTTATAGTGGCGGAACAATAAAACAAAGTTTCCAAATGATTCCATAGTAGCGCAAGAAAATCTTTGCACATTATAAATACTGTACTTAAAGTTTATTTATTAATATTTTTTATTATTTATAAATATTAGATTATTAATAATAAAATGTATTTTTCCACCTGAATATCATAATTTAATTATTAGACGATAAGATATTAAAACGACTAATTTTAAGTTATTGAATGAGATATGTCACTAGCAATGCACCAATCGTTCAATTGATTAGTTTTAATTTAATTTAATTAGGTTCAACTTCTACAATGCCAATATACGAAATTTACTTATTCAATCAAATAAATTTTATAATAACATAACTACAAAATGTATAACACCATTGAGAAATTCCATTATTTTCCCTGTATAATTAAATTCAAAACTTTATTACTTATTTAAAAAATTTCAAATGAAAAATTTCTCTTTGCACACAATTCATGCATTAACAGTAACAGCAATCAAGAAGCAAACTGATATATTACAGTATGTCCTTTTTCGTTATAGTTTAACATGACTCCTGAAATAATAGCAAACTGCCCGCCTCTGTTGATTAGCTTTATATACGCATAAACTGTATTTAATGTTAAATGTGCAAGTGTGCATGGCTGTAGCCAAAATTCACATAATACCATTCTCTCTCTCTCTCTCTCTCTCTCTCTGCATTCACTTCCAAAGCGCTACAGAAACAGTGATTTCTATCAAAGCGTGAAATCATTCGCGGCTGTTATTTCCCGCGTTTATTAAAAGTAGCGATTTTCAATCACTGTGAAAAAAGAACGGACTGTTAAAAATCACTCTTTTGATTTATTTCACGCTGTTTACACCGAATCCTCTTTCCATGAGGTCTCCCGCCCGGTGTTTGGGACACCATGCTGCCGGTCGTTCGTCGCGTTCTGCACGGACAGTACGGACCAAAAATGCGCACTGTACGAAGGAGCGCGACTGAGCGGCCGGTTCATGCGTCCGGGGCATCGGCGTGGGAGACATCGCCATAAACGAAGGAGACTTCGGCTTCTTCGTCTTTTTGACCTGCCAAGTAGATTCACTCTCGATCAAAACGCCGAACGCCCAACATTCCTCTTATATTATATGAAATTCTTAAGTGTAAGCTACAATTATATAAAATATAAAGTAAAGAAAACAATATATTAAAGCATTAAACAAATACAGTCCACCGCAAAATTCAACACACGCTTTTATTAAAAGTGCCGATTTTCAATCATTGTGAAAAAAGAACGGACTGTTAAAAATCAATCACTGTTGATCAAATCGCTGTTACTTTGTATATTAGATAACTGTTGCTACCAGCGATTTTTACATAACAGCGAAAAAATCATCGGCTGTGAAAATTTGCTCATCTCTACTTCGAAGTCGGTCTAACCCCACTTCAGACTTCTTTACTCGTTTTTTTTTATCATTTAATTCTTACATACGAGGTGTGATCAAAAAATAACCGTTATTGTGTGATCAAAAAATAAAGTATTTATTTATTCATCAACAACTATCTTGTCCCCTTCAAAGTAATTCCCCTCACATATAATACACTTATGCCAGCGTTTTTTCCAATCCTCGAAACACTACTGAAACCCTTTTTTTGGTATCGCCAACAGCTCCTGTTTCGATTTTTTTTCTATCTCCTCAATCGTAGCAAAACGCTTTCCTTTCATCGGTGTCTTCAGTTTTGGGAAGAGGAAAAAGTCAGCGGGGGCCAAGTCCGGTGAATACGGTGGTTGAGGCATGATAACGGTTTTGTTTTTGGCCAAAAACAGCTCCTGAGCGATGTGAATGCGACGTTGTTTTTGCTCAAAATTTAGCAATTTTTGAACAATCTTCGCTGCCGCACGTTTCATGCCTAAAACATCCGTAAAAATTACTTGGCATGAGCCGAACGATATGCCAACATCATCAGCAACCTCTCTGATAGTGATTCGACGATTATTCAAAATCATTTTCTTCACTGCGTCAATGTTTTCATCGGTTGGTGACGTGCTCGGGCGACCAGGACGAGCATCGTCATTGACATCTTCTCGGCCTTCCTTAAACCGGTTATACCACAATTGAACTTGTGTTCTGCTCATAGTAGACTCGCCAAAGGCCACAGTCAACATTTCAAATGTCCTTGCGCATTTAATTTCATTTTTTACACAAAACTGAATACAGTTTCTTTGATCCATTTTTTCGAATAGTACAAAATCGAAGAGCACACCAAAACACGACTAACCTTTTTATCTGTCAAAAACAAACTGACAATCCAAAATGGTTGGTATTGCCAACATATATAACAGACATGTGTACCAACATAAAAAAAAAAAATACGAACATCGAACATACGTAACTCACGAAAAGATGAAAATAACGGTTATCTTTTGATCACACCTCGTACATGCTGTTACTGTGCTCTACCAACATGTTTTTTAACTGGAGATGTGATTGTCGCATATTTCTAATATATGTATCGTATTTGACCAAGAAGATTATTAACATTTCAATTATTACTTGGCGCATTCTATACACCATGGTATAAATAATTCTATATACAGTGGTATAAATGATTTTAATTGTAATCACAATGATCCTGATATGAATATCATTGAATTTATAATTCACAATAATTTATGTTCATATATTCTAAAATGCATTGTGCGGGTTGATATATCCATGGGTTGACATTTTTTCAATTATAAAAATGCGATTTCATATCTTCATGTGGTACATATACTCAATAGTTAACTCTACCTGTCATATAGAATACCTGCATTGCTACTCTATAAAATGTGACTGAACAACGAACTTTGTGGGATAAAAGACAAACTACAGGCAATTGCTGATTCATTTTTTTTATTTAACATGTAATCCAAGTAAGTTCTTTAGTCCAAAATATGTCCGTTCTAAGCGCAGTTAAACTTCACTTCATTAGGTCCCAGCCAAGGACGCGACCAGAGGGTAATGTTGCACAGTTCGGTGGGTTTGCTTTCAATGGTAACTTCGGCCACATACTTGTAAATAATGCCCTGCGCAACTTGGCTTGTGGCTGAGATGATTTTCACAGTGCTGTAAAATTCAAAATGTAAAAATCTGTCCAATAGAAAGAATATCAAAATTGATCTTGTCAGGTCTGATGGTTCTTATACCAATTCAATGGTTGAAACCCACAACATCCTCCCTTCCTGGGTAGCAGAATCACAGAAAACTTGGGTGGAGGGTGAGAGCTCGAATAGTGGAATCACGGCATAAAAAATTGTGACGGAGGAATCAATGAAGTTTTCTCTTTGCTCTTTTGACAACTTTAAGTCACCTTCCCTATTAATGTATACCCAATAATGTTAAAGAGAGGAGGGGATTCAAGAGGGAAAAATATCTACATTGCTTGTCTTTCTCTGGGTTATGTACCATCTCTTAGGCGACAGGTTAGAGTTGGGTCTTAATTCCCAAACCGGGAAAGGATGACTACACTTTAGCGAAAAGCTTCAGGCCGATCAGTTTGACATCGTTCATATTGAAGGTCTGCAGCGTATGATGGAGAAGTACATGAGAGCGGGTTTAATAATGTCTGCATACATACCAGAGTGGAAAGTAATGCGAATCAGCTCTGCATAATCTAGTTTTTAAGATCGAAACAGGGCTAGAAACTGGTGAATACACAATGGGGGTATTTGTGGATATTGAGAGGGCATTCGATAATGCCACCTTTGACTCTATATGTTCGGCTGCTCGACATGGGGTGGACGATACTATTATCAAGTGGATCCATTTCATGTCAAAAAAGCTGTTAACTGTTGGAGAGACAAACGACAATTGTACCGTGGCAGAAGTTGCTGGAGGGTGTCCGCAGGGTGGCGTACTCTCTCCACTTCTGTGGTGTTTTGTGGTGGACTCTCTTCTGACTGAGTTACAGAGCCATGAAAAGTACATCCAAGCATATACGGATGATGTATGTACACTGGCATCAGCAATGTTCCTTAGGACTGTATGTGCAAACGTACAGAAAACCCTGGACAAAATGGCTGAGTGGTGCACTTCCCAGGGACTTACTATTAATCCAAGTAAGACAACTGTATTGTTTACACGAAAAAGAAAATTGGTAGGACTTAAATTACCAGTACTAAAAGGTGTAAATATCAGACTTTCCAGGGAAGTAAAGTATTTGGGCGTCGTTCTTGATACGAAGCTCGGTTGAAAGACGCATATTGAACTGAAGATTAGTCGGGCACAAAAAATATTTGGGCATTGCCGAAGAGCATTTGGTAATACTTGGGATCTGAAATCAGCGGGGGTATTTTGGCTGTACATATCATTGGTTAGGCTACTGTGGTTGGTTTTGTATGCTACTGTGGTCTGGTGGTGCAGAACTGGGGTTAAGTCCACATGTTTGGGATTAAACAGACTACAGAGGAGTGTATATTTGAGCATTCCGGGCGCCATGGGTACCACATCTGGTGACGCTCTGAATGCTTTGTTGAACTTGCCATGGATCTTATCATTCAACAAGAGGCGATGAAAACGATTTGTCGGTTATATTCATACGAATATTGGCACGACGCCAAGAACAATACCTGTTCTTTCTGGCACCGAAAGATAAACTCTTACCTATAGTTTCTTTTGGGAGAAAGTACACAGTCAGCCTCCCGACAAGAGAGCAATAGAGAGATCCAGAACTACTTGGGATCCGACGACAACTTTCTTCACCGATGACTCCAAAACTGAAAGGGAACAGGGGCTTGCTCTTCAGCTATGGGTAGTAGGCAATGGTATTCTAATCGGAAATGTTTGCTATACTGAAGGTTGCGGAATAAGTGATTGAGAACAAATGGCGCGGTAAGGAAATTAGGGTCTGTAGTGACAGTCAGGCTGCACTAAAGGCCCTAGAAAACGCGTTAACCACTTTAAAAATTGTCCAAGAATGTAAGTCAAGATTTAACTCCATCGCAAGCTGGAATTTGCTTGAACTTATATGGATTCCGGGACACTGTGGTGTTCAGGAGAACGAATTAGCTGATGAATTGGCAAACTGTGGATCTGCGGGCACTCCAATGGGACCAGAGCCATTTATCGGTATAAGTTTAGCAGGGGGTATGGATTGGATCAGGAGCCATGTGAATAATATTCACAAGAACCGATGGTGTAGTTTAGTTGCCTGCAAAACAACCAAGTGCTTCCAAGAAAGCCCAAACAGGAGAGTTGCAAATTTCCTTCTGACATTACGGAGGAAAGATCTTCGATCATTGGTTGGGGTAATCACAGGGCATACTCCATGGGGTCATCATAAGGCAACCATAGGCATCATGGATAATCCGAACTGCATCTCCTCCCTGGAGGAAGAACCGGACGGCACAGAGCATTTTCTCTGCGCTTGTCCTGCCTTTGCTAGAATGAGGAGGCGCATATTAGGGTCAGATGTTTTGGGAATGGATAATGTACATTCCCTGGCCAGACTTCTGAATTTCATAAAAAAGTCAAAGAAATTTTAAAAGGTGTAACTTCCTTCCCAGAATCCTCTATATCCCCCCCTTCCCTATATAGTACAATAGGCAGCAATGCCTGAGTATTTGGAGGCCTCCTTCTTCGGCGGTTCTCCGGCCTACCCCACTTCTATCTGTCTATCTATCTAATCATATATTCAGCAATGGAAATCGACTAATTCTCATTCGCTTCAATTCTTTCGCAGGCAAATTTTAATTTTACTTAATATCAAACATTAAAACAAAATAAATTGCTGATAATTATTTTCCATTTTATTTCATACGATTCATGCTTCTTTCGGAAATGACAAATAAATTCAACATTCGATCTTCACCTCGTTTGGGGAAACCGACACGCTAAGATTGCATATTGGAACTTCGTTGTTTATTCTCGCTAAGTAAGTATAAAGAAAACCTCGTCTCTGTGTCAAAATTTGCCGGGAAGCCATAATTACTTTTATATCTCTATAAAGGTTGAAGATATAAACATATAATGAGACATTGGAGGAGAACTTAAAAAATTTCAACATAAGTGTAAATATGAACTTACGAGTATTGTGGGCCTTCACCGGGTGGTAGTGCGTCCAATGCCTTTTCCAATGCAAGACAAGCGCTATCGAAGTCGGCACCGTCCAGTGTTGTTATCCCACCACCTATAACTGACTTTAGAAGATAAATGAATATTGATTAGATTTGAAAGTATCTTGACTGAATTTCTTGATTTCGATAACTTACTCGACCACTGACTGGTAGAAATATATATACCAAGGACACACATCCCAAAAGAAAGAAAACTTTTGCACTGAACATTTTTGATGGAGATGAACATGGTACGAAATTATGAACTAATTTTATGAGCGGCTTTTATAACAATATTCAGACAAGAGTTAAATATGTAAGATAGAAATGGTCAACTAGACAATAAATAATTGATAATATATTAAGCACATATGGTAATGGTTTATCAGTATATCTTCATCAGCCCACATATGTAGAAAATAATGGTTATTTGCTGGTACCTTAGAAAGCAGAAACAAGAAGAATTCAGAAGAAAAGAATCCGAACTCAAGTACGCCATTTGGAAAGCGAATTGAGTGTTACGGCGGAATTTCTGTGATCAAATAGAATCCTCCGTCGAAACTATGAGGCTACGCCGGGTCCTAAAATCTCCACACAAAGCACTAGACTGTATTCAGAGACCTGTTGGTCACTGGACAAGCTACTGTGCCGAGGCGCTCGAAGTACTAGTGGACACCCCCTTTTTCCAAGCAGCGTAGATTTCGCTGGTCAAGGACATCACCAGTTCAATCAAATTGTCATTGGTAGGTTCTGCGTGACCGACACACAACTTGCGTGGGCCACTCACACTTTCGATCCCTTTAAGTCCCAGGGTCCGAATGGTATCATCTCTGCTGACATACAAAAGTGAGCGTATATAATTTTACCATGGCTAGTGCGCATTTACAACATCTGCCTCAGACTGAGGCACATTCCTAGTGGCTGGATGGAGTCACGTGTAGTCTTCATTCTAAAAGCTGGGAAAGCTTTCCATACTAGTACATCAGTCTATCCTCGTTTCTTCTGAAGAAGTTGGAAAGGATCCTAGGTCTTAATATCACGACTTCCATGCACCCAATCCTTCTCTCCAAATCCCAACATGCCTATACCAAAGGCAAGTCGTTGGAAACTACGCTTCACGTGTTCATTTCGCAGATGGATAAATCCCTTGCCTTCAAGGAATATGATCTTGCCATCTTTCTCGACATTGCAGGCGCATTTAATGATATGTGTCCCAATGCCATAGTTACAGCTCTCTCAGATATGATTCTAGATGTCAGTTTTATCAAATTCATTGAGAATCTTCTCAGGGCAAGGCCAATTGTTTCCAGTATTGCCACTAATCACTGTCAGAGGGCAGTGAGCAGAGGCGCACCTCAGGGCGGGCTCTTGTCATCCTCTGGATCTTAGCAGTTAATACTGCTCTCTTGTTGCAGCGTAATAGCCAATGCAGATGACATTGCTATCACTGCGTCCGGAAAATTCCCTCAAACGCTTTCCGAAAAGCTATACTATGCACTAGACACCCTGACTAACTGGTGCACCGAATTTGGGCGCAGCCTAAACCAAGCAAAGACTGAAGTCTTGCTGTTCACTAGAAGGTACAAAATACCTTCCTTAATTTTACCCAAGATGAATGGCACTACTCTTAGATTAAGCACTAAAGTCAAATTTCTGGTCTGATTCCCGACCGAAGCTCAGCTGGAATGCCAATCTAGCTGAGAGGGTTCGTAGAGCATTGTGTGCGCGTTTTGCTGTAAGAGGATAGTGAGCACTAGGGGCCTACAACCCCGAATCATGCTCTGGCTCCACACAGCCGCGGTTGACCCAAACCTCCTATACGGAGCTTTTTTCTGGTGGCCGGCTACTGTCAAGGCTTGTAACCAGAAGCCACTAGACAAAGTCAGAAGGAGTGCAGCTCTGTTGATCACTGGAGCTCTACGGTTCACACGTAAGGGGCTCTCTTTGCACTTCTATGCTGGTTATCCTCAAAGCTTCTGGTAAAACAACAGGCTAAACTAGCAGCTACCACAGTCAATGCACTTAAACGGTAGTCGAGAACGGATCTGGATCACGCTAGTATTCTTGGTCAGGACCAGAGAATATGAGAAATGAAACTTACTTATACATTCACAGAATACACTTGTGTTGCTGGCAATTTTTTCGCCACTGGATGTAAACAAACCAATTTTTCATTCCCCACTGGATGTAAATAAACTGGTGAGTTTCGGAAAAAACACTATTTGGGGATGTCGTTCGTTAATATTTTAATACTATTCTCATTCTAAAAAGAACCAAATTCAATTTAGTGAATACTATTTCTGATTAATAATTTTGATCATTACTAATATTAGGTACACTACTCTATATGCTAAAATAAATTTATTAAAACTATTATTTAATTCTTATATTAATTTATAATTTTTTTGGCTTGTTTATTCTTTTTAATGAACTTAATGCCAACAAATGTACAAAAAATTAAAGAAAATATTTATCTATTATAATAAAATATTTATCTATTATCATTAAAGTATTTTGTTAAACTTACTTTAAATGTTTAGTAATAAATATAAGAGAAAAAAGCAACACAATTCTGTACGTATATTTAATTAAATAAATGTTATATACTTTGTTATTGTTTTGAAACAATTATTTTTGAGGGCATTTTAATTTCAATTCATAGCTAAAAATTTAATGAATACAAAATATATTCCAGGCAAATTACAATGTATTAGTCAAATTATGAAATACCAAAGCAGAAAGCAGTATATAAATATATGAATTCTGCGGAATTTTGTAAATGAAAATATATATATAATGCTTCTGCGAAAGCACGTCCACATTTAAAAATTTATTCAGTATTATTTCAATTACTAATTTTCATATAAATAGATTTGATAGTTTATATAATTACGTTTTTTTATTCATTATTACTGAGAATTCATTTCACAAACACCCAATTAGCTAAATTACAAATAACAACAAAAAAAATACCATGTAGCGTACAAAATCTTATCTACATGGAATTACTGAACACGTTGTCAAAATTCATACAATTTAATGAATCGCTCAGTGCTGCGTATGAGAGCAATACTATAATATAGTGTAATTTTATTACTACAGTCCGGATGGAAGGTAATATTAAAATATATGTTTTTTGTTTGTTAAAATGTCTTGCATTATAGTGCTGCATTTGGCTTAGTAGATGTGATACATATTTCCTTTTTGCGTGTGTTGCTTAGTTTGTTTTGACAAAAAAAAGGTATTTTATTGTATGTACATATATTAAAGTTTTCACAATTTACTATTTATTTACAGGCAGATTAATATTAATTTATATAGGCAGATTAGTACAAATTCAGATATTTCCTTATTTTAAAATAGGAGGGCCAAATGGATGGAGATTTTGGGTGCGGGTTTTCCGGGAAAAATAAATTTTCTTATTATAATTATTCTGTATTATATTTTGAATCCGTTTTACTAATAAAAAAAAAACCTATAAAGTGATAAACTCTTTTATTCTGATTGTTCCCTTTTTTCTTTTCCTACTACAATTTCGTAATATGAAATTTTTCGTACAATGGCACCCGTTTTTTCGAGGTGAACTCACATATATTGTATATGTTTTTTTTTCATACGGTAAAAAATTTTACGTTTAAGTTACGGGCCTATGGTCAGGACTTGCCTACCGCCAGCTCTGTCTGAATTCCAATCTCAATCGGGTGTTCGACTTCATTATCCCAAGCAGCGACGACTGGATTAGAAACAGAGTGATGACCTATGACACACTGGATATCTATACAGACGGCTCTAAGTTTGGGGAGAAAGTCGGTAGCGTGATCTTCTCCAACAAATTCGACCTTAGCATTTCGCTTAGACTCCCTGATCATGGCAGCGTCTTTCAGGCAGAAGCAATGGCAGTTTACCACGCAGTGAATTGGGTTTTAAGAAATGGGGTTTTTGGTCTTAGCATCAAACTCTTTTCGAACAGCCTAGCTGCTATTCGATTTCTTGCGGGCTTCAGCACATTCTCAAGACTCGTACAGAAATGTCAGTTAGCTCTGAACGAGTTCTACATGCATTCCATAGTTCACCCAGTTTGGGTACCTGGTCACAGGGATATCTAGGGAAATTGCAAAGCAGACGAGCTTGCTAAAGCAGGCGCACTACTCTCCGAAGTACACCCTTCTCTAGACATAGGCATCCCTCTCGCTACAGCCAGGCTGGCGATCAAAGGCAGGTATTTCCATGAGGCCAACAAACTATGGGCAGAGAGAATACTCTTGGCGTATCTCAAGGTTAACCTGGCCTAGCCTGAGCAAGAAGCGCACGCTTCTACTAAAACTCGGACGCGAGTCCATTAGCACTACGGTTTCGGTTGTGTGATAGTGAGACATGCGGCTAGGCTGGGTTTGCCCTTTAATGACTTCTGTCGTGGGTGTGGTGGAAGAAGAAGAAACTGTGCTATTCCTTATGTGTCAGTGTCCATCCTTAGCCAGATGAAGATTGCACATCTTCGGGGCTCCTTTCTTGACCATCCTGACAGGGGTCGCAACCTGTAAGCTCAGGGACGTAGCTAAAATTCTCAAATTGTTAGGTTGGTTCTCCACTTCGTAGTTGGGGGAGTCGTGCCACCTCCGGTGCTGCAAGGGCGCTCACCGGCTGAGCGGCATTTATACTCGATTTAGGTGGTCAATATGTGTGCAACGCCCCATCCGTGGTATTACAATGGGCCATTATTTGCGCCTGAGTGTGCTTTTTGCTGCCACTTCAACCTAACCTAACCTAACGCACATGGAAGGTAAAGGGTATTTCGAAGTCGGTCTAACCCGTCTTGAGACTTTTTTACTCCTTCTAGCGATTTTAGTCCACTGACATTACAAAGCTATATTTTGATATTCGTACTCTCGATAGTCTCTGATGTAATCGAAATCGTGCGAAATCCTAGGGTAATTGTCAAATGACAACCAAGTGAAACAATACATTTTTAATAATTCATCATTTATACAATTCAATATATTAAAAATTTTTGCTATTCAAATCGATGGGAAGCATATGAGCAGGTACATATAGTGAAGATAGTATATTAATTTATACATTATATTAAAAGTATAATTTATTTAATATGCCTTTTCCTAAAGTAATGGTAGTTTATAATGCTTCCTTAGTACTGATTGATGGAAACTTCCTTTGCTTTGAAACTTTTTACCTTGTTTATATATTGTTTGTTATATTGTTCCATTATTATTTAGATACTACATGACCAATAATTATCAAACTTGTATTTCTTAAATACGGCTTATTTAGGAGATTATATAAAGAAGTAATTAAATGTAATATTGGAACACATATGACAAAAGTCAGTGATTGAAATGTACTACTCACTTCCAACCAAATTTTATACAGTTCATATTGATAAACCAACTGACTTACTAACAAGAAGCGATTTGAGCAGAGAGAGAAATATCCTTTCCAATGGTAGTGGTTCGACAAAAATTCACCAAACAATATACAGATCATGTGAGTGTTCAAATTCTGCATGTACAACTGAAACCCAATCTCTTCCTAATTTGGGCTGCTTGAAAGAGGTCTGCCAGCGTGCAGATGTTTTCGAATAAACTGTATTTGTTAAAAGTGAATTTTATATGCTAATTAATATATCGATGAATTTTTAATTTATGCACATTAGGAAATCGTCATTCTCTCTCTGCTGTGATTTATTCTGTTCCTAACATGAACTTTTGCATATTTAGTGTACTTCGCTTTTTTGGTTTTTCTTCCGTATTTATTCACACTTATGTCAATTGTATAAATTAATACTCAAAAAATTTTGAGATATAAAGCAATTTATTATATGTCTGATAAATACATCTGCGTAATCATTTCATGATAACACTATCGAATAAAGACCGAACTTCCTGTCTGCTACTTTCTAAGGTACCAGCAAATACCCATAATTTCCTACATATGTGGGCTGATGAAGATGTACTGATAAACCATTACCATATGTGCTTAATATATTATCAATTAATTATTGTCTAGTTGACCATTTCTATCTTACATATTTAACTCTTGTCTGAATATTGTTATAAAAGCCGCTCATAAAATTAGTTCATAATATCGTACCATGTTCATCTCCATCAAAAATGTTCAGTGCAAAAGTTTTCTTTCTTCTGGGATGTACGTCCTTGGTATCTACATTTCTACCAGTCAGTGGTCGAGTAACTTATTGAAACCAAGAAATTCAGTCAAGATACTTTCAAATCTAATCAATATTCATTTATCTTCTAAAGTCAGTTATAGGTGGTGGGATAACAACACTGGACAGTGCCGACTTCCTTCGTAACAGTATCAATTGATTTGTGTTTAATTGCATTTCCTTGAATTCGATTTAAAATGTAACTGTTGATTTTATTAGCGTCTACATTTGTTTTTAAACAGTGATTCGTAATCGTTCTGAATCAATTTGAGACTTATTTAGTAGGTAAATCCATTTTAGGTTTTTACAGCCTTTGTCAGAAGGTTGAGTAAAAATGGTACACTAAGTTTGTGGTCTTGAGCGGTGTTTCAACTACCAGTAGGAGGCGTAGCAGGTGTGGATATAAGTAAGCACAAATACGCTTTCTGAGCAATTTTGATTTGGTCCGTCCATCTGTGACCACTTTTCTGGGCAAAGACACAGAACCAGATTGCTATATAAGCCCATTTGGACAAAGACCAACTTCCTAGCCTACTTCCCAAATATGGAACTTTATTTAACTTTTTTAAAATGGCTATAACTTCAATCCAATTGATGGAATTGTGTCGATATTTGGTAGTTATGTATGCCATGCTCACTATTAACAAATCTTCATAACTGAAAATCGTCTATTCGAGATTTATGAACAAAATTTAATGAGAAGTAACAAGTGGACATTATAAAGCCAACTGCAAGAAATGGGGTTGATCAGAGAAAAGAAACGCCAACTTCCCATATAACGAACTTTCGGGACTAAAATTAAAATTAGCCTACCTAAGCTCGTATGGATACTAAGGAAATAAAAAAGGCAGTAATGTACATTGGATGTATAATAGTGTGTTTTTTGATGACATCATTTTTCATGCTTATTCTCAATCCAGTCAATACTGGTATTATATTGAAATAAAATTATTTTCCCTTTACCCTTACATGTGCGTGTGAGTTATTATTATTATTATTATTATTATTATTATTATTATTATTATTATTATTATTATTTAACAGGCTATAAGAACACCGCGACCTGTGAGATCTATTGTGCAGCCTCGTAACCAACTAAAACAGTCCTAGACTATTTATAAATCTCGTAACTGCTGTGGGCTCAATTTTAATTAGGTGATTTGGAGATACGAACCCACTGCCTAGGTAATTATGTCTGCGTCTTGCCACCGCTGGGCAAGTGCATAGAATATGTTCTGCTGTTTCCTGCCCCTCTTGACAGAGTCAGCAGGAATTGCCTTCTACCACGCCTATTTTTTTCAAATGGTAATTGAGGCTACAGCTATCCTGTTAATAGTTTAATATAGAGTTTAATGTAATTTCTGCTGAGGTTTACAGCAGCATCTACCTTTATTTGTTCAGGGTGAATGAGTAAGCTCTGCCTTTTTGGGCTCTCCAGTAATCAACCAGACCTTGTTTTTCCTGTTCGCACAACAAGTTATTTATGAAGCTGCTGTTTACCCCACAGAAGAGTTCTGGACCTCTGAAAGGAGTGCCTTCATTTCCCTCAGGTACCCACATTAGCGTAACAGAGTTTAATTTTCTGTCCATCTTGTCAAAGACCATGAGGGCCGGAGAATTCCAGATTGTGTCCAGAATCTTTGCGTGCCCCGGTAGGTTGCCATCTTTAAGCTGGGCCAGATTAGGTAGCCTTATGGTCGCGTTGACTGCCATCCTCTTAACCACAAGGTGTAGAGGAGTGAGTCCAGTGATTATTCCTAAAGCTAGTGTGGGGCACGTTCTCATTGCTCCCGTCACACTCAAACAGGCTATTCGGTGAATCTTGTTAAGGGTCATCTGAACCTTCGTTTTGGCCACCATACCAAAGAAACATAGGATCATTGGTACTATTATTGTTTTATATGACTACGTCATCATTTTGGTCGTAAACCCATATTTTACCGTACAACCTCTGGCAGGCGTAAGTTGCTCTTAAGGCTTTTCTAGTTATATGTGAGAAATAGTTTCCCAAGTTTGAGTTTGGGCTAGGACTATTCCCAGATATTTCATTTCGTTGGATATTAGTAAGTTTGTGGCTCCTAAATTCAGTTTCCTTCTTCTGGTGAAGGGTACCACGTTTATCTTTTTCGTATTTATCTATAGTCCTTTCTCCTGACATCAGTTTTGAGTGATGTCTGTTATGGTAGAGTCAAACTTGCCTCTGACCATAATTACCAAATCACCCGCAAAGCCCTGAACTTCGTATCCGAGGTCATCGAGAGTTTGTAAGAGCTCTCCAATAATCAATAACCATAGGAGTGGAGATTGGACGCCTCCCTGGGGACATCCTTTAGTTCACCTGAAAATCAACCTTTCTGCCCCTGTTTCAAAGATTATTGTTCTGTTTTTCAGCATATTGAGAACCCATGTTATGATCAGTCTTTGTATAGCTTTCCTGTTCATCCCTTCCTCAATTGATCTGAAAGTAGTATTGTCAAAAGCCCCCGTAATATTAGCCGATGTACAGAGAGCTATTTATTTACCTTCAAACACCTTTTCAATTTTCTCGTTAAGCTGTCTCAGTCGATTTGCTGATTGGTAAGCATATTGTTCAATATGAAGAGGTGAGTATTTAAGATAAGTTTCCCTGATATATTTTCCAGAATTTTTTCCAAAACTTTAAGCAGGAATGAAGTTAGGCTAATGCTAGGCCGATAAGCTTTTGACGTCTGATCCGCCTTCGTCCAAAGTTTAGACCCTATACCTAATTCCAGGCTTATCCTGAAAATGTTTGTTATCGCAGTTGTCAATACATCAACACCTTGCCGAAGTAGGCACGGTTGTATATTATCGACACCTTGGAATTTGAATGGTCTAAAAGTGGAGATAGCCCATTTCGTTTTGTTGTCGATAAAGATTCTGTGAGCCAGTGAGATTTCCCTCCGTATAGCCATCAATAACCGAGAATTCACTGTCCTCTCCACAAGTTGCGCAGCCTGAAAAGTGAGTGTTCAGCAAAAGCTGTCCCGTCTCTTCCAGGCTCTCCGTAAAATTTCCGCCAGCCTTCTTGGGTGTAGAAAGGCCATTTAAGTGATCTTTATTGAGTGATTTCTGGAGTCGAGTAACTGCGAATTAAGCCATGGCAATGCTTTATTCAGATATCAGCATTTGAAGAACATCTAGGGTAATTTTCGATAGGGTCCCCTGAGTTGATTATAATGGGGGGAGGCGTGGCCTTCATAGGATCATCCCCATTTCTTGTGAATGGCTTTGCAGCGTTAATATACATATTCATATAAAATTTGGTGCAAGGATTTGGCATCTATCGTTTTAAACATGTATCAATAGAGGGCATGGCTATTAAAATGTATCCCCCATTTTTTGTTTTATATTTTATACTCGCACTCTGAACCTTCGTGCGAAGTTTCATTGATAAATCCTCCCCAGGGCCCCAGAAATGAATATTGGTTAATTGTAGGTTTGTCAATAACCTGCCCATAAGGTGCTTGCACGAGAGTACAGGCCTAATGTATACTGTTACAAATTTCTATTCATACGAGTATTTCTTTATTAAAAACTTAGCAAGGGTAATTTTAATTGGGGTCCCCAATGTTCATTATATTTCCTCTATCAGATCGACTCCATTTTTTGTGTGTGGCTTTATAGCGTCAATATACACATTCGAACAAAATTTCGTCCACAAATTTTATATACTCGTACATAGGTCTTAAATTATAAAAATATGTCAATAGTCGGCGTGGCTGTGAAAATAATCCGCCCATTTTGTGTATGGTGTTTAATGTTGGTACCCGCAACGTTCCTATGGAATTTCGTTGACGAATCTTCTTTATGAACCTAGTAATGATTTTTGGATACTTGTAGGCGTAGCAGTAGTAGTATTTTCGTATATTTTGCACACACAATATTATGGACACAATGTACATTACTGCCATAGGATCAATAGGAGATGGTTTTAATTTAGTCCCGAAAGTTCCTAATATGGTAAGTGGGCAAGTCCTTCTTCTAGTCAGCCCAATTTTTGCAATTGGCTTTAACAATAAGATCATTCATCAAACTAGACGCATAGAAATAAATTGGATCCATATACATATATAAGTTAATACTAAGCATAAGTGTCTGCATGAACGGTTTTCTTATTGGTTTATTCAAATATTGTTAGAACGTAATTGTTTTTGCGTTCCCGAAATATAAAAAAATAACTAATTAATTGACTCTCACACACAAATTTATAAGAAAAAAAAACTCTTTCAACTTTTTTAGGATTTAGGTAAAATGCGACCTTTCTCCATTTCAACTGTTCTTGTTCTTCGCAGTTTTTCATAAAGAAACGATTTACCATTACAATAAAGAATACATTGTAAATTAAAAGTTTTCGTACTTTTAGTTTACAGTGTGTCAAAAAAGGTTTTCGTACTTCAAAAAGACGATTTCATAATTAATACTTAACATTCTAAACTTGCTTTTTAATGCGCAACAAATATATTCAGTTAAAATGTTACGCAGTCATATATCCTGATAATGTACCAACAGCAGATAGTGGTTGAGACTGAATATCGACTTTTGTCGATAAATCTAGTGCAGGAATCAATGAAATAGGTTGGAATGGATAGGAATAATGGACTTGGATGTGATTAATGGACATGAAAGTGAACACATTTTCCATAGAATTTATGGGCAAATATACATTACCGCAAAAAAATTGTATCATTATAGCATGATAACTTATTGGTTTCAACAGTAACATGCGACTATATGGGAGATAGGTCTGGCTTTTGACCGATTTTCCGTACATAGCAGTATTGTTCTGCCTTAAGGTCCAGTCAATGATTATGTGAAGTTTTCATAACGGACAAACTGGCAAATTAAATGAAATCAGCAAGTGACTCTGATAAATATATATAAATTTATATATTCATACGAGTATATATATTTTTAGTTCCTTAAGAAAGTTTAAACATCACGAATTTTGCAATTCATTGATAAATTACAGTTATTGGTGTATAGATAATCGAATATATAGGGTGTAATAAAAAGCAATCCTTTATTATCCATAATGATCTGCCTCAGTTTTGTTCCATAACTTGTTGCAATTTGGAAGTTTATTTCATTATGCCGCTTTCATAAAAATCCTTGTCACTATTGGCAAAAAACTGGGACAGTCGATTTTCACAAGCTTCTCTTGAGGCGAATGTTTCACCAGCCAAATTATTTGCCATAGACAGGAACAGATGGTAATCACTAGTGCTAGGTCTAGGCTATAAGGTGGGTGAATAATAACCTCCCAACCAAGCTCCCTGAGCTTCTGGCGAGTCACTATGGATGTGTGTGGCCTGCCGTTATCTTGATGGAACACAATTCCTCTCCTATTGGCAGAAGCTGGCCGCTTCTGGGCAATTGCTTCCTTTATACGGTCCAATTGTTGACAGTACAGGTGAATTAAGAGTTTGATCGGAAGCTCTTAGTAGATGATTCCGTACCAATTTCACCAAACACACAGAAAAACCTTCTTAGTTGTGAATCCTGGCTTGAGAACCGTTTGCGCCGGCTTACTGCGATTCATCCACGAGCGTTTTCGCTTGACGTTCTCGGGACTACACGGGACAACTACAAGCAGAGACGCGCTGCTTTGAAGCTACTGGATCGTTTCAGAGGCGTCCCGGGAGGATAGAAGTCTGAAAAACAAAAGTCCTCTACTAGCTGGGCAACGAGGGTTACGGAGGGACTCTCATAGGTTCCGAAACCGAACCCGCCGCCAAAGCTGTGCGAGGTCAGCATTTATGGTTGTTGTGTGTCAGATTCAAGCTACCTACGCGTAGTTGACTCACAGCACTAACTCCTAATAGACACTGCACATTTGGTGTAGTTAACATTTAAGTTATATTCACGCATATGCTTTTAGTCTGCGTTGATTATTGTTTCATCATTATATGAACTTTTAGGGTGTCACAGTTCTACAATCGAGTTGACAACGGGCATTGGAATTTAGATTGCACCATCGACATTTTTATATCGAGTAGGTCAGTTGGCTTAACCAACTGACACCAATCAACACTTGCGTAACTGGAACACCAGAAAGGTGCTTACCTAGACTAGTGTTCATTGTAAATAGCATATAAGATTTATGAGTTTAAGAAGAAAAAGGCTTGTCTAGTCTGATATTTAAAAGAGAACAACACGGTGTTTCACTTGTCAGGAACTACTAGGTCCTCGTCTACGCTCGTGCCTATTACCGGCAGCAAAGGGCGCCACCAGCACGGACCCCAACAATGGGCTCTCGAGCAATTTCTTCCAGATTTTGAAGGAACATCCTGGTTCAGCTCCTTTTTGTCGCGATAATGGATGGCTTCAAAACCACGTGAAGCTAATCGCACGTGCCGATCAGTTATAGAATAGCCATTTCCAGAATCGGTGAAGTTTGGCGTGGGTCTAACCTCGAGGTAATCTCAAGGGAGGATATCCCAAACCTGCCAAGAATGAGGACCTGGATACCAGCTGAACCATCTGACCCTCAAATTGTTCCGGAGATGTTACGGGTATGTAATCCTGAACTCCCAACATCATCTTGAAAAGTGACGAAAATGGAGAAGCCAAAAGGCGAGTACCGCAGTGCTACTTTTGTGTGAGCACGGACTCGTTGGAATCTCTGTCTCGTTCCATTGGTGTCGTGAGCTATGGATTCTCGTCCATAATACTGAGGGTCTACAAAAGGAACGTGAACGTCTCCAACACAATGGACCCTGTAGGAGTTGAGGTAGACCCTGACGCCTCTTCTCAGTTGGAAGGAGAGGCCCGCCCCCACCAATTTACTCTGGCTGCTTTTCAAGGCGAGCTCACAATAGGAAGCTCTCCCGTATGGACATGCGACCATATTAGAATCCTATACGGACGTACCCAGTGAAACTGATTACCTTCATTCTTCTCTTTGTTTCGAAAAAAAGTTTGGATAAGGATTTCTTCCAGACAGGAATGGCTCGAGGGGGATCCATCGCCAGATACTCCCATCAAGATATACACAGATGGATCAAAGATGAAATCCGTTGTAAGATCAGGGTTTTATTGCGAAAAGCCCTCAATCAGTGAATCCTTCAAACTAATGGATCACTGCAGTGTTTTTCAAGCGGAAATGACCGCTATTCATGAAGCCTTGAATTGGTTGAGGATAAACGAGGTAGCCGGTAAGGATATCTGCATTTTGTAAGAGAGCCAAGCTGCACTAATGGGTTTGGATAGATTCCAAATAATATCAAGGAGTTTCTTAGACTGTCTCCGATCTCTTAATGAGATGGCTAGGCAATACCATATCCATTTATGCTGAGTATCGCATTCTTAATTTTAAGAAAACTCTGTTGGAGCTGAGCATCATTAGATATAGCCAAGCAGCATAAAAACTACTATTTACCGAAAAATCGCATCTATAAATGTCCCCATATCTAGAAGTCCTGGGCTTACTCTGAATTAAAGGACGCATAAATACAAGGGAGAAGTTTCATCATTCAATAATATTGAATAATAGAGATAGTACTCAATCCGCGCAGAAATAATTTGTTGGGCTTACATTTTACCTGCCTGATCAGCCTGTTTTACATTGACATTGCACCATTGTTATCTACAGATTAGTTTTTGTTTCGACTCAAACAGTTAATTAACCATTTATATATACCCACCTCATCTATGATTAAAATCCCCAGCTGCCAAATTGCCATCTCGCTAGTAGCAGCTGATTAAAACAAGCACCAGATACCGCTCCACATCAAGAGCGAATCGTCCCCTATCGGGGCACGCAAAGATTCTAGACTCTGTCTGGAATTCTCCGTGCATCATGGTCTTCGACACGATGGACAGAAAATTAGACTTCTCCAAGCAGTTCAAAGTGGTCATCATTGACCGTTCAGCATGGAGAAACAATGAAATAATAATAAAACAGGACTCACAGTTGTGGTATACAGATGGGTCCAAAATGGAAGATGGCAGTGCAGGAGCTGGATTGTAGGGCCAAATTTCCAAAAAGCAATTGCAATGGGAAAAACAGGTTCCATTTTTCAGGCGGAGGTCCACGCTTTAGAGTTATGTGCTAGAGAATGCCTACGCAGGGGTACACGCAACACCAAAATATGCATACTCTCAGATAGACAGGCAGCTCTGAAATCATTAATAAACTTCTCATTCCAATCAAAGCTGGTCTGGGAATGCTCTAAACTTCTCAATACTCTAGCAGCGAGAAACTCTGTTACGCTGGGTACCGGGACATGAGGGACAACGAAATGGCAGACTCTTTGGCAAAAAGGGGTGCAGACACTGCCTTTATGGGTCCAGAACCCTTCTGTGGGGTAAACAGTAGCTTCACAAATAACTTGTTGTGCGAACAGGAAAAACGAGGTCTGCTAAACTACTGGAGAGCCCAGAAAGGCATGCGGCAGTCGAGACTACTCATTGATCTTGAACACATCAGGGTAGATGCTGCTGTAAACCTCAGCAGAAATGACATTAAACTGTATACTGAACTTTTAACAGGGCACTGTAGACTAAATTACCATCTGAAAAAATAGGCGTGGTAGAAGACGATTCCAGTCGACTCTGTCAAGAGGAGCAGGAAACAGCAGAACACATTCTATGCACTTGCCCAGCGGTGGCAAGACGCAGACATAATTACCTAGGCAGTGGGTTCGTATCTCCAAATAACCTAGTTAAAATTAAGCCCACAGCAGTTACGAGATTTATAAATAGTCTATTACTGTTTTAGTTGGTTACGAGGCTGCACAATAGATCTCTTAGGTCGCGATGTTCTTTTAGCCTGTTAATAATAATGCTGATAAAGGCTCCTATGATGACAAGGAAAGCCACTATTAATATTCCCCACATTTTAGGGATTTCTATCTCTTTGGGATGGCGGAAACATTTTTGGGTCTATGCTGACGCGTAAATTTTTATTTTTTTTTTTTTAAGCAATTCATATTTATTGTAACAACTCATATGGAGACTAACAATAAGTAAATATATCTTAAAACTAGACAACAATGTATCAGTGCTCCTTACCACTGTATGGAGAAGATACACTTATTATTTTAGAAAAACAATAAAAAATAAAAATAAAAGTAATTATATAGAAATTAGTAATGATGGCTTATTAAATAATAGTTTACAATGGTGATAAGTCTGCTCTCTTCAAGCGGGTCGTGGGCTTGTTTGTAGTAAATTGCTAGCTAGTATATTGGGGTGGTTCGATAATTTTAGTTGGTACTTCTTTTTGACATCTGAATGCCTCTGACCTATTAGAGGCACACCTAGATCTCGGTGAATGTTTAGGTTTTTCGTGAACCACGGTGCACCAGTAATCGTGCGTAGTATTTTAGACTGGGTCCTTTGCGACAGTTTGGTGTTTGATGTTTTTGCTTCTCCCCACAGCTGAATTCCATATGTCCAGATGGGTACTATTATGGCTTTGTATAAGAGTACTTTGTAGTCAAGGCTTAGTTTTAAGTTTGAATTTAAAAGCCAGTTAAGACTTGCAGTTTTTAGTTTGATGTGCGCTCTTTTCTTTTCTATGTGTGTTCTCCAGATAAGGCGTCTGTGAATACCTAAATATTTCACTTCTGTCTCCTGTGGGATAGTTTTGATGTTGAGTATGATTGGAGGATTAAGAGGGGTGCGATTAAGAAGGGCATCTACATGCACTGTCTTACCTGTAATACATCCCGGGCGACCTGGCCAGTCTTTAACAGAGCGAAATCTAGGGATGTCATAAACAGGGACCGCATGGACACCAGCCGCCTCACGGCGGCCTTTACGGGTCACTGGCTCGTGGGTACTCATGCAGAGAAATTGCAGAGACCGTACAATACCCATTGTAGAAGTTGTGGAAATTCAGAAGAGAAGGAAACATTAATCCATTTTCTTTGCGAATGCCCGGCTCTGGCGGCCGCAAGAAATAGAACACTAGGAAACTATTTCCTAGCGAGTTTATCCGATCTCTGGGGTGTAAAACCGAAAGATCTTTTAAGATACCTAAACTCCACAAAGTGGATTTAGTGAACAATCCATCGTTTTCTCCGGCGTTAGGAGAGGTTGTGGTATCAAAACGGCGCTAAGGCGATAATTGTGATCCATGTGAGGACCGACTTGGATCAGCCACTGAAACCAACCAACCAACCACCATGATTGGAGGATTGTGTTTGTTGAGTGTAAATGTTATGTGTGTGCTTTTTTGTTCATTTACTGCGATGCACCAGTTCAAAAGCCAATTTTCAACCACTTGTAAATGTTCGTTGAGATAACGCGATGCTATTTGACGGTGCTTGTGGCAAGATAAAATCGAAGTGTCATCGGCAAAAGTTGAGGTGAGCAGATATTTGTTTTTTGGTAAATCTGAGGTGTATAGTGTGTACAGTATCGGTCCAAGAACACTTCCTTGAGGTACTCCAGCCAATATATCCATTTCTGATGAAAGGTAATCTTCACATTTGACTTGAAATCGCCTACCCTTTAAGTATGATTCCAGGATACTATGGATATTTGAAGGCAGAAGTTTTCTTATTTTGTAGACGAGGCCCTCGTGCCACACTTTGTCAAAGGCTTGTGCGACATCGAGGAACACTGCAGAGCAGTATTGTTTCTCCTCGAACGCCTTTCTGATTTAGGACACTAGTCGGTGTACTTGTTCAACAGTGCCATGCTTTTTTCGAAAGCCAAACTGGTGGTTAGGTATTACTTTATTCTGTACCAGATATGGGGTTAATTTTGATAGCAATAATTTTTCGAATAGTTTCGAGACGACGGATAACAGGCTTATTGGTCTGTATGACGAGACTTGCGTTGGAGTTTTGCCAGGTTTGGGTATCATGATAACGTGGGACAGTTTCCAAACTTGAGGAAAGTAACCTTGTCTAAGAATTGTGTTAAATAATATTGTTAAATGCTTTACTGCAAGCGGAGGTAGCTCCATCAACATCTTTGTGGTTATCAGATCGTGACCTGCCGCTTTCTTTTTATCTAAATGAGTTGAGATAAAATGCCACACTTCTTTAGGCCTCAACCGTAGGTCCATCTGGGAAATTAGGTTGTTTAATGTTGGTATTTTAAAGCTGTTACTAGGAGGATTTGCTTGGAATGCGATTTTAAGATGTTGAGCAAAAGCTTGCCCCTTCTCCTCATTGCTTCTTGCCCATCTTCCGTCTATAAGTCTTATAGGCGAGTCCGATTCTGTAGGTTTATTCGTGTTTTTGGCTGCCGTCCATAAGTAGTTTGTGGATTCAAGGGGGTTCAGGTGCGAGATGTAGGCCTGTATACCTCTTTCAGTTTCGTCGCGCAATGCGTTTCGCAGTTCGTTTTTGGCTGTCGTGAATTTTTGCTTTAGCGCTGGTGAACTGTGCTTTTGCCACAGTCGTCTGAGCCGTCTCTTTGCCGTTATCAGTCTTTCAATTTCGAATGATGCTGAGCATATTGATTTGCGTGGGATTTGGCCGTTTGGGGGTGTAGCGTGGATTGCTGCTGATATCAGTGTGCAGTTGAATGATTGTACTGCGGAATCTAATTCTCCGGGCTTTTAAGACAAATGACAATATTTTCAATGTTTCTAAAGGGATAGATGGCAATCTAATGAGTCCAAAATCTCTGCGCTATAAATGTGATCTTTGGTCAGGAGACCCGTAACTACTGTGCCTTGAAACTATTTATTACCCTTCATATTTTGCTATAATTGACGATAATACATATTTAATGTGGCACTATTCGTTGTGTGTTAAGGCCTCTTTATTAGAGGTATCTAGAAATGAGTACTTACAAGATGAGACTTTGATTGAAACATGGAATACCACATAGTATTTCCAAAATATAAACACATCGAAGAACAGAAGCTCTATCTTTTCATAGTAGAGTGGCCAATACTATATATGTGACTTATTATCGGTTTGTTATACAGCTAGATGAATTGTGTATAAACATTACAGTCAAGAAGATTTATTGATTTCTTTACGTGGTGAAATTGCATTATTTTCTTGCACGTAATTTCTTGATTTCTGGATTCTACCTTGGCGGCGTGGTGTACCCAGTGGTGTAATTCGAGATCGCGTTCCTTCTACGACCCCAAAATTTGGTTCACCTCCTTCATTGATATCTTATCTACCAACAGATAGAGTGGTACAGTCGGAACACAAAATTATTACGCAGTCAAACGTTTGCAAGCGGCTAAAGAAACTTTTCGGAATGATGTAATATATATATATAGTCACAATTCAGTATTTGCTCGACTTAATCTCTAAACTGCGTTTAAGAAATAGATTGGGAATGCGGGATTCGCACAGTGGTTCGATGCATCGGTCGTATTTAGGATATTTAATAAATAACTTCGACCAAAGTGTAAAAGAATTTAAGCAAACTTCATTAAATCTTCAAATTACTACCGATGATTATGAAGATATAAATAACCATCATGAGCAGTTGGCCTAATAATACCCCTAGATCACCACTCCGCGATCTTCTGCGAAAGCTTAAAAATGAGCAGCCTGATAAGAAATGATGTAAGCTTATTCAAGAAGTATTAAAAAATTAATATTCGTTCTGTCAGATTGGAGGCAGTTCATTCCTTACGGGATTTCCGAATGATAGGCTGAAACCCTTACTATGATGATAGGATATGAAATTCATACTTAAATGGACGTTAGATAAGTGAGTGTAAAAATATGTCATCGCAAGTAAATTAATTATTGAATCATGATGTAGCTAGTATTTTGAACATGCTCAGGCTAGGACTATTCTGTCATGAATACTGCAGAAGCTGTGGGGGTGAGGAGAAGGAGACTGTGGGACATCTCTTATGTGGGTGCCCGGTTCTAGCTAGAAGTAGAGCAGCTTTAGGCATATGAGCTTTCAGCTCTCTTACAGAAGTATCCGGCGCAAAGGTTTCACGAATGAGGTAGAGGTGCAGTGTTACGCGGTGGAATCGCAATGGACTATTAGTGGTCTGGGTGAGTTGGTCTGTAGACTGGCTCCCACGAAAACCTAGCCTAACCTAACCTATTCTTCAATGTATGGAGGTGAATTCCAAGCATATAGCTACTTCATCTGGATAACATTTTTGTATTATGGCAGGAACTTTAACGAATTTTTTCAATCGATACTAATATGTCCTTTATTTTCTTTACTGTTACTCAATGGGCAAAAGGTGCGCGCTGTTATATTCGGCCGTAACCGGATAACGGGTTGCCTCCACAAATTCTGTGATTAGGCCACGTAAGTAAGTTACTCAATGGGTGCAAGACAGATTTCTGCTGCTTTTAATATGTGCAAAGTCAAGTAACAAATATTTTCCTTTAATTTGACAATTTTCTGGCATACCCTAATTTACCAGTGTTCATTTCAATCACTTTCCTCGCACAATTGAAAAGTGCAAATATGTTTGTATTAATTGTGGACTTTTATATCGAAGAAACATATATGGTCATCTTAATGATGAAATGATATATCTACCCTAACTATGGATTAATCAACTAAGGAACTAAGGTCGAAAACCGGCGTTTACTTCCTTTACTCGTAATAATTACACTATAAAAAAGTATAAAGAAAAGAGCAAACAGTAATTTTTGAAAACAGCTATATTGAAAAACCTCTATAAATATTATGTAACAAAATTAGTTTATACCTCATCATTCTTAATTTAATCCTAAAATTATTATTTAACACAACTTAACATGTACAAAATATCCTAGTTCTGATTCAATAAATTAGGAAGCTAGCTGGTTATTACATAAAACAATTTCTGCGTTAAGTCTTTTACAAACAATTAACTATGAGTCTTAAATGCCTAAAGTATCGTTGTTTGGTCAGAGTGTGATATGAATAGTAAAGAAGCAGATAAAGTCAACACGCGAGGAAAAGGATACTAAATTTAATTTCAGCATAAATGAAAGGACTGTTAGATACCTGACATAATTTAAGGCTATTCAGTGGTGAATAAATAGATTATAACTATTATTGGTTGGCACTTTTTAGGTTAATTGTATTCGTTGCACTAAATATGGATAGGCACATGATCGAGCAATTGGGCACGATCCGGAAATATGGCTGAACACATCTCGCACTCGAAATATCGCTTTTTGCGGTCAGGCGGAACCGTTGCAGCAGCAGCAGCGGCGGCAGCGCTAGCATCTGCAGCAGACACGACAGCCGATATTGACGAGAAGGACGAGGAGACAGTGGTATTAGATGAAGTGCAATTATCTGAGTTGAAAGTATCGACCGAATAGCCAAGATAGGATTTCTCTATAGCCGAAGTTCCTTTTCTTAGATTCATGGTACCTTTATCCTTACTCACATTCGGCGTCAAACTCTTTTGAATGACGCAATTGGACGTCGACATTGAGGCAGTATCATTATCAAATACTAAATACTTAGGACTGGCAGTGACTAAATGGTTGCGTGTGGATCGTGTAAGGCGCGACTCTAAACATCCACTATTCCCAATAGAGTGACTAGAGCTCGTCACAATGTCACGCAAATCGGGTGAGGTGGGTTCTATTTTGATCAAATGTTGCTCCTCTTCTGACTGCTCGCCGAGGAATTGTGTGGAAGATTCGCTAGTGTAGCGGCAGCGACCGGACTTATCAGACTTAATTGGGGAGCGCAGTATCTCCTCCAAATCGTTCACTATACTTGGATTGTACTTCTCGAATGTTTCCTTGCGCAACGTGGAAGCCTCCAGCAATAATTGCGCATTGTATAAATCATTGCTGCGTGAGGACTGCGACATGTGCTGATGATGTTGTGAGTCTTGTTCCTGCTTGATATGTAATGGACTCGAGCTTATTTGGCTTGGAAGATGTGTAGCCGGGGATATTATCTCGTAATCGTCTACTATAGTCGAAGGCTTGGGCAATAACTGCATGTTGGCACCAGCAGTTCGTGTAATTAAGTGCTGCTTACTGCCATCTGTATTTGTGATATACCACTTCTCCGTGTGTATCATTCGCGGACGAGTTTTTGTTGACTTCAGCTGTCTCTTACGAGATTTCGTCGAGCCGCCTGCGGTTTTTGTGATCTGTACTGCTTGCGTACGTTGTGCAGTGCTATTTCTAGCATTCTTTGCATTGTATTTCTGGTTGCTATGTTGTGCTCTATCTCCAACTGGTTCAGAATTGCTGCTGACTACAAGTGGCTCTATCGTCTGTAGTGTGTTTTCCAAATTAGACAGCAAGGAATCATTCAAATTCGAATTCATAAATTTCGCTTGCCACGATTTATCCGAATTGCTGCTTGACGAATTGTAACGATTTTTTTGCCGTTCGTCCACGGACTCCTCCTCCGTTATTGAGGTATAGCTACCGTTGGCTGCAGTCGTGGTATTGTTGCTGTTATTTCGTTTCAAATTTGTTCCTAGCGCTTGTTTATTGCGTTTGGTCGTTTTTGTACTCCTGCTCTTTGCAATTGCTTTTTTTGGCGCTTCGGTTATGGCAAGCAAATCGTCGACGCTGTCTACATCCACATCTGTGATGTCAACATCGCTGCAGTTGCCGTTATGCTTATTTTCATTGCGCAAGCGTTCCAGCTCGTGAGGTTTTAGTTTTCTTCGCCGTTTGTACTTCCGTGGCCCATTCTAGAAAAATAATACAAGTTTCTTTAAAACAACGCAGATTAAAAAAATTATTTTAAAAAAATTTTATTTCTCAATGACCGCTTGAAATCAAGCTATGATTGCATATTCAAAAAATTTAAAACAATTTTCACAGACATTGGTATTATCCAGCATTTACTTCCTTCTATAAAGAAATTAAATTGTGAACTTGACTTCTTCAAAAGCACTCAAAAAAAACAAAAATGAAGGGAACGAGATCGTCATCAATGCCTTATTCAAAGAAAAAATTAACTTTCTCGACTCAAATAATTTTGAAATATTTTTTACTGGTGGCTCCGTCAAAGATGATCTCTCATGTAAACTCCAACTCAACCAAAAGTTTCCACATTAAAAAGAAATTATTATCAATGTCAGCAGAACTCTTGGCCATTGACAAAGCCGTAGACTTTGCAATTGAAAATAACCATACAAAAATCGCCATACTTACATACAGCAAAAGTGGAGCACTAAATCTCCTAAGCCACAATTCCAATAATTTCATTGCATCTCAAATATTATCAAAAATTAAAAATAGCACTATGGAGTCATTAGATATTCATTATATCCCAGGCCACAGCAAAAAAAATCTCAACGAACGAGTCGACAAAGATGCCAAAAATGCAGGTCATGAAGGTGAGGAAGTTTACTTCCCATGGCCACTCCAAAATGCAATAAACAAGATACAGCTGAAATCCAACAAAAATGGAAAGGGGAATATGTCAATATAATTTCTGAAAAAGGCACGAAATATGGAGAACTGTTTCCAGATATTCTGAAAAAACAATCCTAAAGAAGTGAAGCAAATTAACCGTATCCTGTAATACGCTTTCTGTAATAAGACGCTGAAGAAACTAATAGTAATTGAAGACGGAAAGTGTGAAGTTTGCCATTGCCCTGAAGACCCCGAACACATCATCTTTCATTGTACTAAACACAATTTGTCCAGAAATTCTTTTCCAGCACTTATACAATTCAACTCTCTAAGAACTCTAGTCCAGGCTAAAGAAGACTACGCCTTCAAAATAATCACTGTGTTTTTAAAGGATATTGATATCTACATATAAAACTTAAGTTTTAAATTTTATGGTGGTGGCGTTATAACTGACCAAGCTTGGCCAAATAATTCTTCAACGCTAAAGTAACTTAAATAAAAAAAGTTAACTATGTAGCATTGTAAAACTTTAAGTTTTTCAATAACTTTACTTTTCTAAAATATTAGCACAAAAAGTTAGTAGCGTGATGAAAGAAGTGAGGTGGAATAAGCTCATAAAGGCACGATATCCCAGTCAGGATGATACAGATATACGGACAAATGAGTCTTTTCTGAATAGGCTTTCCCATTTATTAAAGGTTGGTCTTAATTTCTACAAAAATAATATCTCAAACTCTAAAGTTTCTATGTACTCAGCTGACTTAATAAAGGTACAAAATTATCGCAGAAAATAATATATTTGACGCAGCAAGTAGGCTGCAGCTTTCTCGGATTAATCTGTACACGTATATTCCGTTTCTGGTAGTAGTAGTAAAAGGGGCTAAAAAACTGATACTATCCTGGAATAATAGATTTTATAGGCTACAGCCAGGGTTAAATCGTAGGACCCTTGGAATCGAGCATCAGGCGCATATCCAGTGAGACATACGCCTCCAGCAGTAATAAACAGACTAAAAACAAGGAGAGACTGGAAAATAAGAAGGCTTCGTTTCTATATTCTCCTAAAATTTGTTTGTCCTAAGCCACAATGATAAAATAGTGGTCGAATTTTTTGCTATCTGAGCATACTTCACCTTGTTTTTTTTTGCATGTTTAAAATTACATCTTAAGTCTGACCGACCTATCTATCTGCTGAAGAATTCAGACATTAATAAATAAAACCCGGTGAAGTCATGTGCTAAAATTAGTTCTTCAGAACTTACTACTGGCTGCCGCTGCATAGCAGTATTGGCATCGCTGTGATGAATGAGGTGCTGTATCAATTCATTAGATGAGGGTAACTCCGCTGTGCACACTGTGCAGTAGTATGTACCGCGTTTGACATCTAAACCTGAATGATGTGAACGTATGTGCTCACGAAGTACAACGCGTTGGTTAAATGCCCGTGGGCAGACAGAGCAAGCGTAGGGCTTTTCACCCGTATGAATGCGTTCATGCTTCCGCAATGTGCCACCATCGGCGAAAGCTTTCCAACAGAATCGGCAACCGTAAGGACGCTCACCGGTATGTATACGCACATGTATCTGTTGAGAGCTACGTGATCCGAAAGTTTTACCACACTCATGGCAGGGAAACAGTTTGCCCGTGGCGCTGGTACTATGCGAATGACGATGATTCGACAGCGAACGGCCGTCCGGAAACTCTTCTTGGCACACATCACAGACCACGGATTTGTCGCGATGCGATGCCATATGCCGTTTGAGACGTGCCTTATTATGGAAATTTTTCCCACACTTGGAGCATGAATGACACTTCTCACGTGAATGCTCCCATGCGTGTTTAATTAACGCCTTACGATCACGACACTCTTTACCACAGAGGATACAGGAGTTTGGAGTTATTTCGTTCGCGTGTTGAGTCTGCAAATGCCGTTTTATAGTATGTTCCTCGAAGAAAGATTCACCACAGAGAACGCATCTGTATTTGGAATATTTATGATTATTACGTTTTAAGGACAAATTCAAAAAATTACTTGAATGGTGGGCAACGGGCGTGTATTTCTGCATGTGCTAATAAATCCAAAGCCTCGTCGAAAGATTCACCGCATGTATTGCAACAATGTCGGTCCTTCTCATCATCACTCTCAGGATCATTTTTCATGTGCTTTTTCATATGCCGTCGCAAGAGATCTTGTCTGTGAAAAGACATGCCGCATTCGCTGCAATAAAATTCCCCATAAAGCCGTTCCGAATCCGTCTCGGTTTGAGAATCTCCCGCTTCGTCTGGATCGTATTCCGAATTGCTCTCTTCGAATTGGTGACTTTTTTGATGGTCCTGTAAACTCAAAGTATCCCAAAACATTTCACTGCACTGATTACACTCGTAGGGGGAGTTATTGCGATGAGTCTAAAAAAAGTTGCATTTAAAAAGTAAGTGGAAATAACTTATATCATAAATGTTTAAATTTAATTACAAAATATTTTGACTTGTATTCTCAACATTCTCAAAAAGTAATGTCCTATGACACCACTGAAATGTAACAAAACAGAAAGAGAGGCCTAACGGAACAAATGAGGGGTAATAATGAGACAGAGTTGCTTAGACTGTGGGGGAATGAGATAGTACATGGACAGAATTTGTTCAGTCAGTTCACCACCTGCAATTAGCGTAGTTGTCTGGATAGACAGATTACAACAGTTGAAAGCCCAGGGTCGATTCCTGGGAGGATTCATAGTTGGTGTTGATTTCTGAGACATAATAAAAATATGTTTGGGAAAAAATTGCCTTTCATTGATAGATCTCTAATGCAGACAAGTGGCGTGTGCGAAATAGCCATAAGATCTGCCAAAATGTTTCAATAATTCTTCTTCTGAAAATTATTACGGTGGCATAACCCCACAAACACATTTGCAACTACTGTGTTTAACTTGTCTTGTCAATAAATTCGCTGAGAAATAATCTTTAATTTCACTGAATTGACGACTACTGACTTACTCACATTCTTCTAATGGAATAATAAGAAATTTCATTTCATACGATTTTTAGAGTAATGCAAAAAGCGATTGTGGCATTATCTTCTTTATAAAATACATCTAGTAATTTCAGCATTGAAATCCACACTTCTGGGAATAAGAAACCACGATATGGAGTTTAAATGATAACTTGAGGTGTCAATCTGGATCCGGTTTTGGTACTAAATGGATCCGGATCTGCTACTCAAATCCTTTGAACCTACCCTTTCCTACAACCCTGACATAAGAATCATATCAATTAAAAAGATTTATTTTAAAATGAACCGAATATTTTCACTTGCATTACATCAAGAAGGACCTCAATGATCCGATCCGACCGAAACATAGGATAATTGATGAAATAAAAAAATACTACTTTCAATACCTTGGAGTGTGATAGCAAAGCCTTCTCTCGAGCAAACGCCAAACCGCACTGTTGGCAAACAAAAGGTTTATTGTCATCTATTATGGGAAAACTTTTCTGTTCCGCAGATAATTGGTTCTCGTTGAGTGTTTCTATTGCCGCGTTGTTTTGAAGCTCTTGGCAATTGTCATATTTCAGGTCAACTGAGTTTGTAAGGCCATTTCGGTGTTGTACAGTTGAATGGGAGGAAAAGTTCCCTTTCTTAGGTTTAAGGCGACTAATGCGACCGCGCCCAACAACAGCAGAGGAAGAAGTGGATGCACTGTTACCGCTCACAGTATTCGATTTGTGTCTATTCTTTTTGGGTAGTGCAATAAGTTCAGGCTGCACATTCCAATCCTGATCGTAGTAATGATCACTTGATTGACGCTGCTGACTTTGCTCTGGTTCACCAAAATTTATAACTGCAAGAAAAAAACAATTATTTGTATACATCTTTTTATAAGAACTTAAAATAATTACAATCAGCATCGTCAAATTCTGGATCTGGTGCTTCCGCATGGGCCTTGAGATGATTGATAAGATCCGATCGCCTAAAGAAACGTGAACCACATAATTTGCATAAATGAGGGCGGTCGTTTTGATGCGCTACCATGTGGTTCATTAGACTTGCTTTTTTACGAAAGCGTCGACTGCAAAAATCACAGGGATAAGGACGTAGTGCCGTATACTCATCCTGAACCGTTGGCAAGGGAACCTCAATGTCCAGAAGCACTTGTGAACTTGAACCAATTATTTGCTCCGCAGTTATTTCCACACTAAAAAATAAAGACAGAATATAATATATTACAAGCTATAAATATAGATTCCACATACCGCTCTTCTCCTTGATGTTGCACCCAGTCATCGGTTATGACTTCTTCAGTCACCATTTGTGGAGTGGTATCTATATATTCTTCTGTGTAGCCGCCACCACCGGCATCCTGCTGGTGATGAACGACATTTACACCAGACATTACTGCAACTTGCTGCATAACAGCTTCACAGTCAATATTTGTACCATCACTCGCAGAGACAATCACGGCGCCATTGTCGTCTGTACCGGTAGCAGTTATAATCTCAGTCACCATCTGCCCATCCTGCGCCATAAAAATAAGGTTCTGCGCTGCCATTTGGTCAAGATCATCCTCTGGCGACAAAGATCCATCTTCATCCACCAAGTAGTCTGCTCCATCAGAGGCAACACAGTTTTCCAACATTTCATCTGCTTGTGGAGATTGTGCATCCACAAAAAACTGTCTCGATGCCTTCATATCATCAGGTATATGATGTTGCATCCATTGAATTCCATAAGATTGACCATCCATATTTACCGTCTATTGTATCTGTTTTGTTTTAATTGCATTAGTCGCCGATACACACGAGCCTTTTTTCTGTAAAGTTTTTGGAACTTTTTTAGTAATCTTGCTATTTTATATTTTTACTATATTCATTATAAAATTTATATACAATATTATATATATATATATATATATATATATATATATATATATATATATATATATATATATATATAATATATATATATATATATATATATATATATATATATATATATATATACATATATATATATATATATATATATATATATATATATCAATATACATATATATAATATATAATTATTATAATAAAACTCTCTCCCCAATTAAATTTCAGTTGACCCACGCTATTAATTGTAACTACCGATTTATATATATATACGAGTATATATATATATATATATATATATATATATATATATATATATATATATATATATAATATATATAATATATAATTATTATTATAGAACTCGCTCGCGAATTAAATTTTAGTTGACACACGCTATTAATTGTAACTACCGATTTTAATCGGTTATATTATGTATTTATTAGAAAATACTTTATCACGACCCACAAATTACTATTTACAACTACTGCAAATTGCTTCAAGTTGGCAGTTTGTGTCTTGAAATATTTCATGCCATAAATTGCCAACGTGCTGTATTGCAATCAGTTGTCATTTTGTTTGTTTGACAGCCATTTTTCACTTTTTCGTGACGCTCACAGTGGCAGCATCGTCGAACATTTCAGTTTTACCGCGTCTATTAAATTTTTTTAAACGCTAAAAAAAACGCGTATGTAGACTGCATTTGCATTCAACCAGAATTTCGGTTTCTTTTTTTCCTTTTCATCGTATAAATAAAAAATATTTTCAAGCGCGAACACAGCAAACTAGATTGTTGGACGACATTTTCAAAATGACGATGGCATAACATCGCAATGCCCACCATTAAAATATTGGCACCCTTTGAAATCGAATTTGACAGTTGTTATACCATCAAAAATTGCCCGTGGAGACTTAGGGTAAGTGATTCGACGAAATTCTTAGCCTGCGAATCACTGCTACATATATACCGCTAATTCAAGCAATGTAATTAGGAAAAAATTTTCCTTCGGCGAATTGCCAAAACAAACACAAATTCTCATGCAGACACGTCTAAGAAAATTCACCTATAGCAATTTTCCGATCACACAAAATTATTTATTTCTTGAAGAAAATAACTCATTATAAAGTCGGTGTAACATATTACGAAATTAAAGCAGCTCTTTAGAACGGAGGGGTTATCATACACATAGCGTAATTACAGAAAAGTGTAACGCCGAAGAGCTTGAAGCTGCTGATTTTTCCCATCTAAATAGTACAAAATAAAATAAAATCTTCATAATCACTTAAATTGATCATATGGAAATCATTTTTTCTATGCGCACGAACAAGAATATCGTATTTCTAATGCTTTAAAATTCAATTGTATCGTAGTCACAATAATTGTAATATAGAGCTAATTCCACTAATTATTTCTATATATATTATAACCCATTCCATTTTTCACCAAATTTCTATAACTTGTAGCAATATTGATTGTATTTGAAAAATTTATACATTTGCAAAATATAATACTGAGTGGCAGCACTGCTTGACGTTCCAGTGCATAATTGTCATATAAAAGATAACACAAACTGTTATACCAATTAGAACACTTCAATATCGACATACCATGCAATGGCTGACGAAAGTCAAGTAGGAGGTTTCGCACAAGTTTCCAATTTATGACATTTTTATACGGAAAAATTCCAATTTCCAAACAATTTAGGTTATGGCCAAATGAGGTTAAGATTGTTTATTTATATTTTTTTGTTGTAACGTATAACCTAAGAACATAAACACAGAAGTGCATAATGCAATTATTAGTTAAAACGTAACACGTAATCTGATCCGTGAATGAAAATGGGAACAATCGAGCTAGTCACACGTGATTACATCACGACCGCAAGCAATTCCATTCTTTAATTTATGTTACAAAATATTTTCGGCTAACTGATATAAACTTCGAAAGAAAATTGTCGATTACTTGCTACACTGCTGCAACACAACCAATGTATAACTTACACAATTAAAGCATTCAAATTACAACGCTTCCACTACCGAAATTTACAAAAATACAAAATTATTATTTTAAGAATTTGCGTGCGATTGATTATATTTCTGCAACGAACTAAGGCACTGATGAGCAAAGGAAATCTTTTACAAAAATTGATGTTGTCAAAAATTGTAAGAAATGCGTTTCGTGAATAGAGAAGTTACCGAACCACGGTGAATTCATTCTAAAGGTGAATGCATCAACAAAAATTTAACTGTCAAACCAACAATAATTGTAATTTGATAGTTGGGTATAATGTGAATTCGTTTACCAACTTGAAATTTATGACATAAATAATTATAATTCAGTATGGAGTAAAGTATTGAAAGGAAATATATAAATTAATGAAATTAAGTGAAAATCACATTAAAATAGTAGCAAGCAATGACATATATTGATAATTCAAAATATGAATGCTACAGTTCACCTAATAAATATATTTATGTTGTTTAAATTGATTAGCACTTTGCATGGTCTTAGGTTTCGCAAATAAAAGAATGCTAAACCGAGGCGCTGTGCTATCAATTTATAAGCCATGGGCAGAAAGTCCAGAGCGTTCTCAACGAGATCAGCGTCGTGAAAACAAAAAAATTGTTCCTGAACTTCTGCAAAAAGCTTCAACATGTTTACAAAAATAAGAAAATTGAAGAAGGAAATTGTAGAAAATGCTCATACACTTAAACGAAAATACACAAAAATATTAACTTAACTAAATTAGTTTCATTATTTCTTTATTTTTAGTTTTACAAATTGAACTGTACGCAATGTTTACATTTTTGTTTATAAATCATATGCGAGTTTGACAGCTCTCCAATACAACTTGTATATTAGGTGTCTTCGATTCGTATCTTATATCGAGCTCGTATCGAGTTGGGCGAATAAAATGGCAAACGAGTAAGTGGTATACTTAGCAGCACTGTTTAAAAAAAAGCACTGAAAAATAAAAAATCCCACGGAAATTATTATGGGTAGTTTTTAATCTCGCTGGTTTTCAAGCAATTTTCAAATTTGGAAGCACTTTCTGTCGAGGATAGAGAAACTCGCTCGTTTCATCCTATCCTGTCCTATCCTCGGTAGGGTGGCTAATCGAATACGCCTATTATGTCGTAGATGCGCGGAACGAAAATTTTTCGACCTCTATCAATCTTTGTATTCAATTATTCTTCAATCCATTCCCATTCTAGGTGAAACTGGAAAGTAACACAGACTACTAAATATATTCACCAATACCCTGACATTTCCCAAACGGCGAAGTGAATTTTTATTGTTTGCCTGGTAGTATATGAACCTTTGACTACTGCTGACATTACTAGGGATTTTTCAATTAAATCATTGTATTGTTCTTAACAGCTTCTGGGTTGATTGGTTGGTTTAAGTTGGCTGTTCGGACCACAAACCAAATTTACGCCTGTGCGGAGTTTTATTGCTACCTCCTCAGTTACAGCTTTGTAGGGGTAGTGGTGTCTAAATGAAATACGCATCGTATAACCATTTCATCTGGTGTATCAGTTCGATTTTGCCTGATTCAGATACCTCTTCAAGGCCATCGAAGGTTGATTTGTCCAATGTATTCATCTTTGCCCTCCATAGGGCTGGGCATTTGCAGGGGAAGTGGGTTATGGTCTCTTCATCCTCTGGTTGTTTGCAGCTTCTGCAGTATACGTTGTGTGGGATGTCTATTTTGGCTTCTTGTAATCCGATAGACCAAAAACCAGTTGTGACTGTCTTAAGCCTTGATACATCCCTTTGGTTCTTGTTTATCAGTTGTTGTGTTTTCTTTCAATAGTAGTTCGGCCATAATACTTTGCTGACCCTTCATTTCTTTATATTATTCTACCTGTTATTGGCTTTCCTGAAGTATGTTAAACCGATTTCGCTCTTGACTGCACTGAGTGGCCTGAGACTCTTGCATTGAAGATCTCGCTCCGGCCAGCTCATCAGCCTTTTCGTCACCCTCTATGTTTATATGCCCCCCCCGGGATCCACATCAAGGCAACACTGTGATCAACTGAATCAATTGCCATGATTACGCCCTGTCTAACGATAGCGATACTAGCTTTAAAGGTATCCGCTTCCAGTAGCCTACACGCCTCCTAACTAGCCAGAATTCCTGCCTGAAATACACTGGCTGAGTTAGGGAGACGGATCTCTTTATGTTCATTTTTTCTGGAAGAACCGCTGCTCTAACTCCACTGTCCATCTTAGAACCATCCGTGAAAACTGTAGTACTGTAGTTGTAAGGTATCGTAACATTACTATATTCCTTTCGAGACGGTAGGAGTGCTGAGAAGTTTTTGCAAAAAGTTACAGTTGGCAAGATGTAGTTGGTGTTGTTAATTGTTTGTCGCCCCTTCGACGTGAGCAGACTTCATGGTTGCTTTTTGTTCAATGAAGAGATCTATCGGAATCAGGTGCATAAGAACATCCGGAGCCTCCGTTGGACAGGAATATGGGTGGCCCCACAACTCCCACGCACGCTGGCCTTTGGATTCCTCGCATTTTTCACAATATATTCCTTATTTAGAGCTTTCCATCATATCATGGTGTCGTAAGTTAGTATAGGACGTTTAAACGTTGTATACATCCATAATATTAGTTTCCCCCATTTTTTCCAACCATGCGGTTGCAAGAACAAACAGCATTAAACGCTTTTAACACCGTACTTTTCCTCCAATTCACCTTAGTATCCAGCGTTACTCCTAGGTATATAATGCTGAATGAGAGGGTCAATGTTTTTCTATTGAGTTGTGGAAGGTTAAAGCTGGGTATCTGGTAAACACCACTCGTTTTGTTTTACTTGCATTCAGGCCCACCCCAAACCTTGTGGTTCAAGAACTGAGATCATCCTTTTTTATGAATCCACTGATTATGCTAGAGCATAGTTCCGATACCAAGAAGAGGTGAAATAATCCGGCCAAGAGGGATCCTTCTGCTGCCTGTTTAACAAGGTTGCAAGTACCTTTTTTTCTGATTACCCTGGTCCTCAGGGTAGAAGTAATCCAATTGGTAATGGAAATGTTCACTAAATACTGCTGCATTGCCTCGAGGCGAACGTTATTAAAACCCCCTTTAATATTCAGAAAAGCGTCTATTGTGTACTGTTTACTTTCCATTGATCTTTCTGCTATTTGCATCACCTCATGAAGAGCTGTTTCGGTTGACTTCCCTTGAGATAGGCTGTGCAGTGCATAGGTAATTCTGTAGGTAGATGTCTAAAAACCTTTCAAACGCTTTCAGTACAAAGTATGCATTTTCGAGCCTTCTCTTACCTACCTTTGGTAGAAAGACATCCTTTACCTGTTTCTAGCTGGTTGGAATATAGTTTAATTTTAAACATGATTTAAAATATTTTCTAGCCATGGCATTATCGCTTCTGCTATCTCCTGTACTTAAAAGGTACAAAGCTCTTAATCGCCGATGCGATCCTATCCTTGGTAATAATTTCATTGATAAAGTGAGTAGATTCAGTAGCGAAATGCAGCGTTCAATCTCCTTCTTCACTCACGGTTTCACAACCTGGAAAATGAGTGTTTAAAAGAAGTTCTAGAGATTCCTCAGCTGTTTCTCTCCGATTTCCTGATGCAGCATAGACTGGAATGGTGCTTGGATAGAATTTTGCTGAATCTCTCTGACTCTTTAATGGTTTCGAGCATCAAACATATGTTTTCCCAGCTGCTCTTCTTGGAGTCCCTTATTAGTTTATTCTATTGCCCCCGACTATTCTTATACAATTGCTATTTGTCAGTTCAATACATCTTATAGACCTTATAAATCCAAAGGTCTTTCGAGGGAGCCAGACCCACGTCTTCCGAAAAATGCTCTCGAACTGCTGATTTTTAAATGTATGACCTACACATATTCAGAACATTTTATCCATAATGGTTAAAATAAGAGTTGCCACAGTACGCAATAAATTCATCTCAATTGTTATTATATACTTAATATATTTTACACTTTCCCAAATATGTAAAATCTTTCTTTCAAAAGAAACGAGCTACCAGGAATTATTTAGAAAGAACTGGACTTACTCAAAGTTCCTGGCCATGATGTGGTAAAGTGCAAAAAAATAGAAAAGTTTCCTATCTCAGTTTTGACGCATCTGCTGCATAATTTAAAAGCCATGTTACAGAATGGATTCTTTCCCCAAAAATGGAAGGTTACATAAATTACTGCCACCCGATAAATACCTCACTGATATCTCCTCTTATAGACTTATAAGTTTGCTTTTATTAAAAAACTTTGAAAAATTACTCAAAAAGAGAATAAAAATTTGCGCACATGAAATAAGCATAGGGTGGTGGAAAGATCGTATTCGATCGAAATTTAGGCAATTTCACACAAACTTTCGAACCAAAACAATACTGCTCAATCGTGTTACTCGATATTACATAGGCATTTTATAAGGGTTGGGAAGTGGGAATTATCCGTAAACTGAAAAACATGATAACTTTAAATATTTAGGCTGTGCTTGATAGCCACCTCTCGTGTGGAAAGTTTGTCTTTAACAAAATAGGAACTTCAATTGAAGCTAGAGTTCCCCAAGGCAGTATGCTACGCTATCTGCTATACACGTTGTATACAGCTGACCAACCACTGATTTTTCCTTTACATCAACATTTCTTAAACGATGCAGCCATGTTATGTTCTCGCCCAGATCCAAACATAGCAAACTCATTTCTATAATAGCTCTTTACAAGGCTGGTTGCAAAATTAGAGTAAATGAAATAAAATGTGTGCATTAGACCTGCACTATAAATAAATGGAAAACCAAATCTCCCAGTGCTCCAAAACAAAATATCCTCAAATATCCTGTAATGATTAGCAGAGCCCACTTGGTGCATTAAAAATTAACACATACACAATGATTTGAAAATTTGCAATTACGCAAGATGTGTCAATTTACATAAGAGCCTTCATTTCAAATCTCGAAGAACATCCAAATATTTTAATGAGGAACTTATTGCACAGCACATACCATAGCAAACTAAGTTTGTGAGAAACACATAATTTTCTGTGAATATACGAGTATATTTGTTTGCGAATATTAATACAATATAAGTCTCTTTTCTTTGAATTGATTGCAAGTCTTGAATATACGAGTATATTGTTACTTCTATGTTTAAAATTAATAAATATATATATATATATATATATATATATATATATATAAATATATATATATATATATATATATATATATATATATATATATATATATATATATAAATATATATATATACGAGGTGTGATAAAAAATAACCGTTATTGTGTGATCAAAAAATTAAGTATTTATTTATTCATCAACAACTATCTTGTCCCCTTTAAAGTAATTCCCCTCAGATATAATACACTTATGTCAGCGTTTTTTTCAATCCTCGAAGCACTTCTGAAACGCTTTTTTTGGTATCGCCAACAGCTCCTGTTTCGACTTTTCTTTTATCTCTTCAATCGTAGCAAAACGCTTCCCTTTCATCGGTGTCTTCAGTTTTGGAAAGAGGAAAAAGTCAGGGGGGTCCAAGTCCGGTGAATACGGTGGTTGAGGCATGATAACGGTTTTGTTTTTGGCCAAAAATAGCTCCTGAGTGATGTCCATGCGACGTTGTTTTTGCTTAAAATTTAGCAATTTTGGAACAATCTTCGCTGCCGCACGTTTCATGCCTAAAACATCCGTAAAAATTGCTTGGCATGAGCCGAACGATATGCCAACATCATCAGCAACCTCTCTGATAGTGATTCGACGATTATCTAAAATCATTTTCTTCACTGCGTCAATGTTTTCATCGGTTGTTGACGTGCTCGGGCGACCAGGACGAGCATCGTCATTGACATCTTCTCGGCCTTCCTTAAACCGGTTATACCACAATTGAACTTGTGTTCTGCTCATAGTAGACTCGCCAAAGGCCACAGTCACCATTTCAAAAGTTCCTGCGCATTTAATTTAATTTTTTACACAAACCTGAATACAGTTTCTTTGATCCTTTCGTACTTTTTCGAATAGTACAAAATCGAAGAGCACACCAAAACACGACTTACCTTTTTATCTGTCAAAAACAAACTGACAATCCAAAATATAACAGACATGTGTACCAACAAAAAAAAAAAAAAATGCGAACATCGAACATACGTAACTCACGAAAAGATGAAAATAACGGTTATTTTTTGATCACACCTCGTATATATATATATATATATATTAATATATATATATATATATATATATATATATATATATATATATATATATATATATATATATATATATATATATATATATATATATAAATATTCTATGTCTGACAAAATAAAATTTTCGCCATATGACAATAATATTGTACATATGTCAGGACAATGTATTCTAAAAAAGCCCTCTGTCAAAAATTACTCTGTCATATGACAGAATTTTTGAAAGCACATCAAGAGGAAGTTGCTGGCACTAAAAGTGAAAAAAATAGCAAATTAAATTGCCTTATTTAGAAGTGATTAAATAAAAAATAAGTAAATAAATATAATAACAATGAATGCCGGTATGTTTGGTATGTTTTGTGCTATATTAGCGGCAAAGAAATAATAAACGTTGGAGAATAGGAGGTGCTTGAGGTCATTAAGGGATGACAGTGACACTTTTTTTTAAACCGGAAGCAGTGTTTATGAAAGATTTTCGACTTCCAAAATATTTAGCGTTGAATCTCATTCAAGATACCCAAAACACAAAACAGCCATTCACGCTCAGATTCCTGACGGCGTTAAATTTCTTGGGTAGTGGATGTTACCAACAGTGCCATGGTAACAATTAGAAAACTGCTATGAGACAGCAATGTCTCGAGCAATTCGAGAAATTGTTGAAAGTGCGAGTGAAGGGACATGCTCAGGAAGAATTCTGTTCTTTAAAGCTCGGGTAAGACAAGCATTTTCATTATTCATTCATTCATCAGTACTTGTGTTTTTTCCCCTATTATTTTAGATTCTATCGAAATTTCGGCATTAAAGGAACCATCGGTGCCACAGACTGCTTACTTGTACCCATTCATTCACCATCATCTAAAGATGTCACCACCCCACTGTCCTAGTATATGAATCGCAAGGTATATTATCATCATTACAGTCCGCTGTTATACTAAAACACTTTTCCGTTAATATAACAGCTTATTCAAAGACAAAATGAATTTAGAATTTGGGATACAAAAGTTTTCCGTCTTGTGACCTGACATAATAGACAGAAACTCACATAGAAAAGCAGACAATTAACTCCCCACCTGTAAGTATGCATTCTCGAGCCGGATGTAAAAACACCCAGCAAACAAAACTGTTCCATATGTTGAAAAATTCTGATCCGACTTTATTATGATATTTGTGCAAAGTGGGTGGCACAACTTTCAAATAAAGCGTAATTAAAATTTCTTAGTTATGTACGAGTAAATATATGTAGATTTGAATTCGAAAATGAAAAGAAATCTAATCGTGACTATACTCGCTTACTGAAAATATTTTCTAACGATAGGCTCGCAAATATTTTATAACGCTTGTTGTTCAGCTCACAAATTGATTTCTTGACATCAAAGATACCGAGTTTGCCATTCTCTCGATTGTACCACCAGGCAGTTCCATTATGATCCACATTATTGCTCTCTTCATTTCAAATTCAAATACTCTATAAAAATTCCACGCTCGTAAACATTCTTCAATACAAAACAGCGCATGTTCTCCTTTTTACAACGCTAGCCATTTGCACTGAAAGACTCAGAACACGCGCCCCAGAGCACAACGGACGTCCCTGTTGGAAATTTGTTCCATCCGCCACAAGAAATAAATACTAGTAATGTAAATATTTCCTGACACTATGATAAATTCAGAGCTTTAGAAGCAAATGTGAAGATATTTTGTGTCATTTTAGGGGAATCAAATCGAACTTCCGTGAAAAAAAATGTTCAACAAGTACTTTTACAAGGCTGTACCGATAATAAGCCCATAATGTTGTAAAGTTTCAGAATTGTTATCTACGCGGAAAGGTTTAATATGTATGTGAAAAGGAGAGCAACGAGGAATGAAAATGATAATAAGCTCTAAATATCTAGAATTGTATTATTTATACTTTAGTCCAGTGAATAACTTGTGTATTCAACTTGTCAGCAGTATCACGCTAAAAGCTTCATTCACCAATATACATTGAGAGATCCCTACGTTCGAACCTTTACGATTGTGTTTGTGTTTGCCGGGTATTGTTTTAATCCAATACTCATGCTTTGAAGTCAAAGTTGTTATTAAATCAGGAAAAATATGTTGTGTGATTATTACAATTTCTAGAAGTTATGTGCCTTTGTTTAGTGCTGCAAAGTCTGCTTTTATGTAAAATAAGACATTGGCATATTTTTATATATTTTAGGCTGAAAACTTTAATAGTTAGTTCGTAGTTATAAGACTTACTCACATAATATATTATGTAATTAAATTAGTGTAAATAAATAAACGATAATTACTGTTCGCTTTGCGGTTTGGTGACTCGCACCGCTAGAAAAGCCTTGTCAGCTCTAAACTTCTTATGTTTTCCACTACTATATTCTGGCAATTAAGTGAGGTTTTTGGTTTGAACCCATCATCGTTGCGTTTATAATCTTTGGCGATAACGTTGTACTACACTATCAATGATATGTCAGGCAATTTTTCTTTGGATACGAGTATAGGCAAATATTTTTTCATAAATATCTTAAATAAGTATTTTGTTCGTAGTAAGCGGGTCACATTTTCCAAGTGGAATTCTACGCGCTCATTGAGCTGCCGATCGAGTACATCACAAACTACGCCACACTGCGAATCTAAAAAGCAGCGGCGGCAACGAATTTAAAAGAGTGAAAACATTCACAACGCTCGCACCAACTTTTTTTGACTTGAGCTATTTTCATATTTGTTTTGGAGACGTGTAAACAGTTCGGCGCGGAACGGTTTTGCGACGGACTGCGAACGAGAGTGAGTGGGCTTGATTTTCGTCCGTGAGGAATAAAGATTTATTTATTTTATGTTTTAAAATCTGCAAAGGAATACTTTGCAGAAAGTGGCACAGTTAAACGGTAGGCGCCATTTTCTGTTTCTTGATCACAGGCGAAATCGCATCATATGCACAAAATCGCATCATATTTATGTACACAGCAATGTCACATGTCGCGAGTGCAGCATTTTGATTTTTAATTTTAAAACAATCGTGCATACATTCCATCTGTAGACAGATGGGCGGGCAGGGCTAAGCGAAGGAATAATACTGGCAGCAAAAACAACACAGCTACTTGTTGCTTAGCATTGAAGAAATGCTTTTGACAGACGCGACATAAAATGTCAGCTGTCGATCAAAAACAACTGAAGCATGTCTCCAATGCAAAAATTAAAATTAAAAAAATTCCTAGCATACATACTCCCCCTCACGCACAAGTCTCGACAGCAGTATGCAAATAATCATTGAAAGCGATCTTGCAGAGAATTCTTTTCTTTTACTGGATGGAATGTGATTTTTTGCTCTTTAGCAAACAATTTTTTTAATGTGTTGTTGTTGTACATGTTTTTGTCACCAACATCAGATGCCGCAGTGGTAGTATATACATATATATTTTTGTAGTGAAATTATACAGCAATTAATATGCTGCACGCACACTCACTCCCGCACTGTGATTTTCGTAGTTTCGATACAGGCGCATGCGCGCACTACTGACTGTTTGTACGTGTGGTAGGCATGTTGGCTTTGCCTGCCCCTCTTGATTTGTCTTACAAATATAAAATTGCTTTTCTTGTTGTTGCTTTCGGTTCATCGATTTTTGTTTTCGTTTCGAACAAGTAATGTCCAATCGAAAATTGGTCGCAGTTTAAATTTAAAATCCAATAAAACTGTGTTGAACACATACAATTTTTTTAAGCAGTGGATAGAGCGATAGACTGCAGGAGCATTGGGGCAACCCAGTGAATTGGCAAAGTGAGGTTGAAAGGTAAAAAATAAATAAATATGTGTATAAATTGTGTATGAAATATAATTTTGAAGCCTCTAGTAACTAGAGTCTAGTTGAATGTTATATTTCTGTGCATTATCACTATTAAATTTTTTCAAATGTTGTTTTAAGAGTACCCTTTTATTATTATTTGCACTTACACTAACAGAACAATAGTGCTTTATATGGAATATGTTTTTACTTTTACTGGATTCAAATTTAGATTATTATTATAGTATATATAGCAGTTCATTTTAATATTTCAGGTGTTTCAAAAAAGAAAAGTCATTTATTATTCCACTGTGCGTTACTGCCATCACCTTCATTTGGCACAAATTCTCAAGCGTATTCCGTACATCAATGAAAAACAATCAGCGACATGGCAACGATCGACGAAATTAAATCGTGATTTTTTTCTCCTATGTCGCAAAGTTGAACTTTTCTGTACACTGCATGAGCAGAGAAAAAATGCCAAAATTCAAAAAATTTAGCTGCACCCAATGAATTTCTAAGAATTCAAACGAATGAAATATAAATACAAATCGCAACTGTGTCTGATAACAAGAAAATTAAAAAAAAAAAAAAATAAAAAATTAATTTCACAATTTTTACTGTCGCTTTATATGTGGTCAAAGCGATATCGCCTTCTTTGATGTTACAAGACCAATTTAAATACATAATTACAAACCAACAAAATGTATGCGATAAGTGACTATCACTCAAAGTTTAAAAGGAAAAAGAGTTAGAGAAATGCCTACATAACTACGCATATTCGTATACGTAACTAAAAAGCTGTTGCCAAAAAATCCTACTGCCCACCGCCCCTTTCGACGCTTTTATTTATATTCTTCTGCCCGCTTGTATATTGTTTTAGCTGTGCAACATGGCGTATGAGCATTGCTCTTGCATGAACAGCTGATAACTTATTTTTCTGTTTGCACTCTCTTCGCACTATTATTAACTAATTTGTCCTAATTTCTTAAACATTTTTGCGTGTCGTTTTGGTTTGCTGTGCGACTGCATTCAAAATATTTAAAAACATTTTTCATTTATAAATAAATTAGCGTTCCACTTTTCGTGCGTGTCTTTTCCCTCTTTGCTTCTCTTTCTCGTATTTCCCCAAATGATCGTACGTATACACACCACACTCAAACTCTCCTCAGTAAAGCGTCTTGCTCTCGACCGATAAACGGCATCGCAGGCAGTTCGGCACGAATCTTAATTGTTTACAAACGTTCATTTTTTGTTGCTTTACTTTTTCTGTTTGTGTGTTGTGGTTGCGCATATGAACTTATTCCTTTTATTAAATATACTCCTATGTTCATACATATGTAAATATATGCGTAGTCATGTGTATTGTTACGAACTTTATTGATATATTTATTGCTCTCTTTTTCGAGATTAGAGTATTTAAATTATTTTTATTGGTTGTGTGACAAATTCGAAAACGCTTCAATTGATTTATTTTGATACCGGAAATTTAAAGCGTTCGTGAAATTGGCGATTTATTGGAAATATGTGGAGGCACTTATCAAAATCCTTTTACGATACCGGTGAGACTTATTGGACATCACTTAAATGCAAATACAAAATTTACAAAAAATTGTGTTACGATAAGTAATTATAATCACTCATACTCAAGAGTTTATTTTAATATATCTAAGTGACGTATCACTTTAAGGTATCTGCATTATAATTGAATGTTAAAATGACAATAAAAGCAGGTAATTTCTTTTGCATTTTAAGTTATCTTCATAAATGAATATATAAATGTCCTTCGATTTATTTACTATTTATTTTTTTTCTTTATATTATACAAAGAACTTATTTATAAATTATTTATTTGTAATTACAAATCTTTATATAAATATTTATTAAATTTGAATTTATATTTTTATGTATTGCTTAATGTCTGTATATCATGACCCTCTATACCTTGACAAGCGGCAGTGTTCTTCTGAACAAAATTCAGAGAAATACAGGTTGTGTCTTTGGAAATGTACAATTAGTCATAAGAATTATACTAGTCAATTGCATATATACTTTTCGATGCTAAATGCTTTGATTTTTTAAATTTACTTACCACGTCCTGTAAGCCCTGCTAAATCAAATCCGAAAAATATATTTTTCTCAAATATAGTTCGTTGAGTGAACTCGGCATACTAGAGACCTCAAGTATGGCGGTAATTGGGGCTTAAATCATTCGACCACATTTTGTTCACTTTTCAATGCTCACCACAATAATCATGGAGGATTTCATATGTATCTCGTATTTAAGAGGACAACACAACCCCATAGATCTTAACGAATTAAGGTTTAAAATAAGCCACAAAAAGATTTTTTATTGAATTTCGGAAAACATAAAACTTCTATTTCATACCTGTATGAAGATAATTCGTTAAAATGAAATGTAAGCCCAGATTTAATTTATAAATGAGGACTTTAAATTAGGTGAAAAGTTTTTAATTTGACTGGAGGGTTTTTGAAATTCTTGCATTCATCAAACACAAAAACAAATAATCGTAAAATCCATAAAAAAGGAATTCAAATTTTTAAGGGATTTTGTTTAATACATGTTGACTTGGATTCGTGGTTAGAATTTATATGCACATTTATATAACTGGCTCTCTCAAAGAGGCCTATATAATAGAAATGCTTTTTTTGGGATCTGATCAAAGTCATACCAATAATATCTTTAACATTCGATAAAATAAAAACCAAATTAATAAGAATATATTGGAATATGAAGAGAATATAATCAACAAGTATATCGTTACGAAGAGGAGCAAGGGAACCATTTAGTTGCAGTACAGTAGTGGTGAGTGTCAAATCGCAACTTTTTATTGACTAAAATAAAATAAAACTTATATATTTAATGAGCAAGTTTCAATCCATTAGATATGCATTATAGTCTGTGTAACATAACCCGGGAATTATAATAAGAATTATAATTAAAAATATTCAATAACAGTGTAGCTAATAATTCATAGTAACATTCAACTGACTGACAAAATAATTTCATTCATATACATCTGTATATGTACATATATATCTGCTTGAATTTTCATCTGGTCGTTCAAAGGAAAGAAAATAAAAGTAGTTATGTATATATAGAAAAATAAAAACCTTAACGGGCATTTAAAAAGTTTCGGCTAAACACATTAGATTTATTCCTTACAAACAATTTATTCGATATAGTAATCCCAAAAGCTGATTGAATTATTGCCGACATATGAGACTTGTAAGTAAAAGCTCACTTACTTATGAGGAAAAATTCAATAGAAACTGTTCATGGAATCATTTAAATAAGGGTTTAAAGACAGTTTGCAGCAATGCTAAATAATTTTCGGCAATGGTTATGTGATGCAAATATACATAGGAAATACTGATATATACCGTATACTCGTGCAATAGATTATTTCTTATTTCCATCACACCTGTTTCTATTACAAACAGATGCTGTGACTAAGTATATTGGACGAATTTTCAAACATGTAGGATATTAAAAGAAAAAATTTGTATTCGTATACTCGTAGTTAATACTCGATTACATAGTATGATTTTTAAAAAGAATTCTCCCACATGCTCTATTTATATACTTATGTACATATGCACACTTTTTCTCCGGTATAAGTGAATCAATTTCCAAAAAATCGAAACTCATGCAAATTGCTGAAGCATGATTTGCAGCAGCTGCTTTAGATTGTTTACTAGACAGATTTTTATATAAAAATTTCTCATGAAAAAAATACGACTTTTATAAGGTGCTATGGCAGTCTGCACACTTGTGCCTTCCCAAGTTCACCAACATTTCAGTGGGCAATGAGAAATTCGCAGAAAAAATATAAAAAGGTAAGCTAACATTTGTTTGAAATTTAAATAAAGTAAACAATTTGGTATTTAACCAATTCCAGTAGATCGCTGTTTATTTCTGTCAACGCTACCATATGAGAATTCATCGGTTTTTGTGTAAATTTTATAGCGCGAAAAAAAAAAACACAATCCCTCAATCAGCCTGCGTGGTCATAAATCATAATTTTGGTTGTTTTTGTATTTCATTTCATGATTTGCATTCATCAACGCAGATTGACAAAATTTCGTACCATGAATTTATCTCATGCATTTATTTAATTTTTTTTTATTGCAACTCACTCTCAGAGCCATTCCCCCATAAATATAATCGTCTCCAGCTTCGCATGCACTACTTAATCTTGCTGCTGCGTTGCCGCTGTCGTTGTATAGTAACAACGATAATAATGCCGCACGTTAATCCCAGCCTCCATGCAACCGTGCCACCAAACCGAACTCAACGGCGCATTTACCTAAATTGGGATTTCCGGTAAAATCGTAATGAAGAGCGTAGGCAAACGCGCATACGCAAACGAAATACTTTCAATGTGTGCTATGTGCATGCGAAACAATCTTAAATTACACACACACACACGTAAACACTCATTAATGTATGCATGGAGATGTGCGCACCTCCATCCCTTGACATGCAAATGAATGTCACCGTCTTAAATGAAACAATAATCTTAAATAAAATGAGAGAAACAAAACACACACACACACACACACACACTTAATTCCGAATTAAAAATTGTGGCAGAAATATTGAATTATATCTTGCATACTTTCCTAGTACGCATAGTACGAATCCATATGTGAGGCAAATATGTGTATCTTGTATAAAATACTTGGGGAAATTTCTGTAAAAAAGTCTCGGTTGTACCTATTGTTTCGAGTCTTAAATGAGAGTTTTTGAAACGGTTTAGAAAAAGTCTAATACTGATTTATCTTCTTCACCTCAGATAAATAAGTGAACAATAATAAAATATTATAGGGAAATGGGTTTTTTATCATCAACACATTTCACCAGATTTTCTGCTAAATGCACAAATAATGTGTAGCAGAACTGGCGAAATTCTACATGATGGGTCAACATAAAACATTAAAAAATTGGAGGGTTAACTCGAATGCCATGTTTGACGTACATATGTAGAAGCATAACTGAAGATCGAAACAAAATGTATTTTGGGTACAACATATATATATATATGAATCTTAGAGCTGAATGGGCCGTCATATTTTCACCAGTACGCTCTTCTGTATTTAGAATACAGCCATAACAACTTTCTTACCAAGTATTATGTTGTATGTCTTCAACTATGGTTTAACTAGAATTGTTAAATTGCATATAGAGATGATCCTTGCACATTATATTGATATGAATTTAGCCCGCCTGGAACTCTCAGTCCGTTTTAATTCACATTAGTATAAGGCTTTTGGGGAATAAGCACCAGCACCTAAGGCTTTCGACTCGAAAAGAAAAAGAATTTAGTTAGATGATTTTCGAAAGATTCAATCTCACGATCTCATGACTGTGACACTAGCGTACTCGTATATAGAATATAATTGTTCTTAATTCCTATGCATATTGTTTACAGAATGCTTCCACTTGAAAAGTATTTATGATTATTATTATTATTATATCTGATACCATAATTAATTATAACTGCAAGGGGTTGGCAATGAGTACTAGCTACTTTTCTTATTAGAAAAAAATTCGAGACCATGCCTTGGACTCGATTTGAACCTGCAACCCACTGAGTGAAATTCTAGCATGCTTGCTACTAGACCACAGAGGGCGGTCACTTGAAATGTAACAATATTAAATATGAGTTAGGATTCAAACATCACGACTGCAAGTCTAACATGATTTCTGCTAAACGACGGTACGCTGTAATTTTTATGTACGAGCAAAGAAGTCTATTAAAGTATTTTCAAAAATTCTGTGTTCTTTTGTTTTTACTTTAAGGAACTTTTCTTTTCAATGTAAACAATGACAATGCTACAATACAGGAACGAGGTTACAATCACGTAAACAAAATTCCCAAAACTTAGCACTCGACTTCATAAATTCGTAAATGGTCTGTTTGTGTTTAATTGGAAGAGTGACGTACAATGTCCAAAATTTGAGAAGAGAAAACATTTTTACAGGGCATTGTGAGAAATTTTATATTTTTTCTAAATATAGATTTACTGAATATGCTCGGAGACTCATCGCTTTTATATTTAGATTTATAAACAAAAAAACAATTATTTAAATAATATATATGCTATGAAGTCATTAGAACCGCAACACCAATAACCTTTACACTCATATAAAGAAGATAAAAATCTTTCAACGCTCAATGCCGCCATAAATTCCACAAAAACAAAACAAACAAAAATTCACAAATCAATGCAATGCAATTGAAATGGAACGATTTCGCAAGGTTGCGACATAAAGTTTTGTTTGAATTAATTGTTGTTGATTATAAAACAAAAGAAAATCTAAGTTGAGGTTTCAAAATTGTCACGTTCTGTGAATATTAATGACGCGAATTAGGCTCATTGCTTTATACAATTCAAATCAAAAACTTGGAATCGGTACTGCATGATTTTCTATTATATTGGAAAAGGGCTGACAAAGCGTTTGCGAACTACGCGAACAATTGAGGCATTCGTTGGCTCACTATGAGTACCATGTACAGTTCAGAAACAACATGTCATGGACGACAGATCTCGAAGCGTTTCGATACTACAAGTACGAGTACCCTCCCTACACCAACTAGAGGAAGTTTCCACCTTTGCAGCGAATAAAATAGTCGCCACAGGTTGCCAGACAAGACAAGTGTGTAAATTATTAAAACCTTTTTAACCACGCATACTGAGCTGCACCACCATTTCCGCTTTAAGTTACAGCACCTGTGCAATATCCGCTAGTTGAGCAAATGCAGCACAGCAACGAAATCTGGCGACACCCACCTAGTGACCTCTACTGGGAATTAGTTATTGGGGACCACTATAACTTGGCTAGTTTATTTTGAATGCGTCTATTGGCGTTGTAACATGTGATGGAAAACCTGCTTCCGTTAATAATTAAAATGGAAAACGTCGCTTAATATGCAGCGTCAGTGCTTCTGCGCCACCGACAGGTTTCTAAGTTTCTCATATGTTTTACCCACACCACTTTATTTGAGTGTTCAGGTTTTCCTTTTTCCCTTCTTCATTTCTGTCTTTCATTTGTGTTGTGATTTTTGTCACTTTAATAATTGTTGTGCATTTTTAATTAAGTTTTAATCCAACTATACACTTTTTTATTTTTGCAGCACTTTCGTTCGTTGTTATTGTTGTTGCATATAATCAAAAACTCGCAACACGCAAACTCAGTTTAATAAAGTTTCCGGCGGAAATTCTTTTTTTGGTAATGATAATTGTCTCGCTGGCAAGCAACAAGTTCTCTGGTCAGAAACACTTTTGGAAACTTCACTACTGAAAGTTCGGAACTTGAATACTAGTCGGTTGGGAAGCGAGACTGCAAGTCGAGTATAAACAATTGAGCAACATGTCGGTTGGTAAGTTTTGAAAATCAATTGCATGTACATAATTTTATAGGTTTTAACGACTTGTTAAATATTTTGGGAAAAAGTCATTTATGGGGGAAAAAGGGTACAATATATAATAAAGGGAACTGGATCAATTTTAAAACTATGGAGAAACTCGAAATAGGGACGGAAGAGAACAGACATTTGAGAACATAGTTTTCGAGAAGAAAAAATATGATTTACTTTTGCTATTGACGAGGAAATTATTTAATCTATCTAGATAGAATTAGAAAGACTCTCCTGAGAACTTCCAAACACTAGTTTGAATTCTTTTTAATCAATATAAAGTTTTGTTGGAAATCGTGTATAATATTGCATATAACTAAATTCAATTGTCGGAGGGTGACGAATAAGATACACACAAATCTTATAAAAAATTAAAAATTAATCTGCTCCAGAACTGGATACCTCACCACAATTGTATCACAATATTTTGTTGTATCTCACAGTCCATTATTTTTGAAGAATTATCTTTCTTTTGATCTTACAGTTTCTTATTTACTCCTACAACTTTAATAAGACTCGTTCTAAATATTCAGATTTGCAATTTACATTTTTAGATTTTTTACATATCTATCTTACATAAATTATAGAAAAGTTAGTTTTCAGTTCGGTAAGTAAGATTTCAGTGCATTCTGCTTAAAAACTTTGTAAACCCGCAAGGAAATTTATAAAAAAAATTTGCTTCAGAACCCATGTCAACCGAAGATGTTCCTTTGTAACAATTATTCTCAGAGCATTGTATAGCGATTATCTCTAAAAGGATCTCTTCTTGAGAAGTTCTTATTGAAAATGGAATCAGTTTTCCAGCATGTCTTCATAGAAGCATATAAAACTCTTAAGCGTATTAATTCGTACCAACGAAAAGAATAGAAACTAACCTAGGATCTCTACCTTCCATAGTTTATGGCGGGACAAATTGCTGAACTAAGAAAGAAGATGTGAAACCAAATATAGAAAATGCTCTTCTGGCCATCTTATTAACTTAATCGCTCGGTACTTCTGTAATTCGCAGATTTTTGGATATAAACATAATTATCTATTAATTTTACTTCGCACTCTGTTCCATTTCAATATAAACTTTATTTCCTAACAAAATAAAACAACAAAGCAGTGAGCGGAAGTCTAGATTTATGATTAAAATAACTGATAAGACATAATTCCAGACCTAGATGGCAAAAGATAATTTTGGCTTGCCATATGTAGTAGATAATTTTTATTTTTTCAGATATATGTATATTCCTATCATAAAGTAAGTCCAAACTGTAGGTAAGGGAAGCAAAATTATTTTGCTGGCAATTCTCCTTCTGTTATGCAATACGGTTATTCTCAAGGTTCCAAATTCATATAGTTTTTCCTTTTTTTTTTTCTCATAAACTAATATTGCATCAATCAAGATCCATTTCCAAATTCAGAATATCATTAGTCCTTTTATTTAGTTTTTGATTTACCAATTCGTATAAAATATAATGACCAAAATATGTGTATAAAATATGATGTCAATGTCATTTTACCCATAGGTGTGCGTGTTCCTCGATAGTTGTCTCCGCCCAGAAATTATACTACCATAAACCACAAAGCAAGTGCAACTGAAACTGACACCTCTTGGAACTAAAACGCAGGATAACTATATCATGGGTAATAATACAGTAAGGGCCTCCAAATTCACTCAAAAACTGGACAGCATCATAACAAGCAAAATTACAAAACATTAGCAATTTCCCGGAACGCCAAACCATTTATCTTCCAGCAACAAGGGTGCAGTGGAAAAGAAGATCATTTTGATAAATCCATGTAGACGATAACGATTAGTAGAAAATTCGAGCTGTTACAACCCCTCTGCAAGAGTAACACTTACACACTCAGGCAGTAGCAGTAGACAAAGTAGGCGTGCCTGCACAAACGCCTTTCATGCCAAATTCTTCATGATCGTGGAGGGGAAATGTAGTCACTGTATTGAATGAGGTCACCAAGAATGTAAAAAATTGTATAAAGATATCAATACACATACGAGTACATATTTCAATTAAATATATCCAGAAAATGTGCTCAGCGGTATAAGTGAAGCGAGCAAGAGGGAGGCGCAATGCGACAACAATTGCAACAATGAGTATAATTTTACAGTGTATGTATATTGTGGGAAAATTTCAAAGATTACTACACACTTTTCTAATAATGTGGATTTGTAGAAGAAGTTCATTTAGAGAGGGACAAAGTACAATGGAAAATGTGTTGCTCACTTTTGTGAGAAACTCCCTGGTTTATTCAAGCAATGCTTAGTCAACTTTAATCATATAACTAGCTATATATACGCATATCAAATTTGTCGTCTCTGTGCTCTGACACTGAGGTCATCCATCAATTTGTTGTTGTGGCTGTATTTATATTCTTCATTTGCGATATAAATCCCGCATGTCGGGAGCTGCGTGCAGCGTTAAATGTCGCAATCAATGCTGTCAAATTAGAGTGAAGTGTTTTGGTTTTTTATATGTAGTGCATTTTGCTGATCATAAGCTACAAATATATCTCATAGTTGTGGTGATTTTTTCTCTGCTAAAATTTTCTCAACAACTACACTTCGTTCTGCAACTCATATTTTTTATTTCTTCCATTTTTTTTGATTATACTTTTTTATTTTGTTGTGTGTTTAATTTATTTTTGTTTTTCAGTCAATCGGATTGGAACGTTTTTATTTCTTATTTGTAGCTTTCATAATTTCGTCCTTTTTATATATGGTCTTCGTAATATTGTATACAAATCTGAAAGTAAAAATGCGTCAAAGATGCAAAGAATAAATATGATTCAAAATAAATTGCGAAAACATTTTGGAATGACGACCAAGGAAAATAAACAGAGATGCAATTTCTATAAGAAGTTCACTTTCAGTTGATAAATGTCAACTACACTCTAACAAATTTTGATAGAAAATTGATATTAGAAACGTAGGAAACACACAAACTCGTATACTAAATTTAGTACTACAAGAGTTTTATAAATGGATTCAATACATTATATAGTTTGTGGTGTACTTTGACCTTTCGTTTGGCCTACGTTTACATTTAGTCCGCAATTTACGGATATTTACACATTTTTATACCACTTTATGCTTAAAAAGAGATAAAAGTTATAATAAGTTTGCTCGGTTGAGGTGTTTTTCAACTACCAGAAGGAGGAGTGTTAGGTTACGTTAGGGGTTAGGTTACAGTGGCCGGTCGTGGAGGCCACACATAGACCTGCAAGGTCCTTTGCGGTACCAGATGGATATCCATTTAAGAGCTGTACTATGAATCGTTAAACAGAGAGAGGCTCTTAGCAAATCTTAAGAGCGAAACTATCCCTAGTTGTGCGACCTCTTCTGGTCGTTCAAACCAGGGGCTCCCAGATGTGATAAGCGCGCTTTCTATAATGCGGGGCATAGGCATAGTTGATGCTCCAAAGTTACTCTTCTGCCTTGCTCCCCACATTTCCTGCATTCATTGTTGTTTGTGAGTCCCAGCCTTTTAGCGTGTACCGCCGTTAGAGAGTGACCTGTGAGTATTCGTACTACCATTCTGCAATCCTTCGTCGGAAGTGCCAGTATTGATTTGGTCTGAGTGCCGTACGGTTTGCACATGAGATTTGCGATTTTGCATGTGGCAGTATTCCACCGTTCTTTCACCTTTCTCATCATGTCATCTTCAATACGGTTATTGATTATTCTTGTCATGTTAGGTATGGACAGAAATGATCAAATAACTTTCTGAGTAATTTTGATTTTGTCTGTCCGTCTGTCTGCCCATCTGTGGACCGCTTTTACCAAGACCGTTAGAGATATATTAATAAAACAATACAAAAGTATAGCTTAGTCCTTAAGGCAGAACCAGATAGCTATATGAATCAATTTGGACAAAGACCACGCCTACCCTTCTATGCAACTGCAGGTACCTTTTGGAAAACGACTATAACTTCAGGGAAATTGATGGTATAATGACGCAAATTGGTAGTTATGTATATGTGGACCCGCCCCAGAATGTGGGCGATATATATTTACTGCCATGCCAACTATGAACCCAAATTCATAACCTAAGATGTACAAGAAATTTATATAATAAGATATATACGAGATTTTATATAAAGAAGCATGTGGACAGCAATCCGGAAGAAATAGGTTTTATAGGCTTGATAGATAAAGGATACGCCCACTTCCATATAAGGAATTTTCGGGACTAAAATTAAAATTAGCCTAGCTATGCTCGTATTGATGATATATGAATAAAAAAGAACTCGGTAGTAATGTACTTTGGGTCGTTACTAGTGTGCATGCAAAATAGACGCAGATTATTGCAACTGCCACTCCCACAATTAACCAATTCATTACTATACAATATTCTTCAACGAAATTTCACACGAAGGTTCATGCCAAATAAAAAATTGGCATTAAATTTTGAGAAACCTACTATTGATACATACAGAAAGTCATATACAAGCAATGGGGTTGATCAGATATGATATGTAGGCATCCCACTGAAATCTCACTGAAAATTACCGTATATATGCTCCTAATGAGGATATATGAATAAAATGTAGATCGCCATGGTTAACTCGCACACACATGTAAGGGCACAGGCCATCTTGAAATCGGTCTAGCTCGACTTTAGCTTTCTTTACTGGTTGTGTATGAAAGTGTAATGATATTTTAAAACGAAATTCAGCGATTCTCTGATGAAGCGAGCGATCTTCCTTATACTGATGGATGATATTTCCGCAAGACCCTCGATCAAATGTGCCCCCAGAAATCGAAATCTTCTTCCTGCGAGGGCAGGGTAGTTGCACATCAAGTGTGGGATATCTTCCTCCTCGTCCGACGACCCGCAGCTGCGGAAATAGCCATTGAAGGGATGGTTAAACCTCTAAGCGTGTCTTTCAATGACATAATGGCGTGTCCAGATTGCAACTGTGGTGTGCGAGGGAGTGGCATCTTAGCTGTAGTAATTGCGCTTTTCTTTTCAGGCTCAGCGGAGCCCAGGTGATCCTGCAGGTCTGTTCCTCATATCAGAACCTGTTAGTTACACGCCTGTACTCCTGTTTGATAAGAAGCTTTACAGACTTAAATGTTAGACCCACGTTTTCTTTTTATTTTTTATTTTTATTAACGAATCTTATACCATATACAGAAACGTTTTATAATTGCACCTAGTAAATACAGGTAATACTAACTAGCAATTTTGTTCGAATGAAGTAAACAAGTTAAAAGAAAAGCGTTAAACATATAACATATAAATAAAATATCGGCTACTCGAGTTCCATTAGGTCTGACACTGTTTTCCGTTTTAGCCGCCTACGCTGCGAAGTCATCAGAAGTAAACTGGATGCTGCAACGTTGACATGCGATTTCAATCGCTGTTTGTCACATCAGTGACAGTTGGCATGCCAAGATCACGATAGAGATCGCTATTTCTAACATAGTATGGTGCATTAACAATACGAAACGTTAGATAGTGGCAATGTATATTTCACTAGCACATCCCCAAAATTGGATGCCATAGGTCCAGGTCGGCTTCAGTATTTGTTTATACACCATTAGTTTGTTGTGAATTGACAGGGTAGGGTGTCTGCCAATAAGGTGGAACAATTAGTTGAATTTCAGGTCAAGCTCCTCTCGTTTTTTCTTTACGTGAGCTTTCCAGCGACGAGTGTAATACCCAGGTATTTGGCTTCGTTGACATGTGGGATTATTAATCGATCCATGAATATGCGCTGATTTGGTTTTGTTTAAGTTAATGCGCCATTTCTTAGCCCATGAAGCAATACAATTAACAGCCTCTTGTAGCTTAGCCGTCGCGTCTTCGATAGTGTTACCTGTAGCCACAACACCAGTATCGTCCGCAAATGTTGCGGTTACTTGCTGATTTGCTGTTGGTAGGTCGTATGTATACAGGAGGTACAGCAGAGGCCCCACGATGCTCCCTTGCGGTACACCAGCACTAATTTTTTTCAAAGAAGAATGGGCGTTTTCGTACTTAACACTAAAGTACCTGTCATCAAGGTATGATGAAAGCACCTCGCAATATTGCATTGGCAACAATGTCCGCAGCTTTTGTAATAGAGCTGCATGCCACACCTTATCGAAAGCTTGTGAAACGTATAGGAAGACGGCGGAACACACTTTTTTCCCTTCCAACGCAGTTTCGACCATATTCACAACTCTGTGGATTTGATCAGTTGTCGAATGATTTTTCCTAAAACCAAACTGGTGAGCGGGAATCAAGCAATCTTTCAAATAGTTTCGACAATGCTAGCAGTAAGGATTTTGGCCTATACGATGATACGTCGTTGAGTGATTTCCTAGGCTTGGGTACCATGATTACTTCTGCGAATTTCCAATATATAGGAACATGTTTCAACCTGAAGCACATATTAATTAAATCAGACAGATTATTATTATTATCGTTGAGGGGATGTTGCACTGCGACCTATAAGATCTATTGTGCCCCCTTCGTGGACCTAGAGTATTTCTATTAGCCCAATTCCCTCGATGAATTGGAGTATTGGTCCTACTTCACAGAGTCTGAGTTCGTCATCGAGTATGATGAATACGCCAAGGTGTTTCCTTCTCTTGTGCATCAGGGCTGGGCAAGTTCCTAACACATGTTGTGCGGTCTCGTTCTCTTCCTTGCAGAACCTACAAAGAGCATCAGGGAAAATTCCCAGTTTTGTTAGGTGATAATTCAACCTACAATGTCCTGTTAGCAGTCCCGTAATGATTCTCAAGTTGTTTTGGGTTGTATGTCCCTAGCGCTAATTTGGAATGTGATAACCCCGGTAATTTTTCCCAGTATAATCTTCTTTGTCTATCCTCTTCTTCTCAGATAATACGGGAGATGTTACCCGATCCTAATCCACAGAATGGTTCGGGTCTTCCAAATGGAGATGATGCTCCTTTCCTGGCAAGTTTGTCTGCCATCTCGTTTCCATTAATCACTACATGCCCCGGAAGCCATAGAATCCACACCTGATTGAGTTGGCCTAGGATGTTCAGCTTATCAATGCACTCCATCACCAGTTTTGATGTAACTTGGTGAGATTTAAGTGGTTTGATAGCTGCCTGGCTGTCAGTCAGTATTGCTATGCTGCGGTTCCAATAGTTTCGTTCGAGATCAAAGTGCGCACATCTATCTATCGCGTATACTTCCGCTTGAAAAATAGAGGTGTTCTTACCTAAAGGTTCAGAGTATCTTTTCCCCGGTCCAAATACAACCGCCCCGGCTCCATCGTCAGTGAGTGAGCCGTCAGTGTACCATGTCATCATGTACTGGTCTACCTTGTATGTTTCTGATATACCTTCCCAATCTTTTTTATTACTAAGTTCAGTTTTAAAATGTTTCTTAAAGCTGAACGTTGGGCGTATGGAGTCCTTTGGCATCGAGATTTCAGGAAGTTGCTTAACGAGAAGTTCTGTCTTCCTTTGATTAAGGTAACTACCTGTGCTGGTGTTGTTTTCAGCTACCCTCAAAATTGCCCTCCTCGCTTGGGACTGGATATAAATATGAAGAGGAGTGAGATCCAAGAGTACCTCCATTGATGCCGTTGGACATGTTCGCATAGCTCCCGTAATACATATACATGCAAGTCTTTGTATCTTGCTAACAGTATTAGTTACTGTCTGCTGATTCGTGCAGTTTTCCCAGACTAATGCCCCATAGGTTATCATTGGCCTGACAATTGCTGTGTATATCCATCGCAGGATTTTTGGTGTACAGCCCCCACTTTTGCCCGGAATAGTTCTACACGTCATGAAAGTTTCGATAGCTTTCTGTTTAATTTGCTCAATGTGGGTTTTCCACAGTAATTTTTGGTCTAAGACGATACCCAAGAATTTTGCTTCTTTCTGAAGTTCTATCTCTATACCGTCTAAACGGATAGGTTTAAGATGCGCGAGTTTATACTTTCTTGTGAATGGTACTAACGTTGTTTTTGCTGGATTCATATTCAGCCCAACCTTGGCGCACCATCTCTTCGTTAGTTTAAGTCCTAGCTGAATTCTATCACATAGAGTATCCTCAAATTTGCCTCTACAGATAATGACTATGTCGTCCGCATAGCCCTGAAATGATAGACCATTGTTTTCTAGTTCTGCCAATAGCTCGTCTACTACTATACTCCACATAAATGGTGATATCAGACAGATAAGAGACGCGATTATTGAGTTTACGAAGAACTTCCGTCGTTATTAAGTCAAATCCTGGCGCTTTTTTTAGTTCCATTTTATGAATTTGCTTACAAACTTCTTCGGGAGTTACTTGAGTAATGTGGGTATCGCACTCTAGCCAACTTTCATTTATAACTATTTCATCATTTCCTTCATTTGGACTAAAGGTCTTTTCAAGATGTTCAGCAAACAACTTTGCTTTTTGCGCGCTTGTTTTGGCCCACATTGTATCGTTGATTTGAACTGGAGCACAGTGTTGTATTGGTATGCTGAAAGATTTAGCCGCCTTCCACAAATAATACTCTGTGGTCTTGTCAGCTGTAAGATCCATCAGAAATCGATTAAATGTGTCATTATTGAATGACTTGATTGCTGTGTGTAAATGTTTACAGGCTAAGTTTAAATTCGATTTGATTGCTGGAGATCTGGTTTGTTGCCAACGTTTCCGTAGCTTCCGTTTCTTTGCAATTAAGCTCTTAATAAAAGGTGGATATTTTTTCCCGTGCAGAACAAGTCTTAGTGTGGGCGTACTATTCCACGCTGCCATCTGTAGTTGCTGTGTAAAGTGGAGTACAGCATCATCAAGTTGCTCACTGGTAACAATAGAATCAAACTTGGTTAATTGTTCTAGCTACACTTGAAAGTAATTCCAGTCAGTACAAGCATTTACTAACGTTGATATGCTTTGATTTAGTGCTGGGGTTTGGGAAATTACCAATTGCACCGGCGAATGGTCAGAACTCAGATCAAATCCTTCAGTGATTGTTAAATGCGCTGCAGGAATGTTTTTGTAGACAAAGAAGTCAATTAAGTCTGGTACTTTGCTAGTATCCGATGCCAAATATTTTGGTTTACCAGTTGAAATTGAATTACAACATGTACGCTGCATGGCTTTGAATAATTCTCTTCCTTTTGTCGTGGTGAGCCTTGAGCCCCAAAACGTATGTTTTGCGTTGAAGTCGCCTCCAACTATAAAACGACCATGGAAACGATTAAAAAGAGACAAATAGTCTTCATATTTCAACTGGTGCCTAGGTGGACTATATAGAGCAGTTAGAACCAGTGGTTGTTTGGAAGTTTCAACGGAAACGGACGTGGTTTGAAACTCATTTGTGCTGATTTGGTCCTACAAGTGATGTTTAATGGAGCTTTTGATTATGACTGCTACCACCCCTTGCACAATTGTCAGGATGTATTGTATGGTGAAGCGCGTATTTTTTAAAGGACACATGCGATTGCTTAGTAAAATGAGTTTCAGTAATTAAGCATATATCAATATCTCCATTGTTAAGCATGACTACCAGCTCATTTTTGTGTTTGGCTAAACCATTTGCATTCCATAAAACCCACGTTTTGTGATATTTGTTGTTGTGTAGAGCCCCTTACCGCTAGTTCGTTCGCCTCAAAATTGCCCTGTGACCTGAGGTAAACTTCTGTTCGCCCTAATAGAGTAAGGCAGGGATAGCGGACCGGCACATTACCACAAGCTTAGAAGGGGTGTAGATCTGACTTAATATTTGAAGAATTGAGATCCTATGATCCCATCCTGCAAATAGCATCAAATATTCAATTTTTGTGAATATAGACGCCTATCTTCAACGATTCTGGAATGGAAAATTAACTTAATTTTTCAGAGACACCTGTCGAAAGTTCTAAAAAAACTAAAATGTCCTATTTCCATGTTCTTTGAGTTTTTGGAACACAACTAAAGTTATTGCTTGAACCCAGAAAGCCAAAAATTGCAGTTGTGCCACTTTGACTTTGGAGTATTTTGGATAGATTTGGATGCCATCTATTTTGTCTGAAAGTCTCTGGTTACTTATTCGTATAATTTTATTATTTTTTTAATATTTTACTGATTTTGATAATAAACAATCAGGAGAGAAATAACATTTCAGTATATAATTATTATAGTTGTTGTTTTTACGACATGCATTAAAAACTGATGTAACATACAAAAGAGTAGGCATTTCTATACAAAATACTTAATTACCATTATTCCCCTTTGTGAGCATTGGTTCATAATGATTTTATCCAACCCGGCCTTTTTTGCCAAAAATCGGTTTTTGGAGTATTTATGGCATTACCAAAACTTACCTAAGTTATATATATTAGTTTTTCGTTCAATCGGGATTGTTGTTCTGAAATAACTTAGTGACTTCGAACTGTGCTGACAAGTTCTAGAATATAATCTAATCATGGAATCTAATGATTAGATCATTTAAAAATGTACAGAATATTTATTGCGAGTGGTGCCAACTTTTTACGAATAGTGGTCTAACCGACAGGATTTTATTTTTGGGAAGCTAATGACTAGGGTAACGAATCGATCGCGCTTATTATATGAGAATGACTTTTTATTTGCTTATTGTTTATTATATAAATAAATAGCCAAAAAATTAGAATTTTGTTAGACCCTTTACTACAAAAATTATAAAATTTATATATCTGCAAGTGATGACTACAGGTAATCAACTGATTTTCTGCCCTTACTCTAGTATTAAGTAGACCAACAATTGAATTCAAAACAAAACACATTTCAAAAGACCACTTAATACGCATTTCCTGTAATGTCTTCATTCATAGATCCACGTTGACATACCTCAAACTACATTTAAGAAATACAATAAAGCAGGCTATAAAATGGGATTTATCAACTGACGCAGAACGCGCTAATTGTTATGTAATTAATTAAAATCCCATTCACAACTTGTGGGCACACTCAATCAAAATAGATAGTAACATTTTATAAATTAAAATTTTCTTCAAATGGTTCAATGTATCGAAGGAAATGCAAAAATGGCATCAAGAAAATTATGTCTATAGATGAGACTAAATAGAATTTCCTAATTGCAATATGTTAACAAAAATGGAAAGAACAAAATATGACAAAAATACAGGGAATGGAGGACCTTTATTTTCAAACTACAGACTCGAGTATTTGTGTATTGTTAGTATAATGCTGTTAATCCAATCTGTAGAATTAAGACAAATAGTGAAACCTTTTATTAGGGGTCAACCGAAAGTTCTTAGGTAGATTCTTACCAAATTCAGACAATTGCATGGGGAAATTGAAAATATTAAATTATCATTTACATAAACAAAATCCGACTACGAGACATCCTCCGTCCAATGTCGTAACCAATCTTCTGTCATTCTTCCGACCCTTTCCTAGCAATAAGCTGCGGTAATCCTTGTAAGTGTTATAGGTTGGGTATCAGATGATGGACCAAATTATAAAGCGTCAGTATTGTTTGTGTTCAATAAATCTGTGGTTCCCAGATATTCCTTTTAATATTATATTAGTTAACAATCGACTCACACAACATCTTCGTCTATAGCAACTATTTCTATTCTAGCTGGTATATATTAGTTTAAAAAATAAATAAAACTGAAAGATTCCACCATTTGGCGACAATAGTATAAATTTTAATTATTACAGTACGTTTTTGTATTGTGTAATGCAAAAACAACACAAAAATACAATCCGCTCTGTCAGACAGGCAGTTTCCATAGGCAGACTTTATTTAAATGCAGTAGCGCACTGCGCTCGGTACAAATGGTACCGCCGTGTACCGTTTGTGATAAGTGCCTCGACAGATGCAACGTATACTCCTCCCCCCACTTAGACTTGGGCACTGCACATACAGAGTAATGCAAATAATTCCACGCATGGCCACATGGAATGTGGCAGATGCCAACGACAGTGCTAAAATTACAACAGCAACATATGTTGCGTGCGCGGCCGAGAAGACGGACGTCAGCGGTGACGTTTATAGATCGCGTAACTTGTGGTTAAGTGTGGGGAAGTACTTAACATTTGTCTGTCTGGGCGGCCGCAGGAGAAAGAGGCGAAGACAATTATTACTCGGAATGTCTTATGTAGGTGCATAACTAGTGGATTGTGTACTTTGTTTTTTCAATTGTTTTTTTTAAATATATTTTATAAACCTTGACTCAAATTGTGACGAAATTAATTCCATTTGAGTGAGGTTTTCTTTTTTGTGTACACTCAAAACGTCGCGAAACAAAATTAGGTGTAATGAGTTCAGAGGGGGACAAATTCTAACTTTGTCGCCACGAACAAATTTATATTGTTTTCAAATATTTTTATTTTGATCGTTGAATTGAAACACATAGCTTTGGGAGATCTCTATTGTGTAATCTTATCAAAACCAGGATATACGAGTATATGCTCATGAAATTTAGTGCAAGTGGATTCGCTTTTTATTTAGATAAACTAAATGATCCGATTTAGATGCGGATGTGAATCACCAAAAACCGAAGTTCACGGAATGTGCCATAACTGGGCAATAATTCATTCATAAAATATATTATATGTATAAATTTTATAATATATGTACAATATGTATGTACGAGTATGTGTTACTTAATTTTGTAATTCAGTGATATATTCGGTGCAATACAACTCAATTCAACGGGCATCGCATTTATGACAGCCACCTTAATACCGGCCACATACAAAATTATTTATCAGTAAAAATTAGGATCTTATCTTTGTCTAAGATGAATTCACTACTTTGGAATTTTGATTTGATGTTCTTTTATGTTACGAATACAGAAGTCAGGACTGAATGAAGAATCTGGATGAAGATCTAAGTGTTGAATTTCTTGTAGATTTGTTGTTCTACATACATATGGATATTTCGTGCCGGTACAAGGTGGAACTGCCTTCTTGCGTAAATCTAATATTTGTGAACTGAAGCCATGTTCTTCTATTGGCATTGCCAAGGAAATTCTATCATATTGAATTGTAGTTTTCTCAAAGACTTACACTTATATCAAATCCTGACTTCTTTAATTGTTTTAGAATTTAGAAATATCACTTAAAAATTAAATTGACATAAAAACTTGGTGTAATTTTCGAAATACAGAGTTTCATGAAGTCTTTTAAGGTGTGAATGTTTTGAAATTATTATTATAGAAACTGCAATGCCCTGAAATGTTTGCCAGTAAATGAGAAGTTACTACATGAATCCGCCTCCAAACTGGCAGCCAAAAGTGACAGTAATTAAAATAATTCCATGTAATGACTTCTTAAAAAATGGTTAGTTAGATTGTTTTTATTTAACTCTAAGAAAAAAAGTATTGATATTAATCCAATACAAGATATTCCTTTTAGAAAAGTTGCAAATCAAATGCATTTATGACCGCGTGAGATTGTGAGTCTGCTGCTGTTCAAGAATAATAGAGAAGTCTCTATTATTTTTGGCTGTTGTTTCTGTATTCAAACAATTAATACGATTTTGAACAAAGTATCAGACGTCAGATAGGTATTGTGATAATGCTGTGTAATACTATTTCTGCCCTCATTTGGGCGATACTAATATATACCAATAGAAGTATATACAATCATTTTTCTTTATTTGCCTACTGCATTTTTTAAACCTATACGCTTTTAAATTTATAACTTAAAGGGAAAAGGCACAAAATTTTCCACTTTTTATCTAGGTTCAACTCCACACACCTCTACAATTCCCCCACCATACTACTCGTAAATCCGAAAATATCATTTCCACGCCGTAACATTTCCATCCGCAACAAATGATTCCTCGTAATTAAATTACATACAAAACAGAACCGTAAAAATTTTAATTATACACCTCATATTCATTTGCTCGTATATTGGTTCAACTACGGGCATACAAAACTCCATAGGGCATACGAGACTCCATCTTCGCCTTACGCACACGATTTCAAGCACACACACACACCCACACACACACACACACACCCACACACACACACATATATATATATATATATATATATATATATATATATATATATATATATATATATGCCCATTGCAGCATTAATTTTCTTTTAGTGAAACAAAAAAATTGAAATTTTGATCAAATTTCGAAAATGAAATTCAGCGACGCGTGCCTTGGTGGAGCGAGCGTTGGTGTTGCATTCTTGGTCCACGGTGCGTGTGTGTTCATAGGAATGTGCTTGCGTTGGGAGGAAACTTGGTTTCTGTTGAACTCTGCATCGTCTTCAATTTGTTTACATAACTATAAGGAAATGTTCCATGAAAGCGTACAACCATCAAAACAATTACTCGTACATGAATGCATATTTGTGCATGCAACTCCAGCGCGGTCCGGCTGCATCAGTTGCAGTTTGTAAAATAACTTTATTTGAAATTGGTGAGCACTGGAGTTTTATTAATGTACAATAAAGTGTAATGAACGTAGGAGTTATAAAGTTTCCAATGGTCGAATATTTAATATTCGGATCGGCGCACAGTGCTCGGTTGCCATACAAGAGTTGGAAAAAAATAGAAGGAGTTGTTTGAATTTGATTGCCTAAAGGATTATGGCATGCTGATTTCAAAACTGAAACCGGTTTTTTGATACCGGTTTCAGTTTTCTCATAAAACTGGTTATCAGACATTTTTTTTGTGTAGACGCTTTAGTTGCTAGTACTCATCTCCCCAAACCCTTGCGGCCATAATTAATTTTGGTGTAAAGTTTAATAATAATTATAAAATATCAATGCAATTATTTTTTTAAATATTGCCAATTGAAAACCTAAGCTCAATCGTTTCCTTCGGTTTTGGATAGAACGCAATTTAAAAGACATCGCTAACTCACATTCTTAATGTGTTATGTTAAGACAATTGAAAAGCAGGTTTTCTAAATTAGCATATTATTCTGTAGAATCTGTTTCGAAGCTATACGAATTTTCTGATGATGAAGAAGACGAACGGCTTAATAAGGACGAAAACTGTTCTGCATTATCGTTCGTATTTTCATCTGCGTATATTTATCGGAGCCCAATAAAAATTTATTTCTGCGTTTAATATTTTTTTTTGACGAAAGCAATGGATCCGAAGATAGCAACAAATGTATCATTAAGTCTTTGTTAGTATCTTCTCGTCCCGTTTTTCGACAATGAGACAGCCGATATTTTCGAACATTCTTATGGGATGCTTCCAAAGCTTCTTCTGACAAAGAACCTAAAAGGAAACATGAAAATTATTCTTATTCAAAAGATCAATTGAATAATTGATACCAATTGGTAAATCAAAGAATTTGATTACTTCGCATCCGTGGACCAAAACTTTGTGGACAGAATTGGCATATTGTACCAACCATTTCTGAGGTACAACTCCCTGGTCTCTTTAAGCAGTTGGCCAAACTGCTCTTGTTGAATCTTCTTTCCACAAGACAAAATCCGTAGCACGAGTGAAAATTGGTAAATCAAATTTTTATCAAGCTTAGTTATTTCTGCCGCAATGTCTATATTCGAAAAAAAGGGGCGAGCAGTGTTTCCGTCGTTAGTTGTGCCAAAACCTTGGTTGACTTGGTCAATTATTAAACCCGTTTTGGACTTGAACTCTTTTTGTATTCGTGTTTTATTTTCAACGAATTTCGTTATATTTTCATTTCGAACTTGCCATGTTTTATTAGCTTCGAACAATGTAAATAGTACACTAGCTTGCAAAATTCGAACTTCGGAATAGAACTTTGCAATTTCATTGCAAAAAATATGTATTTTTATCGAAATGATATTGCAGAAGAGTTTTTTAACTTATTTTTTATTTATTTATTTATTTATTTAATTTTTTTAATATCCAAATTTTTATTGCTATCTGTTGCATTCACCACACATTCAGCAATATTTAATAACTTAAGACTAATTTTTGTACTTTCTGTCTTTTATGGACTACACCCAGTGGTGCAGCCATTGCCTATTAGCACAGGAGATCTGTTGTGGATTTTCTCTTCAGTCGGATGAAAGTGAAGGGGTTGGATGTGAGTTCCGATATCAGTGGATTTGGGTGGACTAGGAGTCTCAGATTGTGCGAAGTAGAGAGCTTTTTTATTTCTTGAGCGACTGTAGGAACTTTGAGGTCACGATGGATTTGGCTGTTTGTGACATAATAGGGCGCGTTTACAATCATTCTTAGGGTCTTTGATTGGAATCTTTGAAGTATTTCAACATTGGAAGTTGCCGCAGTGCCCCACAGCTGAATACCGTATGTCCAAACTGGTTTTAAAATTGCTGAGTACAAGAGCAATTTGCTATCGATTGAGACTTTGGAGTTTCGATTCAAGAGCCAGTGTAGATTTCTGAGCTTTATACCGAGTGATTTTCGTTTTGTAAATATATGTGTTTTCCAAGTTAATCTTCTGTCGAGGTGCATCCCAAGGTATATAGCCTCATTACATTGGGGTATATTTATGCCGTTGAAATTAACGGGTGGGCAGGTGTTTCGTTTCAGAGTGAATGTAACCTGGACTGATTTTCTTTCGTTCAACTTGATTTTCCATTTTTTTAGCCAGTCAGTAATTTTGTTTAGCCCACTCTGGATTTTAGAGGAAGCTAAGTGTGGGAGAGTGTCAACAGCTAAGACAGCAGTGTCATCTGCAAAAGTACCTATGGTGACTCCTTCAGCTGATGGTAAGTCGTACGTGTGAAGTAGATAAAGTATTGGGCCCATGACACTTCCTTGGGGTACGCCTGCTGAGCTTTCATGGAGCTCAGATTGTTCCTCACCTTGCTTTACGAAAAAATATCTATGTGTAAGATAGGCCTTGATTAACACATAGTAGTTAATGGGGAGTGTAGTTTTAATTTTGTAAAGCAGGCCATCGTGCCAAACGCTATCAAATTCTTGCAAGATGTCAAGAAACGCCGCTGTACAATATTTTTTCTGTTCGAATGCAGTGTGTATACTCGTATACTCAACAATCCTATGAACCTGTTCGATTGTGCTGTGTTTTTTCCTGATTCCAAATTGATGATTTGGAATTAGCTTTCGCTCTTCTATAATTGGGAGTAGTCTTTTCAGGAAAAGGGTTTCCATGAGTTTAGAAGCAATCGGTAACAAGCTAATTGGGCGATACGATTCAACTTTATCAGCGCTTCTTCCGGGTTTGAGAATCATTTTTAATTGTGACACTTTCCATTGGGGAGGTATAAAGCCAGATGTTAGTACCGCGTTAAATAAGTAAGTAAGATATGTCACTCCTTCTTCTGGAAGTTGTTTTACTATTTTTCCAGTGATAAGGTCGTACCCAGGGGCTTTTTTAATATTTAGCTTATCAATAGCTGCTCTCACTTCAGATTTGGAAAATTTACGTATGGGTAGGTCCATCTGATGGGTATTACTCAGAACACTTTTCACTTCTTCTGTTACACATGCTGGGGGCTCGATTTCATGTGGGGTAAATACTTTTTTAAAGTGTCGGGCAAATGTGAACTTATTTAAAAAGAAAATATCAGCACCAATTAACCGCATAGAGAAACACGCTCTTATAATACCTTAGTATCAAATAGGTTGTTTTTGAACTTTTGAACAAATTCCTCTACAACCTTACATGATGGAGCAAATCTGAGTGGAATTCGAATTTAGCATCCAAAAATCTATAAGCGACAAATACTTTGGTCCCCATCGCGAAATCTTGAAGGCTAGTGTAATTGTACAATAATATCAAAGCATGCAATATACTGAAATATGCATTTTGGAACTTATTTAAAAATAGAAAATTTCAAAAAGGAGGAAAAAAGCGGAGAAGGTTTTACTTTCTCCTGTTAGTAGACGGCCTAATGTGAAAAAAAGAGAAAAAAACTGTAGGAACTTTATGGACCTTTTTTTGTCTCCTAAAAATTGTCAATTTTATAGATTTTACATCAACAACAACTTTCAGCATTAATCCACTGTCAAATTTTTATTTCACATTTATTTTAAAATGAAGATTTATTGTTAGTTCTAAGATATTTTTTAGGAGATTCAATAAAATATATATATAATAAAAAAAAAAAATAAAAAAAAACTTATTGATTCTAAATTTTACATATTTAATCTTTGTAAAAATCATAAACTTAAATAAATACAGTTAGAAAAGGGTTTTTAATCAAAAAAAGTTCCCAGCTACTCAAACCAAATACTCTCTGTAAAGAATATGCGACAACCTCTCTTCAGTACTAAATTGTGTTGCTGGCTCGGGGCTGGGAACATTTTGATATTGTAGAGCTTTTTACCTTATGTGGATCGAATTTTGCAACTGTCTATTTAGAATTTATAGAGAGTATTTGCTCAAACACGGTATATTCTCCACTAGAAAGTTGTATGCAAAATCTCTTAGCTTTGAAGTGCTGTATAAAGCGAGAAAAAGATTTTTTTTTAAAGTTGTAGTTTTCTCTTAATTGGAGTTTTATCTTTCCAATGATACCAAAAACTTAATATTCTGACACACACACTTTTTTGATTTTTGTCCATAAAAGGAGCACTGTGGGGCGTACAGAACCAAAATGAAACAAAAAGTATTGTGTGGGGAACTCTCAAAATAAATAAAACGGATGCATTTCAAATGTAGTTTTTCTTTTTGCATTGAATAAAATCGAATATGAATGTTAGTGGCACATAGGAGAAATATCTCCAATTTGATATATTGGCGTACAAGGTTTTGAAAGAGTTTTTCAGTATTATGGAAAGCATTTGTAATATCATGAATAATCGCAGCTACATTTTAACTTTTATATTTAAAATATAATTTATATAACATTATATAAATTTATATAACTTTTATTTAGCAAACATTAATTTTTTTATATTAACTTTCAAAATTACATTTTTAGTTGTAAAATTTACAATTTGTCAGATAGTATAATTGGAAAAATTTTTAAGTATCGGTGGAGATACTTTTACATTATATTTGTTAGATAGTAGAATAGGAAATATGTTCCAGTATCGGTGGAGATACTCGAGCGTTGTATATTGGGAGCACTTTTTTAAACCAACATATTTTCTTTATATCAGAGTCTTGTTCATAACTGCTGGGTTTACCAGTTAGAAAGCTTCGAAACACTTGAAAAATGTATACCTTGACCATAGACACACATGCAATGTCGTCGAGAAGTTACTTCAAAAATCTCTTATAATTATTTTATGAGAAAATAAAGAAACGGTGTTCGGTTAAATCTTACTAAACTTAATAACAGGGGAGTAATGATCTACCAATCTCCCTAATATAATATTTTCGGATTTTGTGGGCACAATTGTTTTACTGCAAAAGCTCCATGCATACTATGTAGTATTAACTATTATTAATATTTCTTACACCATAAATAATTATGACTGCAAGGGGTTGGGGAATGAGTTCTAGCTACTGAGGCTTTCGACTCGAAGAGAAAAAGATTCTTTTGAAACAAGTATTTTTGAGACCAAGCTCGGGGCATGATTTGAACCTGCGGATCTCTGAGTGTGAGTCTAGCATGCTTACCACTAGCCCACAGAAGGCGGCTATTACGATAAACTAGTCCCCGGCAATCAGATTCCAAATATCTTGTGTACTTCCAAACTTTCATATGTTGTATGTATGTTGCCCGCTGCTGTATGGTTGTGCATTTGTTTGGCGGACATTGGAATAAACCCGAAATAAGTCGTGCTTTTTGTCATCCTTGCTTATGCAAATAGTGCGATGGCAACAACATAAGAAGAGAGTAACTCTAAGATACAATTCTATATTATTCTACAATTGAGGGAGCTTATTTATCAGTAAGAAACTATCGGCAATTATTAATATAATTTAATTTTGAAATTTATATATATGAATGAATGAATGAATGAATGAAATAAAAAGGGAAAATATACCTCGACCAATTTGATCTATTGTACTTCTCCTGTACCTATTAAAGGTATTCTATTAGTCCAACAGTTCTAAAGAAGCTTAGTACTGAGTGGGGTTCATTGCTCTAATGTCGCTGCACTCGGGCCAGTAATGCCCCAGATATTTCTTCCTACTGCGAGCTAAGGCTTCGCAGTTCGTTAGAAAGTGCTCTGATGAACCTACACGTGTTTACTGATGACAGTACCAGTTTTATGAGGTGGCTTCTTAAACGACAGTGGCCTGTGAGGTGACCTGTCAGAGTTCTTAAATTGTTTTTGCTTAACTGTAGACATAGAGCTGCACGTTTTGAGCCGTAGTCCCCAATCATGAGCTTGGATTGTCTAAGTTTTGGTAGTGAGGCCCAATAGCGTGATCTTCTGAATTTTTCCTCCTGTATTAAGAATGATTCAGGCCCAATAAAAGGTGTGGGTGCCCCAAGGTGAGGGTCCTGGCAAGACTGTCCGCTTTTTAATTTACAGGGATCCCAGTGTGTCCTGGGACTCATATTATGGACAGTTTATTGAGGCTTCCTAACTTACTTAAAAGCTCTACGCATTCCCATACAAGTTTAGAATGAATGTTGTACTAATTGATTTTTTTATAGTTGCTTGACTGTCAGACATAATGACCCACAAGGTTACGTCGGAGGTTAAAGTCAGCACAGAGGTGAATTGCATGTATCTCTGTCTGGAATATGCTGGGTGATTTCCACATTGGTTCTGAGTGGTTGACCCTCGGCCCAAATATGCCGGCTCCTATCCCTTCTTCTGTTTTTGAACCATCTGTGAACCACTTGGTGGTATGATCTTTAAGGATATCTTGAAGTGATTCCGGTTTCCATTCCTTCTTGTTCCCAAGCACAACTGTGAAGCGTTTCTCAAAGTTATAACTACTGTAATATGTAGCGGAGTAAGATCTAATAGTGTTTCCATTGCTACTGTGGGCACGTTTTCATAGCTCCGGTAATACCTATGCATGCTAGTCGTTGTACTTTGTTCAAAGTGTTCTTCATGGTGAGCAATTTGGTTCTTTGGCCCACGTCACTGCTCCATATGTTAGAACCGGCCTAACTATCATGGTGTACTCGTACAGCCATTTCAAAATATAAGGTTTGAATAATAAAGAGTCCTCTCTGTATTAAGTCACAAAGAGTGCTTTTAAATTTACCTCTTGATATTACTACAATGTCGTTGGCATATCCTTGACTGGTGATGCCGTTGTGCTGTAGCAAATCAAGTAGTTTATCCACCACTAGGCCCCACATGAGTGTGGAAAGTACTCCTCCCTGCGGGCACCCTTTTGTGCACAGCACTTCTATTGCGGTATCGCCCTCATTCGTCTCTATTATTCTCGTTTGAAGCATAGAACTCACCCAGCGGGTTATGGCTGTTTCTGTATTTTTCCTGCGGAGTGCTCTCCCAACCGCCTGATACGAAGTATTATCGAAGACTCCTTCAATGTCAAGGAAAGCACAGATAACTATTTCTTGATTCTCTACTGCGATTCTAATGATATCAGTTAGCTGAAACACGGCGGTCTCCGTGAACTTTCCTCCTATGTATGCATGTTGATATCGATTTAGAGGTGATGTGACTAGAGTGTGTGTTCTTAAATAATTGTCCATAATTTCTGAAAGATTTTGGAGAAGTGAAATCTTTATTCCTTTCTGTAAAAGGGCGAGCACTATGCCATCTGCGGCTGGTGTCTTGTAGGGCTAAAAAGTCCCTACAGCCCAATGTGGTGTTATTATCTTTGTAGCAAGTCTCCAATCTTCCATACTTGTGTGAAACCTTTTTGAGGTAAGTCTTTCTTCGACGGTTGTTGCGTCTGAAAATTCTGTTTTCAAAAGAAGTTCCACCCTCTGTTTGTCATTCAGTTCGTTACCATCCGTTAACTTCAGTGCCATCCTACATTCTGTTTTAGCCTTCACCAGTATCTTGTGTAGCCTGGCACCTGTCGATGTGGATGAAATATCTTCACAGAAGTTCCTGCAGCTATCTCAATATTATACTTGGTTAATGCTCTAGTAGAGGGTACGCACGTTGGATCTTAACCAGTGTGTTATTCCACCAAGGTGTTTTATTCCCCCTGTTGCTAGAGCTATCTCTGCAAGTAGATGCCTCTAATATTACCTTATCTATCTTCCCTAGACGCTTTCAATCTCTAGCAATTGATTCGTCTTTGCACTGAAATTGAAATGGCCTAGCTTATCAGATAGGTCATTCATGTACTCATTCCAGTCTGTATTTCTAGGGTTTTTCCTAAGCACCTTCTTAGGGGGTTTTCCTTTGAGAGAGTACTCTATTATACTGTGATCAGAAAGAGATGGTGCCGTTGATACTCTCCAGTTTCTTATCAAGTTAACCATATTTAGGTTCCCTATCGTTAGGGTTAAGACCTCCTGCCTAGTCCTTGTGACAAATGTAGGGGTATTTCCCACATTGTAAAATTCTAGGTCATTACTTATAATAAACTCTAATAGGTACTCACCCCTCGTGTTCGTGTCACTGCTTCCCTATTCGGTGTTATGTGCGTTGGCGTCGCATCTAATTAATAGAGGCAGTGCCTTTTCCTTGCAGTATTGCAGCAGTCCTTGTACTTTACAGGGTGGAATGGCGTAGGAGTCCCCTTGGAAGTTTTGATTACCACCGATGTAGGTAGATGTCTCGATGTCATCCAAGTCTCGACTCATAAATTCTGAAATATAAAGATAGTTGGTGGAATATTTAACCATTATGCAGTCACGAGGTTTCTCGGACCTGGGATCCCAAATTACTTTAGTATTTTTCTCTGTTAGTCCTCTTACCTGTCCTCGATAGTGCCAGGGCTCCTGTATCAGCGCCGCCCCAAGGTTTTCTTGAGTGAACTTTCGTGAGATGACAGCCGAGGCTGCTTTGGCATGGGGGAGATTCACCTGTGCCACGCTGAAACAGACATATTCCATTATTGCAAAGGAGTTTAGGGGATTGGGTTACTGCCCAATCCATTTTGCAAATCTTCTTCCTCCGACAAGGGTTACTCGCCTTCTCCTTCCAAGTTCAGCATGGCTAGGTCTATGCCCTCAATCAGCTCCTGTGAAGTCGGAATTTCTTTATGGGACCAGGGTCAGTATCCATAGCCTGGTCATCACTCTTTTGTGGCTCGCCAGTCGTTGTTGTCCCTGAGGGTGGTGCGGCTTTCTTGGCAATGTGGGCATGCACCTTGCCGGAACGGAAATTGAGCATTGGTTTCCATGGTTTCGATGGAATCATCGTCTATTGCCGCGGCTATATATTTTGCTGTCCCCTCATCACGGCTGTTGGCGATCCTCCAGAGCTTGGTTTTCACGCCCTAGTTTTGCGCTTGGATGATGCTCTCGTGTTCTTGTCTTGAGGTTCTCCGAAGGAACACAGTGATGTTTTGGATATTTGGCACTTCTGATCTGATGCATGGTCTGAGTTGCGCCCCGTTCCATGGCAGTTTTGGAATTGTTTGTTGCAGCGATGTCGAGGTATTCTCGTCGGAGCAATCGATCAGTGATGTAGCTTAGCTGATGTATCGCTTATGGCGAGGGTGGTTGATGTCCTTCGTTCTGTTCCCTATAGATTTTTGTGAAAGTGCTTGGCTTTCTTTACCTCGATCTCTTGGGTAGGAGTGATCTGGTCACTTTTTCTCTTCAGCTATTGAGAGAGAGCGTTCTTAGCTCTATGTTCCTCTGCTTTTTCTCTAGCCACCCTACCATCTTTGAGGTATCGAAGATACGATTTAACACTGGATCCACAAAGGACTCTTCTCCGTGGATCATCTAAACCGCCTGGCTCTCCTAGGGTTGGCAGCTCGGCAAAGCGTCTCTGGCCCTTTTCCTATTTCTCCCTTCCCATCTTTTTCCCTCCTCTCAGTGGGTTTCCCTGAGTGAACGCGGTTTGATGGGTTGGCCGTGGGTTCATTTCCTGGCCTGGGAGGTGGGGCTGCTGCGGTAAGTACTTTTTCGACAAGAGGGGTTTTTCCTTTGCCTGTACCTACAGCTTGTTCCGATCTATGGGGTGTTCCCCTACGACTGGTGTTGGATCTAGGTGTGTCGTCTAGGTACTGCTATTCTGCTGCATTGGCAGCCTCTGTTGCGGAGTAGTCCTGCCAATTTGCATTTGTTTTTGTTTTTTAATTCTCCATACACAGATTCTTTTTCAAACGGGACTGGGAAAGATCGGCCATGTTAAGGTCATCATTAAAACCTGATTCGGCCCGGTTTCCGGAGTGCGCCATTATAGTACAGCCGGTATACCCCTTGGCTTCAAATTATATTTATGTATATAACAAATAGACAGTATTTGCTACATAATACTTTACTCTTGATGTTGTGTTTCTTAAAGCAAATATTCGTCAGATATGTGTGCATTTCGATCTATTACATTTGAAATATCTCATTAAATATATGACTCCAAACTAGTGAATGCTAATTTTCCGAAAAGGTGTTTAGAAAGCTATAAGCAATTGCCTCAAACTCTAAAAAAGAAATACTAGAAAATTCACAAACTATAGTGGGATATACGCTGGCGGACTTGAACATGACGCCCTACACTTCGTTATTTGGGGCGCCTCAATATTATATTATTTCTTAGTAGTTTTTAAAGACATGCTCTGACAATGTGTTCTACTATTGTAAAATCTTTTACATAATACGGTATAATTTTGGGAATTTACTATATAGTCGTCGATTTAAAGGACTGTAAGTAAATATATCAAGTATTTTGTTGATATGTACTAACCTTTGAAATATACTAATGGTGTAAAACCCTGGATCCACGTCGATGGTTTCTATATTCGATGTTTTCTCTGTTCGATCTCAAATTGGTTTCCAGACTTCCAGATCGAGCATTCTTAAGAAAAACTTGTTACGGTAATATTTATAACCAAAGATTCAACGATCTGCTTAGTTCTTTATGAATTGTGCATGATTTGGCACTGGCAACTTTAATCTGATAAAAATTTTGACAAATTGTCAGTGTCAAATCTTCGCTGTCTGAAATTGATGGTTGCATAACACTGAAAAATACTGAAAACATATTTTCAAAGAGAGTGATGTGTTGCCGAATATATGTGAAATATGCACAAGCCGCGTATGTTCTAGGAAAGCATACTTTCGCATAATTGGCATGCTTTCTGATAACATCATAATGTTCGTCCCGGGAAGATATACAAGAATATTTCTGCTGTTATCGAAAGTGTTGAGTTAACCCCAAAAACTCGAACTCGCAACAGATATCATTAGCGAAACATTAGGCGCATTAGCCCGGGAAAAATTCTGCATATATACCTCAGATTATTGTCTTACAAGGTTCACGTAGCCATTTGTCTAGTTTTTACTGTAATATGTGTTGAGCGATAATGCCAAGAAGGAAAATAATATAGACCCATCTCGTATTGGTTCTCCATTTAAATTAGCGCCCTCAGACGTGGTCGGTATGGGCCTATACTCAGATTCACCACTGCCTACACCAGTGAAGTGTGTTTTAATGGTGGCAACCACCCTACGAAAGTCATAAAAGGAAAGCCATAAAGGAAGAACTTCATTTTGCCGGCGGCAGCAGTCAGAAAACATCACACATCTGTTGAACAGATTTCACTGGGCTATATATGCGTACAAAAAACAATAACAACAACAAATGTTAATTATTTTCATAATAATGCATTCGTGTACCGCACGACAAAATCTGCCGTGAAGTCTGTGCAGGACGGCATAAAAATTGAGAGGGAATCATGAAGAAGCAGAAAGTGTCTGGTCCCCTATGGGGGCGCATGTGGTTCAGCAACAGTTTCTATATTTATGGAGCAATTGTTGTAAATGAGAAAAGTACAAAATTGTCAACTAAAAATAATCTTCTCAGTAAATAGTGAAAGAAGTCGGTGCAGTTGACGAAAATTACGCGTGTGACAAAAACCACAGGTTGATGTTAGATGTCAATTGGTACACCGAGGGCACAGGACCGCTGTTCTCCAATCGCACTGTTCTTATTATGTTAAACGTATTTACATACTTCCACTGTAAAGAATAAATGCCCTAACGAACTAGATTTATATGAATTTTCATAGCGGTGGTAATCCGAGGACTGCACTTCAGCACTTGTGCAGTTCGTTTACGTCACAGGCTTGGCACATGCGCCTGCTTCCTCTGCTTCCTCTGCTCTATGCAATACATTTCGGGACCAGTGACAGGTAGTCTTTAAAAATACAATACAAACAGGCGATAGTGAGAGGCTTCCTGGCTCATCAATGATCTGCAATTGATCTGAGCAGCTCACCTTCAGTGTTTGCCTTAGGAACATCCCTACTACTGTTTGTATTTATGCCCTCGAAGTTGCTATACGAATAGAAATGAATGCAGTTGAGATGTAGTTTATTTTCCTCTCAAAATACTGATTTCAGTTGTGTACTTCCTCGCCACCAGATTTTCAGCGACAACAAAAGCAATAAGAATAAATTTATATACCAATTTATTGGATTTTTGAGTGCATGTTTGACACCTTGGCAGGTAGTAAAATGCGTCTTTTGACACCTTCGGAGATAACCAGCGCATTTTCCCCTTCCTGAAGTTTTCAAGCCTGTGGTCGCCATATTACAAGTGTGGAATTTAAATTTGGCATTTCAGCATTTTAAGGCAGTACGAGCATATTCGGGTGTGCGATCAATTTGTATGGCTATAATGTTAGTGTTATCGATACTTGAAAATAATAACCTTTCAACGCACCATTTGAACTGATATTTACAAGAAGTTCATATAAGCGTAGCCTCTTTAAGGAAAGAGTTTTCTGAAATAGTTAATACGTAAGTCGTTCAAGTACCTTTCTTACTCTTATGAACGTTTTATTCATATCACATTTCTTTGATGGCAAACCTCAATTGCCATAAAGTACTTTTCGTTTCTGTTATTTTGTTAGAATGTTTCTTGTATTTTAATGTAGCATGTCCCTTTTTCATAGCCTTCCTCTTAACAAATCGTTTGCCTGTTTCCCGCCTTAAATTTTCCGGAATGTTTTCTTTGCAGTAGACGCACTTCCGTATTCACTAAAGTGTTAGAAACATCCGAAAATCATAAAAACAACATATTTTTTGCTGAAAAATCAAAAGTATTTAGTTGCAACAATAATAAAGAAATGTGCCTAAATTATCTGTAGAAGCATTCCTCGTAGAAGTGGACAAGGAAGTGCTTCAGTTTCGTGAAGTATTGACTATAATTCAATTCGTATTCGTAACTCAATTCAATATAAATTTAAAAGAGAAAAAAACAGACTCAGAGATAAAGATAGAGAGAATATTCAGAGATAGTCTGAGAGGGTGCAATTATAATAAAGCATTACAAAAACAGTTTTGATGCATTTATGAGCAATTCGTATCTATGTATATACAGATATTGTAAATAAATTTCAGAAATGTGCAAAGGTGAATTTAGTCTTTCGAAGCATTCGTGTTTTTTAAACTCCATACTCACTGAAAAAATTAGAAACACATACACACATATACGACTATAGACACATTTCCAATAAAATAAGTTTCGCAGACGGATAATGAAATAATTTTTTATATATTCCCGAACGCACAATTCCCCTGTTGAAATAAAATTTCCCGCAAGCCTACATATTATCCACAAGTTTCCTCTATATATAATTCGCTGAGTCGGCACTAGTTTGGAAAGAAAGAAATTCATACATATATACAAACGTCCAAATTGATTCTAGAGAAATTGACACATTCACAAACAGTAGTCAACTGCCGAATCTTTCTCCCACAAGCGTGGCAAAGAGCAGTTTCTCCAAGGTCTATTGTTTCCATGTGCTTAGCCCACGGAAAATAAACCGTCATTATTCTTAACAATTTCTCCTATCAAAACACAAAAGAAACCTTGACCTTTTTTTGGAAATAACAGGTAGCAGAGCTTTAGTCCATCTACTGTCTCTAAAGACCTCCCATTGTAGATGCTATGCATACTCGTACGCAATCCAATTACAAATTGTGACCTTAATGGTAGCAAGTAAGGGAAGAACAAGATCAATGCCACTAAAACTGCTCTCGGACGCTTTATTCACAAGCACGTTCGCACCTACTTTTCCATAGCGCCCATGTGTCCTGGAACCCATGTTAACATCAGAATGGTATGCTTTTCAACATAGTTTAATACCACTGTTTACAACACTAGTTTGTAAGTGATAATAGTGGGAGTATCGACTTCATGTTACTGCATGTCGCAAGCCTGGATGTCACTGCAATCACAAATATATCTGCCACTGTTGTCCATCACATAATCCACATCGCCTTCAAGATCTCAGAAATTTTTGCCTGAATGACAGAAGCATGGAGACTTAAAGACGAAATGAAGCGGAGCATTATTGTGTTCCTCGAACATCCCACAACCCGATACAAGATCTGGTTTGGAGCCATCAGTAAAGACGCAACGGTACTAGCTACCGGAGGCAGTTTGAAGAATGCAGTACCATATTCCTGTTCTTGCATACGTGGGCATAGAGAGATTATCAGTTATTGCCAAATATATATACAAGAGCCAAACACGCACCAAACCACTCCTATTGTGCTTTTCGCCTTCAGTTGGCGTTTAGGGCCTCTCCTGGAATAAAAAAAACAAGATTCAGCAACGTACAAGAAATTACCATACATTTCACCACCTTGTGATATAGTCTTCTTCCACCACCGATGTGTAGGCCTTATAAATTCAAAGTACTTTCCGCGCCAGATCAAGATGAAACCACTGTTTTTTAGTTCATTAAACATTACATATTTACACGCCTTAGAAAAGTTATCTTTATTAGACAGTTCAAAGGATGGAAATATTTTATTTAAATGTTAACCAAAATCATGACAGAGCTTAGAAACTTACAGTTAAATAAAATTGGTTATTTATTTTTTACACAATAATATTATGTTATATTAGCTTAAAATGAAGTATGGGGAAATAAGTTTTAATATCTCGTACCTTTTGATCTTAAATATAACACTCTTTAAGGGAACTGTCATATTTTCACTTACACAATATTTGTGAGAAAAAGAGAAATATAGTCGCCATTCATTTCTAGGTAAAAAGTTTCCATCAAAACTGATGTCAATTCCGGAATCAGTCCGTTTGCTCTCAACTTCTTACCTTTTGCTAAAATTAAAAAAAACTAGTTTGTTCCCAAAGTTTGACTTGATAAGTAGCGAATTTCTTAATTAAATTAATTAATTAAATTTGAATACAAATCAAATTTTACAATTACAAGTTAAATTTTCAATTCTTAATTCGTATGCGCACAATGGATCCAAAAACAAATAATTATACATGACATGGGGAAAATAAAAAAGGGGAAAAACAAATGGGATAAAATTGAAATGAACGCTTATGAATTTGAAATTTTTTTAATTTTGTACAGCAAATTACCTGCAGCAGATATTAAACGGCAAAACAAATAAGTATAAACTGCGCCATGCTATGTTGTTGCTACATTTCCGGATAATTTTCCATCTGCACATGGAAGGGTGGTAGGGGTAAAAAGAGAAATTGTTCAGTAAACAGAAACTTCAGTGGAACATGAATAATTAAATGTTAGAAATTATGAAAAATTAGTTGCTTTAAGAATTCCAAAGAAATAAGTAAATAAATATTTATATGCGAAGTAGAGAATTGTATTGGAAAAGTGTAACATTTTATATGGAGGGGGAAATGGAGCAGTACGGCAGCGCCTATTCACAATTCCCCTATACGAGTATATACGGCTCAACAGTTCTGCATGCAATTCCTAAGCAATGGCTATGCCGGTTGCATTGGTTTTACTGCATTTGTATTCGTATTTATGTTTGTTTTGTTTCTTTTTGTTGCAAGTTGTTTTGCCGTGCCGCATGCAGCAATACTTCATTATTTTAATGAACGATGTATAGAACTCATCGCTCGTTTAATACTATTCCAATCATAATCGTAATCATAATCACAAATTCAATGCGTCCTCTTCCTGTTGGTTTGTTTGTTTGGCTGTTGGTGCGTTTTCATATATACATTAATAAAAGGTTTTTCTTTATTTATTTTTATTGTTGCGTTCCTTTGGATACACGTGATTGCGTATTGTTTGTGCTGTGGTTGGTGCAGAATCAGGGAAATGGAGGAACTCCCTACTGCCAGAAGCAAGCGTGAGGAACATGTGTAATGTGCCCCTATGTTGAGTTCAATTCAGCGGAGTTTATTCCTTCATTTGTGTTGTTTGGTGTCTGCGGTGCACCTTGAGTTGCCATATTTTTGCAATAGCGCTACATTAGTGGAAATATCAAAGTGAATACTTTTTACGTTGCTATGAGCAATAATTCCACACCTCAGGCAATGAACTGGCTTACAAATTTCTCAGCATTTCAAAATCTAAGAACTTGTTTTGTTTTTTACGGCTACATGTGGCAACTCCTTGGTGCAAGTATCTGCCAAACACCCCAAGAATTAACCTGTCAACGGTGCAAGGCCATATTTCGGATTAAAAGTCAACCGCAGTCGCATTTATTTCTTCCCCCGAATCGACAATCCAATTCAAAGGGGTAAGTCAAACCCCGAGTGTTGCCCCTCCATCTAGCAATGGCATAGATACCCATGCACTTGAGCGCTTACAGATTTACGATTACAGAAACAACAACTACAATACAAAAAGGAAAACACTCACGTCTCAAGGAAACATCCAACTGAAGTGTAAAGATCGCAATAACACTTTGGAAAATTATTCTCGTATTTTCCCAGTTTCCATGTCTGGTGCAGCAGCACTTAAGGATTATTTCTGTGGCCATACGGATTTTATGGGGCTGCCACAGACACAATAGTTTCAAGATCATTTCGAAGACGCAGTTGCAGTTGCACTACGCTCAGAAGATATTCGTACTCGACTTCAAGTACACTTGCATTTATGTACTGCTTAAGTATTCAGATACTTTGGTGTTTTTTTTTCTTTTGTTTTTGTTTTATTTTTTGTAAGAAACTTCCAAATGTACAATTTTCTCTTTGGAGACTTTACGACTTCTGCTTTTTCCCTACTTCAGCCCGTCTGCCAAGTGCGGAGTTGCTCTAGTTGTTTTGTTGCAGGCTGCGTCCACTTAAAATTTCCTCTACCATATGTGCTGCTTATATTTTATTTCTGTTAGTATTTCCACCGTCTGGTCCTTTTTGCGCCGCAGTTAGCCACTTCAAAATTCATTAAGAAAATTTCGGTTTTTGCAATTTTTCCTGATACGAGAATAATTTTCTCATTCGTGTTGGTGTTGCTAGTACCTGCACAGTTCTTTTGTCATTTGCTTTGAGTGTATTGTGCATTTCTCAGATACTTTCTGTGTTTTAAATATGGGGCGTAATATTTTAGCTCTTAGTACCAATTTGGAACTTGATGTTCTTCTAACTAGAAAAATATGAAATGTGTTTATTTAAAAGTGCATTATTTAAGGATTTTTCGAAATAATGGCCACGGAAAAATAGCTCACAGTGAAAATGAGCAATCATTGGAAAACTGTTTCTTTTTGCAATGAAATATTATTAACGTCCATTTTGAGTTTTAAGTATTTTTCTCTTATATTTTTAGGCTGTCGAAAACGTTATTAGTGCATGAGATGCTTCATAACCCACCTTAGAACCTGTAGACTATATCAAACATTTCTGTCACATCATATACGAGTATAAGGCTTTCCATTGAGCTCAATTGACCTAGAAAAATTAAATAAAGTCAATTATTTATTATCGCTTCATAATTTTTATACGATTGAAACAAATTTTTTGGCATTTTGAAAGGAAATCATATTTACTGAAGAATAAGAACAAAACAAATGTTATTTATACAGTTTGTCAAGAAAGTGTTTTCACATTGCATAAATGCAGTGGTATTGTTTCAAATTGTTAATAAAATTTATATATACTCGTATAGGGCTTTTTATATTAATTTTTTTGTCTATTTACCAGCAGTGGAATACTTATTTACAAATAGCATCAAAAACTACACAATTTAGCATGAAAATAAAAATTTAACAAAAACAAAAATCTTATTCAAAATTATAGTGTCAAGAAAGTGTTTTCACATTTGGTTTATTAAGCAGTTTATGCATAACGGAAATGATTTACCGCTATATAGTCACTGTTTTTCTGTATATAAATCTGTTATGTATGTGGAAAATTTTATATTCAAGCTTTACAAAAACAAAAATGTGCATTCCAATATTTGAATTGAGTATTAGAACGGATACGTTGAACGAGATTTTAGTGCTGATTGTTTGGCATTGATAAGGAATTAAGTTATAAAAAACCAGGTGTTGAAATAGTATGCCAGTCACATCAAAGTCAATAACAATGTAGCCGCACTTCTATGCAAATGTCTCAATAAATTCCCAAAGAATTCTCTTATCGATATACTTTTTTTGTTGACAAAAATCCTTATTGCAAGGATTACAGAAAAGTGAAGTGGCAAACACAACCTAATAAGATATGCACATGCTGTATAATGACGCTCGATAGAATTATAATGTACTTATTTACCTAGAAGATACCATAAAAACAACTGACAAAAGTCTGTATAAGCAACCAGTGCAAGAGGTGGTAATGGTAAATAAAACATTATCACTGATAAGAGTGCGTCACAAGTTGAACTCATCAAATATGCACGATATGTGTACTAGGGATCGATTGAGGAAAATGTTGAGCGTACAAAAGTGCCCACAAAGAAAATTATGCAGGTAGGAACCACAACAAAGCAACAATTTCAAGTAGAGGAAAACTGTCGCTCTTTAGCTGCGAAGCTGGCGTGGCTAGCACGGCGTGAGTTTTCCCTCTGCAATAACAATACGACAGACATCGACAGACCATACTAGTGAGTGGGTGCAATATGGTAACCATATTTACACAGTGATCCCGCATACGCCAGAGCGAGACAATCGATCGCATGTGGCTCGCTCGTTGCAGCACTATTACTTCTGTTGTTGTTGTTGTGTTGCTTGTGCTGCACTCGGACAAAAACAACAAACGCACGATTTTGATGTTGAGGAATTAAAGAACCAAAAGAACTATCACAGACCGTTTCGTAAATGAAACGATTGTGAGATTCTCAACTCAAATCGAGTGTTGCGTACGCGCTGAAGTTTTTGTGTTTATTCCGTTTCGGGATGTCAATGCAGACGCACGCAATAACGCATTACAATACAGAAGCGTAGGAGTAGTGAAGTTTGTGTCCAGAGTGAGACATATCCACACACGACAAATTATTGAACAGTGTTTGGTGTTTAGCAGAACAAGAAAAGCGCGCGTAAACGTTTTTCTTTTTAACTAAAATCATTAATAAGTTGTATTTGCAAGAAGACACTTTCTCTGCTTCAGGCAGAATATGAACTGCGGCTAATTGTAACAGTGGCATTGCCGTTAGTGAACTTACTTGTGATAGTGAAAATTTATATAAACAAATAGAACAACTTTGTGAAATGCTTCCACCATGAACACAGCCATGAATGTGCTTATTTAAAATTAAAACAATCAATATTAGTGACTACAGGAAATTTATCTGATTTCCGATTAAACACATTATATTCGATCAGAAACCGATTTCAAGATGTTTGTTACTGTGGATAATACAAACACGTTCTTCTCAGGTACTTTCCTATACATTGATAGTACTGTTCCTTCTCATGTGTAGTAAAATACTTAACAAATACACTGAATTGATTTATGATTTTAGCATTAGTTATATGTAATAAAAAAATATATCAAGCAATACCATGACTTTGAAAAACTGGTATATATTTATTAACTAAAATTACAATTAACTTAGTTCAATCGAAGAGTAATTATGCTTACTTAACTGACCACATTGATAAATTAAATAATTACCTTAACTTAACATAAACAGACTACAATAGATCAAAGCTTTCTTTGGTTATTACTTTTAAAATTAAATACAAAATTTAAGTATTAAATAAACTATAAAACTAAGTCTTTTTGTAATTCGCACAGCAAACATAAATGAATTGTTTGTGTAAAGGCTCTTAACACGGAGAATCAAATATTTACAGACTTGCATAGTCACGGTTATAAATACTAATAACAATTTAGTTCATATGTCTCCCTTACTCCTTACGTAGCGGTTGCTTAGTATTGGTGCTTTATAAAGGACGTTTTACACCTTCTTGATTACCAATATAATTTTACCGGAGGCCGCCACATAATTAGGGACATTTCCGTGCCCTTGCACTTTATTTCAATTATTTCATTTTAATAAATGATATAGTAAAAATGAACATTTTTATTTTTTAAACTAACGGATTTTGTTGACTGCAGTTCTCCGTGGTTTCGAATTTGTAACTTACCCACTCGCTACCTTAATACCTATGAAATACAACCAGTCTACTTTGATTTCGTATTCTGCATCCAATGGTTGTTCCACCTCTGTCAAATGAATTTGGTGTATTTATTGAAACTTATTAGTAACCATAAAAATTCTGCAAACCTATTTCACAACGATTTCTAAAACATGCATTATTATTTAATGTATGGTTCCTGATTCAATCACCAGGTTGATATACGATTCATATGGATCAAAATATTATTATTAAACGGGTTATTGCAGAATATAATTATAGAATAAACTGAAAACCTACCGACAGGGGTTGCCACATCCATATAATTTTCAAACCTTTATTTCCATTTTTCAAAACATACCATTGTTGACGATTTACATTAGATCTACTAACAAAGCACATTAGCTCTATTGTTGTTTTGGGCGAAAAAGCAAAAGTGTATCTCAATTGGAAGAGACTTACAAAATCAGCGGTAATTACTATTCACATTTTTCGAAGGACAATAGCAGACGGCACTAATTCAAATAATAATAAAATATATTTTTTAGTGACTAATGAAATTCCGGTAATCTTCGTGGTAGCAATTACATAAATAACATTGATTTTGATGAATATACTTCATCATCCTAGTTGTAGCTTTAAATGATATATTTTTGCATTCTCCTGCATCATCCTAGAAAACTTGTTTACAGCGTGTTTGCGAAATCGCTTAATTTAAATGAAAAATCCAAAATTTTTCTAAATTATAAATTTTCTGACCACTAAATTTTGAAATAATAAACAATTTTCATATTTTTCTAAACTACTTTAATTTAAATTTCTACGACAATTTACAAATATAATAGTTTTCATTTAGTTTAGGTGGGAAATTAGTTATATAAATATGTACTAATTGGAAATTACCAGTAATTTTCGGAACAATAGAGTCAACTCGAACAGATCATTTTGAATTTGTTTGATGTGCAAAGTGCTAACCCTTTCTTCTCGAATCTATGGTCTCCCAATCGTCTTCTTTTTTTCCAAGTATAGTACACTTTGTCCTTGCACTCATACTTCATTATATTGCAAAGTGTAAATATAACATACATGCAAACAAACACATACCTACAACAAAGACTCGTAGGCTTCTTTCTTAAAAGTCCATACACAATTCCCGCACATTTATTCTTGCAAACACTTACAACAAACACATTGATATACCAGTATACCTGGATACTACAGTCCAACTGTTATTGATTAGGAACTTCCCTTCACTTGCAGACAATCCGTATTATTTCTACAATGACAACAAATCGCCGCGCACACCGGACTCCCAATCCTCCAGCAAAGGTTTCTCCATCTTCAAGCGGCGCAACTCAAAGGGCAGCAGTCCACGCGTTATGATACCGGAACAAACGCGTCTAATCACTTCGGCGAATCTCGATTCTACCGCCACAATCGCACTGGGTAGTCCGCGGGGCAGTTTCGGTTCGTTGGGCGGTTTCTCACATGTAAGTATCCGCTGCAATAAATCATATCATCAGCATTTCCAGTGGAAATTTCCGATTAATCTTAAAATCAACAACTTCCTTTCGCGTGCTCTTCTAATTTGGTTTTTTCATCTTCACATCTTCACATAATGTAGCAATCGTTTGAGCTGCAGCCATTGATGTATCGCCAACGTTCATCGAACTCGCATTCGGAAACATTTCGCGAACGGTTGGGTTCCTACAATGAGTCCTCCACATGCAGCATAGAACTCGATGATGTTTTTAATGCAATGCCAACAAGGTGAGTTGTGCTGGGAAGTTGTGGAAGTGAGGAAGTTGAAATGACTGACTATATTTGAGTCGTTCCGCATATGATGAGCAGCAACATAAAAATATATGATGTTGCCGATCATGATGACGTCTGCAGCTGCTGACATCTGAGATTAATTCGCTAATCCTACAATAAAACGTTTTTTGTTTTTTCGTCTTTATAATATTTCCAGCAAAAATCATCATACTTTGCCGAGCACTGGAATACGACGACATTCGTTTGGAAATTGGCGGCAAGCAAGCGAACGGCATATGCTGCATAAGAATGGCGCGCTTGCATCACCGGATGAGGTGCCAAATATGATGGCCCCACGACCGCCTGTTGTGTCACCCAACAAATATCGTGGCTCACACAGACGCAGAGGTAGGTGTGATTATTCTTAAATATTTTCTCACTTATGGGTAATAAAACTACATAATAAATCTTTTTTGTAACAATTATTATTGTGGTGATTTAAACGTCATCGAAAATTTATGTTTTTAAAATAAATTTAGCTTTAATGTTGACTAAAAAAATTGCTACGATGAGAATGTTTATATCAGATAAACCACACAAATGTATCTGTTTCTGATACCGATTGAAAACACAATGGAATAAGGTAGAGTAAATGGGCAAAATTTCATAGAATTGCTGTAAACAACCTTAAGGCATACTCGGAGGGTTGCAGGTTCAAATCCTGCCCTGGACTTGATCTCAAAACTCGTTCTTTCTAAAAATCTTTTTCTCTTCGAGTCGAAAGCCTCAGTAGCTAGTACTCATTCCCCAGCCCCTTGCAGTCATAATTAATTATCATGTAGGATATAATAATAATAATAAAAATAATGATAACCTTAAGACATTTTAATACAAAACTGTAGGAAATCGTTTTGTCTGCTCTAAATATCATGCAAAAATTTTCACACTTTTTCGCAATTTTCCACTTTCCAGTTTAGAAATTTGGTTGCGTTCTAAACTTCGGGGCAATTCCACGAATATTGTGGTGAAAATATTTCTTGCATTTGCACTTTTGCAACACTATTTGCCTCAAATCATGAATAACCCTGACAAGTCAATAACTCCAACGAAAATCAGTGGCAGCAATCTGGTGCAATATGTGTTTATCATTACTCCCTTTCTGGAGTTGTCGCGTGCAATCGCATAAGTATTCCGCAGCCATTTCGCATATTAAACAGAATTGTTAGAACTGCGACAGTAATGTGTGCTATAAATTTTCATATCAGAAACTCTCATTTTTAGCACTGGCATCCCGAAAGCTGCTGTTCGCATTTTTACACTTAACGCTGACAACGGCAATCCTTGTCTCGCTCCTGTACCCACAGTACACATTTTATGTGCAAATAATTTAAACAATTGCAATTTGAATGCACATGCAGCACGTTTGCATATTAAGTGCGCTACAACTGCAGCAGTCACAGCACAGGCGCCACGGCGGACATATCGCTAACATATTTACGCAAGTGCGGAGAGTTCTGTTTTCACTACCATTTACAAAGGAAAACAATAGCAAAAAAATAAAAAAACAACAACAGCAACAAGAAAATTACGTATTGAGCCGCAGTGTGAGTTGTGTGTGCATAGTGAATTAAAGTAATGAGGGCTGTTGGCAGTTGTGCAAAAGCGTTTAGTGTAATTTCGTATTGTAAATAAAATGTTGTAGATGACATTTGTTGCGCCTTTGACATTGACAGCGGAGGAAATGATAAATGACATTTTAAGTTGGTGGGGAATTGCTGATAAGTTTGTTGTTGTAGGCTCGTAAGGAGTGGCTTTGTTTACTTTTTGCCGAGTGGAGACAATCATAATCAATTTAAACAATACCAACCTAAAAACGTGACTTTCGATTATTTGCCAGCGGCGCACTTAAGCCAGCAGCTACTGTTGGAAAATATCCACGAGCAATCTTGCGGAAGTACGGAATCAATATAATCGAATACATACTCGTACATAAATCATAATGAGTACGAATATTATTCAAGAAAAAAGAATTGTTAGAGGAAGTTTTAGTCGAGCTTTAAAGGCCTGATCCAAATTTGTCTCTGGCAAATGAGTTTCATTTTTGTGTTTCTTTTGACTGAAATAGGTCTGGAGCAGTTGCAACCCGCAAATTCTTTTAGGAACTTATATCTTATAAATATTATTTAAATATTAAGATTATTTCTCAACAAATTTATTGACAGACAAGTTGCACACGTTATTTAAATAAATAACATTCTAATGCTCAACGACACAATCTCTTCATACAAACAAACAAAAAAATCTATTTGAAAATATATCGATATATCTTCAGTGTTACAATTTTTGACACAATTTGACTCTATTCCCCGAAAAAAACCTCTGATCATTCGTTTTTCTCGATAATTTACTACCGCTAATAAAAGGGTGCTCCTGAGTGTATCTGAATCTAGTACCATAAATAATAAAGATATGAGTTGTATACCTGTAGATGGTTCCAGGAGAAAGCTTAGAACGTGTGGAACGTCACTATTTTCATATTTTTTTATGACTACAATTTTCTCTTGTAGAATAGAACGTTACTAATGTCATGTCATCTAGTTACAAATTTTGTAGTACCCGCTAAATAGCAATCATAAAAACTACTACAATAATTGAGAATGTTGCTGTCAATAGCAATTATTTATTTATGAGGACTACGAGTATAAGTAAATACGTCAATGTTGAGTGTGTTTGTGGGTGTGTACGCGGGTGCAATGGGCCTTTGCTCAGAGTACATTTCCGCTTGCAATAACCGTTGTTGGTGTTTATTTTCTCAATATGGCTCTGCGATCGATTGCCATATTGACACAAAACATATTCAAACGTCAAACGCAAATGACAAGCATAATAAACCAAGCCATAACATCCATGGATGGACAAATTTATGCTCACGTAGCCCCCGCCCCTCGCGCGATCTAGAACGTAAATAATACAATACACATACAAATACAACAATAACAAATTTTGCATTATGGTTTGTTTTTGTTTATTACGTTTTGTTTTTGTTGATGTTTTTGGTTTGTTTGTTAACTTTGTCGAACGTGTTAATGGCACGGAAGCTATCAGCCATTGTCAAACCGTAAACAGGGTATGAATGTGTGTGTGTTGACAATTTCATTTGGCGCGTGCCATTTTCTTTCCATGTAGAACTTTCAAAATGGAAGTCAGCTATCATATCATTTTTGTACAGTTTTTATGGCTTTAATGATGAGAATATAAATTATGAAATCATTTAAATTGCTCACATTCTGCTCACAGACTCGCAATCAACCCGCCGGGGGGCACATTTCATGTGGCCAACCACAAATTAACTTCGAAAAATTTCAAAAGCATTTTTGAAACGCAAACGCATGTCAATACACATCAATATCAAACTTCAAGGAAGCTGAGTGTACCCCTTTCAACTGTTGCTTCGAACAACTTTGTATATTTTTCTGGCAGATGCCGCTGATGCTGTTGTGTGTGTTTGTTTAGAGTTATACCAAAAATAGCTAAAATGTATGCACACATGTACTCGTACACTTGTTCCTTGGCTGGGACCGCTTTTATAAGATCGCAGCTAACTTCCCTCGATTTCTGCCACGGTGGCCTAGGGCAGGCCAAGACACGCCATTTCTAAAGCAATTACCATGCGATATCGAGGCTTATGTTGGATGCGACGTGCGCTATTTTTGACATGTTGCAGGTGATTTTGGGTCAAACGTCAAATTCAGTACAATTACCGCACAGCATTCAGTTTCGCTACAGCCGCACACATTTACAGAATTTCAAGGAATTTTTTGTTTTTGAGATTTATTAGTTCTAGCAGCCGAAATGTTTATGAAGTGCGTTGCAGTGCAGTTTACTTTGAATCTGTTTCCTAGAACATCTGTTCTGCAGGTTATACATACATATGCAACAGAATGCTATAATTGGAAGTTGTTAGAGATCCACAAGAATGCTTAGTTTTCCTTTTTTATTTTCTAAAACAAAATTGAAAGAGAAGGAATTCAAATCTCAACTTTATAATTACATTAAAAAATATGTAAAAAGAACGAAACCTATATAGCGGTCTTCATATTCACGCTTCCAAATATTGAGCAGAACATTCTAAATTTTTCAATCGGCGCTTCTTGCTTTACTTTCAATACAAATTCATTAAACAATTTATTATTTTGCCGCTCTCTGTGGTCTAGTGGTAAGCATACGAGACTCACAGCCCGAGGGTGGCAGGTTCAAATCCTACCACGGGCTTCGTCTCCAAAATGCTTCTTTATATAAAATCATTTTCTCTTCTAGTCGAAGGCCTCTGTAGCTAGTACTCATTCCCCCAAACACCTTGCACTCATAATTAATTATGATGTTAAGATATAATAATAATAATAATAATAATTTATTATTATTAGTATAATTTAAAAACTAACTTAAAATTCCAAAACATTGGCTTAAAATTACTTTAACCTAATGTTTAGTAGTGGATTTATATTTATAAGTAATTAATGGAAGCCAATACCACAGAAAAATGAACACATTTAAGTAAGAAAAGGAAGCGGATGTTCCAATTAAAACTGAATTTTAAATTAGTCAACGTCCTTTGCTTATAGAAAATAATTTGTATAGCATAATCATTACAACCAAAAGCAAGATCAGACTGGTATCCATGTATACATGTATCTTTCTTTATATATATTATGCACAGCAAAAAATTACACAAAAATGTTACCACTGTTTAGAGTTTTAAGGTCTGGTGAGAACTTATTATCCTGATTCTTGTTTAAAGATTGACCAGAATACAACAAAGTTGATCAATAATTCACCAGCTTTGCAGAATTACATGTCCCTGAAATATTTGATCCCTACTAGAAAACTCAATGTAGATCTTTGAGTATTTGGATATTTTGCCACGGTACTTTCATTAATAATATTCAGAGGAGGACCAGTTGTAGGTGATAACTACAACAAAATACGACTGATATCTTCTTTTACATATGCCAGTATTGTAGCCTTGTAGTTATATATGGAACGTCCAGGAACAACATCTTGTCGATATATATACTAACTGAATGCACTTTACTCAATTCAACAGATATTTGTGTGTAGAGTTATGACGTTCTTACAGCCTTGTAGCTATATATGGCATGTCCAGATTTGTATCGATTTCATACTTAAATTCCAAAGTGCTAATTATAGACGAAACACTAAGAATTTTAAAGCGGTTTATAGGTATACGGACCTCTCAAGCAAATATTTGTAAATCTTCGATGCGGCACTCTTTAATACAGGTTTGGTTATGAACTTTAAATTTATTTAATAGGAATTTTAAGTATTATCTGCGCAAAATAGCAAAGCAAAAATTACCATAAATTCCTCCTTGCATACGATTCTCTAGAAATCCTTAAATCGCTAGGGCGTGACATACATCAACGTCACGCATTAGCGACACAGCTCAGCGGCAAAATTCGTCTGTTTTTCACGTGTTTCGTATGCACATTTCTATGAAAATAAATCCTTTAAAGACTGCTTCCTAACGTTCATCACGTCTGCAGTGTGTGTGCGTTTTATATTTGTTTTTTGTTTTTTGCTTGAGAATCTGCTGTCAAAGTGAAAAATGCATTTAGAATTCATAAAACAATTTTTAATATGTTAATTAAAAATTCAAAACCTCAAATATAAATACAAACAATAAAAGGAACTATACAAAAAACTTGCTTAAATATTTTCGGTGGAGTAGAGTTTACAACCCCCGAAAAGGCTGCTTGGTTGTGCAGGTTACTTATCGATAAATTTAGCCGTTGCTCAACGAATTCAAATGTACCCTCCGGGGGCACGCTTATATTTCGATCACGTTCCAATGCAACTGAGAAGTGCTGCTTCCTTTTTTATTTATTTTTGGAAGCTTGAGTGGCTTAAGTACAACTTCTTGGCGACTTGTTGCTCATAAAGAATAAATGTCTTGTTGCCCTTGTCTACAGTTTCTTGCCATTTAAATCATTTTCGTACATTTTGTTGTTTTTTCTTTAATTATTTAAGTTTCTTTGTATATTGTGTATATTGTGTGACGGTCGCATCGAATCAACGTGTCCACAAACTATAAAGTAGCAGAAATTATGATCGATATGGCAACGCGCTGGCCATTCAAAAATAAAATATCAATTTTACATTACTCGGCTAAAAGCTACGGACAACTAACTGCGTTGTCGCCTTTTCAAGTGAGGACGGTGGTGAACAATTTTCTAAATTCTAACGGCCCCGTGACCATTTTGTGTTATTCTCCATAACTAGTGAAATTTTCTAATGCCAATTTTAAAGCGCGGACAATTGCAGAAGTGTACTAGCAATTAATTATGATCGTTTGCTACTGTTTAAAACGCCATTATTATTATTTTCGCCATAATTTTGTTTGTTGTGACACTCTTTAGACTCGTAATCGTTATGGCTGCCCCGCTACAGTTGTGGCCGATACTTTGGCTTTATTGAAAGCCGCACTGGCACGTACTACAAAATTATGCTCGACGCTGACATTTATTCATTTTATTTATTTTTATTTAACGCATTTTGTGCTGCTTCTTTCTTCTCTTTCGATTCAATCTCCATTAGCGTTTTAGCTGTCGCTACTCGACTCTTTTGTCTTTTCGCTATCCGTTTTTCATTAACTCTTTTTAAGTTTCCTCACTCGGAGCGATTCGTTTACTGGGGCTTCTTGAAGAAGTTGCGTGTTCAGCACTTCTACAGCAGATATCGTAAGGATTGTTAAGCGTGCAGTTGTGCCGGATGAGCGCGTACAGTAAGGCCTAGGCGGTATTTATTTGATCGGTATTTTAATTTTATTAATACAAAATTCTTGTGTGGAAATGTGAAATTTCATGTGTAATAGTGACGACACTATTTTTGGTTTTGTGCATTTTTCAAACAATATTTGCCACATTTTCCAACTTTCAAAGCAAATTGAAAACTACAATCGAATTCAAATATGGAGGATATTGAACTTGAGACTTTCTGTTGTGGTGAGTTTGAAAGCAACATTCAAATAGAACAAGAATAATAGAACATAATTTTTTATAAATCAGTGTTAAATTTTTAAATCAATTATTTACACAGATACGAAAATTGTTTTTAAGTCAGTTCTATATTTTTGATGCATACAATTATTCGTTAATAAAATTCAAGCAGGCTTATTCCCGGGATATTTATCGTTTTCATGCATGGTGGTAAACAAGTTCGACCAAAATTGTTGTTATAGATTTAAAAAATATTGAAGGAATACAACTTAAATATGTGTCAAATAAATACGGTCTAAAAGATACCGTAATCAGCTGAGGTATTCCAGAACTCTTTTATAAATTTCCCAATAATCAGTTTTGTCAGCAACTTGTTTACTCCAATGAAAGCCTTCATATTTATTCGTATAAAGTGCTAAATTATACTATTAATATTTCAGAGAGTAATTATGCGATTATTGGAAGTTTTGTCACTCTAGTAATAATAACTTTTTGATTATTATAAACAATATTTTGAAGCTTAACTTTGCACTTACCACCTATAAATTACCATCAAAAATTGAAACGAATGAGAAACATATAGATAGAGAATACCACCGTTAAATTAATTTTTTAGATCGTTATTAAAATAAAATAATTTATCCGGCATTATGTAAATTCAATGCTTACAATGAGTATGCTTCACGTTGTATTTATAATAGAATTGACAAAAGCGGACAAAGAGCGTAGAGGTCCAGTTAGAAAATTATTATCCAAACGTAGCTAACATACAGATTAACACAGAATAAATATACATATGTATTAACTGCCGAACATACGTGCATAAAGTAGTAATTGTCTTATAAAAATTATGTGATATCTTAACATTAAACCCCACACTGAGATATCTATCTACCTTGTTTGTTGCTGTAAATAAGACACCAGTATATCAGTAAATGGGTACGCCATAACTACAATCCATATGCTCTTGAAGTGGTGCTGATTCCAATTACAGATCAGCTCACGTGGAATCTAAGCTACTCGTAGCTACTCCAATTATTCAGGGCTTGGATCTCAACACATTTTCAATTGCCACATATAAACACCACAAAGCGGCGCACAGCCGCATTCACTGTCAATTGAAATAGCGCTCAAGTGCGTTTTTGTTAACATGCAATTACCTTTTAGAATTCACATGCCACATACGAGTACATTCCTTTTGAACAGAAACCGGCACATAGAACTAAAAAGGAAAAACACTGGTACCACTTAAAAAGCCTCAACGAGTGTATTTTCGACAAAAAAAATTTTTTTCGAGAGGCTGAGCTTCAATAGGTCTCATGATTTTATTCAAATACCCTATTAACACACAGCTATTCTGCAATTTAATCTGAACAATTTTTGATTTTAAAATGGTTAGAATGCTTTTTATTACTGTAGTAGTTGTCAGCAGCGTAAACACAAATTTCCTTACGGGGAGGGTGTGAACAAACAAATCATATCGCTTTAAAAAAAAAATTAACAGCAAAGAACAAATTAAATAAATAAAATGTTGTTTTTAAAATTGATGCTCCTTTATCGATGTTCCTAAGACTGCACAGTTGAGAAGACCTCATTAAGTCCTTACAGAAACTAGTCACCATTGCAGCTTATGGGGCATAAGCCTCACAAAGGCCTACCTACACCAGTGAGACAAGGCACACCGGGGAGCATCTGCAAATGTTATCTTATCAATTTAAGAATTATATTAGTTTCGCATTGCTTTAGTGCCAATCGGTGTCATCTGAATCAAAACTTTAACTCTGAAATGTTTATATTATAATTAATTTATATTATATTTTCTTCGACGAATTTTTGACGATTTTTGAAGCGCATGTACGTAAAAGTTTTTAAAATATATACATATACATATATATATATATATATATATATATATATATATATATATATATATATGTATATATATATATATATATATATATATATATATATATATATATATATATATATATATGTATATGTATATATTTTTAAAACTTATATATATATATATATATATATATATATATGTATATTCATAGTGTTTATTGAAATCGGTTTTGTTATTATTATTCCACACAACAACATTTTCAGTACTGCCGCCATTATTCCCGATTTTCAGCAATTATCCTCGTATCCCAATACACTTAGACCTTTGCATTGAATACCCGTATCCGATTCATTTACAGTTTTAACATCATCAGCGAAAGGATTTATTCACTTCCTGTACGTGCTTTTTTTAACTAATGTTTTCACCTATCCCTTAATCCTGCAACAAATGTTACCACTCATTCAAAGCCGAAATTAATTTTCGTTTAAATTTGCCTGCATGTGCCTTTCGACTAGTTTTGTTTTTGAAGTCGACCCCGCACACGTACTTAGACTCGAACAAAATTATTTTTCAAAACAAGCCGCCTAACCCTAAACTATGCACGGTATCTTGTTAAGGCCCGCCACCATTTTTTATGCTTTTCAATCTAGAGCACAAGATTAAATTTCCTATGAAGCAATGCAATTAAAAGTCTAGACATGAGTCCCGCTTCGCTTTCCATTCTACTTAGCATAAAAATGAAAACAAAACACAAGCCGAATCCTTTAAATACCATAACGAAATGAGGGAGCACTACGACTCCCCCACGAATTTTTACCGTGCATTCACTCACTACTCTGGCATGCATTCGCATTGTACACGTACTCCGATATTTGAAACATGCAACAGATGCGCTTTTTCAAAACTCTTCAACCTTTCGAACGGTATTCAGCTAACACGCGCGTGTCTACAACAATACAAATAAAATGAAAACGTATAAAAAGCGGGAAATTAAAAATAGCATGAATAACAATTGCAACTTTAACATTTTTATAAATAAAGTATTTTTGAAAAATTGCTTATGAAAATTACAAAACTTCATTGAAAAAGTACTGGCATTTATGATTGAAAGGACGCCAGTGTCGCATGCTAGACGCCGCACAGTGGGCGGAATGCCGAATGCTGAGGCTACACAAAATAAATATGACGATTTAAATATATTTATCTGTATTAAACACACTCTAAGACCTTATGTGCAATTGTGTCTACGAATGTTACTTTTTGTCGGAGAAGCAAGTTGGGATCTCAAAATAGATTTTAATTCATTCATTAATGATTGTAGGTGAAAATTTGGGATTTCTATACCCAGAGTGAACCTCCTTGCTTGTTTTAGAAAAATTCGAAATTGTTAACTTTAGTGAAATAAAAATAGTAAAGCTGTCTGAAAGAGGTTTCGTTTGCTATATACCCTCTCTATAAACTAATAGAATATGCTATGCATATAAAACCAACGGTAAGCATTCATAAGAGAAAATTAATATTATCATTCATATTGTAGATTTTAACATGAAGCATGCTTTCTGAAATCTCTCATCACATTGAAGAATTAATGTATGTATGTATTCACTTTATGAGATCATGCCAAATATATTTGATAATTCAATGAGGGATTTGTAGCTATAAATATATTTCAAGTGCTGAAATTTTAACTTCATATTTAAATTGTCTACTGTAATCCATTTATTGAAATTTTATAGATTGATCATATACAAATCTGAGCTGATGAATATGGGTTAATGTGGGCATGCCAGTTGGCATATTCTTGTAAAATAAAAAGTAACTTAAATGTGTTCACTTCAAATGAGGATGCGTCAGTTGCATATATGGGAGTTATTAGAGCCCTTTGTTCTGTTTTTAGGTTCCTGCAATATATTTAATATCAGTTCAACTACAGAAAATCGGTTATTGAATCACGTCACCCCATCTTGGTTGATGTAAGTTTTCTTGTTGTTATCCTTTATTTACAAAATTACATAATTTTCCCTTTTACAGAGATACCAATTTTGAATATACAAGTTAGGGGAAGTAGAAGAAAAATGTATCAAAATTTCAGTGTTGAAAGCTGATTTTTACAATTCTATATGATCTCATTATATATCCAAATGAACTGATCAGTATGACCGTTTTTAGGTGATAACATACTCCATACATTTCATAATCATAGAAACCATTTTCAGACCAATTCTAGTCAGGGGGCACTTTATTCTAAATTGCAGGACGACTGTTTGATTCGAATCTTTTTGGTTCACTATAATATGCAATTAACCCACGGTGCGCGGTGTATCTCCATATAAAGGGGAGACGCACAGCGCTGCAGTTACGTGCCCATATATACTCATACTCGTATTCCAGTACCGCTTGCTTTACTAAATGGCAGTGTTTTAATGTTTTCGTACTCGTGCACTTGCTGTCTGTCGCCTTTGTGGAAAAGGGCTATGCACTTCGCGTGAATGTGCGATAACGTAAAAAATGCTGTTTTTGTCTTGTCTATTATGGTGCAGCGGTCCATATATACGAACGCAACGAAATAGTAATCAAAATCAAAATAAAATGAGAAAAAGGAACGGGTGTGCATAAAGAATGCACGCACCGGAAACTGCTCATATACACAATAACAATAACGGCCACTGCCACTGGTATTTGTGGTACTCTGGTAGCTGCTGCAGAAGCAGCACCAACAGATCAAGCACATACTCCTCGCACATGTTGCCAACATTGTCATTGTTTTTAAGTTGATAACATTTGAAAACTAAATACTGAACGGAAATGCTAAATATTGCTTGTTAGAAGCTGAATATTTGCTCCGTTGTGAGCATAAACGGACAAAATGTGGAAAGACAAAACATAAATATGGCACAGATTGATTTTTTAGAGAAATCCATTTTAAATAAATAAATACATTAAAATTGCAACGCCAACAGTCTGAGTAGTTCAATTTAAGAGGATATGTGTTATGGGTAAAGTTATCCTTAAGAAGTGGTATGACTCCTTCGTCCTAGAAGCTGCAGTATAGTTGACGAAATCAGCAGACCGGAATGAATTGTAATATTTACATATTATATAAATATATAACTATAATCTACATATAATTTGTAAGCAATTGTTCAACATTTCCAAAACAACAGATTTGTTGCAATGTTTATTCAGTGCAATTTTATAAAATGCATCTAGGGAAAACTAGAAAAATTGGCTGCAGAAAAGTGGCGTGATGTAATTGAGATTTCAAGTAACTTTTTTTTTTTTTTTTTGTATCTCCATTTATTTAACTACAATCTGTCCAGCTGGACATTCAGTACTACTTATATTATATTTGGTTATAAACATGTGTATGAATTTTCAGTAGCATTCAATACATTAGGTACATTTATTTAACAAAGTTAGATTTTATATACATTAATTTCATTCATTCCTTATTATTATTATTATTATTATTTTTTTTTTTTTTAATTTAATCTTATTTTTTAATTTTTATTTCTGATCTTAGGTGGTAAATCTGAATGGTAAGTCCGATGGTACATATTTTTTTAGTCTTCGCGCGCTGGTATCGCTGGTTATCAATTCTACCGCTAGGTTGTTAGGATGGACTCTAAGACGTTTGCGATATGAGTGGCTATATTTCATGATTTCATCATTTACTTTTGGGATGTTTAGATCGCGATGAATGATGTCGTTGCTGACATACCAAGCATTAGCACACAGTCGTATGACTTTTGATTGGAATCATTTGGATGTCCAGGTTTGACTTGGATGCTGATCCCCAAATTTGAATACCATAAGTCCATATGGGCTTCAGTATTACCTTATATATCAGGACTTTATTTCCAAGTGTTAGGGCTGACCTTCGTCCAAGTAGCCAGAACAATGACCTAAGCGTTAGTCCAAGTTGTTTCCGTTTGGAGAAGATGTGACAGCGCCACGTAAGCCGCCGATCCAGGTGCACCCCAAGGTATTTTGCATGGTCTGCTTGTGGCAATTGGGAGTTACTTAGTGTCACTGGAGGGCAAGAACCTGCACGTAGGGTAAAAGTCGTTTGCACTGATTTTATTGCATTTGCTTTTATTCGCCACTTGTCTAGCCATAAGTCAATTTGGTTCAGGTTCTCCTGCAAATGCTTCGAGGCTAACACGGGGTTTTTGTTGCAGGCCATTACAACAGTATCATCTGCAAAAGTTGCGATATATGTGGTAACAGTCAGCGGCAGGTCAGCCGTGAATAGTGTGTAGAGCACAGGTCCCAAAACGCTCCCTTGTGGAACACCAGCTTTGATTGGATAGAGGGAAGTTACGTCGCTGTTAACTTTGACCATGAAGAATCTGCTTTCTAAGTAGGACTTTAATATGGCAAAGTAGTGATAGGGTAAATACATTTTCAATTTGTACAGTAACCCTTGGTGCCACACCTTGTCGAATGCTTGGGTGATATCCAGGAATGCAGCTGAACAGTATTCCCTATTTTCTAGTGCATTCTGTGCAAATGCATATACTCGATTTATTTGTTCTATCGTAGCATGATGCTTTCGGAATCCAAATTGATGGGAAGGTATAAGTTGTTTTGACTCGATGATTGGGAGGATTCAAGTAACTGGAACAAAATATTTTTATAAAATTGTGTCTAAACTTGTCATGGTTGTCTAATTTCTTACTGAAATATCTTTTTTCAGTTTAATGTTCAAGACCTCACTGCAGTGGAAGAAAACAAATAGTTTTATAAGACATTATTTGCTTGAAGGAGTGGAAAATCATACTTGAATAATTTAAACACTATCAAGAATGAGTTAGATTCTCAGCAAAACTTGAGCCAATTTTATGTACTACTATACCGATTGAACCAGATAGGTCGAACTTCGGTATTCCTATTGCCACTTGTAAGCTCTTAGTAAATACAATATCCTTAGGCACAGCGGGCAGGCGCTGGTCTGAACTTTCCGGATGTAAAATAGCTAGACAAACCTGACCAGAGATAAATTTCAAGCGCTCAAAGTACCTAGTGTTTCTAAATAGGCAAAGAATAGGTTGTGATTAGTGTCTACCCGTACACTGGACTCTGGGCACTCACGGGTGTGGGCTGGGGATTGCCTCTAACGGCTTCTGCAGGAGTTGCATGGGCGAGGAGGACGAAAACTCCACTGTACACCTGTTATGCACGTGCCCAGCGTTGTCCAGAAGGAGGCGCACTTTCCTGGAAAACTACCTTCTGGACTCTTTGGGAGATATCTCAAATAAAAAGATTAGCTCCATCAACTGCTACATTAAAAGCACCAAATGGGTGGATTTTTAAAAGGGATGGGACCTGATTCTCATGCGGTATCACAAGGGGTCAATAATGGCCTAAGTGCGGCCTTCGGGCGGCCGCCTTACCTACCTACCTACCTACATTACTTTATTTTAGTGTTTAAACATTCCCGACTGCCAGATTCTTCGACTTAAATTGTAAGAAAAAAAAAACTTAAAAGTCTATGTTACCTCTGGTTGGTCCTAGGATCACAATTATAGTAAAACGCAATGGTGATATACCATTTAAAATATATTTAAAAAATTCAAATGACTGAAAACTGAAAACATCTATATACGAGTATAATTATATTCCTCAAATGAGCCATTTTATGCATTGGCGATTCTGTTTTCTTTTCATTTTTACTATGTGAAAGTATGCCCACTACCACATACATTCTACATAGCCCTTGCAATGGTCCTTAGCACCCTCATTAATGAATGACAATCATATGGTGTCCTTATGCAAATCCACTTATACCTTCTTATATTTCAAATAGCTCACATGCTGCGTTGTATATTTCATTTGAAGAATAAAGGTCTAAAAAAGGAAAACTGAAGGAATATTTATTATTTAAGTAAAATATTATTTATATGTATGTACATACGAGTATGTATAGGATATATGTACATACATTCCTTGAAATTAAATGTTGAGGGACTTCTCAGCTTTCCTTCGCGACGAAGCTGAGGATTTCATTTTAGATTTCTTAGACATAAAATGCCAGTCATACCACTTTCCATTAATAAGTATTTCAATAGTGTCACAAAAATGTCCACAAATTAAATTATACCGGTGCCAAGCTGTAATAAACTAAAATCCCCTCTTTCAAAAAAGTGCGTTCTTGAAATGAAATCCCTGGCATATCCCCAAAACAAAGCATAAAATCCAATGTAAATATTTTCAAATTAACCCCAAAAATATTAACCAACATCACCGCTGCCGCACAGGAAACGACAATTACTCATGCACGCATCAACGCCTGCCACGGCCTTAGAAAAACTTCAGCTAAAATACCCAGCATTAAATTAAAACGTAAGAAAGTTGCACTAAAAAGTAAAAGACGTACAAAAATTTGAAGTTTCCACCATGCAGATTAATTGGCTTAGTGATGTTAAACGGCGTTTGTGTGCGATACCAATTGCAACTCGTTACTCTAATATAAAGTAATCGTTGCTTAGGTATCTGTTACATTTCGTTAATCCAATTTGAAGTAAGTTCGTTACTGCTAGAAAAAATAAGTAGAAAACATTCAATTGTTAAGTTTAAGAGTACCAAATAAAAACGTGTTGAGGTGTATTCGTGCTGGAAATAATCTGAGCAGCAGTATCTATAACGAAACTATTGCACAACTAAAAAGGAGGAGACATATTAATGTTGTCACTAAGATCCCCAACTGGACACTGTTCTGTCGAGAAGTATCTTACGAAGAAATTCAAAATAAATATGAAGACCGCCTTATAAGAATATTATTTACTGAACTCCAGACTCAAGAAACATGTTATAAAAATACATGGTATGAGAATAGGTTCAAGGTCCCCCAGTTACGAGGGGTGTTAAAAGCAAAACCTCTTGCCAACCCAGTATAATCCATTAATTACGCAAAGGTAACATAAAACTGCAGTTAGATCTTACAGCATTGACTACTTTCGCCCAGCAAAAGTATTCATTGAAAAGTTGCGGACTGACATCTCTCTTCCGCAATCTTTAGAGTTTTTTCGGTTCTTCCTGTATTATAACACGGCAGTGATAAATGGGAGGAAATTACAGGCAACATGGGCACTCATTCGGAGAATGACAACTGTGTCAAACACTCAATCAAAATTATTTGTTTTTTGTTTACTGCACGCATAAAATTTATTATACGCTTGTGGAGTTATACATTTCGTATGACATTTGATCATGTTGCATTTGTGTGCCGCCAAAACATAACACAAACATAACACATACAGCAACGACACCAATGACTGCAACAACGACGGCAATATTTGGTATAAAAATGTAACCAAATTTGTTACACTTTTCCGCACACTTTGGAGAAATGCATCTCACTGCTTCGCACCGCACCGCACTACACCACAGCACTCAGGGTGATGTATGCATGAGGCTGCTAATAAATGTCCTCATAAATTTCCACACATTGCCAACAACGAAGCGCTTTTGTACGTCACTCCGTAGAGGTGTGTGAGCTTGTGTAACTATGCGAGTTTATGGGAAAATTAGGCAGTCGCGCATGCATAAATTCCTCGATGCCTAATTAAAGATGTTGTACGCTTTTTAGACAAAAATTTATAAAAGTGTTGAGATATTGGACGCACTTCGTTGCAATGTAAAATTTATAAATAACTAACAATAAATTGCGGAAGTTGCACGCATTTCTTTTCTAATTTCTGATTTCTTTTTGTTTGTTTTTAGTTCTTATATTTTAAAGCTATTATGCATCTATATTGAGCGGAAATTGTACATTTGTGGCAAGTGGCGGACACAGTTACATATTTTCATTTGTTTTTCCTTAGCGGCACGCGGCGTTCGAGCAAATAAATATGTCTGCAATTATTTTAAGCGGCAGACATTTCAGCTTTTCACACAGCTATGCTGAAAGCAGCTATTAGCAGCTGTTCGTAGCCTGCTTGTGTGCACCTTAAAAGGCATTTCAGAATGCGGCAAAACGGAAATGCTCTTCGATGCGTCTTTAATTGTGCGCACAAAATATTTCTATTCACAATGAATTGAATGATTTTATTTTGCCGCCAATATCATCATAAAATTTTTGTTCGCAGAATGTGGCGCTCGCTAAATTAGACTTGTGCTGCCTTGTACGCCTTGTATGCCTGTGGCTCGATTGTCGATTAACTGTCAAGTTCAATTTCAAGGAATTTTTCGTTGAAGTTAAATGAACTTAAATAAACGAAGTAGTACTCGAAACAAATTAAATGAAATTTTCATTTATCATTATTGTGGAAGCTATGATCTGTTGAGTTACCAGCAAACTATTGAATTTTGCAGGAGTACAAAGCTTGATTGTCAACCCTTGAAAACCAAAATAGTTTATGCTTCGAGCCTGCATAGCAGGATTCATATAAAAGCCATATACAGAAATAAATTCTTTTATCACTCTCACAATATTCACCAATAACTATTTTACAACACCAAACTGGCCAACTCCACACAAACTTCAATGAAGTATAGTATTTTACGATAAAGTTCAATGTTTTATAAGAACCGTATAAATCTTCCATGGAGCTTCCTTCAATACAATTGTATTTGATTAAACTTTGCATACTTAAAAACTATAGAAAAAACTAAAAGCCAGTTAAACGACTTGCAAAACCATTGTTAAAGAGTTTTTATAGAGTAAGTAAACAGCTATTTTTTTTTTGATTTTCACATTTGTTTTGTTCTGCTTCTCTTCTTTAGCTTTATCGCACCAAAATATAATTGATGATTGATAGATTGATGATGCATAGATTTATTGAATTTTATTATTATATATTATTAGTTTATTAGAAAGAAAAATGATTACTTGACACAGAAGGAACATAGTGGCCACTGGTATGGGGTGTACTCGATATTGGACGACGGCGCAGGCACTGACATCGATTCTGCAATCCTGTCTATGCCCCCGGACTCCGTGTCGTCGACCGTCATACTAGAAAAGCGGTGTGTTTCTGCCAGAGGCTCGTTCATGGTTAGATCACGAGAACGAGCCCGGCAAACACTGCTGCCGTATTTTCACTGATGGCTCCAGGACTGAAGAAGGTTCAGGTTCTGGTGTCTTCGTGGAATCTTGTGGGACCCGTCGGTTCTATGCCCTTGGTCTGCATGCGACTGTGTTTCAGGCGGAGGTGTATGCGATACTTGAGGCAATGGACTTTGTTGTGGAAAACAGGTGGAAAGGCAAATCTATTTGTATCTGCAGTGACAGCCAAGCTGCGCTCATGGCCTTCGATAGCCCTAGCACCACTTCCACGATAGTCAGGTCCTGTAAATCCAGGCTAAATTGTGTTGGAAAACATAATAGTCTGACGCTGACTTGGGTACCGGGACACGCTGGCATTGCGGGTAACGAGACCTCTGACTCTTTGGTCAGGATGGGCTCTGAGGCTGTTTTTATTGGCCCTGAGCCTGTTCTGCCACTCCCTTCTGCTGTCATCAAGGCCACTGCAAACATGTGGGTTGTTTCGACCCACAAGCGAGCATGGAGGGCTGAGAGAGGCGGATGGACGAAAATTATGCTACCTGCTATCTCTGACCGATGGTCACGGTTCCTTCTATCTTTAGGTAGGAGGGACTGCAGGCTGTTGGTTGGCGTGATGACAGGGCACTTTCTATGGGTTAGGCACATGGAAAGGATTGGCATATCAGACAGTGCGCTGTGCCCACCCTGTGGATAAGAAGACGAGACGGCGGACCATTTTCTTTGCGTCTGCCCTGCCTTTGCTCGAATCAGGTTTGGGATTTTTGGCACTGAGGAGTAACCAACTTGGCTCCTTGGCACCACAGGATCTACTTCTATTTCTTCGGAGGTCGGGTAGATTTAAAGCAGAGTAAAAGGGAACCTTAAGTGCAGTACAATGGATATATACTCTGTCTGAGTGCTGCGCTTACTAGACTGTTCCGACAAAAAAAAAAAAAAAAAAGAACAAGAAGTTAGAGCTTGACAGCAGTTGGGTTGCCTATGCTCATATTAACTTTGGTAATATATACCTACATACTCTGTCTCTACCCAAATACGATCACACAAAAATTTAATCAGAATCAAGAATTTATATACGAGTACATAGTGGCAAAATTTTCACAAAAATATAGTTCAATCGAAAATTAAGCAAATTCAATTCTTAATAGTTTATAAAAAATGTGATGTTTATCTTTAGACATTTTGTAAAAACATCAGCTACATTTTCCGAAGATGGAATGTACTGGATACCAATCTCGTTCGAAAGATGTTTGTCATGAATGTAATGGTACTTGATGTCTATGTGTTTGCTGCGTTTGTGAGCAATGGGATTTTGGACCAAGAATTGCGTGCCTTAGTTGCCACAAAAATTGTTGTTGCGCGATTTACGTAGGCCTCAAATCTCATCTCCTTTAGCAAACTTCGGTGGAATGAAATTTCTTTCACTCCCTGACACATCGCGATATATTCCGCTTCCATGGAACTTAGCGAAACCACATGCTGTGTTTTCGACTCCCATGCGATCCACCAAAAAATAGAACAAATCCACTGTAGGATTTGCGATCAGTCGACTCAGAACCCCAATCTGCGTCTGTAAAACATACCAAATCTTTGTTATTACATGTGTATGTTAACGTACCTTTAGTATTTGCTTTTAAATAGCGCCGTTGCGAAGTGCTCCTTGTGCGGATGTGCGTCAAACTGCGCCAATTTTGACACGATATGTGCGAGTCAGGTCGTGATATTACCGCTAATTAAGTTAGACCTCCAATGAGCGATTGATAGCTCTTTATATCGAACCCTTCGCAGTCCTTTTCGCCGCACTTTTGCAAAACAGTGCCCGCTGCGAATGGTGTAGTTGCTGGTTTGCACTCGAGCATATTCCATCGCTCCAGAAGCTGACGCGTATACCAATTTTGGTTAATTGATATATCGCCGCGCAGTCCGTCTCGCTCGACTTCCATCCCCAAATAGAATTTTATAGGATTTCGATCAACTGCTTCCACCTGCGCACTGAGTTGCTTAACGATGTCGCGCATTGTTGATTCGAGAGAGCACGCCAAAAAAATATCAACATAAAGTGTTATGGTGTTGATTTCTCCATCTCTCATCATGGTGTACGAACATGAGTCCGACTGGCATCGAGTGAAACCAATTTGAGAACGATTAACGTTGATTTTGGTGTTCCAATCTCTGCCTGCTTGCTTAAGCCCGTACAATGATTTCTTTAATTTGCAGATTTTATTGGGAAACTTCTCATTTGTGAACATCTCCGGCTGGCGCAGAAAAACGTCTTCTGACAGCTCTCCTTTGAGGTATGCCGCTACGATGTCAATATGGTTACCAAGAAGTTTATGTTTCGCAGCAAGTGCAAGCATGAGCCGAATAGTTGAGTGCCTCACTACTGGAGTAAAAAAAATGTTCAAACTTCCTCTGACCACATCCTTGTGCAACTAAACGGGCTTTGCACTTTTCTATCGTTCCATCAGCGTTGAATTTGGTTGTAAAAACCCATCTGTATCCGATAACGTTTTTTCCTGCTGGACAGTCAACCAACTCCCAGGTGCCGTTTTTCATTAAACCATCAAATTGCACCTGCATCGCGTTCCGCCACTGAGTCCCATTTACTGACTCTAGCGCTTCAGCTACGGTGATTGGATTTGTAATAATACCGTTCAATGATTCAGTGACATATTTCGCCTCGCTGACATATCTCTACTGTCAGTGAAGTCGACATGCTTGACCTTCAGCTGATTCACCGCAAAAACTCTTTCTCCGCTGACGTCTTTCCGCTCATCTCGTCGCTGCAGTACTTCCAATATTTTGACCTTCAACTGCTCGACATTTGGTAGCACGTCGCGACTCTCCATTGCCACAACAAAATTGTCCATATCTTCCGGCATGCTGCATAGTAGCAAGATGCTGAGTAGATCCTTTCTCGATTCCAATGTCTTTTAGATCATCCGCAAGGGTACAAAACTCATTGATTTGTTCAGCCCATGTTTCAACGATTTTGAATCGAAAGCGAGCTAGTTTTCTGAACAAACTTACCTTGCGCGCTGGTGCGTTAGTTTTATATAAATTGCTCAATGTATCCCATGCGCCCATTGCGGAAGCACACCTTTTTATGTGGATTAGCTCCGATGACTTGACACACAACGTGATCGTTGCTAGCGCCTTTTTGTCCGCCTTTTCCCACGCAAGTTCTTCAGCCGCCGTTGCTGGACATGCGTTTTCCACGACATCCCATTGATCCTGTGTTATTAACAGACTTCGAATCTGGACCGACCAAGATGTATAATTTTCACTGTTCCATTTTTGGATTTGCGAAAAGAAATTACTCATTTTTTATTTTAATTCGACTAACGATTTTAAGAACACTTTACAAAAAACTTCCGAAACACGTGTTTAGCTATTGGCTTTTTGATCTGGGCCCATAAGCGTTGCCAGAATAAGCGCAATGAACAAAAACACGACCGTTATCCATCATTATTTTTATTTTGTTGCCTTTATGATATCTTCATTGTAGTTTTAAAATTTGGTTCTAGCTAGGTTTTTTGTTTATAGTAAAAACGTACAAGAGTCAATTCTATTTTTTCATGCACTTAATTTTATTACTATGAAAATGTAATCTACCAGTGTATACGATATATAAGCAAACCCATAACAAATTTTTAATATTAGAAATAAATTATTGTTTTTTCACTCCCTTAACAATCTCTTGCAGTAATATTCTCAGATAGTGCAATAATATTCTCAGATTCGCATGTGATGGTGAAGGTTGATTTAATATTTCTAAACCATTTAAGACGGATGATTTCTTAAACTTGTTTTTGGAAAAAATCAGATATGAGTCTTTTAAAAAATCATTATGACAGAATCATCAGTTCACAATCAGGGATCAATTAGCTCACAATCAGTTCAGGCGGTCTGCAGAAATAGTGTAGCAGTAAAAGCGGGCCTAACCTTTCTGAAAGAACATTTCAAATAATGGTCATCTATATTTTTACTAGTAATTTTCAAGTATTATTATTAATGACTGGACAATTTTTCATACACATAAATTTTATTGAGAAACTTGAATGGATTAGTTTGAGAAACTTTTATTTATTTCAGTCAATTAAGATATCTTTATATACTTGAAAATTAAATATAATTGAATAATTATTTGTAAAGAAGACTCACTTCATATGATAAATCCACTACAGTTTGCAGTAACCTAATTTGAGCGACACACAATTCCACATTTTCGAATACGAAAAGAATCAGAGCTAGCTTTCAAAACTCCATGGGATAAGAAACCTTTAACAGTAGTTCCACTGTAAGGGAAGATGGCAAAGAAATCATCAATGTACTCCGTCAAGAAATTCAATTGAATAAGCACTTTAATGAGAGATGGTGTGGCATATTTATTAAGTCAATCCTTTATGTTGGGAGGAACAACAGCAGTGTCTTAGTAACACTGAAGGAGGTAGGAACAGGGGGAGAATATCCAGCAATCCTATATTTTTCTAGATGATATGCCAATTTTAACTTTTATCCAATTTTTGAAAAATTAATAACCCCAAAAACTAGCATAATTCGATGCAGTAAATTTGTAATATTAGCTTAAGACCATAGATGTCATAGCTGTAAGTCTTATTGTATTAAAATTTTAATTTTAACACAAGTATGAATAAATAAATAAATAAATAAATAAATAAATTTGTAATAGTAGGTATGCGAGAGACAAAAACATTCTTTACTTGGTATTATAATAATTGAAATAAGTACAGTGACCAAAAAGCACACGCAAATTTATTTAATATCGGTCAAACGATAACAGAGGAAGCTTCCAATAGCAAACATTTTGATTCTGTCACATCAGTGTCATATTGGTTGCTGATCTTTTTGATGTTAAGGAAGGAGAAAATCCAACAAAATGGCAGTAGTAGTGTCTTTTTCCTTCCACAATGTTTCTAAGTGTGAGGTCTCATTTTGCCAATGGGCCGTATGTCTGGAAAGTTGCGTGATTAGAAAAATAGCCAATTTTTCAGTTACAAATTGAAACAAGATTTTATTCTTCAATGAAAATACGTACTATACCACCACATTCTAAATTCGCCGAAATAGACATACCAAATGAAATTTACATACTATGTGATATTCAACACCTGTCGCACAATTATTCACATTTGTGCGTGTAAGTATGTCAGTTAATCCCAATAAAATGAATATAAACACGTGTCCATAAAAGCTTTCCCATTTCTTAGATATTTTACGTCAACACCACCCACACACTAATAACTTCGAAAAAACGAGGAAACGTTAGAATGAGTGTGTAAATGTGTGTGTACGACAAATACAAATTGTATAAACACAAATATACATGCATATCATACGCACGCTCATACGCAAGTGCACACGACTTAGTATCAATAACATCACATTAATGTCACATACGGCACAACCATTAGCAGCAGGAACTACAACCATGCCGCTCTTCGATTCCAGAGACTTCCCAGTTGAAGAAAATGCATTAAAATGCGTTCAAGATTTCCATTATATGGTAATCATTACCAGCAGGAGTGTTGGAAGTATGAATACGTATCGCCATGGTATACTCATAATATATGTCGGAGATCATTTGTAGGTATCGACTGATAGGTATGATTAATTTCCCTCTGATTGACATAATACAAAAATTTAATCAATGTAATATACCATGACAGAAGACACTACTTGCTCCTTTTCTTATTCTCTCCTTTAATCAACATATTTCAGCCAGAGCAAAGAAAATTTGCAGGCCATATTCCAACAGGAAATATCTTGTTTATAGTGGCATGTTATCGCAAAAAACCTCATCATCGTTTTGAACAATATTATTAAACTGATAATGCGGTTGAACATCTCAACGTCATCATCAACAACACGCATATTTTAACATACTCCTACTAGTAGACCATAGTTTATTAACTGCTCTTACGTTTTAGTAACTTAAGAACACAACTTGTGCGTGCTTGTCTGTCTGTGCTAAATGTTTTTGTTCCAAAGAAAAAAGAAAAAAACCGATAGTTGTTGTTGTCTACAGATGTGCCTCATCTTCCAGAGTGTATGCGGGAAATTTATGTTGTGCTCCCGTTTTACGTAGCACTCCATATTTTATGCTTGAATGCTGTTCTGGCGATATATACGCGTGAATAGTATAAATTGTTTTAAAAGCATGCCGCGTGAAAATGCCTGGAATTAGACAAATGTTTATGAAAAATATATATACTAAGTATGCATACATAAAGCGATGTCTTCATGTTATTTATTGCATTTTAGGCAGATATTTTAGTGTGTTTGTGTATAATACATTTTATATAAATAAACAGCACACATTTTGTTTCGTTAAATAACTTCAAATTGAATTCCAAAAATCCAGGCTTCATTAAAGAATTAAATAGAATTGCTATCAGTTAAATCCGCAGATGCTCCACAGCCGAGCAAATATTTGATGTATGTATATCAAAGAGAAATATTTTTCTTTTCATTATTTTAATAATTAAATCCTCTTTGTTTATAAAACAATAAACAAATTTTATATCATTATATATTATTATTAGCATTATATATGACTTAAACTAAAGAAAATTTGAATTTGTTTAGAAACGACTTTCGTATTTTAATTAATGAAATTATATAAAAAAATGTTATGTTTTCATTTTACGTCAGTATTATTTATGCTGGTGTATTCTCAAAGCAATTCACAAGCATTTATAATTGCATAATCTTACGAGTATGTTCTCGTTCATGTCTACGTGCATATGTTCATGACTATGTTTATGCCCATACATAATACAGAATACATAATACAGTATATAGAATACAGAATACTAGTACAAGGCGCGACTGTCAACTAAGTTGCCACTGACAGTAGTCGTTCAATCAAGTAACAATTACCATTTAACTGTCATTAAGCAGTTTTAGCTCAGCTTGTGGGCGGAAACGCGTTTATTTTTCTAACGCACATTTAAGAGTAGGGGTCGTTCCCACTTCTGCCTTACTCCCCCAAAGAGCTGCGAGCATACACTCATACAAAGTGCTTTTATTTATGATTGTGGAAGCAGCACTTGGTTTATGCACGCTCTGAAACAATTTAAATCGTTTATGATTTATGCATATGTAAATTATTAAAACACTTTGTTCTCATTCTCGCATGGGTTGTTGAAAGACACCAGAGACTGATATGCGCGAGAACATACATAGTCAAATATGATTAAATGAGTTTCGAGTTAAGCTGAATTGAGTTTGGTTGAGCGTTGGATTAGTTTAGCTGGATAGATGGATGCATAAATCTGTGTTAAACGCATCAAATTTCAAATCAGCAGCGTTTTAATTTTTAGGTCAATGTATTTTTGCAGAAAATTTTTGTTCTTACTTTTCCGTAAAGTGGTTCTTAATAGTTGAGGCATCAAATATAATATCATTTACTTCTGATTAATCGTTTTTTATTTGGCACTCTCAATGTTGTCCACGACACTACTACATTGTTTATTTCTCATACAACTTAAAACAATATTATTAAACGATCTAAACATCCCAATAGTAAATTATGAAATCATGAAATGTAGCCACTTATATCGCAAACGTTTTAGAGTCCATCCTAACAACCTGGCGGTGTAATTGATACCCAGCGATACCAGCGCGCGAAGACTAAAGAGATACGTACCATCGGACTTACCGTTCAGATTTCCCCCCTAAGATTAAATTAGAATTAAAAATATTGAATTAAAAAAAAAAAATTTTTTAAAACATCATGAATGAATGAAATTAATATACGAGTATATGAAATCTAACTTTTTTAAATTAATGTATTTAATGTATAGAATGCTAGTGAAAATTCATACACATGTTTATAACCCAATATACTATAAGTAGTACTGAATGTCCAGCTGGACAGATTTGTAATAAATGGTGATACAAAAAAAAAAAAACTTTGTTTTATACCACGAATTTTCATTCGTTTTCTAAAAACATTGATGACTCTTTCTTCACCTGTTTCTGAAAGACAAATGATATTTGCTGTTTATTTTATATAAAATATTTCATAATCCATTGCTTTCACCGATTGCACTGCATATCATCTTCAAAGACCTTGGGTTTCAATCCACTGTTCGTATCAATTGTGCTTTTTGTGCACTTATTATCAGCCTTTATTAGGTATTTTAATTGACGAACGAATTTTTCTGCTGGGTTGAGTTGTAGAACATTTTATTGAACAATATATTATCAGCATCTTATCAGCTACAATAAAGACAGACAAAGTGTCTGTGATGAATTTTCTGCAACCGCTGCATAAAAGGCGAATGTACGAGATTAATATTTGTAGGAGACAACTCCCAAATTAATAAAGCATTTTGCGGATGTCTGTAATTAGACCATATTTCTTCAATTTTTGCAAACTATTTTTATGGGAGTCTTTTTTGTTCTTGCTCAAGACTGTACAGTAACAGCCTTGTAAGAAGAACTCTAGTAAAACGCTTCCTAAGGGCCTTGACTGATGTTCTCTTTATTTTTTCCTTTCTGTCGCTTGTACTTGTAACGTTGTTTATCAAGTTACAGATGACATTATTAAGCAATTATCGTTTGTTATCTTAACGAACAGGGCATATTCTCATAATTTTGGGGTTAATTTGATGTGGTTCCCTTAGAGTGGTCGGTCTCAGATCGTTTTCATTAAAATCTTAATCCCGCATTCATTTTGATTTATGTACATCTTCCACAAAATGTCACAAACAATGGCATTAATTCAAATTGACCCAAGCTTGGTAACGTTGCGTTGGGTTTTTTCACTTAAATCGAATTGAAGCACAGATTTTTCCATTTACTGCTCTCAGTGGATATTTTTATTAGTGCCAGCACGCAAAATGAAGACAAAGTTGAATTAAATTTTTTTCTGGGGAAAATGTGCGGACCTATGCTCGTATATACTATATATGTATGCATATATAAATGTAACTGTTCTTGAGCACTAATTTTATTTGCCTACTATATTGAATTTATTTATAAGAGGTTGTGTTCTCTGCAATTTGCACCACGGGTTTTTCGAGGTGTGTGATGCAGCTCCGATTGAAAATATTTTATCCAAATTGTTCTCGTTTATCCTAATTGGTAATCGTATTTACTATTTTATATATAAGGGACTAGTCGATGTAGTGCTTCCTGGACTTTTTTTGAAGTGGCAATAGGGACACATATGAAAATTAATAGAAAGTGCCCAGTTAAGTATAAACTCCAAGTGTCTAAATTATTGTCATACTCGAATTTTAAGGATTCTTGACCAAATTGTTGTCTTTTTTGAGAATAATCCTTTAGCTCAATGGCTTATATTATGGAATGCCAACTTCTATATATGATTAGAAGCCCCGATATGCAAAAATATGTTTCATTGAATGAAAGGATTTGGTGCGACTTTCGAATTGGTGTTGCTTTACATAATGTTGCCTTTCTGCAAACCATTCACCTTGATTTTGCTTTGATAATTCTAACTCGGAGTTGGAATGGTTACAAATGAAACATCTTCAACTGCAGACACAAAACAAACCTTCATTGGCTGCTTCAGTAGAATAAACAAATACAGATAACAATTTATTTTATATCCGAATGAATACACAAGTTTCATTTTTCAATAATTTAGTTGAAAGTTGCTTTTGGTTAACTTTGCTTAATTATTTTGGAGTTCTTGTTGGTGTCAATTATAAATGAAAGTATGGGGTCCTGATTTCACTCATTTATGTAAAAGTTCTCTAAATACCTCTAAATCTACCACAGACTACCTATAAAAATATATATACGTACATATATCATAACAATTGTGATAGCACAACAAACATCCGATTTTAATTCTTTTTTTAACGATTATATGAACTAGTTCATGCTTTTATTAAGTTATGTAGCATTGTTTTAATTGTGAGCATCTTAATTAAAACAATTATCTACTGGAATTCTGAAAAAGAAATAAAGCAATTAATTAAAGCGCAAAGTCTGCGGCATATCTCTATAAAATTGTATTAGATCGGGTCTCTTGGATTTCATTTCTTAAGTTGCAGAAAATCTGAACTAATCCGTTCGCTTTAGTTGGAGTGTAATTGTTCAACTGGCAATAAGCAACCGGAATAATTTAGTGCGAAGTGTAAATAGAATGTCGCATATAAATAAAAAGAATTGCAAATCGTGTAAACTCTTCACGAGCTGCGCGCTCTTCAGTCGAGGTTCAGAAGTCAATGAGTACGAATACGTGGATATGGGTGAGCTCAACAAAGCCTGTAATTCATGGTAAATAGGCAGGAGTCATTGATGACATGTGAGGCTGTGAGACTGCCATTGTAATCACATGTTGCGTCAGGTTCCTTGAACTTTTGCATTTTAGGGCAAATACTTGAAATTGTTTTAAATTAGCGTGAAATTTTGTAAATTGGCTCTGTGACAAAAATCAAAAGAACAAAACAAAAAAACAATGAATATATATATATATATATATATATATATATATATATATATATATATATATATATATATACATATATATATTTTATATATATATAAATATATACATATATATATATATATATATATATATATATATATTATATATATATATATATATATATATATATATATATATATATATATATATAAATTGGACAAATTTCACGGTGATTTGCAAAACAAATTTACTCGAAAGATTCAACTGTCAAGAACATTTTCAATTTTGTGCTCGGCCTTTACTTCGATTGTGCAAATCCTTAACATCTGCATTAAATCTGCAGTACTGTAATGAAATACGATTTTTGTTACAGACATATATATATTAAGTATGTATATGCGACTATACTGTATATAGCAAGGCAACAAGATCGTTTAAAACAAAGGGGCGCTTTTTCTTGTTCTTCTGCATAACACTTACCAGATGTTCTTTTGCAATTTATTTTTATAGATTAAAAGCGCATTTGCAAAAAATCTTTTTCGTGCCGCATACGAATGTGCAAATGGACGCGCACACTCACTTCGAAGACCTGCGTCCGTGTCATTTGTAACGATGGATTTCTTTACGCGCAGAATGAGATATTCGCATAATTGGCGCGAATGAAATATTGAAGTATGGTTCATGCGAACGCCTTTAAAACTTATTCTTATTCTAATTAATACCTTTCACATTCTTGAGTTAATCAGTTGTGTTTTATCGTTTGGCATATGATTTCTAGCAGCCGTGGTATTCGACTCGAAAAAAGATTTACAAATAAGCATTAGGAGGCCACGCTATGGGTGGGGTTACGTTTATAATGAAGGCCACGAAATCAGAGGGTCCAACAAATTTTTAAACTAGCTAAAATTTAATAGAAACAAAACTTGATTTAAAATGTTAAGTGTTGAATCCTTTTTTAATAGTTTTATAGAAGAGGGATTGAGTGTTTATTGAATGTTGTATTTTCTTTTTAATAAAGTAAGATTCAATTTATGCAAAAGAAGGTAGCATTTTAATAATTATAGGCATTCACATGCACGGAACGATTAAGTTTCAGCTGTTTAAGTGTTTACAAATTCAAATATTTTTTATGATCAATAATTCCTCTTAATTTTTTGTTTTTTTATAAATTTTTTTTTTGTTTGCTCACACGCTCGCTATTCCGAAAATTTATTTTACCTGATGGGAACAAAAACCTGAAGCATATATATACAATAATATAATCATGAAAGTATACCAGTATGTTCAGAACGCTTGTTGGAAATTATAAATTTTTTTTAAAATAATGTAATAAATTTTTAAATGAAATTCAAATGCCTGAAAAGAAGAGTTTAATTGAATAAAGAATCAAATTAATTTTTCTGAAAGTGAAACCAAATTCTTCATTATCAAAATGTAAACCAATATCGGAATCATTTCTTTCGATTAATTTACTCAAAAACTCACTTGCGATTTCGCCGTTTTATAATTTTTTGCTTCATACAAAGTTTATGCAGACATTAAAAGGAATTGTTACTAATTTTTCACAGAGTATCAGAATTTGCTTAAAAATTACTTCCGACCCTAATTATTGACCTCCAGTAACTCTGTTGTAGTAATTCAGTAGCCAAAGTTTAAAAAGTGAATTGAAAAAATTGGACAGCACAAAAATTATTCGTCTTCAAATAGTTATTATAATATTATTAAAAATAAGGAGAAGACTGGGAACATTTACCATATTAAAATGGTTCGGTAAAATTTGCAATCGAACTTGAGAGAAAATTGTTGAGAATGCGATTCTAAGCATGTTTCGGAACATTACTGATATTATTGCTTAAAGTTATTTGCTGTATTCAGAAGTATCTTAAAGGCTATTAAAGTCAGCAATACAGTTTTGCAAATAAGTAGATGATTTGCTTAAATTTTTCCGTTTAGTTATTGGCTAAAAAACTTTTCAGTTCGACATAAAATACAAAATCTGGATAAATTTGCATGTATCTATTCTATAAAAAAACAGGGAATATTAAATCGAATATGCTGTAAAGGATTTGTAAATAATAATTTTGTGGCAAAATGTTCTGCCTATGAAAACCATTTGACGTATTAATGGAACTTCGTCATTGCATTGCATTCCTTCCGCTTAAACGGCAGTGTTTTAGAATTTGTTTCAAATATAGTAGTACATATTTTTGAAAAGTTGGCATTTAAAGTAGATTTATTTCCATGTTTTGTCAGATGTATTTACCAACGGACTTTTTCTTTGATAATATTTGTTTTGTGCATAACTTGAACAGTTGCGCACAAAACCATTTGACTACCCAAGTAAAGTTGCTCTGACTTCTGTCAAGTTTTGCACGAAAATTAATTTAAAATTCTACCCCCTTGCAAACTTTGGGAATGCTTCACGTAAATATCATATCAAGCAGGCAACTTTTTGAACACCATTATTCAAAAATGTGACTTGACTTTTTCGATTTAATTATGTTGTCATCTGGTTTTGCATAACTTTTGCTTTTAATTATCGAAGCCAAAAAGAATACTGCACGCGATTTGAACGGAGCTGCTGTGGAAAACAAAAAATCTGCATCTGGCGTAAGTTGGCAAGCAAAGTATAAAAATCAAAAAGAAAATAAAAGTAAATAAATAAAAAAATTTTGAAAAAGAGAAAAAAATATCTGCAAAAAGGGAATTTGTCGCTATTTTTGCTTCCTTTCCTCTGCTTCTCAAAATCTTTTTATTTATAATTTTATAATGAGCAGCAGCAGCAGCAGCTTCAGTATCGGCAACGGCAGCAGCCTTCTGTGCATGCAGTCAAAAGGAAGGAAGATACTTTTGCCGCTGCGGCTTTGCTCCCTCAGAGTTGCAGTGCCGACTACTACTGTTGGTGGGTGTCAAAAAGTTCAGCTACAGCAGCCAAATGCAACAGTAATTTTGTGTTTGGCCAACAGATAACATCAGACATCGCCCATCGGCGGCAGTGCAACATTTGATCCGCTTTTACGAACGTTTTTTTGCGCGTTCACGGCGACAGTGAATACAATTTTCAACATTTCACTTTAAATTATTCTTAAGTTTACGTCAACAACTTAAAAGACGGTCCTGAAATTGTGCACTGTCTTTGTTCTCGCTTGATGTGTATATAAAACTATTTAAATAGCTCAAACGTGACTGAATTTATGTGTGCCTTAGTGTTCTTCTTTCTTTCTATTTACAAATATTTTGATTTCATCGTCTAAAGAGATTTAGTGTAACTTATTTCTTTGCTTAAAGATGTTGATATAAGCCCTTCTTGCTTCATAAATTTGAAAAGATACTTAAGCTTATGCTTTGGATTCTGAAAAAGGACGCAGAAGAAGGGTAAACATTAAAACAATTTATTATTCAATTTTGTAGTATAACAGACGCAAGAAATTTTAGAATAAAATATTTACCATAAATCATGAGATGCAGCAAATAATGGAAATTAAAACCGTCATTTATAAATTTCCTACGTAATTCCCTACTTCAAAATTGAGATACATCAATAATATGACAGCATATATAGTAGGATTTGATACCATGCCCAGCAATTTAAACAATTTGAAATAGAATTGGAAAGTAAACAATTTTTGTAGTTTATAATGAAACGCTGAATCACCATCAATTCTTTATTTTATTAATTCTAATTATTTAAAATAATTGGATGGAAATTAAAACTATATGCGAATTCAGTATCCATAACAACATAGAAGAAATTTTTTATATAGGAAGACAACATTTAGAAAAAGCTGGGGTTCTAATGTGAATGCAATACCCACATTTAGTCAAAATAGAAGAATTTTAAATATATCATAGAACAAAAACTACTTTCGGCTTTATTAGTTGTACTGAAACTTTTTAATCAGTATAATTTAGTACGTCACTTTTCTAGCATTTTGAATAATATTTTGATAATAATATTATGTGATTAATTTATATATTATGTGATAGTGATTTTAATATGGAGTGTGTCTTGAAAATTTGATGCTATCCATAAAATTCAATATTGTCACAACGGTTTCATTATTTATTTATTATTATAATAAAAAAGCACTCCACACGTTCAAAGCCCTTTGTACACGATGTGCTGCAACGCATTTTATGCTCTTTGAATTTCAAGAACACAACTGCACTCAAGACGTAATGAGACACACAAATAGCACTGTCTTAGCAAGAGCAAGAACAATTGTCAAACTCCCTCATAATAATCCTGCACATTAAAAATGTGCAGAAAAAATATTTGCAGGTTATCCCCGCAGTCCGCGAACAAGTAGGCATGCAGCAACCTCTGAGGACAATCACGCCTGAGACAGCTGAAATAATTCAGGGCACGGAACATGTGTGAAAACAATGCTGACATATTTTAGCGCCAATTATTTAGAGGCACTCTCGATTTTTTTTTATTTTTTATTTTTTATTTTTTTGTTCCCTGAAGTTATTTACAATAAATGTGTATATAATATTTTGCACATTAGAAATCATTCCCAATTTTGGGAAATTATAAATGCTAATATTGCTTCAGAGAAAGAATAATTTGTCGTCCATGCGAGAAGATGGGGATTCATGCATACGAACACTTTTGAGAGAGCGTCCCCGAGTTCGAGTTTTTATATGACATTTTTATACATTTTTATAAAGTGTGTTAATATAATGCTTCTCAACTGACACACGTTAAAGAACGTTGTTTTATTATACAATGCATATTTAAGTTTCTTCAACGAAATATTTATTTGCAGTCTGTCATTATCCCGCGTCACATTATCCCCATATCGAACAAAAGAAATGCTAAATCAACATAAATTTGACGTTATAAGTTCCCTTTTTCAGTTTAATTAACTATCCAACATATTTAAAAAAAATTCTGTTTGGGAGGTTTTGAACATTGTTTTCAATGCAAACGATTTCTTTTTTATCAAAGCAGTATATTGATTCCCGGTTAGTAAACTACAAATTAGCTTGATGTACTAGTACAATACACCATTGTATTGATTATCGATGGTCGGTGACATGCCTCACGCTACGAGCGGCTTATCTTCAATGGCTGCGGTCTTTTTATGCAACTGCATAAACTGTCAACCGTCAAAATCTTGACATATTTGACATCACTTTGCTTGCAAAGGAAAACAGAAAATCCACACAAATGCAGGTCATAAATCGCCAAAGTCAAATCCTAAGTAAACACATAAATTATCACTTTTGTCCTTAGCACTGACTCCCTTATCATTTTTCGGTTCGAATTTCGAACATCAACCATATTCGATTATTTTCAAAATGTACCTTATTGCTTAAAATGAACTTTTATTTTGCAGAGAACTGCGGCACAATAAACAACTCAGCGGCAGCCAACGCAGGCCCGTTCAATATGGACGACATATTAATTATAACTGCCAAGCACAGTGAACGCGCCATTTTGCGAGCCAACTTTTTGAAAAATCATTTCGATAAAATTACCAAACAGCGCGGTCGAAAACCCTTTAAGTAAGTTAGTTTTACGCTCATCGACAATTAATTTTAACATTACATATATCTGTACAGCTTCCTTCACATCAAAATTGAAGATGGTCCCTTCAGCGAGGAGATCGCAAACAAATATCAAAACACTGCCTTGCAAATTGTTATTCTATGTCCCGCCTTATTGGCGCTATCACACTCGTTTCTCATGTCGCAGCTGACAGCGATAATACGCGTGGAAAAAGTTTTGGGCATTTTATTGGATGTCAGCGAGGAGAGAGTGAAGGAAATGCAGAAGACAGGTGGGTGCAATCTTATCCATAACGCAGTCACAAACACAACTGATTCTATCTGCATTACAGCACTTCCAAACTACTACAAATGGCGTCGTTGTGTCATACGTGATAATGACCAGGCCCAAATTAGTAATATTCTTGGCATTGCCACTGATATATTAGGACGTGCCCTGTGCCAGAGACCACCTTGTCATGACACCAGCAGCAGCATTTCACGCAGTTTCTCAAGCTGCTCCGAAGGCTTCACAATTTTACCAAAAAAAGTAAAAATAGGTCAAAACAAAATTGTGGCCATGCTAGCGGAACCCTTGGAAAAAGATGATATCCTTAAAATTGCTGTGGAGAAATCAGGCGAACTAATCGAAATACGTAACTTCAAATGTCGCAATCCGTTTACAGTGCAGTTCGCCATACCAGGTAAGCACACAACGCAATCTTCCATAAAATCCTAAAATTCTCATTTGCATAACTATTTTCAGAATCCTGTATGGAAATCTCGACCATGGTTGAAATACGCATCGACAAAAATGAGAAAAGCTTAGGAGCACGGCCTATCAAATGTGAGAGTCGCCTCCGTGAACTGGAGCAGTTGCTCCGCACTGAAGATTCCCCCATTGAGTTCATGTGTCATTCGCTTGGCATTGGTCCAACTGAACGTGATGCCCTGGATCTACATCTATTGCAGTGTTTCCAGAAGAACATGCCACCCAACTTCCATTTACTCAACGGCCCCTACGAAAAGCAGCAACATTTTCTTACCATACGCGAATCAAGTCCAGAGGAGTATCCGACTCTGTTGCATTTTGCAGCGCGATGGGGACTAAATCGTCTTTGTATTCAGTTAATGGAATGCCCGGGTGGCGATACTGCGTGCGGTATAAGGAATTGTGCTGGTAAAACGCCCGCAGAACTGGCTGACCAGGAAGGTCACCATAAACTTGCGCAAAATATTGTCAGCTTCTCAGAGTTTCATGAGCTCACCACAATGTACCACTACTTCAAAGGTATAAGCAGCACATGCGATAATAACCAAAGCAAAGGAGCGTCAAGTGGCAAATCTAAAGTTATCATTGATACCGTAAAGTCCAATCCAACCTCACCAAAAACCAAGCAACCAAAGCCACATAAATCTCACGACATAACCCAAGAGCAAACAGCTGAATACATGGAAATGTCGAGTGGTTCTGAACGTGAAAATACCCCCGAAACGAAACCTAAAATCGAGACATTGGCTGTTTCTAATCTCAACTACATCAGCGTTGAGACCGAGGATGAGAATCTTCAGGGTTCCTCAGCCGATGTGTGCAAAAATTTCGACTCCAATAAGGTAATAACAGGTCCCGAAGTAACTACGAAGGAGTTGCGCATAAGCGAGCCTCCATATTACCAATCAAAAGAGAAGAACAATTCGGCTGATGTCACCGATTCGCCCTACCAAACCGACAAGTTCAGTCACGAATGCTCGCAATTACTCGAAAATTGCAATAGCACAGCTACTGCAAACGACTACGTGCTTCAACCCTCCAATATACCAGTTGCACATGTACTACCTGCAAATGGAGACGCTGATGATGGAAATTATTTATTTCAGCCGTCAAACCGTCCCGTCGAAGAGGAACTGCTGCCACATTCGCGCTACAGCCTTAATCGTTCAATGGGTTCCACCTCACGTCTTGGTCACAATCCCACTTACGGCACCTTAAAGCGCACAACATCCGATGCATCCAGCACGACTCGTGCCAACGCCGATGATGAACTCGCCGAGATTATGCATGACTTCAAAAATAACGTTCTTTCGATACGCGATGTCGAAATACTCGTTGAGAAGTGGAAGCACCGCAATGACGTCCAACAAAGCTTCCGCGAAAAACAAGAACAAATCGACCAATTGCGTAAGGAATATGAACGCATTCAAGATCAGGTTAAGTCGCAGCTGAAACGTGAAACACCTTTTGAGAAAATCAAGAAACTCTTTTCACGTCACAAGTCTGCGCCGCATCTAACGGACAAGCAGACAGGTGTGGACAGTGCATTAGATGAGACGAAATCTTCAATTACTACAAGTTCCAGTTTTAAATCGTCGCAACGCCCCGTCAGTTCTCTCAGTCTGCAAAGTGTTTCATCGTCATCCTCTTCAGGTAGATTAAGCACGGGCAGTAACTGCAGTGGCACCTCACTCGGCGATTCTGGCACACATTCCGATCATGAAGATCGTCGCTTCGGTTGTCGCCTCGGCTCACCAGGGTCACTAATGGACAATTATCTCGTGCCACCTCCTCCACGTCCGGTATTCACACCAACTTCAACACCCGGCGATGATCACCAGCAAATCGTATTCCCCTCACCTATGTCTTCCTGCCAACGATTGCACACACCGACAAGTCCAACATCTGCTGAACATTATCAAATGTTTCCTTCAAATATACCAGTCTACACCAGCCAAAATCTGTCAACATCACAAGGGAATAATTACTTGAACACAATCATGGAAGCAAAAGAACAGGACCATCAATACCAAAATGGCGTCACTTTGCAGCCCATTAAAGTGAACGAGCGGCCGAATATTATCTACGGTAAATTGACAAAAGTTACGCCAGCTTGTAGCTCCTTCAAACCTAAGCAGGTGGCAACACCACAACCACTTGAGGTGCAAGCAGAAGTGTACCAAAATGTCGGCAGCAACTTGGAACAAGTAAAAAACGTAACTGAAGTTGTGGTAGACATTAAAGCCGAAGAGATTAAAAAGGACGTGCAAGACAGTGACGATGGACCCAACTATATGAATTGTTAGGAGGGCTTCACATTGGGTACTACATTTAATTTATTTGTATATTTCTTACTAACAATTCTTATTACTTAAACACATATTACTGGAAAATGTGATTAAGAATAATCGAAAATAACGATATTTGCATCTATTCATGCTCCAATTGCAATTCCGAGAAGTATCCAAATTGTGTACATACACTCGTACAATAATCATCTGTATACATATAGCAATTGTTTCTAAAACGTTTAGGAGACTGGTTACGAAATTTATATTTACTGATTTTAGCATATATGTTCTTGTATGTAATTTAATTTATTTTATAATATAATAAGAATAAATTTATTTTATAATATAATAAAAATAAATCAATTAAAATCATTTAAAGTGCATGCTTAAAATAAGTTAAGCATTGGTTTCAGTTGCAGTTTTAAGCTTAGTTCTATCTTGAAAACGGTATTTTTAATACGTATTTACTTCTAAGTATGCCTAATTTTAAAATTGGTATACCCGTATTTCATTTTACGGCACAACCAACCATATTAAAACATATCATTATGTTATATAACCTAGAATTGACGCATGTACCTATGTATGTGTCTAAAGGTTTATCCTTGCATGTTTCATCAAATAACAATTCAACGACATTTTATTCTTCTCACATTTTCATTCTATGTATACATATGTAAAATTTTTTGAATTCTAATGTAAATTAATGTTTTGCAAAATATAGTTTTAATTTTTTTGGAGTGTTAGTAAATAATTATATTTAACTTTATATGAACACCTTTTAACCTGTATGATATTAAATAAATTCTTTTACAGTTTACAAAACAAACAAAAAAAATTATTTTTCATTTATTATAACAAAGAACCAGAAATACAGAAAGTAGCATATAAGGTCTCCCACATTTGGTAAGCATAGGGGAAACATATTTTTTCTCAATTGGCTTAACAAAATTAATGCAATAATAATAATTCAATCACTATTTCATACAAATCCGGAAGTTTCTGTTGGAAAAGAAAAGCAAAGAATTATGCCAAACATTTGCTTTGTGCGATTCCAAACATAAAAGCATTTACCCACCACCAACGTCATATTTGATTTTTTACTCCTTTTAGGCCATAGGGGCATTATGGCCCCTTATACACAGTACACATTTGCAATTGCAAATATTGCCGGCATCATTTAAATGGTGGTTCAACATATACATGCACCCAGACACACACACACACACGCCCACACATTATATATAAGTCCATAATGTTAAAGAAAACAGGTTCTGCTTTCAGTTTCAAAAGCACGTTCACGTTTCGTTTCCTGTATTCGCTGTGCCACTACGCTACGTGTATTGTAGTAGTTTTCAGCTGTTAGTAGTTTTGATGCCACCAAACCCCGCACTCCATCGCTACATCTGCAACAGCACCATCGGAAGCGGTTAAATATGTTTTCACCCAACGGTTTCCGGTTGCATGTTGCAGCTGATGTCTGCTTATTGGAGTTTTTCGCTTTCATTTGTTTTCCAGTGAGCAAAAGAGACAAATGGTATTGTTGCACTATTGTGCATTTCGCTTGAAAATTTTGGATCACACTTGCACCTACTCTACACACAATGGAGGGCTGCACATGCTATTATTCTCTCAACATGTGAACACTTATTTTAAATGGGAAAACAACACAAACTATACTGTCTTGAAAGGGCTTTTTTGTAATTTTTCATTTGAAAAGAGCTTCCTGGACCCCGGACATGAAAGTCCATACAAATGGTTAAACTAATGAGACAAAATGTGTAAAAACAAAATATAGAATAATTATTTTACAATATAGAAAATCATATACATAGGTATATGAATTACTATATAGATATACACGCTCCCATACAATTTTACCAACAGCACGTAGCAAGCTAGAACAGGTATCCCCGCATCTAAATTTTGTCCTATAAACATACTCTAATATAAATTACTTACTATTTAGAGCTGCGACAATAGGCATTCTAGTGTCAATGTAAGAGTACACGTATTGACGCTATATCAACAATAAGGAAATTGAATACCTGCCATAAGAGCCAAACTGATCACTAACTCATGAAAAATAAAACTAGTGTGGGTCCCTACCCATATGGGCAATGAATTCGCCCACACAGCAATTAAATCTGCAACCAAATCTGCACCGTAAATCTCAGAAATTATCTGAATTCCCCGAGATTACCCCTCTTCATCTACCAACTGATGAGCCAACATTTCCTTTGGCACTTTTTGGAATAAGGAATTATAGACATATGGGCAAAACATGGACGCAGAAACTGCTACGTCCCACACAGCAGGCCAAACATTCGATTTATTGGCCGAAAAATTCAGTGATTCCATAATTTCGTCAAAGAGACAGCCCTCCAAAAAGGTCAATAATGAATAATGTAATAAAGGACAATAAACGTATTTTTGTTTGGTCCTGATGAATCGTTCGTTTACACCAATAAATAGAGAGCAATAATGTCATCCATTCTATGCCATAAAATACACTGTAGTCGCATGTAAATAAAAAGACACCGACCAAATTTTGAAAAATTTCCTTTTCGTTGTATAATATATTTGTAATTAAACAATTTGTCATCTACAACTTTATATAAATTTCAAAATTTATCGTATTCTATTTCAATGATTTCCAATATATAATAAATGCAACAAATTGAAACAATTATTCGAAATCATGTACATATGTATATACATTTCTAAGTAATATTTAATAGTTTCAATGTGCGTAGTATTATATTTATATACAATCATATAATTTTAATTTGCATAATATACGGAATATTGCTGCTGATAATCTTTCTAATGCTTATTGCAATTCATTTCAAGTTTAAAAAAAAAAAAGTTAATTTAAAAAAATATTCTTGTAGTCAGTCACCCTGTGCAATTCATGCGCATTCTAAAAAGCTCTTACTCTCTCTCTCTCTCTATATATATATATATATATATATATATATATATATATATATATATATATACCTTCTCCCTTTAGCTATCTTTTTTTGTTCTGCCTCTCTCCTAAATTTTACTACTTGGAATTATAATATGCAACACAGTCTGCATCGAATACCTCACTACAAAAACAAAACCGCTATGAAAAGCTCTCATGGAAACCAAATATGCGAACAAGTGTGTAGACAGGATATTTCAGTCGTGGACTAGACGCAAATAAAGCGTGTAAGCGACGCAATAGTGAAAACAACTTATTCGCACTCACATTCGCAAAATAAAAAGAAAATTTACACAAAATTTTAAGAACATAGCTCAAATTAAAGAAAATTTCAAAAGTAAAACTGACTCTACCAGCGGTCGTCCTAAAAACGACTGAAACTCGTTTAAAAAATATTATATAAGTGAATATATATTTAAATTATGGTATCAAATGACATGTAATTACTTTGCAAGGATTCGCAATGTAACGCAATAAAGCAGCAACGCTTCACTCGCAGAGGTACTGGTACAGAGGAACTTTCCGTGCTGCTGCACTCTACATTCCTCTTCTACAATCCCAGCCAGCTCAATAGATCCAGACTTTTGCAAAAGCAAAAGTTTTCGGTTCGTACCGTAGTCAGCTGTGTGTATCCTTGCGACCTAACTTGTTAATTAAACTAATGAATACTTAATCGGATTGTTGTGGTGTGAAGGAAGCTACGATATTGAAATCTTTTGAAGCAACTTAATTAAACTTAAATTAAATATGCGAATATAAATAATACAATATACAGAAAATAGCCTTAATTTTACGAAAGTATATATCAATACCCAGAAATACAAAACACAAACATAAGAAAGACAGCCACCGCTTATAAATTATTTAAGGTAAGCCTGATATTGCAACGACGTTTTAAGCTAAAATTGTTACACTTTTTAATACATTGTATATTTTAATTGTGAAATTGGTGAAAATTGCTTAAGTTTATTATATTATTTACTACCAACTCAATCAATCAATTAGAACTTTCCATATATTTTTTTATATTGTACGACGCAGTAACTTGAGTAATCAAATCGCAAAAGGAGAATTAAAGAAATACGCAATAAGTTTGCTCTGAACAAAAAAAGTAATAGTTATGGCCCAGTATAACGAATGATATAATCCTCCGTATTCATTAAAGAGAAACATTTTTTATATTGTTATAATGGAACCCCACCGTAGGAAAGAAATATAAACAGAACTATTCAACGCACCCCACCGATTTGATTGCTACTCTGAAGGGAATACTGAAGTGAAATATTAGAAGAATATTCTTTGCATTTTGCTATTTTAGATTTAAATCTAGTTTTAAGATATACAAACTGCTTAATGTTCTAGGATAGATTGCCATGAAATAATATATTGTTTGGGAAAAAAAAATTATTTACAGAACTCAAAAATGTGGATGGGAACTTCAATAATTACAATAAAATTAATTTTAAAAACTAATTAGTTAGTTCTTCTTGGCTACAATACGAAATCTGAGAAAGAAAGCAATTAAAATCATTGTTATAGATTGACTGCCCTTTAAATGAAAAGTATATGCCGATATAGACCCACAGCAGAATACTTTTAAATAAGTGAAATTTCATTACTATACTCGTATTGTCAGCACTTTGATGGCCAACGCTAAGTTCTATTAACGATATGCGATATATTGGAGTCTTCTCTGCTAATATTGTAGTATTTGTTCAATTCGCAAATTGACTCTTCTAATTCATTTGCCACCATAATTATTATTGTTATTATTATATTTCACATTTTTTATAATGATCAAACATAAAATTATAAAGGTAGAAATATTATTAGTAGAAATATAACTCTCCTAATCAATATGTATTACTTAGTAATATATTAGTATAGAGGCTTTGTAGCTTTTCATGTAACCATTTAGAATATTCTATACCAATTCCAATTCAGCAGCTTGTTGTATTCTTTTCACATGGTCTGACAAACGTCTTGTACACAGCGGTGCAGACACAACATTATGATTCGTGCATCCTTTCAAGCATCAACAAAAATACTAATTGGATCGCAAAGTCCCGGATTCCTTTTGAAGTGTTCTGTAGATTGAGCTTATGGTTGCAGTTTTAAACTCCATATTTTGTGTGCTGATATTTGCATTGAGTTATTTTCTATTTCCTTACAAATTTATACTGTGTCTATTGGCTTTTATTTCGTTCGATCCTAAGAAAATTTTAATATTGAACCGAAGGATACGAAGATGGGAGAAAATGTTTGGAATAAGTTAAAAACGCAAAGCAAAAAATTTCAAAAACTTATCTTTAATCCTCTCAAAGACAACGCTGTTTTTTGTTTGTTTTGTTTTTATTCGCACATCTTCTGTTTTCTCTATTTGGGAATTAAGATTTATGGCAATGCAAGATACGCCTTCTATATAAGATACAGGAAAACACAACCACATTGCAAACATTTAGTAAACATAATTTGTATTTTCTATTATATAAACTATAGAAATATATTATATACTGCAGCCAGGACTTTGGGCTGAAGAAACGTTTTCATTTTACCATTGTCGCGAATCTTGAATGGTAATTTGACCTTGGTTTGCTGCTATGCACATACAAGTACATGAGAACCCACTACGCAAGAGTAAATACTCATGAAAGCATTTTCAACAACTGCGACATAATTACGGCAGTTGTTTGCGTAGCAGCGTGGAAAAGTGCATTCTTAATAATGCACTTTTATTTAACCCGTTTCACTGCATCGTAGCTCATTATCCGCGCACCTGCCTCGCAGCCCAAATACAGTGATTGTGCGTTTGTTGCAAGCAAATTAGAAAAGTACTCGAAAAACACTGTTTATTTTACACAGTTTCTGAGCAGTGAGCAAGTACTCTTTGATGTTTCTGCTTTTAAGCGAGTGCACTGTGTAGTTATATTTGCTGAAATTGGAAATGTCCTTGATCTTTGCCTTTCCCGGAGTAGCTTTTCACTTTGAATGGGGTTTGTAGTAAATTTAGCAGTTTCTATGTCGTCGTCATTGGGTCGAGTTGAGGTACTCATAAATATTTCAAGATGCCAAAGCGTATAAACACTCTTTGGTGCTTATTCTCTCTATTCTATTTTATTATATTCTATTATATTCTTTTGCTTTTCTGTCTCCCATCCTATTCTATTCATTGAGATGTGCTCGTGCGACAACTGCATGCCGTATAACAATTTCAAAGCGGGTCGTCCACTGCATAGAATTATATGCCGCCTGGCTGTGAATGCTGCCGGTGTGTCATGCACACTCCATGGAGGCTACACAAACAAGTGCGACTATAATAATTTTAATTACTACTTGAGTTGCTGGCGCTCGGTGAAAGACGCAACTACAACTGCATTGACACATTCCACAGACAATAGGGCTTTATGTAGCTAAGAGTACTCTTGAGTACTCATATGCTATTGTTCAAAGTAGTACAAAATTGTTATCCGCAAAGCACCTGTTTGACACAGTAGAGTATAGTATAGTAGTATGCGGCCACACTGTCCTTTAAAAGTATGTTAAAATATTCGAAAGACTGCTTTGTATTAGTATAACCTGAGTACAACGGCAGCTTCTACTCTACACATGTGACAACGCACTTACATATATACACTTACGTATATATCCATACAAAAGTCTTCTGCAGAACCTTTAAGGAGGCCTACAAGCAAAATTTCAACCCAACCGCATTATGGAATGAGGAAATTTGCTTAAGTCAACAAATGTACTCGTAAACTAACGCATTCGCTCACACATACAAAATAAACCACACATCAGCAATTTTAAAAACAAACACAAACCCTTTTAAAACTGCCTGTAAATGCCATAAGAAAATTTTGAATGAACCCAGCCGGAAACGATGTTAAATGCGTTCGAAGTTAGTTGCTTAAACACAATGAGATATCTTAGCATTGGATGGTATGGAATCGAACAGCGATCATAGTTACAAACATACAAAAGTAAACTTTAAAAGTTCTCCTTATCTGCAATAGTGTAAAAATTAAACAGAAAGTCAAAAAAGCCAAATCGTTTTTTTTTATAAATAAATATTGATATCAAATGAAAAAGGAGAATATGTGCAGTCCAAAAAAATGGGTTTTTTTTATTTGTCGGTAAAAATCGTATCCTTGCTGATTTTCAACGAAATCTATTATTAAAAAATATATGTTGAAAATTTAAACACCTAAATTCTATCCTTCTAACTTTAAGACTAAAAAATATTTAAAGATTAATTCCAAGCAAAAATCAAGTATATGCATACATTTTGAAAGAATACGCGCGTAAGAAAATTGTAGGAGGTTGATGCCATGGAGTCCATGCTGCCTGGCATTTTTTCCCATATAATGCAATTCACCGGGTATACCATAAAATAATTTTTGAATTGTTAGAACACATTCTAGCGACTAGCTCAAATATAACAAAGTCCAGATAAAAATTTTTGGATCTTCTCACCCCTTCGATCTGTTACAGGAGTCATGAGTAAATAATATTTTACCTATAACCAACTTTGCTAAATCCAACGCCTCTAGGACAAATCTAAATAATTTGAAAACGTTTTTTTTTATTAAATTTTATCCCTTAAGCCTGGAGCCTTAACTAAAAGCTATTAGATTAGAACCTACATTTGTATGTAGCCAGACAGCCGACAGCTGAATTTGTATACTAACTTGTTATTGTATAAAGGAAAGTATGTTCATAGGTTTCTGCTATCTTCATATCATAAATGATTTTTTTTAATGTTCTTAAAAGGGAATAAAGATCAGAGTATTTACTACTATGCAGTTTCACTATAAAATTAAACAAAATGATTATTGATTTTTTAATACGAACGATAAAATTATGTGTTTAATGCACAAAAACCAAAAATATCGTTGCGAATTTCCGTGATACCTTGTTGGCACAGACGTCTCGTACAGTGCTTCTCAAACCAGGCAAAAACTTTACGAAATTAACATTTCTGAATAAGTCTTACAATCAGCATCAGTTGAATTGATACAATTTGGTTTGTACTACAACCAAATTATGAAATTTGCCATGTGAAATTAAACACCAGATGTGCAACAAGATAACAAGTCTGAAAAGTGTGGTGAGTGGCTCGCTGTGAAAGTTTTTTCTCCTGCCTTCATAATTGTACACTATATTATCGATATACTTTCCTATATTATTATGTTTCCTTTAATCTGTATCGTCCTTTTTAAATACTATTTCCAATCGACAAATTAATCGTACTTGTTTTGTAAACTGGCCACAACTAATTATACAACTATCCTTCAGGTATGCAATACGAATCGTCTCAACATCAAAAGGAAATTGTATATTTATTTTCCGACTGGGTGTCTTTACATGTCGGTTGTAAACCGTGAATGAATACACCACATCACAAACACTCGCACACATTTACACATAACGAGCAGTTTTTCACTTGGCTCGACATTCATAGTTCCACAATTGCTGCCAGAAGCCAATGGCCTACAGATATGCCAGATGATCAGATAAATGCAATAAAAATATGTAAAGGCTCAGGGAATTGCGTGCAAAAAGTATTTAAAACGAGCTCGCCAATAATCGCCAATTTTCAACCCCATAATTCCACCAACCACCATTTCCTTGCCAAAGAGAGTGGGCGGCATTGCGTCGTAGGTCAAGGAAACTGTTGTACCCCAGCGGGTAGGTATGTAAATATTCACTGTGTACTTGGGAGGCAAACGAAATTTTCAGTATACACATGTGGGTGCACAAATGCGAATGCAAATTAATAAAAAACAAAAAGTCAAAGCATTTTAAACATTTCCAATACTCGGAATGTGTCGTGTTGATATTGCAGCCAATAAAAATATTTTCCATTTATTCGAGCATACATATTTGCATTTCAAATGGTCTACGGAAGAATGCAAACATTATTGGAATTCCACTGAGTCGTTAAATTTAATATTTGTTAAGTAAATATTCATAAATTAAATTCTGATCAATTTCTCAAGCTTCATTCAATTTCACAGTTTGCAATTCAAATAAAGATATGAGTAAAATTGATAAAATTGAATTGGAAAAGATTTCTATTTTAGTTTTTAAGTGTATAATTTTCCCAATACAGTTTTTATTGTATATTCTACGACAGATTGACAATTGTATTAAAAAGTAGCAAACTATTTAATTTTAGGGCTGTTAACTTGATCTGCTTTTGTTTTCCTTCTATATGGTCTGCGCCAAGTCAGCCTTCTGTCGAAAACAATTCGAAGACTGGATGCAAGAATGGTGACGTTGTTAAGTTTCAGTGCAGCTGGGCTGCCTTGACGTAGTGTAAAAGTGGCATGTTTGCTTTTTATTTCATTTACTCTTATGCGCCAGTTACACAGCCCGGTTTCAATCTTTCGCAGATGTCGATTTAGGCTAGCTGATATAGAGTCCGCTACTAAATGAGAGCATAGTATCCCAGTGCCGTGCCGTCAGCGAAAGTACAGATTTTATGTGTTTTTATCCGTCGGTATATCTGTCGTAATCAAACATACAATACAGGCCTAAGAACACTACCTTGGGGCACACCAGATTCTATGCTGTAGACATTCGATGTGGTTTTGTTGCACTTCACTAAAAAAAAGTGCACGTTCATAAAATGTATACAGTAAACGGGACGATTAATGCTTTTCTACATAGTTTCAGACAAGGCAAATGAAACCTGCGCAAACATCATTTCAGTTTTTGTTTAATATACAGTAGTATAGTATTTATGGAGTTCATTTTAGTATTATCAATTATGTCAATTATTTGAAGACAAATTTTATTGTAGACTACATAAATTGGGTGTTTTTGTGTGTTCTTACTATTCAACAAATTCTTACTATATAACAAATTGTGGAAAGTTACTCTAAAAAACAGGATTATATTCGACAGGATTATCTATGCAGATATTGATGAATTGTGTACAAATTATTCGTTAAATGATGCAATACCACCAATGTGTCATAGGAAAGTTCTAAGGAGACTGTCCCCAAAGTGAATTTGTTCAATAAGGTCCAAATTGAGCGATTCATCATAGTTCGCAACAATGAAGGAACTGTCAGTTTAACACGTGGAAAACTTTGCTCAAAGATCTTTGCTAATACTCATTCAAAATTAAGCTAGTGCTGGAATTAAAGCCGCAATAGTATCGATTATATTTCTTTATCACTAAATTATTTTTAGTGATGAGGCTAATTTATGACTTAACAAGTATGCTATTGACAAACTGAAAAAAACTGCAGTAAAATTGAGTATTATGATATTATGAATCCCATATCTCCTTGCTTTATCTCACACGTACTCACTGTTTGTATGGACATGCCTTGATAAACTATCTTGAAGAAAGGGTATCAATAAGTTAGTTTATCTGAACTTCCACATTTTTTAACACCACTAGTGAGTTGTAGAACATAAATTTTTCTTTTGTTATGAAAGTGAAGGGACATTTTCAGTACTATCCCTTAAACTTTGACAGTAGGTGCAATTTATTTTACATATTTTCTTTAAAGAAACATGAGAAAATGAGATTTTATCATTTAGTCATTGAGTTGACATCCCATTGTCCTCACTGCTCTACTGCTCTGTCACCCAAATAAGTTTTACGTTATTTTTTTTCTTCGAACTAGTTTAGTTATTTGTATCCAATACGTACACACACACACACAATCATTGATTTATATCAGCAATTTTGAAATGCATGAAACTATAATCATGTTAGTATAAGGAGCTCCTGCTTGATAGAATCCTGATTTGATCACAAATTGATAAAATTAAATTCCACCTCGAATACTGAAAGCTTTAGATTCCTTTGTATTCCTGCAATTTATATCTTTCTTTTAAGAGATAAAGTTTTTAGTTCGTCTGACATAAGCTGCAAAATAATTTTAAAAAAATACAATTTAGAATTCAGAGCTTGCAAATTCATCCAAGAGCATTTATCTGATGTAAAGAGTTGCTGTGAAAGTTTTTGCAAAGGTGCATCGCGTTCATATTGTCCAAGGAACTCATTCGAGTCAAATCTCAAATATTCCTGATATTTCCCCCACCACTTTTCAACTACTGTTATCGGAAATTCCTCTATCTTCAAGAGACACATTTCATATGTAAATCACTAAGGGTAAAAATTGTGTAAAGTGCTACTATGTAATACAAGTGAAACGACGAGGATGCGAAGAGCTCGCGATACATATATAGGGTGTTTTTTTTTAGACGTGTGGTTTTCAATCTGGCAATACTTTTTTCGGAGTTGGTCTTTTTGACAGCTGTCACTTGATTTATGCTCAGTTTGGTTTGCCATTTCATATAATTGAAGCCGAACGACCATCAAGCGCGTCGCACGTTCGGTGAATGGGCCCAAAACGAGATGGCCACCGATTCCGATTTTCCCAAGAAAATTTTGTTCAGCGCTGAAGCTCACTTTTGGTTGGATGGGTAAGTTAATAAGCAAAATTGTCGCATTTGGAGTGACGATAATCCACAAGCCATTGTTGAGACGCCGTTATATCCTCAAAAAGTCACTGTTTGGTGTGCTCTATGGGCAGAGGGAATCATTGGTCCATATTTCTTCAAAAATGAAGACGGCTATACAGTTACAGTCAATGGGGAACGCTATAGAGCCACTATTAATGACTTGTTCGTGTCTGAATTGGAGGATGTTGATGTGGATGACCTTTGGTTCCAACAAGACGGTGCTACATGCCATACAGCCAACGAAACAATCAATTTATTGAAGGAAACTTTTGGTGAGCGCATTATCTCGCGTCGTGCGTCTGTGGCGTGGCAAACCCTTATCTTTATAATAAAGCTAAATTCTTAGCCATAACAGTAAATTAAATGCGTTTTATTTCTGCTGCTTGACCACACGTCTAAAATAAACACCCTTTATATTGAAGAGCTGTAATGTAGATTATGGTCAAAGAAGTAAGTGCACAGTGATTAAAATCTCAGTGTGGTTTACCACCCTACCTCCACCAACTGCTCTAGTGTTAACCTCTTCAATTACTGAAATTTAATCTCATATAAAATTTGATGGCACCCGTTCGAGCGCTTTGACAAACTATCTCCTCATCGTGTGATTTCTATAATGATGTTGGACAATAGGAGCAGTGGAGTTCAATTATAGTGAGTATACGAAACAATGCTAATACAAGACTAAACTACTTTTGTCAACCAACTAAGACGATTTCCGAAAAAATTACTGTGGACAACTAAAAGTTTAAAGTAATAAATGACTTTGTTTCAGGGCTCTTCAGTGTCAGGATGGACAAACGGCTTCTCTGCATTCAATAAGATGGAATTCCCTATGACCTCAGATGGCCGCTGAAACTATCAAATAAACCCATTTTTTTAAAAATAGAGTCTACGATTCCGAGTATTCTGTCGTTTGATATGAGTCGCAACTGCTATTTGGACAATGAAATTTTGCATACATACTCGTAATTGATACCGATTTGTACCAACATACTAAAACCAAAATTTAATTTTATTTTGCCACTTACAATTAAATTTATAATTTAATTTGAAAGCAAAAATTGAATTACTTTTTAAACATACACAAAATTAAACACTTCTGTGTTTTGCTAACATCGCTTTAATTTCCATAATGCGCTTACCATAAATTTCATTCAACATTCTTGTTTGATTACTCTGTATCCTTGCACATCGCATTTGTATTTGCGTAATATGAGTATCACATTCACATCACTTTTAGTATACATTTAAGCACATTTTAATAATGAAAAAATTGCTCAATTTCAATGGCGCACCAGCACCGTTTTGGCAGCATCTCAAAAAAGCATGTATAAAAATCATATTATCCCCATAACCGTAATAATCGGGTTGTCTGAGCCGTGTGTACGTAATGCATTTCGAGTGCACAAGAGCAGAACTTGGAGTGCAATTTTAGCTTGATACGTTTTCAGGTGGCACTTCGTGAGTTCAGTTTCCATGAAAGGAACTTATGCGACATTTATTGAGCTGTCGTCGTACCTGCCAATAAAAATTGATACCGAAGTAGCAAATAAAAGAAAGGGCGAAGCATATGGAAATAACTGACTGCCAGAGGCAATGCAATTTCATGAATCAATGTCATATGAAAATTGAATCATGGTGCAAAATAGTTTTTACAAAACACCAGACATTCTGTGGCAAAGGGATATGAACTCAGCATGCCAAATAACAGGCCACCACACTTTATTACAGCCATCACTTCCGGCTAGTGCAGTAGTATAGTTATTTCAAGTGTTTCTTTGGTCAACCTTTTGTAAATGTTACTTGTGTAGACTCGTAAAATATGTAAATGGCCAAACTTTTTAGATTACTGTGTGCACAAATTTAAAATTGCATTGGCCAGACTTCTTCACTGCAGACCGTTTCCTCCTTTTCTTTTCCACTTGTCCTCCTTTGTGGCAGCAAAAGGTTTTGCACATTTACAGGCTCTTTACATAAAACAAGCCTATTTCGCGCTAAACGCGACTGCATAAATTTCCTTCAAGCACTGGAAGTAATAGAAACGAATGCGCCGCCTTTTTGGCAGTGTTCAGCGCACTTTTCCACAGCTGCCAACCCTCGAGCAAATCGCGTCGAGCGCCAATTTTTGCCAACTCTTCTGGCAGAGCACAGTAATTGTTTGTTATAAATTATTCCCGCGTTTCCGGTTTCCCAACCATAGTTGAAGTGCAAAATGTTGTGGCTTTTGCGATGGTTACTGCATTTATAAGTGGGCATTTGGTTGTGTTAGACTTATTGCAGAGTGCTTCTCATATCGGTTTCAATCCACAATTCACTTCGCTTTGGTGTTCCAAGTGCGGAATGTAGTTGCCGCTTAGTTAATACCTAGTTTTAATTTGCATTTTAAAGTGTCCTCGCGGGTTTCAGGGTCGTATGAGCCAATTTTTTTATTTTATTCTAAAAATGTTTCTATACCAATTACTGAATAATGTAGGATTATATTTTAGGGAATCCTTATATTATTATCGTTTTAAGAGTATAAATTTGTTAAGCCACTAAGGTAGCAAGGGCTGCTTGGCTCCTCAATCAATCTAGTGGGAAATTACGAGTATATGAGAGCGAATAAAAGACGACAAAATTGATTGTAACTATTTGTTTTGAGAATGAGTTGAAAAGTCGTTACTTTGTCGCCACTTTTTGTCTTTTAAGAATCTAAAGTCGATTCAAATCATATCAATATTTTAATGATATTTTTCTTAAACGATAATTGTTCGGCCTCTTGAATCCTTAATTCTTTTTTGGGGGAATTGTATTTATATTCCCTTTGTTCATTCAACTAATTAACGCCCCGAATGCCTCTTTCTTCCTCATCCTCCTATACAAACCTTCCAAAAATTTACTTGCACGAAGATAAGGAGGTCCTTTCCTGTTTTTATTTCTATCACAGCTTCGCCAAATCCAATCGATTTGCACTCACTCTGTTCCTGAAATTGTCAGCAAATTTTTCAAATTTCTTTATTAATGAACATTAATTCTTTACATCGAATTTGATATAAAAGAAGTGAGGCAAGCTGTCTGTCGATTTCGTAAAGCACGGCGGATAATATTTGGGAGCCATTTTAGGTATTAAAAAACTGCATTCGTTCCCTCTCGCTACACTCAGAAACTAGATGTAAAATATCATTTGCTCAGAATTTTTGAAGCATTTATACGACGGATTATTCGCGAATCGATACCTGATTCCATACATTAAGTACAAATAAGAGCTAAATTATAATTTACAAGTAATAACAAAATAATATTGAATATAACAAAGAACATGAAATTGTTAGTGTAATTTGGTTGGAAACGACGTAACACGCAGCAACAATCAGAAAAATTAGTGCAATTTACCACACAATTTGCTCCGAAATTTAGATGTTTGCAGAAAAATCTGTGGGATTGTAACACAGACACGCCCAATTATTTGAAAAAACACAATTTATTGAAACAATATTATTATTATTAACAGGCTAAAAGAACACCGCGACCTAAGAGATCTATTGTGCAGCCTCGTAACCAACTAAAACAGTCCTTGACTATTTATAAATCTCGTAACTGCTGTGGGCTTAATTTTAACTAGGTTATTTGGAGATACGAACCCACTGCCTAGGTAATTATGTCTGCGTCTTGCCACCGCTGGGCAAGTGCATAGAATATACTATGCTGTTTCCTGCTCCTCTTGACAGAGTCGACAGGAATCGTCTTCTACCACGCCTATTTTTTCGATGGTGATTTAGTCTACAGAGTCCTGTTAAAAGTTCAGTATAGAGTTTGTTGTCATTTCTGCTGAGGTCTAAGGGTAGGCCCTGATGTGTTCAGGATCAATGAGTAGTCTCGACTGCCGCATGCCTTTCTGGGCTCTCTAATAGTTTAGCAGACCTCGTTTTTCCTGTTCGCACAACAAGTTATTTGTGAAGCTACTGTTTATCCCACAGAAGGTTTCTGGACCTAAAAAGGCAGTGTCTGCGCCCCTTTTTGCCAAAGAGTCTGCCATTTTATTGTCCCTCATGTCCCGGTACCCAGCGTAACAGAGCTTCTCGCTGCTACAGTATTGAGGAGTTTAGAGCATTCCCAGACCAGCATTGATTGGAATGAGAAGTTTATTATTGATTTCAGAGCTGCCTGGCTATCTGAGAGTATGCATATTTTGGTGTTGCGTGTACCCCTGCGTAGACATTCTCTAGCACATAACTCTAAAGCGTGGACCTCCGCCTGAAAAATGGAACCTGTTTTTCCCATTGCAATTGCTTTTTGGAAATTTGGCCCTACAATCCAGCTCCTGCACTGCCATCTTCCATTTTGGACCCATCTGTATACCACAACTGTGAGTCCTGTTTTATTATTATTTCATTGTTTCTCCATGCTGAACGGTCAATGATGACCACTTTGAACTGCTTGGAGAAGTCTAATTTTCTGTCCATCGTGTCGAAGACCATGAGGCGCGGAGACTTCCAGATAGTATCCAGAATCTTTGCGTGCCTCGGTAAGTCGCATTCTTTAAGATGGGCTAGATTAGGTAGCCTTAGGGCCGCGCTGGGTGCCATCCTCTTAACTACTAGGTGTAGAGGAGGCTATCCAGTGATCATTCCCAAAGCTAGTGTGGGGCACGTTCTCATTGCTACCGTCATTGCTCCCGTCACACTCAAACAGGCTATTCGGTGAATCTTGTTAAGGATCGTCTGAGCCTTTGTTTGATTTACTTTTGGCCACCATACCAAAGAAGCATATTTAATCATTGGTACTATTATTGTTTTATATGACCACGCCATCATTTTTGGCCGTAGTCCCCATGTTTTACCGTACAGCCTCTAGCAGGCGTAGGTTACTCTTAAGGCTTTACTAGTTATGTATGATAAGTGGTTTTTCCAAGTTAGAGTTTTGTCTAGGATTACTCCCAGATATTTCATTTCATTGGGCATTGTTAAGTTCGTGGTCCCTAAACTTAAGGTCCCCAGATTCAGTTTCCTTCTTTTGGTGAAGGGTACCACATATGTTTTATTCGGATTTATCGATAGTCCTTTCTCCTGACACCAGTTTTGAGTGATGTCAAGAACTAGTTGCATGCGATGTGTTATGGTAGAGTCAAACTTGCCTCTGACCATAATTACCAAATCATCCGCAAAGCCCTGAACTTCGTATCCGAGGTCATTGAGAGTTTGTAAGAGCTCGTCGATAACCAATAACCATAGGAGTGGCGATAGGACGCCCCCCTGGGGACATCCTTTGGTTGACCTGGCAATTTGCTTTGCTGTCCCTGTTTCAAAGATTGTTGTTCTGTTTTTCAGCATATTGAGAACCCATGTTATGATCAGTCTTTGTATACCTTTCCTGTACATCACCTCCTCAATTGATCTGAAAGTAGCATTGTCAAAAGCCCCCGTAATGTCAACCGATGTACAGAGAGCTATTTCTTTACCCTCAAACGCCTTTTCAATTTTGTTCGTTAAGCTATGTATGGCTGTCTCAGTCGATTTGCCTGATTGGTAAGCGTATTGTTCAATATGAAGAGGAGAATCTTTAAGATAAGTTTCCCTGATATATTGGTCCAGAATTTTTCTCATAACTTTTAGCAGGAATGACGTTAGGCTAATGGGCCGACAGGCTTTTGGCTTGTGGTCCGCTTTTTTGCCTGCTTTCGGTATAAAAGCCACCCTAGCTTTCGTCCAAGGTTTAGGCACTATGCCTAGTTCCAGGCTTATCCTGAAAATGTTTGTTAGCACAGGTGCCAATACATCAACACCTTTCCGAAGTAGGCACGGTTGTATATTATCGACACCTTGGGATTTGAATAGTCTAAAAGTGGAGATAGCCCATTTGGTTTTGAAGATTCTGGGAGCCAGTGAAAGTTCCCTCCGTGTACGCATCCAAAAACGAGTATTCTCGATAGTTTCACTGTCCTCTCTACAAATGGCACAGCCTGGAAAGTGAGTGTCCAACAAAATCTGTTCCGTCTCTTCCAGGCTCTCCGTAAAATTTCCGTCAGGCTTCTTGAGTGTAGAAAGGCCGTTTGAGTGATCTTTATTGAGTGATTTCTGGAGTCGGGTAGCTGCTGGGATGGTTTCAATTTCCTCACAGTACTTTTTCCATGAGTCTCTCTTAGATCTTCTCAACTCATTATTATAGGCCGTTAAGGCACTTCTATAAGATGCCCAGTCATCATTAGACTTGGCTCTATTAAAGAGTTGACGGGCTTTTTTGCGCAAAACATTTAGCTCCCCGCTCCACCAGGGTACGTTCCTAGAACGTTTCTTCACAACTAAATTGCAACTACTTTCAAAAGCCTCAATTATTATATTATTTCATTGGTTAACTTCAAGATCTAGTTCCTGAAAGTTACTTATTTTTTCACTAAGGTACGCAATATTTTGCTCTAAGTAAAAGGTATATATCGACCGTTGGTCTTCCTACCATTTCTTATTTCGAAGGTGCCTCCAATTTCCCACCGTTCTCTTCCCTTTGGCACTAGCCACTTCTACCTGTACTTCCACCAGATCACGTTGTAGAAGCTCTGAAATTGGGAAAAACTTTATATTTTTGTTGATCATCATCGCTGCCCTCGGTCGGTCAACATTATTAGCATACATCAACTTACATATTTTTGTCTGCAGACTATTTATGCGCCCATTTGTGACCCATGGTTCTTGAATGGCTCCGAAGTCCAGACTCTGGTGTTCCACCAAGGCACTGAGCCTGTAAGAGGCTGCTATAGCCCTGTGGAGATTTATTTGGAGACAGTGAAGCTGCTTCCAAGAAGAGTTTTGCGCTCGTGATGGGGCCTGGGACAATATTTCCCAGACCGATCCTTGCGGATCTTACCACTCTTTGTGCTCCTCAAAGTTTCCGCAGCCTCCGGATCTTTTCTCTCCCATTTTCTGAGCCTACCAGAGAGAGCAGATGGTTTTGGACGTTGGGCACGAGTGTTGCCTCTCTCCGCTCTCGGTACTGGTTCTATGAAAATGGGCCCCGTTTTTGGCCTCTGGCTACTCTGCTTTGCCCGCGCTGCAACAGATGTTGTTGGCTGCTCTTCACCACCAACAGAAGGTTTTGCCCTGTTGCCCTTTAATCTAGGTCTGAGCTGGGCACTGCCAAAGCCATAGTAGACCTTGTTACCCAGTTTCTCGTCCCTTTCAGACGAGATGGGCTCCAGAGCAATTGGCAGCTCGACCTGGTCGCCTTTTTGTAGGCGATGGAGCACCGGCCACTCGGTCATTCTGCCAAGACACCGAGCCGGGAAATTAGCCAACGAAGATCTTGTCCCTTGGCACTTTTGCCTCGCCCACTACCTTCAACTCAGCCCCCTCCATGGCTTCATGGCTGGTATCCTTTCTTCAGTGTCTCGAATATCTTGTCGAGAATACATCGTTGTACCTTCCCAATTCCTTCAGTGGACCATATGCCCTCCGGGAAATTGCTAGGTATAACCCTATCTTTTTGGAGCAGACTGTCTCCGCTAGAGTAGGCTTTGAACAGGGAACCCCAAGGAGGCGCCCTGCACGCCATGTCTTTCAGAGACCACCGCCAGCTAGGGGCACTATTGACAGTTTATCAATGTTTTTGTTGCCCTCTTGTGCAAACCGCTTTGTCGGCCTGGAGCTCGATGTCGGCGTGGAGCCATCTGATCGGGATCTCTTAGGGGTCCATCGCGCAGACACGTTGGATGGATTTGCCGCCAAGGACCGAGCTGTTTCCAGCGATATGCCCCTGGCAAGCAAAGCCTTAAATCGTTTACGTCCAGGGCCGGACAGCTTCACCCTAAGTTTTGGAATCTTCTCTGGAGCAGGTTCAAGAATATTTCTCTCTTGTTCCGAGGAGATAGACATCCCAGCCGACTCCTGGCTAAGTGCGATATCCATCTCATCCGGCCTTTTGGATAACGGACCGGGTGCCCCCCAACAGGTCGTGTTCCATACTTTCATTGTGGATGGGACCAGATGCCCCCTTGGCCAACGATGGCTGTTGGCCCTTTGTAGCCACATTATGCACATTTGAAGGTGTGCAGTCCATTTTTTTCATATAAACTTAAATTTTCCATATAGTTTTCTTTATTTTTTGTTTTCGTTTGGGCGCCCCACAGTAGTACGACCCTATACATATTGAGGAAAAAAATAGGAGTAATCGGAGGATCACCTATTTTGGCAAAAATTACTTTTGGCTCGAGATTAAGAAAAATTCCAAAAATGGGCGTGGTCGGTCAAATTCCACGCCCACCTCCCTTACAAACTCAACATAGAAAATGCTACAAAATGGGTTTCAATATAGATATTGAACTGAAATTTTGGTAATTTATATCTGAGAAGATACAGAAATTGTGTTTTGGAAATGGGCATGGTCTAACAATTATTTCGCCCATTGGCATTATCATTCCTTAATAGCATTTCGAAACATACTTTTTAACCAAAGTTCGTTCTTTGCAAAAAAAACTCTCAATTGTTGCAAATGTCATCTAATACCTCTTATGGCCTATATTCGTAAACATTACAATAATTGTTATTGTTTTACAAAGATGTTTAATCAGGTGTTGCCATTATGTTAATTAAAAAGCTTTTACAAATTAGCAAAATCCTAAAAGTATGCCCCAATTTTTTTTTAATTTTTTTCATTTTTTTTCAATTTTTTTTACTTTTTTTTGTCATTTAAATCGAAATAACTCAAAAAAGGGCAAATTCGGGCAAAAATTTATTTTTTATATCGAAAGAAGACATCTCGACCTTTCATTTCTATATAGTTTGTCCATCAAAGGGGAAAAGTTGGCATTTAGGTAGCTTCCTCTTTGATCGCCTATAATTTCAACAATACTTGATGGATTGATCTCACACTTTGTTCAATTTGTGGAAAAAGTGCTATATTTTTATATAAAAGTAACAAAAGAAGCAATTAAAACAAAATTATTAGGAAAAAACTTTGCTCTAATTAACAAATATTTCAATGATTTTAGGTGAAAAAACATTTTCTGACTTTCGATACTTGTATTTAGTATAAAAATGACCATTCTGGAAAGAACTGTAATGAATTGTTCTTATTTAAACAATGCTAAATTCAGCTAAAACCGTCATAACATAAAAATAGGGTACTTGCAAAAATGTATTTTTTCCACCAAAATACCACTGTGCGCCCCCGTGGTAAGTCTAACTAAAACCGTAGGTTCGCCGGACCTCGTACTGAGGTCGCTATTAAGCTTGACTCTACCCCGTCAAGCAAGCTCACTGGCATAGCTGTTCCACCGTGAATTTAGTGTGTTTTTTTTTTGGGTCATAGGTCTGGTGAACCCTGCCCCAGGGAGTTTTGCTTCTCCCCCGCCCGGCAATCAGCGACCCAAGTTCAGCAGAGACATGACCGTACTAAAAGTGGGCCGAAGGGCTGACCAATTCGTTAGTGTCTAGGCGATCCGGCAGTCTCAATGAGACGTTCGATATGGGCCAGTAGGACTACTAACTAGCCTTAACGACTGAGCAGGAATCGTAAAACACTACTTTCAACCTGTGCGTTGAAGGTAGTTCTTAGTTTGTGTAACTGGACCATATCAGAGGTAGAACAATATAAATAAATCTCTTTTCAAACGAAAATCTTACAAATTTGACAATTGTTAATTTTTTGTTTATCCTAATTTGCACCATTCGAAGGGTTGTTTGAAAATTTTTGATCAATTATTGAATTTAAATTTGTTAAAACATTTCGCTTTATCTAATATTAGCTGTGTTTCTTTCATAGCGAGTGTGAATAAAACGCCCGCTTATCCATACATATGCACCGCTTAGTTAAGACAAGGTGTTTGTATCCGCTTATGGTTTAGCGCCTCAAACAGAAGTGCTGCCAAGACATTTTTGGGGTCTATTGTGAACGAGAAAAATAGTAAACCAAGAATTAACCGCTGTAATTATATAAAATATATACTATATTATCGTGTATTTATTAATATGTACACATTTAAAGTTAAATTACCAAAGTATGTTCAGAATTTGCCATTTTCAATTTTTCTTCCTCTTTAAAATTTGTTTGCAAATGTGTATGTATAAGCATTCTAATTGTCAAAACCAGTGCTACCAAATGCTGGACCGTTAAACGACGGGTAGCATTTTATTCACACTCGAGTTGGCAGAAACACAGCTAATGTAGTCTAAAGCAAGGCAATTCAAATTTCAAATTCAATTGTATATTGCCACGGTTTCCGAAATCATCCTACTGATGTCACCTTTCAAGGTGTCTGATACCTGCGGGAATTTATCTAACTATGCATATAAATGTCAAGTACGCGGCAGTGTTTAATGACGTTGATATACCAACTGAACACTTCTGTACGAAGGTGGGCATTCTAGGTAATATTAAGCTACAGAGAGTATAGAGAGTCAAGAGTCGAACTGATACAAATTACATTGTGTTGAAAATAAGATAGATATAAAATCGTGTACTTTAAATTGTTCAACGCAATATACTTGTATATGATTTTCGATGTAGACCTATAAATCTTGTAAATGGTATAAAGCTCTGTGACTATCCTCACTTCTTTTAAATAGCAGATGAGCTGTATAGGTAGTCGGGTCAACCAACTATAAATAATGTCGAGTCTCTAATACAGAAAGAAAAAATGCTCCTAACTTCTCCATTAACTTTTGTCGTCTTTGAATTTTTTATTGTGTTTTTCCTATTAATATTTTTTTTATTCTACTCTTCAGCTGCGGCATGCAGTAAAAGAAATCTTCAAACAAACATTGTTTGGATAATATGAGTACTTGCCCTCATTGAATATTACCTCCCCTTAATTTCTATATTTCAGCTGCTTTCGAGGTCTTTCCCACACATTCCAGAAGTCTATAGTGCTAAAGATATATTATCATTTATGTCTCATTGTTTATGACTTTGATGATGATTTATGATTTATGATTTTGACTTGATTATGACTTGATTATGACTGTTTATTATTACAGTGATATAACGATATGGAAAATGAGCATAGCATATGTGAGATTTAGTTTTTATAGTAACCAACATTAGTTTTAAAGTTCAGCTAATTCCCAAGACAAGTTTCAGTAATAAGTATCCAACGGCATGATAAAAAGTGAGTCACAAAGGAACTAATGATCAGATGGACATGGCTGAATAGTCCTGGAATGTAATATTGACCCCTATCTTGCTTTCAGTCATGCATCACAATTATTTATCCAAATCCAACTTACACTACAATAATTTGTGTATTTGCTTGGATCTCTATTGTACAGTCTATGGAAAGGAATTTTGGTAAACAGGATGGCAACACCATACTTAATACAAAGTTTAATTAAATTTTTCTGTGAAGAAAACTGTTGACATTAACCTGTTAGTACGATTTTCTTTTACGCCAAATTTTCTATAATGAAGCCTTCGTGTCGGCAATGCTTGCAATAGAATTACAACACTTCTAAATTAAAATTGTCGAATCATAGTACCCTGTTCACTGTGGACAAATACAGAGTTTTTAATCTTAAATCCTATGAAATTTTGTTTGTTTTAACTAATTTTTATTTACTGAATCTTTATATTATAATCAAAGGAAATTGACAATAAATATTATAATCTTAAATCTAAGGTACTAATATTTGAAATTTAATTATGTTCAATTTTATAAAAATGTATAGCTTTGCATGTGATTTTAAATACAAATTTGAAATTTACAAATTATAATTGCAATTCTATTATCTTGCCTAATTACATTTTTATTTAATCCACACAGTAAAACTTTTGTTTTCAAGCGCTTTCGATAATTGCACTTAAGTTTAGAGGCTTATTTGTTTGGATGAACTCGAAGTCTATCAGACTATGTCGCAAAAGATCTGATAATCTTCTTATCGACAGTAGTATCTTTTAAGACTATATGCAGTTTGGAATTGATGATTTATCATGGATCCCCAAGTATCATCCTTAAACCTTTTGATTGAACTCGGTGCATTTTAGCTAAATTCTTGGACGAAGCTATTCCCCACGTATGGATACCATAGCACCAAATATATTTTAAAATCAGGACTTTGGAGTCTAGACTCAGCTTTGCCGCTTCCCTAACAGTGTTTTCTTAGAATCCAAACGGGATTCCCAGGTAAGTCGTTTATCGAGGTGGATTCCCAGCTAATTTACTCATGAATTTTCGGAAACAATTTGGTCGTTAAGCATTAAATTCGGATACTTGCCTTAGATCAAAGTGAAAGCAAATGCGAACACTATGTTTCATTTGTTTTGATCCGCCACGAACAAAGATACAGAACCAGATTGCTATATGGGTCGATTTGGACAAATACCACGCCTACCTCCCTTATAAGGAACTTTTTTAAAATGACTATAACTTCGGTCCAATTGATGGAACAGTGACGCAATGTGGCAGTTATGGAGATGTGGGTGCTACTAATCACTATTTTAACTGCCACGCCCACTATTAACAAATTTTCATAACTTAAGATTTGGTAGAGATTTATGTACGAAATTTTACGGGAAGGAACATGTATTATAAAGCTATCTGCAACAAATTAAGTTGAGCAGGTAAAACATACGCCCACTTTTGATATAGAGAACTTTCGGGTCTAAAATTAAAATTAGCCCACCTATGCTCGTATTAATGCCATCGGAATAAAAATTTGCAGAAATATACATGGGGTCCATAAGAGTGTGTCTGCAGAATATGGAGATCATAATACTACTGCCACGCCCACAATTAGCCAAAAATCATTACTAGGTTCCTATTAAAGATTTCTCAACGAAATTTCACAGGAATGTTGCAGGTACTAACATTAAACACCACACATAAAATGGGCATATGTTTTTACAGCCACTCCCACTAGTGACATATTATTATGACTTACGACCTATACAATATTTTTGGACGAAATTATATATTAGTACGTATATGGACCCTGCAAAGCCATATACAAGATTCGGGGTCGATCAGATGAAGGATACGCCTCCCTCCCATATAATGAACTTTGGGGACCCCACTTAAAAACAATTACCCTATCTATGCTTCTAGCGATGATATATGAATATAAATTGGTAGCTGTATACATTGGGTCTGTACTAGCATCCATTCCAAATTTGGGCAGATTATTACTACTGCCACGCCCACAATTAAACAAAAATCATACTAGGTTCCTATAGAAGATTCATCAACGAAATTTCATAGGAAGGTTGCGGGTACTAAAATTAAACATCACACAAAAAATGGGCGGTTTATTTTTAGAGCTCCCACTTTAAGAGCGCCCACTATTGACATATTATTATAACTTACGATCAATACAATATTTTTGGACGATATTTTTTATTAGTACACATTTTGATTCTACAAAGAAATATACAAGAAATGGGGTCGATCAGATAGAGGACACGCCTCCCACGAATATAATTCAAGGAACCCGACTAAAATCAGTGTAGATATTCTCCTAATGATGATTTATGAGGAAAACATACCCATTGTTTAACTCGCACGCACAAGAAAGGGTAAAGGGTATTTCGAAGTCGGTCTAACCCGCCTTCAGAATTCTTTACTCTTTAGACTTTAATCAGGTGTCTTTGAAGTAAATTTAAGGTAACTTTCGCATCTTTATTTTTAGTTAGCACTTTGCAGTCAGTAGGAAGATCTGAGATAATTATGAGGTAGCAAAAATGACCTAAGACATTTCCTTGTGGTACTCTAACTGTAATGTTGTAGCTATTAGAAATAAAGTATTTGTAACAGACAATAAATTCCTATACGTAAGATAACTCTGGAGAATTTGAAAGATATTGTGCGATAGTAATCATCTAATTTTAAAGAGCAGCCCCTCATGCCGAACCTTATCAAAAGATTACACAAAGTCCAGCTATACAGCCATGAAGTTTTATCTTCATATCCTTTAATAATGTAACCTACTAAGCGACACACTTCTTCTTTGTTGAAAGCCTCTTGATGAAAGCAGAATTTGTGGTTTGGTATTACTTTTTTCTTTCCGATAAACTGCTAAATTTTAACCATTTACATCTTTTCAAATAATTTGGTTAATACTGATTAAAGGTGGTTAGATCTGTAAGAAGGTACAACTGATGGTACTTTACCAAGCTTCGGTGTAGCTATTATTACGTATGTTTCCCAACTCTTTGGGTAGCATCCAGTTCACAGTATTTTGTTGAGTAATTGCACTAAGTGCTTGACTGCAATTCTCGGAAGATTCTTAATCATTTTCCCAGTGATATTATCGAGGCCCGGAGATTTTTCTGATCGAAATTCATCTTTATAGTTTCATTTACCTCTCTGGTTTTGAAGCGGACTGGAAATAGTGGAAGGTTTTATCAACCAGGAGGCAGGCATTCATTGTCAATCGCTTCAACAGGTGTAAAAACTCATTACAGGTGCTTAGCGAATGCTTCACCCTTTTCTGCAACGTTTTTGGCCCAGTTACCAATGGGTAGACGAATAGGAACTTCTGCATTTATTAGCGGTTTCATGTTTTTCGTAGGTGTTAAAATCGGCGGAATTAGTCACCGAAATACTTTTTACGTAATGATAAAAAAAAATTACAATTTCATTCGATTCGAGCTTTTGATATTTTCGTTTTACTTGCTGTGTTGCCTGCTCCACAGGTTTTATCAATAAGATCCTATGAAATATCGTATCATTTTCTCAGAACATAGTTTTGTTAAATTTGTTCATTAAATTTCGCGGTATGGACGGCCCAGTTCAGCAAAGTCGAATACGTACTATTAAAAAAAGGAGCTGAAAAATATGAATTTTTATTTGAAGCATCAAATTCCCGGTTTTCAGCGGAATAGCTTTAAGTAAACTATTTTAGAAATGTTTCTTCGAAACAATATAGTGAAAGTATTATTATTATTATTATATCTTACACCATAAATAATGATGTCTGCAAGGGTTTAGGGGAATGAGTACTAGCTACTGAGGCCATCGATGGAACAATTTTTTAGAAAAAACCATTTTTGAGACCAAGCCCCGGGCAGGATGGGAACCTGCGACCATCTGAGATAGGCAAAGTATGTGTGGTCCATAATTCTATTTATTTTTATTTATACACAAGCAAACAAAGTATTTTCGTTTCACCCCTAAATTTTATTGACAATAATTTCTTCATAGACTTTCATTTTATATTATTTATTACTTATTTAACTATTAAATACACAGGTTTATATATAAAAACTCTCCAAAATATAATTTTCCGTTAAATTAATTTCAGCGAAAGAAATGTCTACACATCTATCATGTGTAAACCAATTTGAATTATACGATTATTTGAAATTAAAGATTATATAATTTCTATTATAATTAGATATACAATTTTATAACATTAATAACAGTCCTAATACTTAAAATATATTTTTTAATTGGACATAAAAACGTTTTTCATTTTGCAATCATCGTCCACAAATTCAATAATATTGATATTCAATTCCATCAACTTCTTATATGGCAACGTACTGCAGGACTATGTCCTTTGTGCCCTGCACCGACAGTTAGCGCATTTTAATTATTTCCATTTTCCTTTGCACTTTCCTAACAATACGCAACAACTCATAAGTATTCATACAAGTGCACAGCAACAGAGTTCACATGCAGCAAGACTTCGAGCGGAAATATGTAAATAAGTTTCCTAAGTTGCAAATAACTTGCACTTGCAACGTGAGTAATTGGAAGAAAATCTTTTGCAAAGTTTAAGAACACGATATCCTTTCGCAATGCAAACCACTTAAATTTGCATTTTATGGAAATTACAACACGTGCCAACTTCAAGCAATTAAAAAGTAACAATCGTTTATGCGAACACTGCACTTTATGTGATGTGTTGCACGATAATATTTTTTTATAAGAATTCATAAAATTTAAGAATTTTATAAAGCTGTTGAAATTATTAAAATATTCATTATTTGTTCAGGGCATAATGGCCCGTTTCAAAACCGTACAAGCGCATGAATTCTATTGTAATACCTCAGTTCTCCACCGTAGATCTGGGCCAATGGCCACTTTGGACTGTTTCGCTTAGTGGCATAGATTAATTCAAATTAAATTATATTCACAATCTATTTTTTGCTATTATCTAATTACTAAAAATATTTCATATTATAAAAAACCAGTAAGGAAGACCAAAGTCAGGTTATACTGCTCATGGGAGACCCGTACATCGATAAAAAATATTGCATGCGAGTTAAACCATGATGAAATTGACCTCATATATTGTACAACCACTCAATGCTAAACATTATAAATAGAAAAATCTTGATTGAGTTCTATAGGCAATTTAAAACAGTTTCGATCATAAAAAAGTGGCCAAATTGCTAACTAGCAAATTCACATGTTTAATTTTCAATATTTCTATACATTTATGAGTAACTATGTAGGATTCAAGATACGTTATTAGTTTATTCTTGGATTGATTACGTTACACTATATCAATATAAAATTTGCTAGCTGAAACCCATATCTAGATACCATATGCTAAAACTGATTTCATTATATTTTTGCACAATATAACTACAGACAACGTATCAAATTTAATTTTTATTAATATCGGATTTGAATTATAGACGGAACAAATTCAATATATTGGAACAAACTATGAATACAGAATATTCGTATCAGATATAGTCCATCCCTCGTATCCACACATATCTACATAGTCTAACTAAGACTATATATAATAGCATATCAGGTCCATATGTGTTTTGTTTGTTTAACTATGCCCCTTCAAAAATGTAATGACGAAGAATCCAGACGGTCGTGAGTAAATTAACTCAGGAAGTGAACAAACATATATGTACAAATTCGACATGGGATAACACAATACACCACCTTATGTGAAAGAAAATAATAACAACTAATATGTGGAAAGGGTTGAAATAGTTTTTCAAGTAAAAGTTGAAAACAGTGTTCTCCGTGTGGAACAACAAATTAATAGAATTGTATTGCGGTGGTCACGTGTGTACCTGATTGTCTGGACACGATAAATTTAACTGATGGCGGTAAAAATTAATTTGTGAACAGGTTTGCATTTTTTTTTATACTACTAGTATAAAAATGAATAATAAATGTGTTTTACATCTGTAGTTGAGCAGTATTTATAACTGACAAGGGTGGTTTGTTATCATGGGTATATACACAAGTATTAACATATAAGTTTTATAAGCAGAACTAAAAAAGACATAAATCTATTTTTAAATGAGCAACTGACTTTTCAACTAAGTCTAGGGAAATTATTTCAGAAAATCAAACCTTTATTTGATCAGACGCTTTCATGAAAATTGAACAATATGCACCTATTCTTCGAAATCGTTAACCATATTTTTGCCTGACCCTACATACAAACTATATGAACAAAATCAGGACAAATGTCACAGCTCCTGCCTATTAATTGTATACTTATGAAATTCTGCAAAATGTGGTCATTCATAAAGTGGCTCTATTCACACATGTTCATTACTTGATACATAAGTTTTTAATTAAAAAACAGAGTAGCTTTATGAGGAAAAATGGTACATGTTAATCCACAGCCACGCCTACAAATCTGCATATATTCATATAATCTAATATTTATCAATGAAGAAATGAACGGCAAAATATAGTTGGGCTTGAAAAAATCACTCTAAAATTGCATGTTATGATTATAAGTGTTGAAACTAATGGTTATAATTTATCAATTTCCATTCTCAAATACTTTCACAATTTGATCTAAGAAATATAATCATTAATTTCATTGGTATTTTTTGGCCACAGTTTAATATTTTGTCCTAGGATACAAGATATCTCGCAGTCGGTATAATCCCAGTCGGTAATCCCAGTACGCAGTCTTAAGTTGTTTATTATGTTGTCTCCTACACTGTCTTGTACTAATTTTGGTACAGATGTAAATGCAACGGTTTTAAAGCTACTGATATAAAATGGAATCTTGATTTTACTCTACCACCTTTAGATTAGAAGATATAAAACAATGTATATAAACTAAATTTAATAGTATGAATACGTCAGCTAAGAATCATGCAATTGAATAATTTAAGAATTGAGTGCAGTGTTAAGTTAGCGAAATCCGTTTCAGGTTTATTTGGAAAAAAATTTTAAACTCATAGTCTCGCCAAAACAAACAAAAAATTGCCTAATGCGGAAATGCAGTTTTCCATTGTGTGACAAGGCTCCATATTTTTGTATGATTTTTTCGAGGAAATGAATGAAAAGAAACAACAAACTCGAACAAAACATAAAGAAATCGACAAATCGCAGACAACTGAGTGACGTGTCACGGTACACACAAACATTCGCCTAGACTTTTGTTTCGGGCCCAGCACTCACGCACCCAACCACAAAGCAACCACTTTTGGAACATGGTTTAAATGCAATTAAGTGCACTTGCAATAAGTTCAGCATTGATTTTCCCGCAGTCGGATTGTGGTTGGTAGTTTGCAGCGATGTCGGTAGCTTGTGGCGGTTGTGGTCGGTTTAATTGCGGCGCTTAGTTGAACTTTTGCCCTTAACTCGATTTTTTCTTGGCAATTGGTTTTCTTCAATAATACCCAGTCCCATTGCCAACTGCACACTAATTGTACTGTTCGAACAAGCAACAAGGAAGCCATAATTGTATGGGTACTAATGACATTTAATTTTTTAATGGAATCAAATGAAGGCACTTAACTTACTAGGAAACTGTTATATATGTGGGATTTTAGTTAGGGGCGAGTATATTTTATTATTGACTTCGTCAATACCAATCATAACAGATTTTGTTTTTCTTTTTTTTAAAGAACCACATTTTGAATATAGAAAATAAAAAAAATTTACAAATATATAATATATAAATATTAACTATAGTGTAATTCCGGACCATATACATACTTCTCAATGTAATACAATATATTTTATTAGTTTTTATTTTGACCACCATATAATAATTTTGTTGTAGTAGGTAGTCCAATAGCCGACACTGCAACCTAAAATATCTTTTGTGTCACTCTACATTTTAAACTTAGTGATCCATGTGATGACAACTGTCCGATCTTCTCTGCCCTGCTGGTTTAGTACCCGCATTTTCCAGTAATGCATAGCATTTCTCCCATTTGGTGATGTCAAGGCATCCCAGTTTAAGTCATTAGGTCCTTTCTACCTAGTGTTTTGATCCGGTACATTTATTAGAATATTGATATAACCAAAGTCATGAGCATCTTGTCTAGACAAGATTTCCATCTTCAATGGACTTCTAGCAGCACATTTTCGCACGCAGATGTGCAGGGGGATTATCGCTTCAATAGCAGTTGTTGGGTAGTTTCGCATGGCACCCGTGATTGTCAAGCAAGCCTGACTTTGAAAACTTAGCGGATTCTTGTGTGGTTTTTGAACACCATGTAAGGGATGCAAAAGTAATGATTGGTCTAACCATCATTAGATACATCCAGTGTATAATTCTGGATTCTAGACACCACGTTCTACCGAAGAGACACCACAGGCCCACTTGCTGTTATAGCTTTGCCGACTTAATGTGAGAATTCCCATCTAGTCGCATAACTATACCTAGATATTTGATTTCATCGGAATATTTTATATTGGTCCGCTAAAAAGCTATTGTACCAAGGTTCAACTTTAATCTGTTTTGTAAAATGAACGAGAATGGTTCTGCGCGACACCAACCTGGAATGAGAATCATAGCCTGGTTAGAGACTGTTCTGTCGAACTTGCCAGCGATGATCACCGCGAGATCGTCAGCATATCCAATTGCCTCAAAGCCTACAAGGGTATGCTTTGAGGCAATTGGATATGCTATTTGACTTGAATTAAATACGAAATTTGAAAATTTGTGCCTTTATAGTGGATCTCGGATCTCTAGTGAAAAATCAAAATTTTTACACATTTGTAAAAAACACAATTGTGAGATTACCAACTTATATATAAACTCAACGCCAATAGAGAACACTAATGTATTAAAAATCTTAGGTTTAGTGTTTACTAATAGATACTCTTGGAATGAACACATTAATTATATTTGTAAATCAATTAGTACTAGACTAAATATTATTAAATGCTTAAGTTCATAAATTAGAAAATAATACAACTTCTTTAATATACATTCTGAAAGCAATTATTTTGTCCAAGATCGACTACGGATTTCGTATTTACGGAGAAACTTCTAAGCGGAACTTGGGAAAATTGTCATCTATAGGGTGTTTTTTTAGACGGGTGGTTTTAAATCTGGCATTACTTGTTTCGGAGTTGGTCTTTTTGACAGCTGTCACTTGATTTATGCTCAGTTTGGTTTGCCATTTCATATAATTGAAGCCGAACGACCATCAAGCGCGTCGCACGTTCGGTGAATGGACCCAAAACGAGATGGCCAACGATCCCGATTTTCACAAGAAAATTTTGTTCAGCGATGAAGCTCACTTTTGGTTGAATGGGTACGTTAATAAGCAAAATTGTCGCATTTGGAGTGACGATAATCCACAAGCCATTGTTGAGACGCCGTTACATCCTCAATAAGTCACTGTTTGGTGTGCTCTATGGGCAGAGGGAATCATTGGTCCATATTTCTTAAAAAATGAAGCCGGCCATACTGTTACAGTCATTCATGACTTTTTCGTGCCTGAATTGGAGGATGTTGATGTGGATATATACCACGCAGCAGTTAGAATGGCATTGGGAGCTTTCCGTTCCACCCCAATTTTAAACATTTTAAAAGAAGCAGGACTACCTTTTTTAGCAGATAAAATCGCACGTCGATTAATTGTTAAACTAGTTCACTCAGAAGGATCCATCATAAATAACCTAGCAAAAAATTTACTCAAACGGAAGAAAAAACAAAGAGTTGAATCCACGATGCATAACATATTTAAGGCAGCTCTACACATGAACATTATATTAAAACCTGCAAACAGACCAAAATGTAGTCAACCGCCCTGGATGTTGCGTATCAACCGTATGGACATTTCTCTAACGTATCACAAACAAGAAAACACATCTCCAGACTCTTCTACGAGCTTCATAGCAAGTACGCAAGAATTACTATTTACGGATCGATCTAAAGTAGAAGTCGTCGCAGCCTTTAGTGTGGAAGAAGAAGTTCAAATTATTAAAAAGGCCATACTGCCCTTACATAGCTCGGAATTCTCTGCAGAAGCGAAAGCAATTCTGTGCGCGTGCTAGATAGCAACAAATAGAAAGAGAAAAACTCTAATTTGCTCAGATTCCCTCTCCACTTTACACGCCATAGAAAATATTAATAACACAGACAACTGCATATCCGCTGAACCTGCTGATCTCTTCTCCCAGTAAAATAAAATTAATCTGGATACCCAGTCAGTGGGGACTGAGAGAAACACGCTCGCAGATAGCGCAGCCAAAAGTGCAACTAAAGCACCGCTGTTTCTTCAAAACACAACTAATAAACAAGATTTGAAAACATGTGCGGATAAGTTTCTTTATTTTAAAACGCAACAAAGCTGGAATACTTATTCCAACTTTTCCAAAAATATTAACACCTCGCAACTACCCTCAAAATTGCCAGTCACGATTGCAAGAAAACAAGCAATCATTTCGTTTAGGCCACACAAGATTAACACGAATGAAAACACGAGCCACCCAACATGTCATTTCTGCAATCAAGACTATCTGACTATCAAGCACATCGTTGACAGCTGTCCAGCAATCGCAGAAGTTCAAAAGGAAATTGGAGTAACACAAATAATAAACATTGAGAATAAAATATAAAATTATTTATAAAGCTTATATGTAAACTTAATTATACTTTGAAGTGTAAATATTATATAGTATTAATTTTAACTGAATTGTCAAAACAACATTTAACATAAGTCATAAGCTGAAGGCCCCTGTCAATAAAGCTTTACATATTTTGGTATTGTGCAATTTACTTTCTTACCAATAAATATTATTATTATTAATATTAATTAAATACCATAGAAGTGGTGATAGTACACCACCGCCACCGGACAGCCTTTCATTGCTTTGACTGAAACCGATTCGTCTCCTAGAGATGAACTAATTTCTCTGGTTTCTAACATCCTTTTAACCCACCCAACAATCGGTTTATCGATATTCCTGCAGAAAAAAGCCATCAATAGAGTAGTAAGCGGATTATCAAATGAACCTTAGATATCTCAGAAAGCACATAAAGCAATTTCCTTGGAACATTGAGCTCTATCTTTGTTACAAGCGGTCCCTCTGGGGATTTCCCTTTATTGTATGCAAACTGAGATTGTTGCAAAGGTAGGAACGAGAAAAATCAGAAATATTTTAGAAAAATAACTTTTAGATCTTGGAATATGCTTTTTACAATAATACTCGTATAAGCCTATAGCAGTATTGCGCAGTTCTTCTATGTGTTTTAGCCAATTTTCAAGTAAAATTTCAGCTTAATATCTCTTTCCTTCTTGGGCTATGCATTTTACAATAAGTTTAGAAAAGTTGACCATGTTTTGTTTATGGCAAACAAGCGGAATTTTGTTAAATTGTGTGATTTTATTTACATTTTTTATTTTATTCGAAGCTTCTAGGTCTAATATTTAAAAACATCGATATTTGATGAAAATCAAAACCCCAGCAGGAGATATGAAACAATTTGCAAATACTGGAATAAGCCATTAATGGAGGTTTGGCGCCTACGAAAGCCTTTGCATTAGTTTCCCTACCAACAGCGATTCCTTAATATTGTTAACTAACATGTTGGCAATTCCAGATGTTATTTCCGATGTAATTTTTGTAAATATTTATATTCACATAAGTTAACTAATTTACAAACCAATAATAAGTCCACCTTATATAGAAAATGTTTTTATTAAACCATTACGGCATACATTTTGTAACATTATTAAGTTTGTGATGTCACTGCAATTTAAATTGATATAATTCCTTAGAAAAATTTTGTATTATCTCCTTTTAATCTTGCTTCTCGACTACGCACATTCTTTGCAATATACAAATATTACATATACGAGTATATAAACTAATTTCCAATTCAGATATCTGGATATTGTGAATTTTCGATCTGGCGATCCACTTTCTCCTATATATTTTATGTCATATATATTCTGTAAGGCTTGACATATAATCATTGAAAGTAATTCGGCTTTATTACGAATACTCGCGTTCGGACATTTTATTTGGCTAGACCGCTCATTTTCAGCTGGGCCGATTTTCAACAGACACAGCATGTGAACTAAAATTACTCCACAAGAAATTTTGTGGTATTTATTAAATCCATAATAGTAACTATTTATTGTATGTTCTGGTTTGCAGATGTAATCGAAGGCTACTTCTTCGAAGACTATGAAGACCGAACTTTAACTGTCCAGTGGGAGAGTCGATAAATAACGAGCTTTTGTGGCTAATGGCGTCACTGACGGAAAATGAGTATGCCATCATTTATTTCCATCTTTAAAACGACAACTCTTAAAATTTCAGATCAAATTATTGATTAGTTTTGTTTTGACAGCCGTTGAAAGTAGTCAAGTTCGTATTTGCTTGCAACCATGGATAAAGAGCTATATCGATAAGTGATTAGATTTATTTTTTTGGCTGATAAGACGTGTGACGAAATCAAAGTGAAGTTGCATGCCGTTTATAAGGACCATGCACATACGATGAGTAAGAATGAGTACTTTACCATGACAGCGCACCAGCTCACTCATCCGCAATCGCCACAGCCAAACTGGCCGAATTACGCTACAAATTGCTGCCTCATCCACCGTATTCTCCAGATTTGGACCCATGCGATTTCTTTTCGTTTCCAAACATGAAAAAATGGCTTAGTGGAAAGCTATTCATGTCAAACAAGGAAGTCTAACAGACGCCTATATTGCTGAGTTCCACAAATCATATTTTTTGATAGCTTGAAAAAGTTAAAATATAGCTGGACTAAATGCTGAAAGGAGAAATAAAAAAAATGCAAAAAACTTTTTCTTGGCTAACACGGGTACTTGTCATACACCCCTCGTACCTCTCCAAAATATATTTTTTCAACAAAACATTACACAAATTGCGAAACAATCGGTCTATCGTCTGAAAATGTCTCCGGCAACGAAATTGGAGAAATTTAATTACGTTAATTTTATATTCAATTTTAAATTTGTACATTGAGATTCGAGAACCCTTCATATGCCAGGCTTTCAGCAATCTTAATATGTGATTCTCTTCCTCACCAATTTTTGGCGAATGGGTTTATGTATGTGAAATTCCAGTACCGCGGATGAAATTATGATTATGATGAACTTTGAACGTATTAAATTGGGTGCGTTCCGCATAGAATAATGCGCACAACATTTCAGAAAACATCACAACTTCAATCTTAGATATAAGTATAAAATTTCTCACCAGATACTCAAAATATAGTCTCATTCAATCAATATGACGAATTGTAGGCGGAATATTACAACTACCATGCCCACCTTCTAGAATTCAGCAATATGAAATACGTTTATATTAGTATTAAGTAATATGGATTTAAGTGAGTTATCAAGTATGCCCACTTAATTTATATAGTCTTAGTTTGTTAAGTTATGTAAAGATAAAACGGGCCATGCCGACGAATTATGTTTTCCTGATGTGCATACTTTTAGCCACCAGAGAGCTGCATTAATATACTCTTCAGTGAGTATACTCATTAGTACACTCTCTGCAGATCTCTGGTAACACTTCAATTTTCATAATTAATTTAATTCCATACAAACAATATTTCCACTCATAAGCAAACACACCCATGCATACAAAAAAAAAACTCAACCACACCGCATCCCACAAAAAAATACTCTGTTACAGCTGAAATCCCTTTAAGAGCCGAAGGAATTGAAACAGACATGGAAACCGCACATAAACATTTCCACAAGTGCATTCTCACTGAAGCCTTAGACACGGCATTCCAAAAAAAGCATTGCATGCTTCTGGGCGTGAACCATGTCTCCAACCAATTACATGAATTTTAGAAAGGAAAAAGTTCGTGTTTACATTTATTCCTGAGCGAAGTGTACTACTCTAGAAACATTTTAATTTCACTTTAAGTACGGTATAAATGCATGGATGGATGGATGGATGCCATATTCGCTGTAGGGCGGGCTCTGGTACCCATTAATTTTGCATGAATTAGCGCACCAAACTTGTGAATTCGCAATTTGTAGGTTCGCTTGACTTTGAAACACTTTGTGCCCTTTGCGATTTCGCAAAAAGCGATTTAAAGTTCGTTTGCTTTAAAGGTCAAATGCAAATTCCAATTAGTGATAATCATCTTGTGCGCTAATATGTTTGCGATGTAGGAGGTGTTACAACTTTCAGTTTTATTTAGCATAAAAGTAATGCAAAATGTCTTATGTAGTAACTTTCCAAGTAATTAGTAAAAAAAACTAGTTATGAGTCAATGCCAGCACACTAAAATGATAATAGTAGTTTCTTTACTATATCTACTGGCCTTGTTTTATTAGGATATCTTTCAATGTTTCAATTGAACCATATCAGTATGTCTTCACGCCTTCAATAAAACACAAGATCACAAAAAAAACATTATTCAGATATTCGATATAAATATATAAATGAGTTTGCTTTTAGATGAAAAAAGTTCAACAAATGTATACGGAATTCAAACTCCATTGATATCTGGACAACATGATTAGAAAAAGTAAACAATTAAGTAAACAACTTACGCTGCAGCGCAGTGCTTTTATACCTTTCTATCTGTTTTCTATATATTTGGTCCCAAGGCCAAAGGAATAAAAAAAAAAATTTTTTTATATCAATAATTTATTATTTCTTGAATCTGCTTAAATTAAGCCTTACAATAAGTACATCAAATCTTAAAACTAGTAACTAAAAAATAATTTTAACCCAAATTGAATTTGGCCATGAAAATTTCGGCTCTGCTTCGCTCTTCAAAAGGCCGGAAAGTCTCTTCTCTGCAGGCGGGATCGGCTTATCGGTTATGCGAGGGATTTAGCTAGAGGATTCGGGTGATTTTCCAGTTTTGCTATGTATTTCTGCTTTCTAGACTTTATTTCTGTGATAATTGTGGGTATTTTCAGGTTTTTGTGAATATTATCGTTACGCATGTACCATGGAGCACCTTTTATTAACCTAAGTATTTTTTACTGAAAACTTTGAATTATGGCAATGTTAGAAGCAGTTGAATCCCGTACAACCATATCGGTTTAATTGCTTAACTGCATTGTATAGGAGGATTTTATATTCCAGACTTAAGGTAGGTTAGGTTAGGTAAACCTGGCTGGCTTAAAGCCACACATAGACCGATGAGTCCCTAGCGATACCAGATGTGGTCTGACCTTTATGCAGATTTCCAGTAGACATCTCGTAGGATGTCAACGCTTTTTGCTTAAATTCGCAGTGCTGTCAGCTCCATTCCTGAGATGTCTTCCAATCTCCCAAATTGTGGGACTCATAAGCATTTTAAGCGCGTTTTTGATAACGCAGGACATATACAAAGGAGATGTTCTAGAGTTTCCCTTACTCCAACCTCCTTACATTTCCTACATTCATCATTGTCCGTAATTCCTCTATTGTGTGTATGTGCCGCCAATAAATAATGGCCTGTCATTATACCTATGATAGTTCTGCAGTCTTTTCGTGAGAGCGCTAGTATAAATCTCGTTTGTTTCTTATCGTTGACCTTACACATAACTTTTGCAATTTTGCAGGTGTTTAAACTGTGCCACCTTGCTTTCACCTGCCTACTCATGTGTCCGTCCCTTTCATTGAATAGTTCTTTAAGGGGTTTCTGTATGTCGTTTTCTTGTTCAAGTGGTAAATAGACAGCGTTTTTTGCAATCTCATCTGTTTTTTCATTCCCTTCTATGCCCTTATGACCAGGTACCCAATAGATATGCAGTATTATATTTGTGACTACCCTATCTATGGCTTCCCTGCTCTCTAGAACATTTTTGGATTTTATACTATATGAGTTAATCGCCTTTATCGCTGCCACGTATATGTTTATTTTTGAGTAATTTCCTGTCTTGGTGTATGCTAGCTCTGCGGCTTTCCTGACAGCGAAGACTTCCGCTTGAAAGATACTGCTCTGGTCAGGCAGCTTTATAGGCTGCCTAATTCCCAACGCTAGCAGTAGATGCCCGCTCCCACATCATCAATCGTTTTTGAGCCGTCCGTGTAAGGAATGTTCTGTTTGTGAATTCTCCCGTAGCCGTCAGTCTCCCCGCGGATTTCGCTGCAAGATTCTCCGCCACAAGGGCGATAGGCGGCATGTTGAGTAATGTTTCGAGAGCAGCCGTTGGAGTGGTTCTCAGTGCGCCTGTTATGCAGAGTGAAGCGAGGCGCTGGACTCTTCCCATTGGCATTATATATGTAGCCTTCTTTGTTGCAGTCCACCACATTAAAGCACCATACAGTAAGATTGGTCTAACTATTGCGGTGTAGCACCAGTGCATCAGCGAGGGAGAAATACCCCAAGTAACGCCTAGTATTCTCTTACATGCATATAGCGCGTTACTGGCCCTCTTCGCCCTTTCCTCAACATTGCGCCTCCACATAAGCTTATTGTCCAAAATTACTCCAAGGTACTTTGTGTGGTATTTGGGAGTAAGTTCACTGTCACCTAACTTCGGGAAGTTCCACGCGGAGACCTTGTACTTTCTGGTAAAGAGTATCATGTCCGTTTTATCCGCGTTTACCTCCAAGTCTACTCGAGACGCCCACTGATGGATCGTTTTAAGAGTGTTGTTCATTATGCTACTGATGGTATCTAGGTATGTTCCCGTTACTACTATTGCTATGTCATCTGCATATGCTACTACTTTCGGCGCCTTCCCATCAAATTCGCTGAGTATTTCGTTTACTACAAGTAACCACAGAAGCGGCGATAGCACTCCTCCTTGTGGGGTACCTCTGCCTGCCTGTTTGGTCACCTTAGCTTCGTTCCATTCCGCTCTTATCGTTCTGCAACCTAGCAGCTGCTTTATCCACAGATGAACAGTGGGTTCTACATTACTTTTTACCATGCTATTCAAAATAGCATCCTTCGTCACGTTATTGAAGGCTCCGGATATATCTAGGAAAACCCCAAAGGAATATTCTTTATATTCTATAGCCTTTTCTATATTCAGTACTAGCGAATGGAGGCAGTCTTCGTGGATCTGCCTTTAGTATAAGCGTGTTGTGCTTTTGACATATTGTCTGGCGCAATTGCGTCCCTGATATATGTGTCTAGTATCTTCTCTAACGCCTTCAGGAGGAATGAGGTCAAACTGATGGGCCTGTATTCCTTTGAGTAGAGAGGGTTGCTTTTACCCGCTTTCGGTATAAACACAATCCTCCCCTGTCTCCACGCAGCAGGCGCATAGCCGAACCCCAAACATCCCATATATATCGTTTTTAGCCATGGTATCAAAATATAGCTAACCTTTTGGATTCCGTCCAAACCCGGGGATTTAAATGGGCAAAGGAATTTATTGCCCACTCTATTCTATCTGCTGTAATGATATCCGTTGGAATGCCGTTCACAGTATCTCTTATAAGTTCGAGATCTACAGTGTCAGTACAGCCCGGGAAATGAGTACTGACAAGGTCCTCGAGGGATTCCGCACAGCTGTCAGCCCAGTCTCCACTGCTTTTACGTATTAAATTGGGCATGGTCGGATTCTTAGAAATCAGTTTCCTGAGCCTAGCCGTTTCGTTTGTATTTTCTATATTGCTACAGAAGTCTTTTCAGGATTCCCTCTTTGCTACGCGGACTTCCCTTTTGTATTCCCTTAATAATTCCCTGTACTCAATCCAACATAACTCATAGTCAAAGAAATCAAGTACCTTTCGCCTTTGCAACCCTAACTCCTTGTTCCACCAGGGAGGTTTCGACTTGCGTTTTGTACGTGTTGGAGGACAAGACCTATGATGAGCTTTAACGAGAGTAATTGTGAGTGAATTTACCCCTTTTTCAAGTTCAACATGCGAGTTGTACCTTCTTGGTCCCATTCGTTTATTTTCTACTATCTTCCTGTACAAATCCCAGTTCCTGAAGTTTCAATTTTTACATTTAGTCGAGAATGTAACAGAGAAACTTATATATTTATGGTCAGAAAGTGATGGTGCACTAAGCATCTTCCAATCTTTTACCATAATACAATTATTTGTGTAGAGTGTTATGTCTAGTACGTTCTTCGAGGTTGGGAAATGTACCCGTCCTTTTTCAACTTACTCTTTACCCCAAGCCAACCGTTCCATCTCCTGCTGAGTCAGGTCGTTTTTGGTACTAAGTCGGTCGTGTACTCTTACCGCGGCCTTGTATCGCGCTTTCGCTTTCATCCCCTCCTTACTTGGCTTAACTCTAGGCCCTTTCTTGCGATCAGAACTGACACCTTGGAGTTTAGCCGGAGAGCGAAGTAGCGCGTCTTCGTCGGTTGTGTTTACGCTCGCTACGCTTTCGAGGTCCGAGTCTTCCTGGACTATGGCCTCTGTGCGTCGCAGAGCGAACGTCGTTGTTGTGTTGGCAGTAGCTGTGCGACTGCTGTAACCTGCTCCATTTACAGCAGAAGTGTGGCCAGCGGCTTATAACTTCACCGTGCCCGCCGGTGGTAGTAGCCACTTCTCCCACCGCCGTTTGGGCTGATATCCCAGCACGCTTCTTTACATCATTGACCTCCATTTTGAGTTTTTGTTTCGGTAAGTCTCTATCCCTAACGTTTAAACCTACCGTCAGGTACCTTTTTAGCAATGATCTCCTCCGTCACCTATTGGGGCACAACATATATAGTTCTCCGCCTAGAGGGAAGGGGGGAGTTCATATATTGATCTTGGCTAGGCACCACCTGTTTGCATTGGTGCATATCAGGTAGACCCCGCAACAGCACTGCAAACCGTGATGCCCATTGCCCGGTCGGCACCCGCGTGGTGGGTACAGCTATGAGGATTTCTGCCGACCCGACTTAAGGTAGATTTACGGTTAATTAGCCAATGCAGATTGGAAACCTTCAACTTCATCTTACTTCTACCCTAAATAAGTGCTCTTGTAGTGCCCTCGACGCCTTTGACGAACATTTATTGCAACTAAGTATGGCGGTATCATCCGCAACTTTTAAAATTAATGTGCTTTCACTTATAGGAGTATCACATGTAAATACTACATATAATGTAGGGCCTAGAACGCTCACTTGGGGTACACCGGCTGAAATTGGAAAATCTTCCGAAATATATTCGTTTACTTTTACACTGAAACGTCTATTGGATAAGTAAGACTGAAGAATTTTATGATTGCTTTTTGGAAAAAACTTTTTAATTTTGAACATCAGTCCTTGATGCCATCCATACCTTATCAAAAGCTTGAGCCACGTCAAGGAATATTGCAGAGCAAAACTCCCCAAATTCAAATGCTTTTCTTATTTCATTTGTAATTCGATTCACTTGCTCAATAGTGCTGTGCTTTTCTACGCTATGTTCATGAAGAAAAGCAGATAGTTTGTTTAGTAGTAGTTTCTCAAACAATTTGGAAAGGCAAGGCAACAGGCTGATAGGTCTATATAATGACGGCAGCGTCGCGTCTTTTCCAGGTTTAGCTACCATACATATCTGAGACTTCTGCATTCGGATAGTAACCAATGTCCAAAATTACGTTAAAAAGCTTACAGAAAAATGCAGATGCAGAACCTGATAACTGTTTTAGCATTTTCGGGGAAATATTATCGAATCCAGGTGATTTTTTTGGAGTCAGTTGTTGAATGTGTTTGGTTATATCAGGAAGGGAAATTTTAATAGGCTGAGCAATTTCAGTACTGCAAGGTAAGGCAGGCAATGCAAAGGAGTTTGTACACTACATTCGGCTGGTACACATTGCATAGATGTCGTGCAAAGCAGAGTGCTTTTTCTTTATCGCTTTGAGCCCACACGCCGTTCGGGTTTCTTAGAGGTTTTACACCTTCCATTGGAGGCTTAAAGTTTTTCTATACCTTCCAATGGGAATACCTTTCGGTAGAATTTGGGGTATCTTTAAGATCCCTTTCGACAGCTGTAATATTGTGTTCAGAGATGGGTGAGCGATGGGTCTGCCATTCTCGGCGGAGCCGTCGGTTCTGTGCTACAAGTTTTTCAATTGGGCTATTTGTACAGACATTCTTGAAATTTTGGAAGTATTTTTTGGCGTTGCCACTACGACTGCAGTCGCTAGCATGGAGTTAAAAATATGAATATTATTATCTATATCATCTGCTTGTTTTACCTCAACTCGTAGAGATATGATTACTAATATTATTTTTGTATTTTAACCAATCGGTTTGGTTGGTACCTAGGCGAAACAGTGGACTTGTATATTCTGGATGTTTATAAAGGTTGATTATTACAGGCGAGTGATCAGAGGACAGATCGACCGCTAATACTAAAGACGTATCTATATTTTTAGAAATAGCAAAATCAAATAAGACAAGAATTTTCTTTGGGTCTGTTGGCCAGTACGTGGGCTGTCCTGCTGAGACAAAATCGAATTTTACTATTATTGACAGGCTAAAAGAACACCGCGACCTAAAAGATCTATTGTGCAGCCTCGTACCCAACTAAAACAGTCCTAGACTGTTTATAAATCTCGTAACTGCTGTGGGCTTAATTTTAACTAGGTGATTTGGAGATATGAACCCACTGCCTAGGTACTTATGTCTGCATCTTGCCACCGCTGGGCAAGTAAATCGAATTTACTATGTCTGTTAGTTATTGCATTGTACAGTTGTCGCCCTTTTGGATTAATAAGGAGCGAGCCCCAGTGTCTTTGTTTCGCATTATAATCACCGCCAGCTAGTATTTTATCACCAAGGGAATCAAACATTTTTTTAAACTGAGTTTCTGCTACAGTAAAACGGGGTCGGTAGTATTTAGCAGAAAGCGTCAGGTCACGATTTTTAACAGATACTGACGTAGCTTTCATCCATTGCATCGAATGCGACTGCATAAGATGATGCTTAAGCCGATTTCTGATTAGTATAGCCGTACCGCCATGTGCCTTACCATCAGGATGATTAGTGATATAAAAGTTGAAGCCTGGGAGATGAAAGTTGTATTTGTTTCTGAGATGTGTTTCGGACAAAAGCATAGCATCAATTCATGGTCATGAAGAAACTTGTTAAGGGCTAGTTTATTCTGGTTAACAACGTTTGCGTTCCATAAGCATTTTAAATTTAAGCTTAAAAAAATAACAAAATATAACTAATCGAAGTCTACCAAATATCTTTTTCAACGAAAAACAAATCCGTATCTTTGATCCATTTTGTAGCCATCAGTAAAGTTCAGTATCGGCGTCAAACCATCTCCAAAAAAAAAAAAATTAAATAAATAAAGTTTTTTCACGTGCTGCACTCATGCAATTCTAGAACAAACAGAGTTTCCATATACTCGTATAGTTGATGTATAGCAAAAAAAAAGGTCGAATATACCTACTTTTGGAGACTCAATGACTTCAAATCCCAAAAATACTTAGAAACATATAAATATGGTGACACTTGTGTTATTTTGATCATTCATTTTTGGTTTGAAAGCTTATTCAGAAAATTTTGTAGATAAGAAATGGATATTTTCGCGGCCCGACAATTTTTGATTCAATAGCTGTACCCTGCTCTGAGCGTGCTTCTTTCTAAACCTTTTTCTCTACGAGTCGAAGGCCTTAGATGCTAGTACTCATTCCTCCAACTCCTTGCAGATATATTAATTATGGTGCAAGATATAGTAATAATATATATATATATACATTTTGCCTCAGAAAGACTTGCCTTTTAATCCCTTTTTTCGAAAGGAAAGACAACACCATAAAATAGCATTGGCAGAATGAGCGCCCTACGAGGGTATACATTATGTAGGTCGGAAGACGTCTCTACTACTAATTTGCCTACTGAGCCTCATTAGCGTAATCATCACTTAATCTCTAGGTTTACATTATATTTGGTGTTATTGGCGGTGCCAAGGTATACATAAGTGCCAAATTATGTTCGTAAAATTAACAGAATCTGTTATTATTACGAAGCGTTAGCTTGGAAAGGTCAAATGAAATAAATAACATACTTAGGTTGTTCTCTTGCTAAATTCATTTGAATCGTAGGCCAGTTAACTTTTGAAAGACACTACATACTTCCACATTTATTTCACTTTAATCTTAACATAATATTATTATTATATGGTCACCATAATTATTTATGACTGCAAAGGGTTGGGGAATGCGTTGTAGCTACTGAGGCTTTCGACTCTGAACGATTTTTTAGAAAAAAGCATTTTTGAGACCAATTCCTGGGCATTATTTTAACCTGCGACCCTGTGAGTGTGAGGCCTATTTTCGCTGATATGCAATTGTAGTGTGGTGAAATATATCTCAAAAGAAAACCTAGGACCATCAAAATCAAAGTTAACTCAACTGGTAAACGCTCTGAAGTATTTCGAACTTGTAAAATCAAATATAAATAAAAACTGAGAAAACATTTCTAAGCAACTTTATACTAGCGATAACCAGAAGCAACGGAAATACAACTTTCGTAGCGATCCCATATGGTAAAGCAACAACTTTGGCCACTTTATTATGGAAAAACTGTGGTCACTTTATTTGAAATACCAATTAACATACAGACATCCTTTTTGTGTCATACCAAAGAGCATAGTAGAACTAATCACAAAAGATTCTGTAAGCATAAACTGTGTTGTAAAATTAAATGGGAGTTCGAATGGGAATCTGCATTTAATCACGATCTTCTGAATTGTATAAAGAATCTTTGTACTAAACACTGGACATATATCATTTTTCTTTTTTCCAATGTGTTGTAAACGATTTATAATTGAATACATACCTATGAAGAGTGACAATATATTGCAGATATATCTACAAAATGTATTCCAGGAATCGGTATTTGTGTTAAGTTTGCAGTTTTCGTTATTTTTTCTATTTAATATTTATACACAGATATATAATAATATTGTATGTCAGATGAGAGATCTAATTCGATCTTTATTTATGCAAATATTTATTTACTTTATTTATACTCGTATATTTCATATCGTATATAAAGGTTGCACCAAAATTAACTTGGAATGCAATTTTATCTTTGTTTATTATACTTAAGATGCAAGTCCTAAAGACTGTACTCAAGGCTAAGAGCCTTCCTCTGGTCGATTGTAGTTGACGGCTTCGTCTCTTATTAAGAACAAATGGAGGTAAAGCAGTTATTTATATCGATACAAATTCTATAATCATCGAGATATCGAATCGAATGCAACCCATAACGATATAGTTTCTAAATTGATGTTTAAAAACTCTCTTTGTAAATCGTAGGAAAACTACGAGGGCGAATTGATATTGAAGCTACCTAAGTAGGAAAAAAACATTTTATTTTTCCAAAAACCATTTATTTCTCAACATAGTCTCCTTTTACTTCGACACACTTAGTCAGACGATAGTCCAACTTTTTTATACCATCTGAATGATACGATTTCGGGAACCCCTCAAAATACGCGTTAGTTTCGGTAATCACTTCTTCGTTTGAGATGAATCTTTTTCCTGCGAGCCATTTTTTCAAGTTTGGAAACAGGAAAAAGTCACTTGGAGCTAAATCTGGACTATAAGGTGGATGATTAACCAATTCAAAGCGTATTTCACGTAATTTTAGCATCGTATCTAATGCTGTGTGAACCGGTGCGTTGTCTTGAAGAAAGAGCATTTTTTTCTTCTTTAAATGTGGTCGTTTTTCCTTGATTGCATCAATCAATTGATCCAATAATGCACGATAATACTTTCCTGTGATTGTGGATCCTTTTTCAAGATAATCGATAAGCAATATTCCGTGTGCATCCCAAAATGCAGTGGCCATAACATTGCCAGCCGATTTCACTGCCTTCGCCTTCTTCGGAGCACTTCCACCAGCTTCCAACCATTGTTTCGATTGATTTTTGGTTTCAGGTGTGTAGTGGTGGACCTACGTTTCATCAACAGTTATTAATCGACGCCAAAAATAAACAGGATTACGCTTTATCATGTCCAAACACCGCTGTGAAGTGGTCTGTCGAACTCGTTTTTGTTCGACACTGAGCAAACGCGGCACCCATCTTGCCGATAGCTTTTTCATATGCAAATGTTCATGCAAAATGTTGAACACACGTTCATATGATATATTTACCATTTCAACAATCTCACGCAACTTGACTCGGCGATCATTCATAATGATATCGAGGATTTTCTTGATATTTTCTTCAGTAACCACCTCTTTTGGCTTTCCTGTTGATGGTATTGTTGCAGTGCTTGTTACCATGTAATCTGACGGAGCAGACTCACCGTAATGTTTATCGAGCTTTTCTTTTGTCTCTTTCTCCCATTTCCCTTTAAAATAATAGTGTTTAATCACTGCACGAAATTCGCTTTTTTCCATTTTTCAAGAAACACAAAAGTTGCTTACTTCAAACGACTACAACAAATAAACTAATCGATGAATTTGGGTGAAATTTTAACAGCTCTGTGTTTGTGCTACCATCAAGCGCTAGGTAGCTTCAATATCAATCCGCCCTCGTATTTCTAATTATTTATTATACCAGACGAAGGAAAACTTATGAACTTTCTCCAGTGAAGTCAAATATTTAGAAATCATCCTAGGCAGTAACTAACCTTGGGACTATTAAATAGATTACTGATAGAACCATATGACTCAAGTTGGATCTGAATAACTCTTTGTATTAATTGTTGGGCTAACCCTGATCACCCCTAGTTCTACTGACGCTACGATGGATTGACAAACTTCAAAGGCTCGTTGGGTGTTGTGTTATTGATTGTATGCGCACAAAGATTACTGATGTTCCTAACCATATTATAGAAGTAATGCTCATATATTGCCATATCGCTTCTTTAACTAATTCAGATGAAGTGGAACTCATGGAGTTAAATAAAAACTACTTCATTTCTAAGTAAACGTAAACGATTTAGATATTTCAAGCTCCCTATTGACGATATTTGAATTATATTATAATTATAATATTATAATTTTTTGTTCAATATTAAAAGTTTTATAAAAATTTTATCATTTCAATTATTGCAGACAATCCACAATATGCAACTTGTATCTGTCCAGTTGAAAGAACTGAAAAAAGCTATCTATCATTCACACTAAGAACAATACAACAGCTCACTAAAGCAAACTCAAATATACACACCAAGTAAGACGCAAACAAAAAGAACCGGCGAATTGTCTAGGGCAAACGGATCCCTGAGGAAAACAACCAACTTCAACCAACGCAACCATCTCAGCAGAAAGATAAACAAAATGTCGAATGTAAGTTGGAATTTTTTTGAAAATAAAATAATGGAAAAAAGCTGCTTGTAATTAAAATCTTTTGATACATTTCAAATTCTATAAAGTTACTCTTTATGGACGAATCCAATGGGAATGGTGTATATGCATCGAAGGGGAACAGCACCGCAAGCAACACAAATAATATCAACAATATCATGACTGCGGGAACAACAGCAGCTATAGCAGCACCAACACTACCCGCTTCCGTCTCTAATGAGGATCTCAGTCAAAGTCTATCCGAATATACAGATGCAGATGAAAGCATATCAGCACCGACCGAATTTCTCGCCGAGGTAAGTCGCTCGGATGACGCGTCATATTTTTAAATTAAGCTAGGAACTCGAGAGCAGGAGGAAGTTTTGAACAATGCCGTGCGAGTTCCACAAATAGCTTTTCAGCCCCTTAAAAGTTTCTAAGTTTATTGAATTTTTTTTTTTTTTTTTTTTGAATAGGGATTATATCCTATTTTATATGCGTGCACGATATTTCCTTTTTTTGTATTTACTTTTTCCTTTGGTCTAGTTAATTGTGCACCAACTTCGCCCATGGACCATTTTGTTCCGTACCTGATGTATTAAAGAAAGCTTTTAAAACTGTGGTAGCAACACGACAAAAGAGTTCAGGTGGTGTGGGAGCACACTTTCCTCTTGCTTTTGCTTACAGCCCCTTGGTTGGTGGCTGCGCTTGGTATTGAGGCACAAATATGCCATACAATTCGTGAACAGCGAACCTTAGTATACACGACAGAACTAAAAGCACTAAAAGGCATTCAATTCGATTACCATTAAATGTACTTTCGTATTATTTCTTTGTAGTTTCTCTCGGCTGTCATGCTCAAGGACTACAAGAAAGCTTTAAAATATTGCAAATTAAGTAAGTTCATTGAAATACACATACATATAAATTTTCATTTATCTACCAAACTTCACTTTCCTTACGGTGACGTTCAACAGTTTTACAGTACGAACCCAACAATGCGACAGCCAAAGAATTCTACCCACTCATTCAGGACAAGTTGCGAGGTATGTATATGAGTCCTAGTAGACCCGAAATGAAGGAAATTCATTTAGTAGAATGTAGAAAATGTTGCATAGTAGTAGATCAGTTAATGATAATTAAACTTGTCCCCACAATTGTTACATTTGCAGCGGCATCAAGTGACAGTGATGAAAACTACAACAAGTCGTCATCGCCTGAAATGCTTCTAGAGATGCATACATCGGACCCTTCGACAGGAGAAAGTGACGAGGCACCATCCGACAACCAGCAGACAGGCGTCGATGATGGTGTCATTGAATATGGCGTCTCGGAGGACATATCCTCAGGTGAGCCAAACAGCAACGATTCGAATGTGAGCAGCTGTTGCGGTTCGGCTCCCGAGAGCCTCAGTGAATCAGAGGATATTGAGGAGGATGACGACGTTGATGACGAAGAGGAAGACGAGGAAGAGGACGAGGACGAAGAAGACGATGTCAATAGCAGCAGTGGCGATGATCTGCCAATTGATGATCAACAAGGCAGCGTTGCTGATGATGGCATGTGCACTGGAAACGACACGCACTCGTCGGGCAACTCGTCGAGTGGCGGCGAGGGCCGCAGTCGCAGTGACAACACCACACATTCATATTCGAGTCTATTGCTGGAGGAGGAAGACGATATTGTGCCAGTAAGTTTGCACTTCTCAAAGGAATTATGTGCAACGGACTTGGATGTAAGCAATGGTAAGTATAAAATTTTGCCATTTACTGAGAAAATTATTCAAGCCAGGTAAACCTTTTCTTTATGTCTGCCAGGAAACAAAATGCCCTCAGCTTCTTGCAGTGATTCAGAGTCACCAACAGAGCCACTGACCCAGCGATTGGCCGCCATTTTGCGCTCCAAATGTGGCGTATCAAATAACGTAGATTAATTAATTGCATGATTATATGCAATACCTGTTCTTGTGTGCATACATGAGCATAAGAAATCCTTTGATACGATTTACCTAATATAAATTTGCGTATAATCGATTATACCATATATACGAGTACATGTATCTGTCTCATTGAATCTCTACATTAAATATATTTTTATGTGTACTTCATAGTAAATATTCATATAAGTAATTAAAGCATTGCAATGCTATATCTAAATATCTATAATTACTTTATAGTTGACTATTTATTGACTATATAGTAAACTATTTATTCGCAGTATACATAAAAGTAGAGTAAGCGATAGAAAAACAAAAGTATATATTTAATTGAATACGAAGCTCACATACAGAATAAATAGGATAATTTTTGATAGTGAAACGTATAACACGAATATTACATATTGAGAAACAAATATAAGAAAATATTTTAGTGTAAGCATATGTATCCATTCATTTAACTGTTCCATTCTTATTCATCGTACTGCAATTATTTATAACATTTCACCATTTCATTTTATAACTTTTCACCATTTCATTAAAATTTTTGTCTCAACTATTCCAATTTTATAAAATCTGAATGAGTCTAAAGTAGATTTCGTTCGAGAAATCTTTAATAATTATTATAAACCCTTATATTTGAACAAGACTGGATTACGTTGTTTTTTGCACTCAGTTCCAAACAGAAATGAAAAAATGTTCTTGCAAATATTGGGTATTTGGCCCCGGTCTACAACATTGGGGGCACTACTCGCTAAACCAAAGATACAAAGTGAAATTCGAGGTACAAGTACCAAGAAGCATTATTATACCATTCCCAGAGTGAGGGAATCGAACCCGTGACTCCACCACTTCAAGATTAGCAGGCTTACCAATCAACCGTCATATATATATAGTTAATTATAATCATCACAACTTTCAAGTGGTTGACTGTTTATTTAAAATATTATAAATATCCATTTATTACTTTATCTTTTTATGTATAATTATTTGGGGTGTGATTCATACGCTTTTAAGTTAGTCCTTTTGTATTTTATTACAAAAACAGAAACACTAGTTGAACATATCGTACAAAATATATATATTGACATTAATACTGATAGAAAATATACGAGTATAAATAAGGGTAATATTCATAATAAAAAAGAACCTCAAACGTATAAACTTAAACTGTCTACAACCTAATTTATGTTCACCCAAAAACTCCCCCTGCCCCTGCAAATCTTCCTTTTTCCTTATATAAAAGTAAGTTTAAGCATAAATTATTCATAATATCTTACAACAATTATTACGGATATATGAGTCCCACTTTGATCCAATTTAAGAATCAGTAAACAGTGAATCAACCAAGAGACATTATTTGGTTGTCCTCCTTTAATATCCTTTGGGCTATACAATGCAAAGTAGAGTATTCGTCAAACTCTTATAATGGAAACTCATGAAAAGAAGATTTCATACTTTAATGAAAACTTTCAGAGCAAATTCAATTTAAATTTTTTTCCTACACTTTTTAGAATCCAATTCCATCGAATTTTGGGTAATTAACATATATATATAAATATATTATAACATGTATTTACGCAACATTTAAACAATACATATTTACAACTTTAAATAAATGTATTCAAATTCATTTTATAACTGCAGCAAAATTTGTTAGAAACTAAAATGGTCCAACTGCATTTTCAAAGGAAACCTTCTAAAAAAAATTAGGTTAAGTTAAGTTAATCTGTAAGAAGCTTATAACACTTCATTCACAACTTCAAGGATCCTTTAATAAACAAAAACACTCACTGAAATCTGTTGAACAGAAAATCAAAGAGAACTCTAATTGTATGATTGTATGATTGACCGGAAATTATTTAACAGAAAGACTTGATGATGTTACACACATATAATGAAAACGTATATTTACTGAAACCTATAAAAAGAAACTATATAAACAAACTCAAGTAAATCTAATTATACATACACACATATAATATCTTGATTAGTATACTATATCGTTACATGACAAGGCACTGAGATGGAAAATGTTATGGACAATTTTTTGTGAGAAGAGTATAAAACAACAAATATTTATTATAATAAAGAATTTCATAAAAGGTAGAGGAAAGGAAGCAAGAACTGGTGTTTCATTTTTTAGTAAATGGTAATAAGTCGGTAATACGAGACTTACTTGCGTAAAATTAAAGACTCATACACTTCGTACTCTTTCGGCTTATTGTCGAGAATAGAGCTTTAGCTTCCAAATATTTCAGTTTATTTATGGGAAAATTAAAAGTCATATTATGACCGTTATTTAATCTTAGTCAAGGCGGAGTTAGCAAAATTGTGTGCTAACTATTGTATTCCACCGGCCGACTCTCGCCATGTGAAGTAATATGTCGCAAATAAATCATTGTAACGACTCCACACACTTATCTACATTAATAACGGGTCCGCCATCTAACGTTTTTTTTTTTTGTCAACTAGTGCTTATTTCGTGAATGGCAACACTTAGCTCATGTCTGATTTGACAGATAATTAGTTTTATCTGTCAAATCAGTGAAAGAAACTGGCATCCTCATCGATAAACCAAAGCGTGAAAAGCCAAAAACAGTGCGTACACCCGAGAATATTGCTGCTGTGGCAGAAAGTGTGCGTGAAGCGCCATCAACATCAATTCACCGTCGTTCTCAACAATTGAACATTTCGGAGACATCATTGAGACGAATTTTGCATAAAGACCTTGGTATGACGCCATACAAAGTTCAATTGGTTCAGGAGTTGAAGCCAACTGACCATCCAATGCGTTTTCGCTTCGCTAAGTGGGCCTGCGATCGACTTACAGAAGATGCCGATTTTGCCAAAAAAAAATCATCTTTTCAGATGAAGCTCATTTTGATCTTGGCGGGTATGTAAACAAGCAAAATTGTCGCATTTGGGGCACAGAAAACCCACACGCATACATTGAAAAGCCGATGCACCCAAAACGAGTCACTGTTTGGTGCGGATTTGGTCCAGAGGCATAATTGGGCCATTTTTCTTTGAAAATGAGCAAGGAGTGGCCGTTACAGTCAATGGCGATCGTTATCGGGCCATGTTGAACGAATTTTTGTTCACAAAAATTGAAGAGGAGGATATTGGCAACATTTGGTTTCAACAGGACGGCGCTACGTGCCACACAGCCGAAGCTACACTCGATGTTTTGCGCTCTGTTTCAAAAAAAAAAGAAGTTATTTGGCGGACCCTTTATTGTTTTGCTACGACGGCCATAGTATTTCATGGTGCTCTGCGTAAGATAGGATGGCCGCCGGTTTTCTTCGTGGTTGTCCAGCAAAAGTATAAACTTGTGTTTCTGCAGCTCTGGTGGTTTCTTCCAAATATAGGTGTTACTGGTCTGGATGCCGTCGAGAAAAGAGACCGAATCCCTGGCTGCTTCCGTTTTTATACTCTAGCCCGGTTGTACTGCCAATGGTACTTATTGTTGTTCCGTATCCCGTATTTCGACTCTGGGCATCCTCTGCACTTGCTTGAAATTGACCGACTGTTGCCAAATCCAAAGAATTTATTGTTGGCCTGTTCCTTTGTTGGTGGATCTGCGCTTGCCTTTGGTTGACCTCTACGCTGCCTGAAAGGTGCTGCTTCAAGCCTTTGTGACGTCCGTGTATTTTGTTGATGTAACAGTTCTCTTTATTTGCTTTGTGCTTTGTCCTTCCGTGTCGGTTACCTGTCGGAGCATTAGCTCGCCCCTTCTTTGATTCTATTTTCCGTTCGACAGTGGTGTGGTATTATTTTCGCAGAGGGAAGCCACGTTTATTTAGGCGTGCAAAGCAGTGGTGTAGTGTTAAAATGTGAGGGGTAAATTCATGAGAAATTTCCTCCTTACATCATATAGCTCTTCAGTACCTCGAAGATTCAACCTTCAATATCTGCGGTAATGCCTCTCCTAATTTAACTAATATTTGGTGCCATGTGTAAAAATTTCTCAAGTTAAGTATACTAAGCAGTCACCCTCTTCCTAAAGCTGACGTCTGTGTTATCACGCATTATATAATTATTATGTAGCATCGAACAGTGACGACAGTAGGAGCTCATCCTCAGTAGGCTCTTTACAAAACGCTCCCACATTAAATGAGGTTCAATACTCCGACATTACATTCCTACATTACATCATCTATGCCATCTAAGGCCTAGAGATGGACACCCAAAATGGCATACGATACGATTGTAAGCGTGGTGTGTAAAAAACCAGAGTTGATCTTACCCTTCTTGTCACCGAGAGGGACTAGCGATTCCTCATTGAGGATGACAATCACTTGGCATGAATTGTATTTCGTTCCCCTAATTGCCACTCACAATCGTCACTGGAGAGATCAGGCTTCTCGAGCCTAATCAGCCTGAGGATCATCTCCGTGTCCGGGTGCTAGCAACTCATGTCCCGGATAGAGGTCCCACAACTCGACTTGAGCCTGTTTCCCATTCTTAGGCAAAGTGAGCTATCAGAGTTGTTGCGATTGTTCACCGCCAGACCGAAGGTGTCTTTTACAGCTTCACCGAGCGAAAGCTCTTTGATGTGTCCATAGAGCATATTATTAAGATAGAACCGCGCAGCAGCGCCCATCGTACATTTAGTGTCAGCTGGGCGCTGGTGGAGGATTTTTACCTCACGGAACGAGGGGACAATACCCAACTGAAGCGTCAAGCCAATCCTAGCTCTTTAAAGAGTTGACAATTGCGGCGAGTCTCTTTTTTCTTAAATCCCACAGCAGACTCGGGATCCTTGACGCTTTTGCAGGAGCAAAGAGAAGGCGTTGTTGTAGCCTTGCCCGACATTGGTATCGAGGCCTCGTAAGCCTTTCCTAAAGGGGTTGACATGGTTATTTTTAACCTCCATTCCCAACGGGACGAGCACCATAATATCCCCAATTCCATGGTAAGCTCAAAAATACTCCCCTACTTTTACTCGATATCAGAGAAGCCCTGTTCAAATACAACTTATTACCCCTAGCTGCAAACGACCCAAATGGGTACGGCTCACATAACACCTTCAAAATAGAAGAGATGCTTATTATTAGTTCCTTAGTGTTGGTTGAAACAATATTGCAAAGTTTGTCCAAAAAAAAACCTGAATTCGCATGTGGCGTTAATATGGACAAGATCTGGGCCTTTATCCACAACAACGCTGCACCCTTAAGGGAAAGTAGTACAAATCTTTCAAATTACCAGGTAAGTATGCTACAATTAACCCTGCCACCCCTGATTGTTAATTATTATTTAAAGATTATTAATATGCGTTTTAAATATAAAACACACTGTATACCTTTCTGGTATTATTCGAATCATTGAGTAACTCACTTGTGACTCGTTTTATATTGTTTCTATAAGTATATAGCTATAGGATAAAAGTCATATCCAATTGATGCAGATTGAGCATTAATATAAAACAGCGAGGTCGACATTACTATTTTACATACTAATCCACATGGTCCTGAAATCCATACTAAGTCCCGGTGTTTCACACCCGATTTATCGCTGGTCTGGTTGATTTCAAGGTCCATGGATTTGATTTCGAATTGACCTAATTGTCAAAAGATGTTTCTTTCATAAAGTTGGTTCTCCATGAACTTTAACAAAGTACACCGTGCTCCAGAATTCTGTGTGGTTTATCATATCTTCAAAGACGACATGATCCAACCGTTTAGAAATTTTAGCAAACTTAAACAGGAGCACATTTGAACAAAACGTGATTCCTTCGATCACCATATGAGTCAGAATGTGCAGATTACAGGAGATTTTAATCCAATCTGTTGCATTGATAAAAGAGTTCTATCTTCTTGGTATAATGTGGAAATTTTTTTATTTCTTCGAGGAACCGGTCCATTAATAATCTTCATTTATCGTTCGTCATTCTTCCAAGTTAATGTGGATGGTTTCTGCCAGCATCCCAACGGCAACGATGAGATCGATCATCACCTGCCCGGACGATCTCACCCTGTTCGGAAACATTGACATGTTGAGTCAAAACCATTTTGTCAGTCATTTCTGACTTCACTCGGATATACATATATACGACCACTTTTAAAGTCATTCGTCCAAATACCTCAAACCCTGAAACTACGTAATGGATATGACAGAATATATTGCAGCAGTCTATTAAAAGATGGTAGTAAACATAAATAAATTTGTTTCGATATTCGGAGCACAGCCTCTTAGATGTTGTCAAACCCATCATACCTCGAACTACCGAGTTGGATAGCAGCAAGAGCTGAATATAAAACTTAGTGAGGACAGGTATTCAAACTGTATCACGTCGTTCAATAATTTCAATGTGAAGAAATGGTGACAGAAGAGAAGGGATGGCCAAGCTTTTATTTGAAAAGAATAAAGTTTCTGATTGCCTCCAACTTGGTGATGGCCAAAGCTATCTCTGTTTCAAACATTAGCCAGCTGACATACAGTCTCCAATTGGCACCACCTTAGTAGCTATATCAGCTAATATGTACTGCAAATCTTCCTTGACAGTAACAGGCTTTTGCGTAGAGACCCGCCACTAAAAAAAAGACAAAAAACATGCCCCGGATGAAAACACTCTTAACGTTCACGACCAAAGCAAAACTAAAAATGCACCTGGAATATCCTGACCCTCAATAGGGAAAGTACCTCTATCCAATTGTTGAATGCCCTCAAAAAAATTAAGGCTGCCGTAACCGCCATTAAGAGGTGAGACGGACAGGACAAAGCTGGACGTCGATAAACTGCAATCACAACAGATAGAGGCATATTCCGCGCTACTCTCAAAACTACTCCACCAACCTGACCTTTACCCTCCACGCTTTACGCTCCATACTTACCGCCGTAGAGAGAACCATTGGCTGCAGAAACCCGCCACTACGAAACCAATTGTATGATTAGGAGGCAGTGAAAAACACCACTTACAAACGAACGCTGAAGTCTGCTGCTACGCGAGCCGAACGTGAAATTATCGGGAAAAGAAACGGAGAGACTATGGAGGGAACATTTCTTTAAATTCCTTTCAGGCGACGATGCTTCCATCTGGAGAATTCAACTCGATACCACCAATTGACGATGCCGTAGTGGTTATTCCATCACCTACCCATAATGAGGTCGCAGTTGCTATTCATCGACTAAAGAACAACAAAGCAACTGGTGCCGGCACCTTTGGTCCATATAAATCTCCGGGTCCGGATGGAATCTATCCAGCTGAACTGCAACAATCACGGGACATAATTACGCCCTGGGTTGTGACTGCAATTAGAAGCTGTCTAAACATGGGCTATAGGGCGCTGAGATGGAGAGAAACAAAGGTTTCCTTCATACCCAAGGCAGGATATTTTTTAGGATTTACATGAGAGGACCTGCATGTAAATCCTAAAGACTTCAGACCAATCAGTCTCACGTCTTTCCTCCTAAAAACACTGGAGAGAGTGATGGATGTACACTTACGGGAAGCTATACCAACTGGTAGAATCTCCTCGGCACAACATGCATACACGAAGGGCAAATCGACAGAGACGGCGTTACACGTACTTATTGGTATAGTGGAAAAAGCCATCCAGCAGAAAGATTTCGTACTAGCGGCGTTCATTGACATAGAAGGCGCTTTCAACGACATAAATGCGAACGCCATTACGGGAGCGTTCGAAGCTCTGGGCGTCGATCCTAATATGGTAGCGATGGTAGAAATGATACTCGTCAGTAGAAGGGTAACTGCCAGCTTAGGTTCCCACACCTTAAGCAGACAGGTCTGCAGAGGCACTCCTCAGGGAGGAGTCCTCTCCCCCCTGTTCTGGAATTTGGCGGTAAATTCATTACTGCTAGCCTTAGAGAGGGAGGGTTGCCTTGTCGTCGCCTACGCTGATGACTTGGCAATTGTGATCAGAGGGAAATATCCAAACACTCTTATGGATATTTTGCGCTCTAGCATGGCCACGCTTACTGGTTGGACGGGAAGAAGGGGATTAGGGTTAAACCCTGAGAAAATGGAATTAATCCTCTTTTCTAAGAAAAATAGATCTCCTGAGGTCTCCCCGCTAATATACAAAGGTGTGGAAATTCCGATGAAGGAGACAGTTAGATATTTGGGACTAGTACTAGATAGAAAACTTACCTGGAAACCCAATATTGAAGAAAGAGTCAGGAAGGCCAATATTGCTTTGTACACATGTAAAAAAGCGGTCGGAATCAGGTGGGGCCTATCCCCACGAATTATGCACTGGCTATACATTTCGGTGGTCAGACCCATATTGCTATATGGAATACTGGTATGGTGGCCAGCCACTCAGAAACAAAGCTATTTGAAGCTTCTGAGCAAGGTCCAAAGAACGGCTTTTTTATGTATCTCTGGTGCCTTAAGGAATACGCCTACTAAAGCTTTAGAAGTAATACTCAACCTACCTACATTAGAGCTGGTAGGGAAACAAGTGGCCGCCACATCAGCACTAAGGCTGAAATGTGCGGCGTTATGGCATGATCGGCAGATTGGTCACTCGACTATTGCGCATACCTGGAGTAGTTCTGTCCAACACATTGACCACTCTATACCTAATCTCAACTTCGATAGGCACTTCCAGACATATATTCCGTCTAGAAGAGAGTGGCAAACACCAATGCCATGGAGAAGGGGGGAACTGAATTTCTACACTGACGGATCCAAACTTGACGATAGAGTCGGTTTTGAAGTTTTCTCACAAGAATTGGGACTGGAACTTTCTTTCCGTCTCCCCGACCACTGCAGTGTTTATCAAGCAGAGGTCCTAGCCATAAAGGAGGTAGCCGTCTACTTAAATAGACATGCCGTAACAAGAAATATTATAAATATCTACTCGGATAGCCAGGCGGCCATCTTGTCAATGAATTCGGTGACACTGAAATCAAAGGTTGCTCAGGACTGCCGAGCAGCCCTAAATGATATCAGTACCGCTTTCAAGGTACGCCTTATATGGGTTCCGGGGCATAGAGATATTGCGGGAAACTGTAGGGCTGATGACTTAGCCAGACGGGGTACCAACCTTCCTTTAGGCATGGACAGATGTGAAATTGGAATACCTATTGCCACCTGTAAACTGATGCTGAAGGATAGGGTCGTGCGTGAGACCAATGGGTCTTGGGCACAAGAGGGCACTTGCTTAACGACTAGGCTAATGTGGCCGGAACTTAATAGTAGGAAAACTAGAGACTTGCTTGCCCTGCCGAGAGAGAATATCTCTAGGGTCGTGGCATGTATCACTGGTCACTGGCTTTTCGGCAGACATGCTCTCAGGCTGGGAGTATTCTCTCATTAATACTGCAGAAGCTGTGGGGATGAGGAGGAGGAGGAGACTGTGGAGCATCTCTTCTGTAGTTGCCCCGCTCTGGCCAGAAGCAGAGCGGGCTCTTTAGGCAAATACGCTTTTAGCTCTCTTACAGAGGTGTCTAGCGCGAAGATCAAACAAATCCTGCGCTTTATTAGGGCTTCAAAATGGTTCGACGAGTGAATCGGAGGTGCGTTGTGGCGCGGTGGTATCACAATGGACCCATGGTGGTCTGAGTGAGCTGGTCCTTGAACTGGCTGCCACATTAACCAAACCTAACCTAACTGGTGCCGGCGGACTGCCTGCTGAATTGTTCAAGGCCGGCGGCGATGAGCTGATATGGTGCACCATCAGCAAAATGTCTGAAAGAAAGCTTGCCCAATGATTGGAATATCGGTGTCCTTTTTCTTGTAGTTGTTGTGTGGTGACCCGACGATATGCGCCACTGGGGAATGAGTCTTATTGCCATGTAAGGTTCTGTCGAGCGTATTTTGGGATAGGCTAAAACCATATGCTAACACACTAATTGGACCTTGTTAGTGCGGTCTGAGATCTGGAAAGTCCACCATTGACCAAATCTTCACGCTACGCCAAATCCTGGAAAAACCCACGAGGAACAGATCCACACCCATTATCTCTTTGTCGACTATAAAGCTGCTTTCGATAGCCCTATAAGGGATTGCCTATATGACACCATGTCTAAGTTCGGTATTCCTTCAAAGCAATTACGGCTGTGTTGAATGACATTGAGCAGTACGTCAAGCTCTGTCAAGGTAGGAAGTGACCTCTCCAGAGCAATACCATGTGGGATTTCAGACAAGGCGATCCACTGTCGTGCGACCTCTTCAATTTCGTCATGGAAGGGGTACTACGGAAGGCCGGTGTAAATCGGAATGGCACTACTTTCTACAAAAGTGTCCAGCCCTTCGCATATGCTAATGACATCGACATCGTCGATGCAAACGAAATATTACTACTGCATTTTCCGTCATTGAAAAAGATTCAGCGAAAATCGGTATGACGGTGAACGAGGGCAAGACGAAGTATATGCTCGGCGCTTAGGGTGCCATGTTACAGCGGACAGCTGTACTTTTGAAGTTGTCAAGGAATTCACATACCTTGGCACCGCATTAACACCGGAAATGACTTTAGCCTGGATATTAAACGAAGAATCACACTGGCTAATAGATGTGCGGGCTCAGTAAGCAAATGTGTAGTAGAGCCCTCTCTCGACCGCAAAAACTGGCGCTCTACAACACGCGCATCCTACCCGCGATGCTCTATGGAGCAGAAGACTAGGTTGTGTCGCACACTAATGAATCCGCGCTAGGGGTGTTCCAGATGAAAATTCTTCGCCGAAGCCCCTGGGCGACGTCTTAGAGGATGACGGAAGGTACGCTTGGCATAGCGGAGGCGCCTGGCGAGCAATGTTCCCTGTAAGCTGCGCTGGTGCGCCACCAGGCAATAAATTTTTCGAAAGTTGCGCAGCCGTTTTTGAATTCTGCGCACAATGGGCTTGTTTACTATTTTTTTTTTATATCATCTTATAAAAGAATTGCATCTAAAAATGACAAAAATCCAAACAGGCACATGACAACTATCTCCCCCCCACCCATTGCACACTTTTACATGTTTTGAGCATTTTTGCGCACACCCACTTTGTACCCCGCAGTCACCGAAGAAATTAGAGGGAACATTGCTGGCGAGTACTGTTAAGTTTGGCCGAGTACTGTTAAGTTAGATAATGGGTTGACTTCATAGATTTAGTGGTTAGGCCACATAAGTATGTAAGTAAGAAGGAAGTTAAGTGAATGCAACGAGTTCCCACCACACCAGCCGCTGACAAAGCAGTCCTACATCACTACTGCAGCTGCTTAAATATGTAAATATGACGACCAAAATGGGAAATCACAAAATGTTTGGAATGGAATAACTTCGAAAATATGTTAGTCCAGTACCTCTCCATCTGACTCTATTCTAATTTATATAGCAGCTCGTGTCTATTAATCGCTTTAATAAAAACATCGTTGATATTTTCGTAAATATTTATCTTTATTAATTTTTTTCAAAAATGTTCGTGATTGCATTTGAATAAGTAATTTTTGCTTGCACTAAAAGAAAACTTTAGTCTATAAACAAATTTTTAATTATCCTAAGTGGTTAAATGTTTTTAAAACTTTTTCTCTACTCCTTTCTTGCTCACTTTTCATCAATCACTTTTTCTCATTTTCCAATCTTAATGGTACAACTTTTTTAAAACGTTTTGTTATACGTATATTTATAAAAAAATATAATTTCTATGCTCGTAATTCTACTAATGAAGAATATGTTTATACAAATACATTACATTCCATTTGAAAACTGTATATTGGTGTTGTTGTAATACTCGTAATTATGTAACATGTTTCTGATATGTTGTAATAACGATCTACAGTGAAATACAATATAATATTGAACAATTTATAATAAAACATTTGAAAAATGCTCTACTTTTCAACACTCGAAACATTCCAATTCATTTTGTAAATTTTCCTTCAGCACCATAAATACAATTTTAAGTTCATTCATAAATTGCCTTTGTTTCAAATATAATAATAAATCAGGTAAGTAAGCTTTAACTTTAATTTAATTCAAAATTGTGTTACGCGTCATCAGGTAATGAAGCAGTGCCCAAATTAAAATGGTATCGCACTCAAATAGTTATTAAATTTAAAAACTAGTCAAAAATCACCCAACTATTCTAATCTATGCTAAGCGACTTTCTTTGGATCCATGACTCTGGCTGAAGCACAGAAGGTAGTCGGCTCGTTACTTGGTGGATAAGCAAAAAGATTCAGAATTGAATAGAATATTCGACAAAATTTCGCACAAATACATTATATAGATAATCATAAATTGTAACGTGTGTCGAAGTTATAAAAATTTACCGGCAGGAATTTCTTGACCCTGAAGTGTTAATTACATAGCCAAAATATTTATTTTTTGCATATTTATAATGCAGCTTGAAAAACCACGAAAGAAGCAATTAATTTTTACTGTCTGAAGATGAGTTCCTCTCCTGAGTTTGTGTGGAGACTCTCCGCGTCGCCCCTGTGATTGTTTTTATTTTGATCACAATGGTTTAATTTCTGAGGGTATCACTTATGTATTGTACAGCAATAAAAGATTATACTAATGGAGTTGAAATTTGACAGATTAGCGGTATTATGAAATGTGACCGACCTAAGATATTTGAAACTTATTGTTAGTGTTATACATATAGTTGTAATTTTAAATTCTTCAGATGAGTGTGCAAATTGAATTCGTTGGTAAATGATACAATGTCTCCGATATAATCTTTTTTATATTTAACAAAGATTAATCTTTAATATAGATATTTCCTCAGTAATTGAAATCTGGCATCTGAATTAGGTGTATTTTAACCTTTAAACCTTTCGAGATACTATTAAAAGTTAAATTCATACTTAAATTAATGAATTTCAACTCACAAGTCTACCAATATTTTAAAGTTTTCAGAGGCGAAGCAGGGGTTTCTTTTCATTAGCGTAAAATAATGACCGACTACCTTCAAAATTTACAGGACCTTCAAAAGCCTAGTCATCCTAGCCTAGTACTCTCCTCTGTGTTACTCTTTCAAGATCCTCTGAAGAAGAACATTTTTCTGCCTTTTGGGGATCTTTCTTTTTAAAAAAATTCAAATTTCGTAGCTTAGTCAACATGTCATAAGGGAAAATATATATATATAAAAACATATAAAAAGTATAAAAATTCAGGATAAAATGAATTTAAAAAAAGCAAATTAAAGAAGCTTTTTCAATAATTTCGTTTGTACAGGACCCCATTTTCACTTTACTGTTCAATTTGGTACAATTATTCTGGTTTCATTTTGGATTTGACTTTTTTTACTTACAACTTACATGATTTTTAATTGTAACTTATAATAAATATGGCAATATTTACAACATTATTTTAATTATTTATATATTTTAACTTTAAACAGAAACTTTAATTTGAAATCTTTTCAGGTGTATATTGTACTGTTCAGAATAGAGATAATTATCGTACTAGAGAAACGTTATTTAATTCAAATTGAAATATAATATTATTTATTTATATGACTTTACGGAAGCTTCAATACCCTACACACATGGCCTAAACTTTCTCTAAAAATAGCACTCTTATTTTAACACTTTTCTTTTAACTATTTTGCAAATTAATCTGGAGATATAAACCTATAATTTTAATAGCAACCAATAAATCAATTAATTTTAATGAAAGGCTTTCATGAAAAGCGAACCGTTTCGCATTTGTAGGCGAATTTGAAGTTTTGTCTTACTGAATTCACTTTCCCTTTGCTAGTATTCTAAAGCCTTGTCCACATTTACGAGCCCGTATGTGTTTCGCATCAAACGTTCTGCACATATGAACAAGACCAAAACATGTTCCCGTCTTCAAACAAAAGGTTGAAACAAAAGTTGCAATAGAATTGCTGTTAGCATATATTTAAAGCAACGAAGAAGGTCGATATCATCTACTTGGTGGATAAGCAAAAAGATTCAGAATTGAATAGAATAGTCGACAAAACTTCGCACAAATACATTATACAGATACATTAATTCAATTGTTCAGTCCAAACATGTTTATAGACGACAGAAATATTACATTTGTCTTGCTATTTTAATTTCTGAAACTTTAAAAATTTTTCATATTAATTTGACCGAAAGACGTGCACACCTGGTTGTTACGTACATTTATTTGTGTCTCCTGCATCTGTTTATCTTTCAAATTTTTCCCACATTTCAATAATTTGTTCATACATGTTGGTAGCATGTTTCATGCAAGTATATGTCTCCGATATTGGAGTAAAGGTATGTAAATGTGGACTTGGCTTTATGCATCTCTTAGGAACAAGTGGAAATAGAACTATCAATTCAAGTGAATTGCATCATTGATACATGCGAAGAGGATCGCATTGATACACCATAAACCGAAAATAAAGCGAATCCCTTCTTATTTCAGAATCAGGCCGCTTATTTTATTTAGAAAGGATTTCCAACAACTGTTTACTTACCAGTAGATGATGTGTCAAATGTTAATAGCAAATTCCACAGAGATAACGAATATTTTCATACGCCTTTTTAGCAATCATAGGTGAGGTGATCTTAATTATGCGCTGTACTTTTCATACCAATTACACACTATAAATTCATGTGTAATTGGCATGTAAAATGATCACCTTGTTTTTAAGGGTCAAGGTCTACATTAAATGACCATCTTTAATACAGATAGATTCATGAACAAGGTTTGATCTTCATCAGAAGCTATCGTTGATTACGTATTTATATATTAACTTATTGAATAAAATGCACTTCTTTATGGTTGTCAGGTGATTTTGCCGTGTGTGTAGGATATATAAAAATTATACATTTAAGCAAATTGAACATAAACATTGTCTGCTTTAAAGTACTCCGGTTAAGGTAATATTAGGAATTTGGGTTTATGTCAGTTGGCACGGCATTTAGACTATGGTTGCTTAAAAACTTAATCAAAAAGTAAGCTAAAATTACGAACTCAAAAATGTATGTATAAAAATTTATTCAAAATAATAATAAAAGAATATTAAAATAAAAGAAATCAATACTGTAAAAAATTTATATATTTATTATAGTAGCGTACAAATTAAAATAATTGCAGAAATTAGAAATTTGTACTTCGTGTTAAAGTTGCAGCGACGCCGGTTAATTTTTAACACAACTTGTTTCAAATTTATTTAAAAATAAAATAATAAACTAAGAACTTCAAATTAATAATAGCCTAAGCTTACATTAATTTAGCTAAAAGGCTGCCAAATAGCAACAATATTTAAATAGGTCAAATCAACAATTCTGTTAACGGCTATTTGCTTTGGGGGGTTTGTTGGAAGATGGCAGAGTAAGTGTATGTGAATATTTAAACAAACAAACAAAAAAAAAACTAAAGCATTATTACAGTTTATAACAGTTATAAGACAATTTAACAAATTTCAGTCATGATTTCATAGAGATATTTCGTATATAGTTTTTAACAAAAGTGGGTTTTGCCTTAATTAAAAAAGTACACTAAACTTTACACCTATTTATAATCTAATATTAAACAACTCTGAAATATACACTTATAAATGGTTTCGCTTATAAACAAAGAATTTGTTCAGATTGCGGCAAAAGTGTGTATACAACAGCTACTTTATTACTTACAATTACATTGAAATCACCCTTGAATCAGGGTGATTTAATACCTTGCCTATAAGCAAGTGTTGTTTTTTATCAGCAATTGTGAAATTGTTGGATATATATTGATTTGCGCAAAACGCTCCATTACGCAAGAGGAAGAAAGTCTAGCCTCGGCATCGTGGTCCCAGCATTCTTCCATAGTGTCGCAAATAATGCTTAGGCCCTAAGACAATAACGAAAGAAGTAATTTTAATTGACGTAATATATAGATATATGGTTATTATATTATTTATATAGAAGTGTGGAACACAAATTGCGTAAATACAATACTTAATAAAATACAAACAAACGCCATTTTCACAATTACTCACTGGATGCGAGCGCCAAGCTGTTGAAATGCGTGGTCGTAATTTTTTCATAACTACATTTTCTTGCACCTCATCCAATGTAGGCCGTTGACCGAGCTGCAAGTTATTTTTATTATTCTTTGAATTTTTATATGTATAATAATTTGCAAACCTCTGCTTCGAACGGCAGCTGGTATTCACCAACAGGTCCTATAGCATCACAACGTGATACCATCTCCCACAACACCAATCCGCAAGCATAAACATCAATACGTAAAAAGGCATCACGATTGAAATTAATAGCACCTTCTAGCACCTCCGGGGCCATGTATCGGCGCGTGCCCACTTGGCCGTGAGTATCCCCACAAGGCTTGCCTATAAACACATTATGCAAATGAGTACAGTTTCACCAGAATAAGTACCAAGCGCCTCAATGTTACCTGGCTGAAATATCATAGCCAAACCGAAGTCAGCAATACACGCAGTTAAATCGCTCTTTAAAAGAACATTTTTCGATTTGAAGTCACGATGCGCAATGGATGGTTTTAAGCCTTCAGTTTTACTAGCCGGTATCTCCTCATGCAAGTGCATTAAGCCATGTGCCATTGACTCGGCAATTTTACACAACTCGGGCCAAGATATTGTGTGCGATTTCAAATAATCGCAGAGCGATCCATTATACTGGTAAACTGAAATAAGCCAGTACTCGGGTTGCATCTTCTCGGTGTGCTTCTCATGTCCTAGAAATTCCAAAATATTTGCATGGCGCATACGCGGCAGCTATAATACAAGTTTTAAGTTGTAAATTTAATGCATATATTGTAAAACTCTTTAAAGTAAGTTTGCAATTCTACCTTATAAATTTCAATTTCAGTATTCCAAGACTCCTTTTCTTGCATGCGAAATATCTTCACGGCTACATCCTGATTGTGCAGTTTTGCTTGCCATACATCTCCAAAACGACCACTGGCCTTTAACTCTAATAGCTGTATGGGACGGTTGCTCAGCAATGGCGATGAATTCGTTACTTCAGCTTCATTCTTTTCAAAAATATTTTTAAACAATTTTTAATTTCATCCTCATCATCTTTATTACTTATAATATTCTTACAGTTGGTATCTCGTTGAAATGCGCCTGTTTGCGTCTACGATAGTAAAACAGTCCAATTCCCGTTATGATTATTAACACAGTAAGCAAGGCAGTACATAGGATTATATAAGTTGCATTGGTGTCTTCGGGAGTTTTTTGTTTTGGCACTAAAAATATGAACATTTATTAGTTTAAAACTGTCTTATTCACTTATTAAATACTATTATTAACGCTGGCGTGCACGGGATGTGAAAAATAACGTTGCAGACTCAAACTTTATACCAAAATCTTTAACGTTAACGACTGATAAAAAGAGAATATATGATAAAAACAAATATTTTCCTATCTCAACTTACTATTTTGCTAATGAAAGGATCTGAGTGTGGGTGCACAAGTCAGATAAAACTGCATGTTGTTATACAATACCCAAAACTCTGAACTATGGATTTATAGTTTTTCTTTACGGATTCCATATCACTTGCATATAGAATATTACTTTAATGAGTGTGGAGAGTATCTGAAGATCACCATTATTATTTCAAAAATGGTTTCTAGAAACAACGATAATTATTGTCAACCTGTGATATGGCAACTGAGTCCTATGAAATGCGGAAACTTCAGAATACTGCCAAACTCTTCAATAATGCCGTAAAAAATGTTTAATAAATTAGATCCATATTAAAATACCAGAAGTTATTTTTTTAATTTCCTGAAAAATTTGCAGAATTATAGTCTGACATCCGAAATCCCCTGAATAGCTGAATCGAAAATTCAAGGAAAGTAACCCCAGGCGTGTTACTTGGCATGCATTATCCTAGTAGCATAATAATACAAAAGTTCGCGAATATTCACAAAGAGCTACTTTTAGGAGAAACTGCTGAGGACATAACAAAAGAAATATTGACTTGGATAGCTTTATTTCTCTCCAGATACAAATCACAGATGAAATCTTTCCCATCTTTCGACAGAAATCAGCAAGCATCAAACTTTATATGCAGTAGAATTACGATCCGTCTATCATATAAATAATGCCGACTAGTATAACAAAGATAAATTTTGATCTTTATCGCAAAACCATGAAAAACGAATTGCTCTCAAACGAAAACTTACGCTCCATTAGTAAAACATGATATCTGCTGAAGACAATTAATGTGTAGAAATTATGAAATACACAATCGAAAAGAGATATTTACCAGAACTTATCTTAACCATTAATAATAAGACGGTGAAGGCTCTTTTACTAAGACTTTATTCATCACACCGAAAAATATGAACTTTCCAATCAATATACTCGTACAACAGAATCGGGGAATGAATCAGAGAAGAATAGCACCACAACCGTCTAACTTAAGAATATTCGTTGCTTTAGGTAAATTCAACCTGACGTAGCAAAAATTATTGACATTTTCAAAAACTAACAATGGACAAATAAGCAGACATAAGACAATCAATCATTAGATAATTATATATTTCATAAACAAAATGCAGAAGCTTTCACTTCATAACTTGGTCCATATGTTTGGGTCCCAAGTATCTATATCACAAATAATGAGAGTGCGTAAGAATTCCCTAGGTAAGGCCACAATCTTCATAGCCAATGCTAAAGTACAATAAATCCTTCAATAAAGAAAACCACAATCGAAACAACACTTTATAATTTTAGAGTAATTTAAGCAAAAACGCAATTAATTCTATACTCTCAAAAAAAAGTTCGTCAAGTTGTGTCGACCACTAAATAAAACACTGTGTGCTACAGCAGAAAGCTAGAAACTATCTACAACCCAGGCGGCACTAGCCATACGTTTTGTATGAAAAGACTATTCTATATTACTTCTAATTTATATTTAAACCTTCTATAGTAAAAGCCATACACAGAATCATAACTAGCACGGAACATTTGTATATATATGTACACACTTCCAATTATAATTTATTTTTCCACTAAAAATAACGCGGAAAATGCAACATTTTACAAAAGATTGCCTACAGGTGAACAACATTTAGAGTGGCCAAATGAAAAACGAAAGAAAAAAATGAAAGTTCTCCCCCAATTTCAAAATAGCATCATACTCGTTCATCATAGAAGTGAACGGGAAAAAACAAAATGCTGCATGAATTCAACAAGAAACGTGCCTAAACTGAGGGAAAACAAAAACCTTGGAGCGAAAGATGCAAATAAAAAAGCAGCCCCCATTTAAGTTTCAGCATCCACAAAAAAGCAACCATTAAAAAATTGCACATGCAGCTACGGAAACTGAACTCCTACTAAAACTGCTGCAGCGAGAGTTCATTAACTTAAAAAATTGCATGTGCCAGAAGCGGCAGTAGTAGCAGCAGCAGCTTGACAAACAGCAAGCGCCCCCATTGCTGTAACTCCCACGCCGTAGAGTAGCAAAACAAAGTAAAAATTGGGGTAAACATTGCATTGGGGCTCATTCACACGTGCTGCAAACATAGGCACGTTCCCTCCTGCACCACTCAGCGGCAGCAAAGACAGCTCACCTTGCGTTGTTGCTTCGGTGGTGGTGGGTATCCACTTTTGTTCGGTGTTGCACATGGAACCCTTGCAGCAGCAGAAGTGAATATTTTTTGGACGCGGATCAGCACTGGTGATGCACTCGGTTTGATTACATTCGTGCATGTCGGTGAAGCAACCCTTCATTTTGATTTTGGTACCGCCTAAAGAGGGGAGAATCCGTATGAATGAAATATGTAATACTTATTTAATTTTTACAAAAAACTCTCATACCTGTCAGTTCATCAATGGACCACAATACATAGCAACTAGGTAATTTATCCGATTCGATTTTGCAGTGCTCCACTTTAATGGCGCACTCCCCATATTTAGTGCAATTCTTCTCATCATAATGCTCACAGTCAATTTTGTGTCCGTCAGGCAGAATAGCGCCCTGCGCCAAATCTACTGCAATACCTGTGACAATATTAACAAGCGGAAGAAAAAAGAGATAAAAATGGAAAGTAAATACGAGTAGCAAAACAGAAAAAAGCGAAAATTGTGTAAATGGGTTGGAACTGCATTCTTTTATCTTCGCCACAGCGTTTCCCTGCTGCCGTAGTAAGGGAAATTTCTTGTGTAATGGTATCATTTACACAGGCTCAGCACTAAATACGCAATATTATAAATGCAAGCTAGAATGGAATTTGCAGTTGAGTAAGGACATGCTCAGTAGCAGTGTGGGATTTGCGTTAGTGTAGGTTGGGGTTCAAATAAATATACATACACATATACAATTTCACAGTGGTGTAGCTACGTGTATTTACAGACACAAAAGAAAAGATCGTTCAAAAGCCATTAAATTAATATACATACTTTTAAACATTGCGCAAAAAGTCTACATTTTTTTTTATTAAGAATTGTGCTAAATTCTCTTTTTATTTCTTAGAATATATAACTGACTTATTATAATTGTGATATAATAGTAAATGTACTAGGATAAGTATAATAAATGGATTTCACTTAATAAAATCTCTGTACATAATGTATATTCATGTACTCGTATACATTTTTTTCCGCAAAGTTTTAATGCAATAAAGCTGTTATGATTCTGTTTACTACTGAGTAAGAAACTATTTCTACATAGAGCTACCCAGACTTGGAGTCGGATAGTTTGTATGGAGTCGGGATCGGAGTCAGAAAATTTTTAAAGTCTCCGGCTCAATAAAATTATGTATGCAATAATTGTTGTGGAATGAATTGGGGGGAAAACATATGTATAGTCGTATTTGTGCACTTGCATACAAAATTAATAAGTTTCTGATTATTAGTGTTTACACAAATTAAATAAATTAAATAAACTTTATTTGTGATCCTTTCATTATTTTACGCAATAGTTCCTGTTTATGCATATTAGGCATGCTCAGATGTATACAAGGTCTTCTTATAATCTAATTTGGAGTCGGAATTAGAGTTGGAGTTGCAGTATTGCTAGGAAAAAATGTAAACATTATTTACAACTCCAAACTCCTGGTGCTACCACTCAATAGATATAGACTAAACTTTAAAATGTAGAGTATAGGAGAAAATTACATTACATATAGAATGGAGGCCGAGCATCGTAAATATAAAACCATTCATTAATACTAGTAATTTCTCAATATATCTGTTAACACATAAAGTTGCGACTACATATGAGTAGAATTTCAAAGGATCCCGACATATGAGCGAATACTATACGAATATTCTTGAAAGCATTTGGACATTTGCTAACTCCATTCTCATGTATCTTGATATTAAATCCGTCAAAGAATCTAATCTAGCCGGTTCTTTAAAAATAATAAAAGATTTGTCTTGGCAAAAAAGGTAACATATGTTCACCATGGAGCGTTTCTGTTCGTCTTCAAATGTATACGCGGTGTAATGTTTCGAAAATATTCGGTAAATAAATATCACTAGCCTTCCACTATTCATCAAATAACCAAATCCGGGCATATGCAAGCCGAGAGGAAGCATACCCTTGCATATAGTTCAAAGTAATTAACATTTTCATACCTGGTTGCATTTATATTTTGACATAATGATGAAAAATTTGTGTTTTGATCAAATAAATTTTCCCAGAATTCTGCATTTAAATATAAAATTTATCACAAAATCTCTTAATTGTTTGAAAAGTATGATAGAGAACTTTCAATAGGTACAGTCAACTAATTTGTTAGCTCATATTTATGTCACTCTATGCTAGTTAATTCCACTGTGCACTGATGCCTCTACAAGTGTGTTTGTGTAGGAGGTTTGCAAAACCTGCATTGGTGTGAGTAGCGAATGGGAGGACCAGGCAAGATACTCTATACTTGTGCCATAATACAAAGTACATTGTACTCCAGGCTAATTCATCGTAGCGCCAACTGCCATTATAACTTTCTAATGATCTTGCTCAAGGATACAAGAAAAAAGGCAGATATATGAAAAATGTATAAAATATTGTGCATCATGCACGGTTGCAAGCGAATACAGAGTAAAAACTCCAAATAGCAGAAATGTAAAAAAATACAAATTTATATTCAACAATGCAGTATGAAAACTCTAAAAAACTTACCCAATATGAGCAGGATGAGTGGAAATGCGCACTCCACATTGATTTTTCGCATTTTTAATTGTTTGTAAAGTTGCGGAAGTTATTTCAGGGCTTATCAGTTCAGCGAGCAAATTAGGGGCGTGTTTCTGGACACTGCTATTTAAGTGTCGTTGAAGGTTGGTGGTATAACCTTACTCCTCTTGGCAGAATGATTGAGAATATTTCCTGTTTATATTCTGCTCTTAAAATGGTTATAAATCCACAAATGGGGGCATGTGTAATGTGTGTAGGCGTCGCGGAGGATCTACCAAAAATTACCTAATATTGCTTTAGAATAATGCGCGAAATTTGAAATCCTATTTATAATAAATGCAACTCTTTCAATTGTTACAACACATTTTACTTAATAATTAATTATATTGCAGTTTTCAACAAATTGTTTTAATATAATCACTGCGCACTTTATTATTTATAAGTGAAATATCATTTCAATTGTTATGGATTTTGTCGGAAATTTTTCGTATACACTTATTTTGCACCACTCCACACATTGAGTTATTTATTTATATTTATTATAAATTTGATCATTTTGATTATGCTCGCTGTTTTCCGTGCGCTTAGCTTTGTTATTTTTGTGTATCTTCACTGCACTTGACAAGACATCCGACTTGCAGTCGCCTCACACATAATACAAGCAAAAAGTACAGACCAGTCGTATATTCTCTTTGCTACAAATAATACTTGTATCTCTACCTGGTCTTGGATAAATGTGCGTGTGTTAGAGTAGTGTAGTACGGATTTGTTTTTATTTGCGGGTGTCTCAACAGGTGTGAGTGAAATGTAACATTTCCCTTATTTTAGTGCTCTTCACATAGTAGCTACCACACACCAGATGGCACTATTATCACAAAAAAATTATTTGAACTATTTAAGGAACTTTATTAAACGAAATATGTAATTGGTTTTCCTCATATTTCCACAATAATTTTAAATACACTAGCTGGTCCATGGTACTATATAACGAAAAAGAGCATATTTTAATAATCATATAATTATCACCATTTTCTTTTGAGGACGAACCATTGGATGTAAACCAAAATGTAATTACAGTTTCTCTGCAGCACACTTCCTACGTAATTATCAAAACGCAATAATAGCTACTTTTTAACTTTGGTGAGTTTCATAGATTTCAGGGTTGATTTATCATTAAAATTTATTTGAAAAATTTCTTTTATTTATTTTCTCTGCATTTTAAGTAAATTTAGCTAATCATGATAACTCATTATCATAGTAATAGGGAAAGCTAATTTGAATGCCAAGTTTATTTCTATTTTCATTTTCCGAAAACTCGTTATTTTATAGTAAATTACATACTTACTTTTTAACAACAATTTTTCTTAAAAACTAATAATTTTTGTAATTTCCTTAAGTCTAACAGCTACACACTAGCAATTCTCATGTTCTAACTAATAGCAGAGAGCTTTGAGAACCGACACATAAACGTAAAATTTTCTAACGTTTAAAAAAAACTGTCTGTTTATCATTAGTTGCTATATGGATAGGTTTGTTTATCATTAGTTCATATATGGATAAGTTTGATTATCATTAGTTGCTATATGGTTAGGTTTGTTTATCATTGGTTCTGAAGAAAATCAGTCACACTACTACAGTTTTCCGCATGTGTAAGTGTACGCAAAACGGGAGACGTTCAAGTGTCACGTCTCTGTGGTCTCTGCTAATAGGTACATAATGCTTACATACTAACAATTCTTAAGTATACCCAAGAAAGATAAAATATAAAGATTACAATGCACTTCTCAAAAACGTTGGTTTTGTGACGTAGTCGACTGAACAACGAACTGTTAAAATCGAAAAGCAAAACTAACGGACCTGCGCAAAGCGCAAACTCTTTATTCTATCATTCTTGACGTATTCCTATATATAATCTACCCATCAGTGTGCACTAAGAAGGTGGCCGCAAGGCTACAACAATTCTACAACAACAACAATTTTTGGATTTTGGCTTGTCAGTGGATTGAAAAAGCTCTCGCTTTTGACAAGTTAAAATACAATTCTAGATTTGAACAGGGACCACTAATCGGTGTGCCCTGGATTTGAATTTGAATTTAGATTTTGCGATTTTAAAAGTGATGAAAATTAAATAAAATCTAATAAATGTAGAAAAACAGATATTTCTGCACAATTAAATTATATGGAAATGTGAAAATGTTTAAATTATGTGGAAATGTTTAGATAGAAAAAGTTTTAATATTTTATGTGGGATCAATGAAACAAGTGGCCCCACTACTCCCGCTGTACATAATTGTGTTTGGGAGGGGCACCAACTGACAATGGGCGGCCGCCAGCGGCAGTGAGTAGCAATACCTATGTGCAGTGAATTCTAGAAGATGCTTGGGCAAAGGTATGCAATGCTTTTAAAGCAATGGTTTTCTTATAAAAATGTAACAATTTTTTAAAATTACTCTTTATTTTAGGGATAGCAGGCACTTGATCTGTGTAGGATATCTATTCCATATTTAATAAATTTTTGCAATTTAACGGAAATGCGGCATCCCAATAATACGTTGTATTACCCTACGTCTCCACGGGCAATTTTTGATGGTATGCCATTGGCAATTTCAAGCAAATTGCCAATGGAGATTCCAAATTGCTTTAAGTTGGTAATTTATGTTCTGAAATATGTTATGCCATAAATTGCCAACGTGCTGTGTTGCAATCAGTTGTCATTTTGTTTGTTTGACAGCCATTTTAATTTTTTCGTGACGCTCACAGTGGAAGCATCGTAGGATATTTACGTTTTACCGCATCTATTAAATTAATAAAAACGCTAAAATGAATGGAGACTGTGCAGTTGCATTCTCTGTAAAAAAGGATTCACCCAGAATTTCGGTTTCCTTCTTTTTTCCTCTTCATCGTATAAATAAAAAAATTTGTTCAAGCATGGGTACAGCGAACTAGATTGCTTGACGGCATTTTCAAAATGACAATGGCATAACATCGCAATGCCCACCATTAAAATATTGCCAACCATTGCAATCAAATTTGACAGATGTTATGCCATCAAAAATTGCCCGTGGAGACGTAGGGTTAGATGCCATATCAGCGCACTTTCCCATTTTATTTTTAGTAATTATAATATCTCAAACTATGATTTGTATTACAAAACTATAATACGCAAAAAAAAGCTACGAATAACAAAATGAGGAAACGTCACAAGAAGCCGCTTGCGACCAAAATAGATTTACAATGTAAATTTATTTTGCCTTGCGACTACCTTTTAGGTGTGACCTGCTTTGTGCTCTCATGCTGCATACACACGAGGCAACCGTCGAAGCAACGTGTTGATGCAACCAGTTTTTCTTATTCAATACACACGGGGCAACCGTTGCAGCAACTTCATTACTGTGTAATCAAACGGACCTACGCGGAAGAAAGGCAGATTTTCGAAATTAGTGACGTACTAAGAGAATTATTATGCAATTATTGTTTTTGACAAATTGCTGTATAAAGATGAGGAAGCGGAGATGCAACCAAAAAAAAAGAAGAAGAATGTAGTCTAAAAATTGGCCTTTGAAGAAAGAAGAATCTTCAAATTATTTGTGGAGGAATTAAAAGAAAATTACCAAAAAGACTAATGAAATGATATAACGATGGACGAAGAAACATTCGAAAAATAGGACATGATGAAATTTAACCAATTTTAATTTGTTTTCAGTTGCCATTTTTGTTTGCTTCACAATTTACCGTTTTCACTTTTTGCTTCACTCCGCAGAAAGCAAAAACAACTTCTCAGCACGCTGGTTTTCAACGAACTAAGCCAGTAAAAGTGCTACACAACGATACACACGAGGCAACCGTTGCGGCAACCATCACAAAATATCAAAATATTTTGATATTTCAGGCAACGGTTGCTGCAACACGCATTTCAACGAGCAACTAAGCTACATACGAGGCAACCGTCGAAGCAACATGCCCTGGTTGCAGCAACCAGTATTTATCAATACCCAACAAATGGCGCTAAACTACAGTGAATCAAAAAAGTATTGGCACAGCTCAATTTTCAAAGTTTATTTGCTAATAACTTTTTTTCCACACCACTTACAAAAATAATTAGTATACCATTTTTAAAAAGGAACATTTTATTATATAATTAAAACATAACATATTTCATATTTCACTTTTTTCCAGGTGTAATGTTATAAAAACTAAAAAAATCATTATTTTTCCTCAAAAAAGTATTGGCACACATGTAAAAAATTTGATTTCTGGTAAGATTTATGAACATTTAATATTTGGTTAGACCTCCATTGGCCTTAATAATTGCCGCTAAGCGTCTAGCCATACTTTTTACTAAGTTAGATGTCTCCTCTGGTGTTATGTTTCCCATTCTGTCCGTATGGCTTCCTTGAGTGAGTCCTTTGATGTTGTGCGATGACGACGTATTTTCTTTTCCAGTAAACCCCAAACATGTTCTATAGGATTCGTATCTGGCGACTGTGGAGGTTCTTTGAATTGTTTGCAGTGGTAAATTTGCCATTCTTGTACAAGATACGACGAATGTTTCGATCATTTTTTTGCTGGAACATAAATGTTTTCGCATCTAGCCCCAACTTTCCAACACTTGGAGTCAAGCTTTCTTTTAAAATATTCATATATAATTTCTTGTCCATTTTCTCATCAATAGAGACGAGATTTCCCACGCCAGAAGCCGCCATACACCCCCATACCATGACATTGCCACCGCCATGCTTCACTGTTTTTATTACATTATTTTCTGGCAGCTCTTTGTTTGGCTTTCGCCAAACTTTTTGTGCGCTGTCTGAACTAAATAGGTTAAACTTCGATACGTCACTAAATATCACACGATTTCAAAATGATTCCGACTGATTAATATTGAGTTTGGCGAACTCCAGCCTCTTTTTTATATTTACAGGCGACAGGCAAGGTTTGCGTCGAGGAACTCGACCATGATAACCAGCTCTGTTTAGTGTATTTCGAATCGTTTGTGGGTCGAACTTTTGTTGAAATTTTTGCTGTATTTCATGGCATAATTTGACGGCCGAAGTCTTTGGATTTTGAGCCACTGCAGCTACTACAATCCGCTCCTGGCGTGGTATAAATTTTTTTGGCCTTCCAGATCTGCTCTCAAGCTGTAATTTTCCGAAGTTCATGTAATGTTTTACAATGTTTCGTACACTTGAATATGGCCTCTGTAATAGATCTAAAATTTCTCGATACAATTTTTGTTGTACGTTAAGATTTATTATAATCTTACGGACGTCTACCGGAATTTCAGAACCTCTGCCCATTTTGATTATTCTTTCAAGAAATCAATATCAACACTAACTTGAAATATTAGATAAAAACTAAAACGCAATAATTGAGTAGATAGAAAAGAAATGGAGCAAAGAAAACTAAAGGATTACCGTTATTTGAGCAAAAACATTACACTCACATAACATGTGCCAATACTTTTTTGAGGAAAAATAATGAATTTTTTTAGTTTTTATAACATTACACCTGGAAAAAAGTGAAATATGAAATATGTTATGCTTTAATTATATAATAAAATGTTCCTTTTTAAAAATGGTATACTAATTATTTATGTAAGTAGTGTGGGAAAAAAAGTTATTAGCAAATAAAGTTTGAAAATTGAGCTGTGCCAATACTTTTTTGATTCACTTCACCCTCCAAAGATTTGCTCAAATATTAAAAATATTATTTTGTTAATAATGCACAGCAGATGGCGCTAGTATAAATAAAAACTAACCATAACGATTTGGGCAAGGTATAAAAGGTATAATTTAGTTATTAATGCACAATAGATAGCGTTTTTAAAACTATAAAATACTAGCAAAGATTCCCTCAAAATATAATGTACATAGTTATCCATGCACATCAGATGGCGATATTATAAATATTTCTTACCAACATGGATTTCCTGAAATTAAAATGCTCATCCTCATATTGGTTGTTTTTGCTCATGGGATGGTGTTGGTGTTTATAGAAAATTGCACAAATAATTTACAAAAGGTTTTCTTTTTAAATTTGTATGGGCATTTTCAAATAAAGCCGGTTTTTTTATGTTAAAGAGAATATAGAATAGTTTGCTTCACATAACGTATTTGATTTGCTTGAGAAAATGCTTTGGTTAGAAGAACACAGACATAATTGAATTTCTGCAAAAGCTGCAAACGGTCTTATAGTCTGCGCAACTAGATCGTAAAAAAATTCAACTATGAAACATTGAGAAAAAGCAGACTGGAAAATCAAAATACATTTCGCCATCTTTAAAGTAAGTCGCAGAATTGTTTCTGATTTTTTTCCTGTAAATTGTGAAAACTGTAATATAATAGTAAATCCAGCTGCCAAATCAGGAAATAAAGATCTGAATTTAACAATCATTTTATAAAATTAATATTTTATTTATTTATTATTATTAAGAGCGTGTTTGGGTTTTTCGTCGTGGTGCGCGTTCGCAAACCTTTGTATACGGCATACGTCATATTTCTGACGCTTTTTCGATGCAGATTTCTTTCACAATTTAAATTTTCTTTAAAAATAATTAGACATTTTTTTTTACTGATGAGCATTTGTTCATATTTTACAATTTATAAAAAATCAATCTCAGAAAACGAATTTGATTTCTCACGAATAGCAAAGGAAGAGAAATTCACCTTCGGCTCGTACGAAGTTGCATATAAAAGTGCATTCGGGCAGATTATTATAATTAAACTTGGTTTATACATACATACATACACATAAATGAATATGTATCTAATTCAATAGATAAAAGTTGACCATCGTATATTTCATGAATGTTAAACAACATCCACATGCGCTGAGAGAACATTTGTAGTTGGAGTCTAATGAATTTAAAATTGAGCGTCTCCATAAAACCTGCACAGGGGAATATTGAATCTGCATACATATATGGAGGTATTATTTCAACTTAACGGTTGGCAATATTCTCTTGCTGAAGTTGCATTTACTGTAAGACGTAGTTGCATTAGAAGGGACTTGCGGATATTTTTCTTCTAAAATGGTAAAGCTATTTTTTATGGGGGTACCGCAACAATAGATACTAATGTAGCATATAAAATTTGCAATTTCTTTCTGGGAATATGGACCATGACAGCGATATAAGAATTATACTGGAATTTTTGTAACTTTCGTTTTAATTTTTTTTAAATTTATTTGTAGCAGAAGTCTATTCAAAGCATTCAATCAACTGAACTAAAATGACCGGTCGTGGAAAGGGAGGCAAAGGATTGGGCAAGGGAGGTGCCAAACGTCATCGCAAGGTGCTCCGTGATAATATTCAAGGCATTACCAAGCCAGCAATACGTCGTCTCGCACGCCGCGGAGGAGTAAAGCGTATATCTGGTTTGATTTACGAGGAAACTCGTGGCGTGCTTAAGGTATAATTTCAACGGATAAATTGAAAATTGCAACCCCTTAATATACATTTATAATTTGTCAACTATAGGTTTTTTTGGAAAACGTAATTCGTGACGCTGTCACGTATACTGAACACGCCAAGCGTAAGACCGTAACTGCTATGGATGTTGTTTACGCCTTGAAGCGCCAGGGACGTACATTGTACGGTTTCGGTGGTTAAGCAACTGAAACTTAGTACACATTGCTGGCATATCTCTCTCTATATTCGCCAACATTATTAATGTATAATCGAGATAACCAATAAATAATTGGAAACTTTAACAACTTAATATTAATATACTTAAATATTTCATCCTCTCATATATTATTAAACACTAAATGTATTAAAAACGTATGTAAAAATGTATGCAGTTGTGAAAGACATTGGAAATACAGACAAGCTACGGTCGTTGCGTGTTTCGTGAGAATCACTTTAACTCGGCATGTTCTGTTGACTGCTAAAAGTTTCTAAATTATGATTCCTAAAATGGAAACTGCATTAATTTATATTTAAAGGACAAAATAGTATTCCTCATATTCGCGTAGTCTTAAATAGAAACTGGCTAATTGGCGTACCAGCTCTTTATAGCGTCAAAGCTTAAAATTTTTGCTCCAGCTAATGTAAGCGCGCATAATATAAATATTACAAAATCTGGAAATGCTCTTTGTCAAACGCATCATGCTCAGTCACACAGACTAGAAAAATTTGGATTAATATAATAAAGCGTGCTAATCTCGAGAAGTGTGTGTTACCATCTCATGGTTCTTATATTCAAAAATAGGTATAATTATTATTATTCCCGCTGAATGGATAACAAAACTGCACATGCAACTGGAACGCATGACTAAGCCCTTCAGCCGATCACAATCGTTCCAATTTATAATATAATTATGCATATAAAAAATCACGACATATTTTCGTCACTCAAGATCCACAAAAGTGTTGTCGCCAACAATACATATTTGGAACTTATTGTAAATTATTGGTAAACTTCCACGCCCGCATTTATGTAGAAAATGAATAAACCGCATACGAGGTAACTCGTATATAATGCAGTTATATTTAGATCATACTCATCTGCACAATATTTTTCATTCTAAGTGGAAGTGGTGTTGATAAACATACACAATTCTTTTTTTTCAAGTATTTTGGACATTGGGTTTTTAGTAACAAGTTCCTTTTAAATATTTAATATGTAACCAGCATTGTTTGGTTTTTAGCATTGAATTACTTAATGAGTTTCATTAATAATGTTTCTTTAAATGGTACCACCACTGATATATATACAGTATTTGCAGCAGACCTAATCATCTCAGATGACTAATTGGACAATTGCTCACAAAGAAGTGTTCCACCAATGTGCTTCTAGTAAGTCCAAACTAGACTTCATTTTGTTATTGGTTTTATCGTTGCTGAATCGAAATATTTTCACATCTCTTCGAAGAGCGAATTTCCTCTTCCAGTAATGTTGATATAAAACAACCAACTAATTCACAAAAGTAGTGTGCAAATTTATTATCTGCGCTGCTCTCCTAACTAGTAAATTATTCAGTTTACATATGTTTTTCATTTTTTATACATTTTTATGTTTCAACAAAATTTTATACAAAATATATACAATTCACAGAAAAATCGGCCCGGCAAAAACTCCAGCTACAAATACGCAAAAATATATTTCGGACGATACAGAGAATTTTGCTGTATGAGTGACTGGTGTAGATTCTCTGTTTGTTTAGTCAGAAATATTTTGCGCTGTTCCCAAAAATGGTAACTAAATAAAAAGAAATGGAAGTTTCGTCACGATTCCTTTAAATTCCCAATGATTTGAAAATTCTTTCAATTCATCATTTCTTGCCTCCTACTCATCGTCGCACAATCCTAGGAAGACCGAACGGGGCGAATTAATTATGCCTTTGTCTTGTGCGTATTCTTGTGGCTGTTTGCCACCGCGTCTTATAAACACTTTCAGGGGCTGATAATCGTCGATTTTATTGCGCAATGTATCAGAGTCACTGGATCCAGCTTCGCTGGTGATGCTGCGTGAAGAGGAAATGGAGAGGTCGTCCATTTCAAATTTGGTGCAAATCGATTTTTTCTCCATACGGGATGTTGATTGCGGTGTTGGATGCGCTGGACCTGTTGGTGGTGCCACTCCCGAAACTACTTGGTGCAAGGCCTGTTGAATGTTGCTTATTTTGCTCACCTCTGCAGAGTCACCAATGTTCGTTTCAATATGAACTGTGGCTAATTGAAACTGCAAATGTAAATGTTTCTTGAATAACCATCATAGTATGTAATGATTAGGGCCTACAATAAATCTATGTACTAAATATAATAACGGTATATGTGAATGTACATATGCATATTTATAGTGATGGCGTGGAACTGGGGTGCCCAATAGATACAAAGTATAGTCGCTCTGGAATCGCCACCATAGTTACAGGCCAAGTCCTTGCTTCTTTCAAATTTGCAGCATTGGCAACAAAAATGTACCTACCCATCACAGAATTGATTACGATGTGTCCATACGGCAAGAGAAGCACAACGTACAATTCAAATTAGTACTGGAACTACTCTGAATTTTAAGTTATGCCCCTCAATCGCAGTTGCTCCCCCCACGCCCTCTACACCACTATCTCACGCGGTGATTATTCATTTTGTACAGTTCTGCTTTTAATCAGTATAAAAATGAATACATGACAATAAACAATACTTTGCATATAAATGGACTAATAAATTAACTAACTAACAAATAAATATGTTAATAAATAAACGAGTGGAAAGATTATAACATGTAAGTAGTTAAGATATCATAGATTTCTTTTTGGAAATTCAAACTTACATCGATCTCATTAGCGAATTCATGATCTGACTTCGATTCCTTTTTCTTCGAAGAGTGCCTTACGGGTTCCAGATACTTCATTTCGCTCTTCACCTTACGCACTTGCAGAGTTCGTCGTGGCTCCTTTAGCATTATGGATGCAGAATTTGAAGTTGCCGGAGGAACGACGGTAACGTCATCGTACACAATGGATGTAGGATGTGCATTTAATTGTTTCGGCCGGTTAATATTGACATTTATGTTACATGGAGGATCCGTGGGTATATTCGTGGCTTGTTTTTGATAATCATTCCGTCTGAATAAGAGATAATATAAATTAAAAATTCAGGTATTTCCCATAACATGAATTTAATTGAACGTACTCCCTTATAATCGATTGCAATGATTCGTTCTTTACCACAACGTAACCCTCCGGAATGCCAGCATTGGCCTGATTTTCTAACCGACTTTCAAAGGCAACAATCTGCATATTTAGTTTCTCATTCAGAAGCTCAGCCTTTTTGCGCAATACGCGCTCAAAAGTCAACTGTTCCTCGAGTGTCTTCAATTGTTCCTTCAGCTGCGGTACAGTAACTTTAGTTTTTTTAGCTCCAGCATTCTGACCATTTGCATTGCTATTTATCTGTTGGTGAGCTTCAAGTGTTCTATGCTCATCACCGTCCTTGCCTAAATGATCGCGAATGCTCCGTTGCAGGAACTTACTAATCCCATTATTACCGCGAACATTGAACTCGATGAGGCAGTGATTAACCTCGAGGCAGTCAAGTATAACGTTAGCAGCACGATCGGTGAGACCACAATTTTCCATATCCACAACTAGATACATTTGCTGTCGTATTTAAACAAGTTTATGGAAATAATTGTATTCTTACTCTTCACCCAGCAATCCTCTTTTAGAACTTCAGCTATGGCCTTCAAACCATCGTCGACGATTAAAGGATTTCGCGCCAAAGCAATCGAACGTAATCCAAGTATAGTGTCAGGATCGAAGTCACGATAGCGTAATGATTTCTGCCATCCCTCTGTGTAACGACTTATCTTCTGGATCTTATGTTTGTATATTGAAATAGGAACGTAGTCGACAAAATTATATTTTAGAATTTTGTTAGCAATTAGTCTACTAAATTTGTATTTAGCTCAAAATTAAGATTCATGGTGGGCGGGCATTTTAAAATCAAAAATGAAAATATACTTTATTAAACCTTTCTCATATATGCAAAATTGTGTCAAACTTTACCAACCCATACGCCAAGTAGGCCTGATATTTTAATTTGGAGCTCTGCTTTATTATAAATTGCACCAAATGAATCTCGACCAGCAAATAAATAAAATCCGATATTTAATAATTGTAAACTATGGTTAGTAGTAAATCTGGCCGTTGATTTACCAAACCACATTGAATTAAATTATTTGAGGCATAAACAAATTGGTTGTAAAGGGTTTTTCAAAAGAAACGCTACAAAAGTAAATCGATAGTGACAGCAAACGACTCCATATTTTTTCCCGCTCTTTTGACATTTCTCTTCAGTAAGGTTTGCCATTTCATCATGCAAAGATATACGAGCCAACAACAAGTCGAAATTATTAAAATTTATTACCGAAATTCGGAGTCAGTCGCCTCAACTTTAAGAGCGCTACGTCCAATTTATGATGAGGCTCATTTCTGGCTGAATGGCTTCGTCAATAAGCAAAATATGCGTTATTGGTTAGACAGCAATCCACACGTACTCCATGAGTCATCATTGCATCCCGAAAAAATTACGGTTTGGTGCGGTTTATGGGCCGGCGGCGTCATTGGGCCGTACTTCTTCCGTGATGATCAAGACCGGCACATTACTGTGAATGCGAATCGCTACCGTTCAATGATAACCGAATATTTTTGGCCCCAATAGGATAATATGCACTTGGAGGACATGTGGTTCCAACAGGACGGCGCCACAAGCCACACAGCGAATGTCACAATCAATTTACTGCAAACCAAGTTTGGTGAACGTGTTATCTCACGCCTTGGTCGTGCGATTTGACGCCGTTAGATTATTTCCTGTGGGGCTACGTCAAGTCTATGGTCTATGCCAACAAGCCAGCGACGATTGATGAACTTCGTACGAATATCGAACGTGAAATTGCAGCAGTATCGGCCGATTTATGCTTGAAAACCGTTGAAAATTGGGTTCAGCGTCTGGACTTCTGCAAGCGTACCCGTGGTGGCCATGCAAAAGAAATCGAGTTCCATACATAATGGCATCGAACGTACTTTCACAGGAATAAAGAATTTCATTCATATCTAAAAACCGGTTTTGTTTTATTTAAAAAAACTTTTGTACCGCGCTCTTATTGAAAAACCCGATAGTATTTAGATCGATATTGGTGGGAATATGTGTGAAGCGATCTAACATGTTGCATGTGGCTTGCTGCTTCAAACCACAGATTCACGAGCATACTCGTTCGTTCCAGTGTTGGTTCTACAGTACGTAACAATATGCTTACCTTTATCATATCGGCCACATATTCAGCACCCGTTGTAGTCAGTTCACACTCTGACAAATCCAACTTCTCAATGTGCTCCAAATATTTGATTGTGTTGCAAATAGCCTCACATCCTTTGTCGTAAATGTTGGAACGTTGGAAACTTATCTCCTTAATGCTTTCGTTGTACGAAAGCGCCTATAAATTCAAGGTATAAATGATCTAAAATTCGAATTTGTATCAGCAATGCAAACAAAAATATAATTAATGTACCAGGATACCCTTTTTTTTAACAAAATAGCAGTTCCTAATTTCAGACGTGAAAAGGACAACATTTTAGCGCGAAAAATGAATTGAAAAAATTTTGTTTATTTATTTTTTTTATTTAAGTTACTTCAAATTTAATTGAAAAAATAATGGATTTATTTATTTAAACATACCTTAGCGATTGCATCCACATACTTGTCATTCAGTGGCAGGCCTTCGAGACACAAAATTTTCAAATTCTTATTAAATTGAATACAATTAGAAACGGCTTCCACGACACCAGTAAATACAAACTTCGTGCAAATCACTGGCTTCTGTTTAAAAAGCTTGGCCTTCTTTTCAGTATCCAAATGATCCAGGACTATGTAAGGATAATTTTAAGGACATGCAATTTTTTTATTTTGCATGCGTCTCCACTTACCGGTACCCAAACTTTTACGTAAGCGAATGCCCAATGTTTGCAACACTTGATCGTAGTATAACGCTTCCACAATCAAAAGCCAATCATTCACTCCCAATTTATCGCCGAAAAAATCTAACAGGGATGTCGCATTGTTCTTAGCGCGAATGTCTGCCTGAGGAGTCAAATTCTTCGAGCGACATAGTTCCAAATATCGAAAATGGAACGAACGACATCGGTTGAGTTTTTTCGATGTTGACAAGCTGCTGCTCACGTCGCGTAATTCCAAATTCTTAAGCATAACTCCTCCTTATTAGATTTCCAGCTTCGGAACGATTTTCTTAAGACTTTTATAAAGGATTCGTGCGGGTTATGAGTTTTGTAGGAGGACAGTACGTATTAAGTTTTCAACAATGTTAAAGCAGAATGAAAGAATTGAATTGAATTATATTATGAAAAAATTTTGAAATTTTTGTATAATATTTTATGAGATTTTCAAGTCTGATTTTTTTTTATTTTTTGGATATAAATACATTTTTACAGTGAACTGGCAAAGTGAGAAATCGTAGAAGTATTGAATTATTTAAAGTAGAATTCCTAGGTTTCTATTTTTAAAATTAAGTACGATTCTTTGCACTGTGCACAATACAAGATCAAGTTGCCGAAAACTAAAGTATCCCATACAGCCCCGCACACTTACCAACATGTCTGCCAATTCAAGTAGAACGCTCGTGAAGTGTAGCTTGAAAAAGCATAGTCTGCGCGACACATTTCCGCACTTGAATTCTATGACCTTACCGAGTACAAGATGCTCGTACATGTGTACGTGTAGTGTGTGCATAGTTATGTTGTGAGGTGACCTTTATTAGCAATTAAGTATGCAAATGTACGCTCTGGTAGTTGCGCATGTGTAACGCTCTTGTCCCTTGCGTCTGTCGCAATGGATCATGCTCTCTCAAATGGAACGGTAGGGTTAAGTTGTCACCACTCACAGCAAATTGTAAACCTGAATGGCGTTATAATAAAACGCAAGTACCTATGCAAAAAATAAATTCTGTGAATACTTTGGTAAACATTTGCTTTACAAATATTTTCTCATCCGCAATATTTTCTCTATCCTGCTTAAATTTTTACAATAGGTTCCATTACGTACTGGAAATCCAAAAAATATGCCAGAATAACATTTTGTTTGCTTAATGTCTTCAGACGAAAGTCACAAGTTAGCTTAGGTTAGAATGGCACCTAGGCCAGGAATTGGCTCGTTAGGTCAAAAATTCAAAGTCACACGTGGATCAGCTTACTTTGATTTTCCGATACTTAGATGAACAAATACCTGTTGATAGATTTGTTACATCCGTGCCTAAGCCAGGGCCACAAAGCTAAATGTAGAGAAAGTTTTGAAAGATAATGACAGACATTCAGACTGCCTTGAGTAGTCTTACGAAGCTTCTTCAATGAACGGAAAGTGCAAAGGCCTTCAAACGTTGGTACAGACAGCTGCCGAAAATCAGTTTTGACTTGTTGGAAGCCTCAACCAACTCGTGCCAAAAATTACAAAAAAATAACAAGTTGATCAAGTCGAGCAGATGCAACAAAAGAGAGGCTTAGATTCGCCAACAAGAGATCGCTTTGAAGAATAAGAGTTGAAAGCTGCTGAGTATGAGAGTGAAGCACAAGTATGAGAGTCAAGCACTTAGTATGAGAGTGAAGCACAGAGTATGAGAGTGAAGCACAGAGTATGAGAGTGAAGCCCAGAGTATGAGAGTGAAGCCCAGAGTATGAGAGTGAAGCACAAAGAGTGAGAGTGACGCACAGCGCAAGCGCTAAATACGCTTGCATCTGGCTCCTTATTGTAACCAAGCACAAAACGTTGAGATGACCCTATCAGTTGAATTTCGAAAACATGATTCCTCCCCGTCATAGATAATTCGAATCTTCAATGCGGCAGAGGCTTGTGGCATACAAACTAGATACAAATCAGTTGGACACGCTAATGAAGAGAGATAGTTGCAGCAGCTCAACTTATTAATCACATATACCACTTTAGACATCAACTAATTCAGTTCCAGGCTTTATACCACGAGTTTCAAAAATATGTTAAGGCAAATGGAAAAGTAAATAGTCTGGAGAGTTGGATGTATAAATTCATTCAAAAAAAAAACGGTAAAAAATTGTTTTCCCTTATTTCCGAGGTCGCTGTAAGGATGATTTATGATCACAAACAACAGTGGAATTATCACAACTGAAGTTTGTTAAAAACATGCTTCGAACCTCCATGGTTGAATACAGGGTCAATGTTGTGTCTTTGACTAGCATTGAAAGTGATATTTTTTTAAGACAAGTTAGTTATGAAGATAGAAGTGGTTTTATTAGAGTGAAGTGTGAGCTCAAACTAATTATCCACTAAGATTATTTGACACTTTCATTTTAAGTCTGATCGTTTCAAAAAATACTATATTTCATTTTTAATATTCATTTTTATCCTGCAATATCTTGTTCACTTAGAATGACAATATTTCAAAAATTAAAATACTTATTTTTGCTACAGACGTGGATCTCACCTTTGAGATATATTGTTGTTATATGATAATTTTAATGAATTTTAATATCATAATGTTAGTTTTTAAAGGATTTCGTCAGTTCGGTTATATCAGTTTTTAAAAGACAAAGACGAAACCAAAATATACACTTTCACAGACTTCACACGACTTTACAAAACGTATATTCATGAAGAAAAACATGTAAAAGAATATTTGGTTGTGGTGCGTAATGATAAATGAACAATTTTTAATATTTTAGACTAAGAGTCTTAGGTTGTATATTAACAGAAGGAATAATTCAAATATTCAATAATATTATAAAATCGGTCATAGGAATAAATAAGTCTATGCCGACATGCCAATTATTACTCCATAAAATTATTTGGAATGAGCCAACTGCAGTTGATGAAATATTTATATCGATACATACTTCACCAAAGTTGAATTTTCTTTCAACAAACAATCCAACGGTACTCATTAGAAAACAACTAAGAACAGTTATTGGGATAATAACCTAAAAATTAAGCAATCATATTAGGTTTTTAAAAATACGATGTATCTGTGGAAGTATAGAGAAGAATCCATCTTCCATACATGTTTGATAATTTCAATAGATTTGGCTGAACTAATAGCCCCGCCAAACTATATTTAAAGCACATAAGGATTACATGAGTAAATGAAAATGCTGAGATCTGGTCTGGTGTCTCTTGACCATACTAGTCCAATCTGCCTTTCTTGAAGCTACTATTTTATTCTAACCTAACTTTAAAATTGAACCTGCCCCTTAGAAAAAATCGAATAATCGAACTATTTTAATGGTAGCCTTTATTTTAAATAAATCAGTCCCAATTATCGGTTTTTGTAAGAGTTAGGTAGTAAAGCGCAGCTTTATAAAACGTATCTTGTGATTAATAAATCAAATGTGATTATAAACAAAAAATGTGTATTTAAGGGGGGAAAATATATAAATAAAATTCAGAGCCGTTTTTATACCCTATATTATAGACAATGTAGCATATAATTCTGAAATCTGACGCGCTTATATTTGGCAATGCAATGCAGCTAACGATTGCCTTCAGACCTTATATAATCTGCTGGTGTTCAATACTTCAATTCACTTACATAACGCGGTGTTTCCGGCGTGCTCAGCCCGCACTTCCGCTCATTCAATTGGAATTGGTTAACACAAGTCCCCCAACTCATTTCCAGCTACGTTTACATGTGTATGTGTAGTAAACAAGTACTACAACTGCAGTATAATCTGTATCACCAAGGAAATATTGTCAAACGCCGGTTGCTCTGCCGGCGCTGCAAATTGTAAACAAAAATGTGAACTAATCAGCATGGCAGAAAGCTGGACCGATGCCACAGTGCACGGTGTTGTTGTTAACGCTTCGATGGGCGCTCGCGTGTGCTTTTCCATTACTCCATAGTATTCACAAGCACGTTATAGTTACTTTCGTTGTTTACAATGGAATTGAGCCAATGTTTCAATTCCATTGCACTGTTGGGCTAAAATACCTGTGCCTACCAGTCTTGATGTGGTTTATTGGAATGTTTAAGCCTGCTCTTCCATATGCCACAAACTTAACTTTCAGTCTTAGCAGAGTTGTCAAGGCAGTCACAATTGGCTGCAACGTTCGGCATGTTTGAGTTGCATGCAATATCGCCATATGAGAAATAGTACATATCTAAGACAGTCGAGAATCGTGATCCATGGCAAATCATTAATAAAAATTCGAGGTGTTCAGTAATTCCTTCTTTTAAATACTACAATAAAAAGTTACGGTGTACGTGTGTTCAATTTACAGTGTTCTATTTTTGATCATGAAATTAATTAAATATTCTTAGTGGCACGTTCCAAAATTTATATGCATGTATAAGTGCTATCATTGAAACCCCTTAGACCATAAGATTCAGCATTTACAAGTTACGCTTGGTGGAACACCCACTTTTTTGGGTTCCTTGACTTTACAATCAACATAACACGAAATGTGTCAGTTGACAAAAGAATATATTTATTTAACGGAAGAGTGTTAAAAACTGCGTTGAGCAGTTTAAATGTGTCTGTACAAACGCGAATGCTATCCAGGACAATGTGTTCATTTAAATAATTCAACGCAACTCATATGAGATATGAGTGTGGTTTAAGGATATTGAATTACTTTTACACACAAGGGTAAGTAAAACTATCTAAATTGTCCAGCGAAGAGACTGTCGCTTTAATTAAGGTATAAAACAGTAAAGGGCTAAATTTACCTGATGTACAAGTATCACAAAAGTTGAAGGCAACTGGAATTACATTGGAAATAACAAAATTTCAAAGAGAATGGAACAAATATTAAGTGATGTTTTTAATATTTCATATCCCTCTGAAAAGCATCTTCAGAGCAACTTTTAAAATTGTTACCATATTATTTGTCTACAGACTTGTAAATCTGCATTTTGTGAAGGAAAAGAAGCGAGATCAATTTATAGAGTTCACTACAAATTTACAGTATGGGTTTTGAACTAAATGTTTCAAATACGGAAAGCAATTTCAACCTGCAATTGAATTCTAAAGGTGTAAGAAAATCGGGAAAAAGATCTTAACATACTTATTGTTGAAATTCATTCAGTTATTAGAAAAATTATCTAATCCTTCCGCTCAAAACCCAGCAACATAAGTTTTTGAACCTATCTGTAAAGTTTTAGAGTCGAAGAGTTTGAACAAGAAAATTCCTCAAATCTATAGCATACATATCTGAAACATATTCATTCAGCTACAAGTTACGAACCCCTACAAATACAAGAATTTCAGTCAAACTCCTTCCAGGCGCTATTTTAGTATATTACTGAGATATTGAAAATATGCCTTAATTTATTATTTATAGTTTCCCATATAAGCACATTTAAGCGTTTAGTGTTCAAAAACTGTTCCCTACATTCCTTTTAAATTTAAAATCTAAGCTAATTACCAGCAAATCTAAAAAATCTATTAGTCCAGTTCAATACATTTTACATTATTGTGCCTAGGAGAAAAATTGGGCTCCCTATTGTCAAAAGGGAATAGGAAAACTATAAGATTTCATATAATGAATAAACTTCGCTATTCTTCACGGTGTGTATATATATTTATCCCTCTTACATTATCTCGCAAGCTTTCATTCTCTTTATAAACGATTATTTCGAATACGAGTATAGTTTAGTATTGGTTGAAATACAAGTAACGATCAGCAGCTAGTTCTGAATTTATTTCCTTATCCTATTTATACGAAACATATCTTCACTCAATTTCCACATCTCATTTAGTTTGGTCTAACTATCTACTATATTTATATAAGCGACATCCACGCCGAACAAAAATAAGCTCCGGTAGCTCCGAGCAAATAGAAGGCATTCTCATATACACACTTTATTCAGATCAGCGCACCTCGCCCTTTACCCTGAAGCTCCGACACCACTTCACCATCATATCGATTGCTACAAGCAAATTTGTTTTTGTTTTTAATACATGCGAAACACGAAAAAACAAAAAAACGAGTACAGAAGTCTGAAGTCGGGTTAAACCGACTTCGAAATACCCTGTACCTTTTCTTGTGCGTGCGAGTTCAACAATGAGGATGTTTTCTTCATAAATCATCATCAGGAGCATATTCACGGTAATTTTTGGTAGGGTACCTTGAAATGATTGTATCGACCCCATTTCTTGTGTATGGCTTTCTAGTGTCAATATAACCACTAATATAAAATTTCGTCAAAAAATATTGAGTAGGTCGAAAGTTATAATAATATGCCAATAGTGGGCGTGGCTGTAAAAATAACACGCCCATTTTGTTTGTAGTGTTTAATGTTACTACCCGCAACCTTCCTGTGAAATTTCGTTGAAAAATAGGAACCGAATAATGATTTTTGGTATTATTTAACTCATATTCGACATATCCTTAATGGCAATCATATATCCAGAGTTTTCTAGATATGACGCGAAGACGGACTAGAGAAAGTGCGAAAATGCCCGACATTTTTCTGACTAGAGAGGGGCCACGGTTGTTGAATATTATAAGATCTATTGAGATATTTTATCCTCACGAGAAGTCCTTAAAGTTACAATTCTTAATTTAGTAAGTCTATTGGACTTTGATTTATAAAATTAAATTTATTAAATTAATGTCCTGATCATTGTCAGGATTGTGTGGTAGAAGAAGAACCAGTTCCGACATTTACCTGGTCACTCTGCACAAACTCGAAGGCCGATTTTTGGTCAGAATTTACTGTGAACAAGACATTTCACAAAGTTTAACTCTCTTCCTATATTAGGAAAAAATTACATATATTTATATTTACTTATAATAAAAATTGATATCATTTAATGTTGTGACTGCATCTGCTGAAAATTCATTCAAAACATTAAAATAGACCTATTGAAATTTGAACGATCGCAATTATGCTCGTATGTATTATACGAGTATATAGACAGTAACATCAGTGAACTTACCTATAAAATCTTAAAATTAAAAATCTGATTCAATAATTTCTGTTTTTGTTTCTTCCCAAGAGTTTTGACAAATGAATGGGGAAAATAATTATAAAATAATAGACTTCAAATTGAAGTTTTGATATATCGTTCTGGGCCTGGCCCAAGTGATTTTTTCAGATACCTAAAATAAAAAAATGCACAGTGGAATACCAGTAAAAAAGCGTATTGAATTCTTTCCTTTGTTGACCCGTCTAGTAATAAGCAAGCGTCTAGTAATAAGCATGCTAGTCTTAAAGTCGTGGAGTTGGGGATTGGAATCCCGTCATGGCATGGTATTGAACTGCTACTTACTAAAATCCATTTCTTATCAAGTCGGAGGCCTTAGTTGCATGTTCCTTGCATATATAATTTATCTATAAACCAAATCATGCATTCAACAAACACCATGCAATGCATTTCTGTTTAAATAGATGTACCCAAGAATGTTGCACTGTTTAGTCAAATCAGTAATTATACTAAATGAGGTAAAACTTAAAATACTATTTACATACTCGTATAGAAATTTGCAAATTCAATATTTTATTTCTACAAAAAGAGAAAATCTTACTTAAGAAAATCCCACCAGAGAAGTGTGGCAGAGAAAAACCAAAATCGGAAGTTAATTAGATAAATCAAACAAAATCCCCACTAACTAACAAAAACCGCAGCAACCACAGCAACCGCCGCAGCCAGGGTAACAACTTTTCTTGGCGTAAATACTGAAATGCACCAAAGCGTGTCCAATATTTGCCTTTCGATTACGAACTCACTCTGTCAGTGGTAAGAAGCAGGCAGCACTTATTATGGCTACTAAAGCGACTAACAAACAGTTTTCCGCAAATATATAAAATTTGTGTTAATCAATTCCTACCACCACTTGCACTTGCATTTGCACTTGGCGACTTCCCCGAAATTGAAACTTGTACTGATAATCTACACCATCACATCTTGTACATTGAAGCAAATGCCATCTTTTCAACCTCCAACATTGCTTTGTAATGCTCTCTTAGCCGACCGTTAAACCCTTTGCAGGCTGATTCTGCCTGCGGTATCCGGAGTCAATACCAAATTACCTCGCACTAAACATTTCCTCCCCTCACATGGAGTCTGTGCACTAGGCACAGAAACGTGAGTATCAGCTGACACACAGTCAAGTTCAACACTGCCTGTTGTCGGAGAGTGAGGGAAGCTATTTTTACTACAACAACACTTCGTTGCGGTACCATGATTTTGACTCATGTGACTTGGTTTCTCATATGGCTCCGTATACATGGACAAGTATTTAAAATGGATTTCTGGGACCATGCGGATACGTACAATTTATGTGTGTATATATGTACATGCGTTGAAAATTTGTCCGTCACACTTCGCATAACTTTCGGGGCTTTAACTTCTCATTATAATCGCATTTGCATTTTGTTTGTTAGTTTATTGAACTAATTGGAAGGGGTCCCATCGCGATGAAATCACTTAATAAAATAGTCTGAATATGTGGAAAACAATGAAGCACTCAGAACAAACGGAAGTTTACGTCTAAGTTCAGGTGGCGCAAAAAGCAACTTTTTGTGAAGATGGAAACGGTGGGAATCGAAATCCAATCGGTGAATCGAAAATCAGTTGAAATAAATATGTCAAATCGGTGAAGGATTATCATCATATCGATTCTAGGTCAGAGTTCCACATTTATTACCAGTATAGTGATTTTGAAAATTGTTGAAACAAAGTGTTTGGATGTTGTTTTGCTGTACCGAGTACTTGACCAAGAATGAACTTGAATGGAGATGTGGCGTAAATTTGAAGTATTTAACTGTATATTCTGTAGATACAGCTGAGGATAATTGGACAGGGTGGCGATAAGAATGAGATGCGGAAATGATTCATTTTTCAATTCGAGCCAAAAACTTCAAGTAAAATTATTGCACCTGACATTACTGTATCTTTTGAAAAATCGGCTAAATATGAATATTTAATAAGTGTTCTAGAGTCGATTCCCTAGGACTGCGTTTAGTAGCAGTAATTATCACCTTTTTAATTATACCGATGTCGGAACAAGAAAATCACAATCAAATAACTTTGTTAAAAATTTAAATTTTACTAAATTTGAAACCTTGATGAGCGATGATCAAATGCAGAACGATTTCAAAATATTTCTTTGCATTGATTATTATTATTATTATACTTCTTACACCAAAATTAATGATGACTGCAAGGGGTTATGGCATGAGTACTAGCTACTGAGGCTTTCAACTCTAAGAGAAAACGATTTCTTAGAAAGAAGCATTTTTGCGACCAAGCCCATGGGAGCGAGGGCGGCCATTGCATTGATATTATCTCTTTTTAGTACTTACAGCAACTTGGTCACAGTATCTATCTAGCTAGGAATTAATGCACTTTCGACAGACGAAGCAAAGCTGAACTGTGGCGTAATTACTCGTTCATATGAATTTATAGAGACGATGCTGTAATATCCCTTTATGTTGTAATTATAGTGCCTACAAATAGTGAAAGACAAGAAGCAGTTAAAAAGACAAGAAGGAATAAATTCATTTGCAAGCCTCGAAAGAATAAACTTATTCTATCGTATCTGCCAATATACACATCTCCCAAAACGTTTTGGTTTAATTGGATCTGAAATACATGCAAAGTCAATATCGTTGATTTTAGGAAATTATGACTAGTTAAATATTATTTAAAAGATGACTTTAATATTAAAACATCTTGTTCCAGAGAGAATGAATTTCGTATAAATCAAATTTGAAATATAATAAATCTAAAAACACGACTAACTACATTGCAATCGTATAAAACATCTCAAAACTATTCTAAGGTTAGTGAGAATATTTTGGCATGGACCCATCCATATTGTTATGAGAACAATGTACATTTTCCTATTCTTCGCATATTTAAATGAAACTTTTTCAATAATTATATGGACTTGTTTATAATGTATCTATTAAAGCAGCTGCAATGAATTCGTTTCTCTTTTGAATAGCCGCTGAGGTAAAGTGACTGGATCTGCTGATTTTGGGTGATGGAGACATTTAGTGGTTTCTTTAGTGATTTAGAATCACTTCTGTAGAATATGATTGATAGATTAAATTTAACTAGAAATTATTAACTAATAACGTCAATTTGTTGATAAGTTTTGGAATACAAGCAATGTAATGAGTTAACACGCGAAAGTGAACACTCCAACAAGACGGTTCAAGTATGTATTACGAGAGTAAAGTGTATGTACGAGTGAAGTTCCAAAAGAAAAACAACTAAAACCAATTTAACAGAAGCATTAAACTGAAATTCACAAACTAATAATAACAGAAGCTTAAACATGTCATTTGATGTTGTTGCATGTTCAGCCCGGAGGGCCCCGCGTTCTTCAACTAAATTGTAAAGTGTTTTCCGCTGGTACCCCATCTTCAAAGATGTCATGAATTTCATACACTAATCTTAAACGAAGTGTAAAATGCGTAATAACTCTAAGGTTACAATTCATACGTGCCGAGCAACAAGCCAAAAGTGTTAACAAGTAAAGATTCACTATATGACCAACTTTCGAATTGTTCCCTTGTAGCTATTAATTTGGATTATTTCAACAATTTTCAAAAGAAAGCGATGATGTTGCTGTTAATTTCATTAGAGCTGACGAGAAATTTATACGAGCACATCCACCAAGCCCAAATTCGCAGCTTGTCCATTAGAAATTTAAATGCTATTAACGTAGTTTCAATTGAAATCGCAGTTTAAAAGTTTTTTCTAATTGGTTTCTGTACTGATTCAGAGACTGATTAAATTCGATAAGAGTATGCTTTACTAGGACACCATACATATTACCATAGTTTGCATAAGCATAGTTTGGGTCAAATAGTATTTAAGACCTTAGACTCGAATATATACAAAATATCGTAAGAAGCATTACGAGACCATGACCAATAAAGTCCTTTTTCTCATACCAAATGTGGATTTAATTGAGCACACCTTTTAGGCATTTTTGTATTTGTATATACTTATTTATGTGTATGTACATATGTAAGAACCATCTAACCTTAAAAAAATATTCGCACATTTGTTGTAATGAGATCTAACTTTGTAATTTTCTTTACTTTTCATACAATGGCTTCGCGAGTAATTCATATTTCCCTTCGTTTGTAACCAGTTATCCAATACATGTTTGCTGCTTTTTAACTTAGAATACCAATATAGGTCATGTTATTCGTGATCAGAAAATTTTTTTTCTGAAAATATGTTGTTTTTATCACGGAAATAAATTTATTTGTAATAGTTCGGATTACTGAAACGTTTAAATTAACAAAAAATTGCATTTAATTAACAAAGTTTATTTGCAGTTCAACTTATTTCACAGCTGCTTTCCAGTCACCACTAAACTTTAGTTGTTTAATGTCGGCTTTTTATAATAGAGCACTGCTTCTACGAATCTTCGAGTACATACGAAAATGTTGACGAAATGTAATGGCATAAACCATAGTTTATGCTTCATAATATGAAAGAATGAGATAACATATATAACGTATATTATTACCGAGTCCGATATAATAACAACAGCAGCACTATCGAAGGTTCTAGATAAGCTTTGAACATGACCATCACAATTTGAATTTAGGGTTTATATTGTATTAGGAACATCTATGTGATGAACATATGAATACCTAACTAAAATACCGACTTCATCTGAACAATCACTACATTGCAAATCTTCATAATGAAATTTCATAAACACGTCCATATATTTTGTTTCTAGTTTTTTTATACACCGCATTTCTGGTAGTTTTAATTGACTCATTTATGAACATATGTATATATAAACTAATTACGCCCACTTTCACACTATTATCGGTAAAATTTTACATATGTATAATTGGAATTAATGCGTAAATATAAAAATAAATATGATTTTGATCTGCGTCCGTTGTTCTTGCATGAAAAGGGTTTCAGCTCTACCCTCGAATACTTTCCTACCGTAGAAAAGCATTCTGTTCACCCTATTAACAAAGAATTGTTTCGAAAGTAAAAATCCATTTTGGTATCTATGCCCGTAAATATTCCGGGGAATTACTATATATTTCGAAGCCTTTGAGGAACTTATAGTCACCGTGAAAAATCTTTAAAGTGATTAGTGAATTTTTATATTTCTGGCGAGGATGCTAATACTAATAATTGTGTTTAATATAATGTTATCAACCTTTGATTAGGTTCAATATTATTACAGAACATACAGTGAAAAATCCGTCATTAAATTTTATTTACATAAATATAAAGACAAGATATCTGTATGATTAGCAAAACACTGAGAGGACCATATTTCATATCATTTACATACAAAATTTTAAAGCAATTAATCAATAAGTTAATATTCCCTTAATTATTTATTAAATGCTGAAGTGAAAAAGGATCAGTAGTTAACCAACGTGAACATATCGATATATGTACATATTTACCTATATTTCAAGTTTTACACAATCAAATTGGATTTTCATACTTTCTTATTCATTATTTGTTTATTTCTTTTAACATAACTTGCAAATAAGTGGAGAGCAGATTCATTGTAGAAAAACAAATGCCCGATTAACAATTAAAATCGCCAACTGACCACACAACCCAATTGCTTAAGATACAAAAATCGTTGGCCATAAATAATTGCAATTTTTTAGAAAAATTTACTTAAGACAACAATATAAACAATGGCAACAACAACTTCATTAGCAGCAGCACAACATAATGAAATAATAAAAAGAAAGAAAATGAAAAAATAGCGTTGGCGAAATGCTAAAAGACACGAAAGATGAGTACCCGCAGATTTTTTTAATGAAGTTCATCATGGGGAAAATATGCCGGTTTAACTGAAAAAAGTAATTAATGAAAAAAATTATTTAAGTGCTTAGTCTATGCAAATGACCTTGAATTTCATCAGACGGAAAAATCATAAAATTGTTCATACCTTCATCATAAAAAATTAAAAATAGTTTAGCACAAACAATTAAGAAAAACTCTCTTTCAATGGCGCTGATTCCACAGCAAGGTACTTGTATGTCTTAATTATGGCGCAAGTGTTTTGGAAAAATATTTACTTATTTGTGGTTTTTTGTGTCTTTATTGTGTACATATTTGTACAGAAAATTCACGATTACACAAGGTCGTTCATTAATAAGTTTAAGTGATTTTCATACAGTTTTAATTGATGTTTTTTCTTACTGCATCTTTTATTTATGCTTTTTACTAAGCTTATAAATATGCGAGCAACCACAAAAATAGGAGTTGTTTTTTTCGCCACCAAAGTTTCACTTTTATGTAAAGAGAAAAATCTAAATTTATGTACATCTACTCGAATGTAAACATGTGCATGTAAGCAGTTGAATATTGCAACCGCATAAGCCAACGCAATAAACGCATCCGCCACACCCAACGAAAAATGCACTCCTCACTTGAGGCGCATGAGCATAAGACTTAGAGTGCGAGTTTTACGGAATTACTTTATCCACAAATGCTGAAGAGTTGTTAAAGAGAACCCTTAAATTACAACTCTATAGTAATAAACAAAAACTATATTTGTTATCACGTATTATTATTGGCTTTGCTGTATACGGGTTTTTATACCCTTTACCTTTAAAAAAGGTCCGTCCATCTGTCCGTCTGTCCGTCTGTGGCCACTTTTTTTCGACACCGTTAGAGCTATCTTAATGAAATTTTGCAAAAGTATAGTCTGGAAAAAGATACAGAACCAGATTGCTATATGGGCCGATTTGGACAAAGACCACGCCTACCTCCCATATAAGGCACTTTTTTCACCTTTTTTAAAATGTCTATAACTTCGGTCCAATTGACGGAATCGTGACGTTATTTGGCAGTTATGGAGATGTGGGTCCCACTAAACACTGTGAAGAAAGTGGGCGGTATATATTAACTGCCACGCCCACTATTAACAAATATTAATAACTTAAGATCTGGTAGAGATTTACGGACGATTTTACGGGAAGGAACATGTGGACATTACAAAGCTACCTGCAACAAATGGGGCTGATCAGAGAAAAGACACGCCCACTTTTGATATAGGGAACTTTCGGGTCTAAAATTAAAATTAGACTACCTATGCTCGTATTGATGCCAGCGGAATAAAAATTTGCAGAAATATACATGGGGTCCATAATATTGTGTGTGCAGAATATGGAGATCATAATAGAACTGCCACGCCCACAATTAGCCAAAAATCATTACTAGGATCCTGTTAAAGATTTTTCAACGAAATTTCACAGGAAGGTTGCGGGTACTAACATTGAACACCACACATAAAATGGCGTGTTATTTTTACAGCTACTATTGACATATTATTATGACTTACGACCTATACAATATTTTTGGACGAAATTGTATTTTAGTACGTATATGGACCCTGCAAAGCAAGATTCGGGGTCGATCAGATGAAGGATACGCCTCCCTCCCATATAATGAACTTTGGGGACCCCACTTAAAGACAATTACCCTATCTATGCTTCTAGTGATGATATATGAAAGCAAATTGGTAGAGGTATACACTGGGTCTGTACTAGCATGTATTCCAAATATGGGCAGATTATTGCTACTGCCACGCCCACAATTAACCAAAAATCATTACTAGGTTCCTATTAAAGATTTTTCAACGAAATTTCACAGGAAGGTTGCGGGTAGTAACATTAAACACCACACAAAAAATGGGCGTGTTATTTTTACAGCCACGCCCACTATTGACATATTATTATAACTTGCGACCTATACAATATTTTTGCACGAAATTGTATATTAGTATGTATTGGACCCTATAAAGCCATACACAAGAAATGGGGTCGATATAATCATTTCAAGGTACCCTACCAAAAATTACCGTTAGTATGCTGCTAATGATGATTTATGAAGAAAATATCCCCATTGTTGAACTCGCATGCACAAGAAAAGGTAAAGGGTATTTCGTGGTCGGTCTAATCCGACTTCAGACTTCTTTACTAGTTCTATTTTAAATTGATATATCATGATAGATCACAGAGAAAAAACAGACGCCAGTCAGTGTGGAGCGCTTCGATAATGTTGTCTCTTGAAGTGTAGAGCAACACACATAAATATATCAAATATGTGAAATAAGTGGAATCATGTTGTTTGAATAAATTTATGCTAAATTCAACATGTCCATAAAATAAATAGTATTATTCGGAAATGGAGGTGAAAAGAAAAAAACTTCATTCTTGATCATATAAGGGTGTTGAGACATGTCGAATCATATCATTTTTAGTAATTATTTGTGCACTGAAACTAAAAAAGAGCAGCATAGAAAAACCATAAATCAAGTGGAAACTCAAATCTAACCAAAAATCTAAAATTTTGCACAATTATCAAGTTTTAAAAGCAATTGCCGTGAATTTAGCTCACTAATTAAGTTGTAAATATGTATATCCGTGGAGAGTGTTGAATTGGAAATCATTTCATATATTGACATTTTTAGAGGAAAGTTGTAAATTAGAGTACAACATAAATTATTGTGCATATTCCTGGGAACATATTTCGATTGACTGAATAGAACATAAAGTGACTTTTTTAATTGTTCGTGAGCAGCGACAGAATGTAAATAAAGATTTATGTATTTATATATTATTTTACATAGTTGTCTTTTATTTTCTCTTGAGTGTATGTAGATGCTCATATCTCGTGTAATCCAGCAGATAAAAATCAAACATTTGCGAAATTCCTTTTCATTGGGTGCAACAAATAAAAATGCGAATGAAGTACTATATAATAAAAACAAAAACAAAATATAAATTATAATCCATACATCATGCTATAATATACGATGTCATAACAAATACGAATGTAGGAGACAATGCGTCTGCGAACTCTTCCACAACAACATTAACAATAACAACAACAGTAATTGTCACGAAATGTAATTATTATGGAAATGTATCGTGTTACTTAAGGCAGGCGGGTGGGCAATAATTGCAGTTTGCTGCATATTGTTCTGCAAATCCTAGGCATACACACACGTAGGTGGCTCCTACATTAATTCACAACCAGATTAATAATTTATAGTGGCGGAACTATTGGAATTGTTTCTTTTGTTCAAACCACCTTGGTGGTTTGTATTTTGTTTTTGTGCTTCACAATATAAATTTGGGATGGGAGATACGCGTATATGCAAGTTGTGCCCAATTGATGAGCTTCTTAACAACTATTCCTCTACTGCAGTGGTGTTTAATAAATCTTGAAATTATCTCACAATTGTATTGTTCGCATCCCTATCAGAACATGGTATCCTAATTCTTGTGTCTGTCTCTTTTCCTCACTTCTTCAAAATTTTACATCTGAACAACAAAATATTTAAGTTCTCTCAGAATTTTATTTTTGAAGACTATAATGGTGTATAATCGATATGGGAAAAAATATATATTATTTCACTATTTAAAATGTTCATTATTCCACATGCAAGTCAAAATGTTGAAATATTTAAATATTTAGAAGATTTTGTGAGAAAAATATGTCTGATTGAGTTCACAATTTCAGTTTTTGTTTCTACCATACTATCTGAAAATAAACTGCTTCTAAAGCCCTCTTCAAAACTATTTTTAATCTGTATTTTAATTTGTTGTTCATTTCAAAGTGCATACAAACAGACCATGAAGTAAATATAAAAAAATAATGGAGCAAGTCCAGTTTCGGTAAAATTTTTTATTTTTTTATTTTATTTTATTGATTTAGTTATTGAATTCACTCCTTTCGAGTCTAATAATAAGTAATTAAATCTTAAGAGCTAAATTAACTATATTTATCCCGCACCAGTGTTTGGGCTTAGTATTAAATTTCACTACATTTTTTTTCCTTTTAATTTTAGTTCAATTTAAATTCATTTAAGTATAATATAGTAATTAATTAATATTTAATTCATTTAATATATAGGTAAGTCCAATCTTTTGAGGCGTGTTACTGTTTTAATTCTAAGTAGATTTTTTGCTAATGGATTCGAGTGCTGTCGTAGTTTTTCTTTGTGTTTGTGCATAATCTCTTCAGAGCTCATTTTTAACAAGAGGTATGTTGAGGTTCTAATGGATGCCAGTATTTCTACGAACCCAGGCGGACCCATGATTGCACGCAAGATTTTGGATTGCGCTCGTTGTATTCGCTGGACGTTCGATGAACTAGCCTTTCCCCACAGATCAGCTTCCTATGCCCAAAGTAGTTTGATCACTGCCTTGTACAATAGAACTTTATGTTCTAAACGGAGCCTTGACTTGGAGTAGAGTAGCCAATTTATTTTATGAGTCGTAAACTTTATCTGCGTTCTTTTTGCCTCAATATGGTTCCGCCATGTTAGTCGTCTGTCTAGATGGCTTCCTTGGTATGTTACAGTATTCGATTGAGGAATAGCAACATTGTTTAGTGTGATCACAGGACATGTTTCTTTCCTAAGTGTAAACGTAACATGAATGCTCTTGGTCTCATTAACCGTAATGCGCCAATTTGCAAGCCACACTTCTATTGCTCCTCAAGGCGATTCAAAGACACTATTGGATTGCTATGCAGTAGTGTCATCAGCGAATATTGAAGTGACTAGATGATCATCAGTAGGGATGTCTGCAGTGAATAATACATAGAGTACAGGACCTAGAACACTACCTTGTGGAACCCCAGCATTAATATCAAAGTCTTTTGGGGTGTATTTTCCATATTTTACTCTGAACCTTCGGTTATCTAAATACGATTCCAGTAGCATGTGTACAATAACTCGTAACAGTTTTTGAATTTTATATATTCATTCTGCATGCCAAACTCTGTCCAACGCCTGTGCAATATCTAAAAATATAGCAGAGCAGCATTTTTTGTCTTCAAAAGTATTTCGAATTGCACTAGTAATGCGGTTAATTTGCTCTATGGTTCTGTGATTCTTACGAAATCCAAATTGATGGTGGGGAATAATGTTAGATTTGTATATGTGCGGGTGCAGCTTTAGAAGAAGAAGTTTCTCAAATAATTTAGAAATTACTGGGAACAAGCTTAGGGCCGATAAGACGAAGGTTGATTTGCGTCTTTTCCCGGCTTTGATATCATCGTAAATTGTGATATCTTGCAGAGTTGTGGAAAATACCCAGAGTTGTGGAAAATACCCAATTACATGTTGCACTTTAACCTTCATCGGGATTAGTGGTATTTTTGGGGCCAGAAATGGAATTTCAAAACTGCTGGCTGGTTGGTTAGGTTGAAATACGGATTTGAGATGATTAGCAACCGCTCAGGCTTTCTCTTCGTCGTTTCTTTCCCAAGTTCCATTATTTTGCCTGAGTGGTGGATCACAATCTTTAGGAGTCTTTATATTTTTATAAGTTTTCCATAAAGAGTAGTTAGGTAAGGTTAGGTTATCGTGGCAGCCGGTCCACGGACCAGCTCACTGAGACCACCATGAGCCCATTGTGATACCACCGCGTAACAACGCACCTCTGATTACTCGTCGAACCATTTCGAAGCCCTAATAAAGCGCAGTTTGACCTTCGCGCTAGATACTTCTGTAAGAGGGCTAATAGCGAATTTGCCTAAAGGGCCCGCTCTGCTTCTAGCTAGAGCGGGGCTACTACAGAAGAGATGTTCCACAGTCTCCTCCTCCTCCTCATCCCCACAGCTTCTGCAGTATTCATGAGAGAATACTCCCAGCCTGAGAGCATGCCTGCCGAATAGCCGATGACCAGTTATACAAGCCACGACCTTAGAGACATTTTCTCTCGACAGGGCAAGCAAGTGTCAAGATTTCCTCCTATTAAGCTCCGGCCACATTAGCCTAGTCGTTAAGCAAGTGCCCTCGTGTGCCCATCCATTGACATCACGCACGACCCTATCCTTCAGCATCAGTTTACAGGTGGCAATTGGTTCCAACCTCGCATCTGTCCGTGCATAAAACACGGTTGGTGCCCCGTCTGGCTAACTCATCAGCCCTACAGTTCCCCTGAATATCCCTATGTCCCGGAACCCACATATTGCGTACCTTTTGATTTCAGTGCCACCGAGTTCATTGACTTGATGGCCGCCTGGCTATCCGAGTAGAGTAGACGGCTACCTCCTTTATGGCTAGTACCTCTGCTTGGTAAACACTGCAGTTGTCGGGGAGACGGAACGAAAGCTCCAGCCCCAGTTCTTTTGAGAAAACTCCAAAGCCGACTCTATCGTCAAGTTTGGATCCGTCGGTGTAGAAATTCAGTTGCCCCCATGGCATGAGTGTTTGCACACTCTCTTCTAGACGGAATATGTGTCTGGAAGTACCTTTCGAAGTTGAGATTAGATATAGAGTGGTCAATGTGTTGGATAAAACTACCCCAGGTATGCACGATAGTCGAGTGACCAATCTGCCGATGATGCCATAACGCCGCACATTTTAGCCTTAGTGCTGATGCCGCGGCCACTTGTTTCCCTACCAGCTCCAATGTAGGTAGGTTGGGTATTACTTCTAATGCTTTAGTTGGAGTGGTTCTTAAAGCACCAGAAATGTACAGAAAAGCTGTTGTTTGGACCTTGCTAAGAAGCTTCAAATAGCTTTGTTTCTGATTGGCTGGCCACCATACCAGTATTCCATATAGCACTATAGGTCTGACCACTGAAATATACCGCCAGTGCATAATTCATGGGGATAACCCCCATCACAGGCATTTTAAGAGGACATTGTAGACTCAACTACCATTTGAACAAGTTGGGTATATCTTCTGATGCCATCTGTCGATTCTGTGGAGAAAGTGACGAAACCTCACTGCACCTGATCACACAAAAGAAACAGGTGTTTTGGAGAATATATCTTAGATATGAGCAAGATCCCTCATCTTGAGACCTCCAAAATATATGAATTCCTGTCGGAGATTAACCTGACAGAAGATTTATAGATGAGACTATCCTCATCTTTCTAATAAATAGGGGCATCACAATAGATCTTTCAGGTCGCAGTGTATAACACTCTTAAATATATCTATCTATCTATCTATCTAACCCCCACCTGAGTCCTACCGCTTTTTTACACGTGTACAAAGCAATATTGGTCTTTCTAACTCTCTTCAATATTGGGTTTCCAAGTAAGTTTCCTATCTATTACTAGTCCCAAATATTTGACTGTCTCCTTCATAGGAATTTCTACACCTTTGTTTGTTAGCGGGGAGACCGTAGGAGATCTATATTTCTTGGAAAAGAGGATTAATTCCAGTCTATCGGGGTTGAACCCTAATCCCTTTCTTCCCGTCCAACAAGTAAGCGTGGCCATGCTAGAGCGCAAAATATCCATAAGAGTGTTTGTATATTTCCCTCTAATCACAATTGCCAAATCGTCAGCATGGGCGATGATGTGACAACCCCCTCTCTCTAGGGCTAGCAGTAATTAATTTACCGCCAAATTCCAGAGCAGGGGGGAGAGGCCTCCTCCCTGAGGAGTGCCTCTGCAGACCTGTCTGCTTAAGGTGTGGGAACCTAAGCTGGCAGTTACCCTTCTACTGACGAGTATCATTTCTACCATCGCTACCATATTAGGATCGACGCCCAGTGCTTCTAACGCTCCCGTAATGGCGTTCGCAGTTATGTTGTTAAAAGCGCCTTCTATGTCAATGAATGCCGCCAGTGCAAAATCCTTCTGCTGGATGGCTTTTTCCACTATACCAATGAGTACATGCTGGGCCGAGGAGATTCTACCAGTTGGTATAACTTCCCGTAAGTGTGCATCCATCAATCCCTCCAATGTTTTTAGGAGGAAAGACGTGAGACTGATACCTTCGTCTCTCTCCATCTTAGCGGAATATAGCCCAAGTTAAGACAGCTTCAAATTGCAGCCGCAATCTGGGGCGTAATTATGTCCCGTAATTGTTGCAATTCTGCTGAGTAAATTCCATCCGGACCCGGAGATTTGTATGGACCAAAGGTGTTAATTTCCTATCTCAGGCTGCCTGCCCATAGATGTCCATAGATGTACCCTCCACCGTGCTACTACCTGGAAAATGTGTATCTAAGAGAAGAGCCAAAGATTCCTCGCTCGATTGGCTCCACACATCTCCCGGACCTTTTAGGTAGCCTAGGTTGTGTGGTATCATCGCAAGGATTCTTCTTAGTGCAGCTGCAGTTCTGGTTGCTTTTTTGTATATTTTTAGCTCAGCCTCTTAGGCTTCCCAGTCCTAGGGCAGACCCGAACTTTTAGCCCTGGTGAATAACTGCCTATTAGACTTCCAGAGAAGACCAAAATCCATCAACCACCAAGGTGGTTTATTCTTGCCTCTCAATTTTACAACCGGGCACCCGGCTGTCAGTGAACTATTCAAGACCCTAGTTACCTGATAAATCAGTCCGTCTAATTCCACAGGGTATGTGGGGTCGGACGGGGGATTCCTTGGCAGTGAGGCCCTGAGAGTCTTCCTATACTTTCCCCTGTCCATTCTACGTATATTTCTATACGTATTAACTGGGAAGTTTAATTCGAATTCTATATAACGATGGTCAGAGTAGGAATTTTCATTCGAAACTCTCCATCTTTTTACATTATTCGCGAATTGATCGAAGGTCAGGGTAATATCCAAAACTTTATTTATATTAATTGTTATAAAAGTCGGCTCTGAGCTTAAATCTAGGACACTAAGCTTATTCTCTATGATAAAGTCTAAAATTGACTCACCTCTTGCATTAGTGTCGGTACTTCCCCACATTGTATTGTGGGCGTTTATATCGCTGGAGACAACCAAGTTCCTGTTGACTGCGGCTGCCTCCATCACCAATGCCAGAACCTTCTTCGGTGGGGCGTCCTTATCATGGGGCATATATGCAGAGGCTACCCAGAAACTGCTTTTTTGCAGATCAATGATTGCCGCCACTGTATCGCCATTACTTAACTGTGGGAGCAAGAAGATGTTAGTGTTATCCTTTGCTAATATACAAGCACGAGGCTTAGCTGTGCTCTGAGCGGTTACTATCTTTAAACCTCTCATCTTTAGACCGCAGATTTTGTTGCCGCATATCCACGGCTCTTGGATGAGGGCCACGTCAAAACCACCGGAACCCAGGCGGACCATCAAATTCGCGGAGGCGAGTTTAGAATGATGGATGTTTATTTGGATCAGCTTCTTAGGAATCTGTCCTTCTTACCTCCACCATCGTCTTATCCGCGTCTTCCGCTCCTTCGGTATAGTCAAGGAGGTCGTCTTCCTCAAAGAGTTGCCTGACCCCGGTCAGCTGCTCTGAGTCAGACGACTTTTGGCAACTGGGCAACCCTTCTTCACCACCGCCACACACGCTAGCTTTGACACTCTCTATCTCCTCCAGTTCCAAAACTTGTTCGTCGCTGCGGTAGATCCGAACGGTTGCGTCAACGAACCCGAACCGGCCTACCCCTTTCCTGTCTGCCAGTGGGGCAAGGGATTCGGCGTTGGGGATCAACAACACCTGTCTCCTACCTTCTACTGGCTCCTCAAGTTTCGCCACAATCCAGTAATGGGTTGGGAGGTCCCTGTTGCAAGATCTGAAGATCTCCTCTATTTTCGCCGGTTCAGCTGGCTTAGCCGGGATCCAGACCCGAGCTCTGTGTCTGCTAGCCTGGTTCCCGGCTAAATCTCACCAACCTTGCTTACCGCAATCTTATAGAGTCTGGCTGACCAGCTGTCATCGCATGAGCTTGGCCCTGCCCTTATACTAGCCCGCATCGTGACAGAAAGGAGGTGGTCCAGGGTTTTTCTCCAAGACCTGGAGGTAGACTTTGGCAATAGCTTGCTCCACCCACCTCCATTTCTCTTTTTGTATGCCTCCTTCCGGTCTATGATGACCAGCATCTTGCCCCCACCTTTGACTTTGTCTTTTGGCGATCTCACTTGTCTCTTCTGCCGAACGTAGCCGCCTTGGGGCTACACCCGCCGGTTTACCTATGCCGGATAGCACAACCCTTGCCCACTCTACCGATTTGGCCTGCTCCTCAGTGAACTGGTCCGTGAGTAGAGCCTCATATTTGGCCATGACCCTCATGGCCGCCTTCTTATCATAAAAGGGCTGCTTAGAAGGACGGACATATTTTTCCGCCCCCCCCTCGCTTACCCCAGCAACCTTCTTTGAGCGGCTGGGCCCCTCTACTGCCTGCTTCCGATTGACCCCAGGAGCAGCCCCCTGCCCCCTGACTGCAGTCAGCGTTTGGGTTTTCACCACTTCCCCCAGGCTTCTCCCTTCAGCACCCCTCTGCCCAAGACGAGAGTCCGGTTTTCCCAAGCCTCCCCCTACATGAGGCCAGCAATATATAGCTTGATTCAATTATTTATATTCCACATCAACTATAAAATCAGCACAATTTCTACACAAAGAAATTTTACTTTCCCAAATCGGTTCGGAAAAAATTCACAAATATAAATGTATTAAATAAAAAAATATTCAACACCAAAAAAAGATATACAATTTAGGAGCTTCTAAATTCTGACTATTCCACTGCCGTTAATTATATGCACGAGTACCTAAAAAAAGTCTTAGTAAGACACAACAATTCCAATCATTATAATTTGCAAATACCTCTTGCTTAATACGAAGACTATGAGAGTTCTATGCATGTCCCAATATGGGCAGTTATTTGACACATGTTCCGGCAGTTAACCACATTCCTGGTGGAAGTGAAGCAAAATAAAAGAGAAAAATAAAGTCATTAGCTCAAACAATTGCAACATTTTGATGACCACGGAAACAAACGTGTCTTAAGCAATTGCCCTAAAAAAAGTAGCCAATCTGCTCCAGAAGCAATACACAACAATCACAAGACGCGACATGGTCAGTGAGTGCTCTATGGCACATGGTTTTAATTACGGCATATACTCGTGTGTGTGGATGTGTGTACGTGCACGTGTGTGTATGTTTTGTATTAATGAGTAAGCCACACATTTTTCTTTTAGCCTGGTTGGAATTGAAATGTTCTCGCACCGCAATTTCAGTTAACGCTAACTTTATGGCTGAGAAATTTGTTACCATTTTTTATTTTCTGCCTCAGTTTCGTTTATGTTTGTGCACTGGGAATTTCCTCATGCGAAACAGTTTTAAGGCCTTAAATCTCGACATGACACATGGGAGCTTCAATACAAGGTGTGGAAAGTACTTGGACATTCGTAATTGAATTTACAGTTATACAGACTATGTATGTAGGTTGTGTGCAAGTACGAGAAGTAGGTTATCTTTTCATGGTTCAAGGTGCACACTCTACAGAAGCAGAGAAATAATGCAAAATTTCTTCCATTTCAGGCTTAACAAATGACAAGAGAAAATGGCATGTAAAGTCGCACTCTGACAATTGACCATTCGAACTCCTCATCATAATCATCATCGTCATGAACAACGAATTTTCTAGAAGCATGAAACTAAATTTTAAAAAACTTAAACAGACAGTCATAAAAAATGAGCCTTTACTACCAGAGATTAATAGAAAATATAAAAAAGTGCGTTTAAAATGGCACTACGAGAGCCGGGGATATTTCTTCTATTTTAATAAAGCAGTTCTCATTCTGTTGTTGCTTAATCTTGTCTCTTGTAACCGTCCGCCACGTTTTGTTATTGACGGTCAGTCAGAAATCGTTCTGCGCTTGAAAGAGAGCCCGGAAATAAAAGTCGGTAAGTTTGACATAGGTATTTATATCGAATTCCGGACATTAACCAACAAATATTCTTATCAGGTACTCTTATATACACACTCAATGGCTATGATCCTGACGATGATCCTTTAATATTTGGCAAGCGTGCTTCACATGACAGCGAAATAATACGCATTGAAAATACGGGCAGCAATCAAGCCGACGTTTACTTAGCCAAAGAATTAGACAGGGAGGTACAGTAAAGTGCTGAACTTCTTGTGGATATACCAAAACTATGAAACTTTATTTATTTGCAGACTCAAGATGAATACTCCATAGTTTTAACATTAACTGATAATCATTACAACGACAATAATTATGTTACTCAGAGTTTTTTGCTGTTGGTGGAAGATATTAATGATAATGAGCCCATATTTCTGCCGTATCAAAGTGCAGTGGAAATTCCAGAAAACAGCGAACCTACCGTTATTCTGTCCTTAGAGGCGACAGACGCAGATGAAGGCGCCTATGGGCAGGTCGTTTATTATTTGCAAGAACTTGAAGGTGATAACGAAGTCTTCTCGATATCGACATACCAAGGGAAGGGCATTTTGAGATTAATCGGTGACTTGGACTATGAGAGAAAAAGTTTGTATCAGTTACGTATTTTGGCCATTGATCGCGCCAATCAGGGCCCCATTAACACTGGCACAGCTGCTATACTAGTCAAAGTAATGGATGTGGAGGACCAACCGCCAGAATTTGTGGAAGTTCAGGCCGTAGCTAGAATACCCGAAGATGCTCCAATCGGCACTAAAGTCCTACGAGTGCGCGCTATTGATGGTGATCGGGGCATAAATAATCCCATTATATACCAAATAGATAGAAACGAATTATTCGATATTGAACCTAATACAGGAGCTGTTTATACAACACAAGAACTTGATCGAGAGGATCCTAGTAATCAAGTAAATGGCGCTTACATTCTGAAGGTAACAGCTACCGAAGTACCAAAGGTAAGTTAAATTCACACAATTCACTCACAGCCATTATGAAATGTTAAAAATCTGTTGACCATAACGTTTTTATTTGTCCACTGCAATGTTAGCAGACAACAAGTCCATCGCCGCCGATGCATATCAGAACGGAAGTAACAATTATTGTAACGGATGTCAACGATGAAATTCCAACATTCGGTGAGGTCATTTACCGCTGCGAAATCAATGAAAACTCACAAGCCAACACCCCACTCAATTTTATTGACGATGATGTCCAAAATTTCGTATTCGACCATGATGTTGGCAACAATGGAACATTTCGTTTGTTCCTCGATCCTCGGAATGATATCTTCGAAATTGTGCCCGAATTGGCGGTAAATGAGGCCAATTTCATGATACGCGTTAAGAACTCCAAAGCCATAGATTATGAAAAAATGAAGGAAATAAATTTTACAGTTTTTGCTAGAGAGATTGATGAACCAGATAGATGGAGGTAAACGCGATTCAAAATCAACCATCATCGTACTCGTATATTTGAAAAGAATTTTCTTCTAGCTCGGCGCATGTGCAAATTTATATACGAGATCAGAACGATAATTTTCCTGAATTCACACAATTGATATATAATATCACAGTTCCCGAAAACAGTGAGCTAGGCACAATTTTAACAAGAATCGAAGCTATGGATATAGACTCCGGAGATTACGGTACAATGGGCATTCGGTATCGCAATCTAAGGGGTGGAATAGCCAATTTGTAAGTAAACATTTCATTAATTTAGTTCAATATAAGTATAAATTTGACTCTATCACTTTGCTGAAGACTTCATTTGAACCCCATAACTGGCGTTGTTACAATTAAACAACCCGGCGGAACGGCCTTCGATCGAGAAATCATATCGCGCCACTATTTAACGGTGGAAGCTATTGATAATATCGGTCTTGGCAATCGTAATACCGCTCAAATTATCCTCAACATCGAGGATGTGAACGATAATGCACCGATATTTCTGCAACGTCAATACGAAGCTAAGCTACTGGAAAACAAAGCGGAATTTGAAATACCTCTGCAGCTTGAGGCGCGGGATGTCGATTTGAATGGCACAGAGAATAGTCAAATCACATACGAAATAGTTGAAGGACTTTATCGCACGAATTTTACTATAGATCCCGAGAACGGTGTGTTGCGTCCGTTACACTTTTTCGACTATGAAGAACTTATGCAAAATAAACCCAGCATCCGCCACACTGATGGCAGCAACCGTGAAATTGATCTTATGGTACGCGCCCGAGATTCAGGCATACCTATGCTTTCAACGGTGGTACCCGTACTGATCTACATACAAGATGTCAACGACAATCCACCCATTTTCGAAAAGAACTTCTACGCTAAGACAATTCACGAAGATTTACCTGGCGGTAGTTCCATTTTGCAGGTTATGGCCATTGATCGTGATGGGTCAGCGCCAAATAATGTGATTGTATATCGTATACAAATGGGTGCAAGCGACAAGTTCGTAATTAACTCGGAATCGGGTGTCATCTCAGTGGCTCAAGGGGCAAACTTGGATCCAGATTTGACTGAAACCAAAAAGAGTGTTTATACGTTAACTGTGGTGGGTACACAAACGGAAGATTTAACAATTATCATTTCTTATAAAAATGCTTCGTCGATATTTTTATACAGCTCGCACTTGATGGAGGCCTTGGTAACACACAACTAATGAACTCCGCAACTGTAAATATTACCATCAAAGATGTAAATAACAAATCTCCCGTATTCAATGATTTACAAACCATTCGCATATTGGAGAACACGTCAGTAGGTACCACGGTGTCGACGCTCAAAGCCACCGATCTCGATGAATCACCAATAATACGCTACAAAATAAATCGCCAAAACTGTGAGGCCCACAATGAGGAAGGTTCTTTCGTTAAAATAAGCGAATATGATTATATTGGAGCTTTCGATTTAGATCCAATAGATGGTGTTTTAAAGGTATGCATCGTTGTAAATGAACTAATCATATATAATATTTTCAAGTATATTGCCATATTACAGTTAACGAAACTACTGGATCGCGAAAAGGTCGAACATATAAAACTAGCCGTGATTGCTGAAGACTTGGCGGCCGCAAAGGGCAGACAAGAGATTGAAGGTACATTTTTAAAAATCATTTCCACCAACAGCATATTCCTTGACATTTGAATAGGATTTTAAAAGAATTTCTGTTACAATGCAATAAGACTCATCTTCAAATCCTTCTATTAAATTATATTCAATTTAGCTTTTCTTAATATACAAATCGAGGACGAAAACGATAATAACCCCAAATTCAAGCAACCTTTCTATCGGAAGACAATCACCGAGAACAGCATGAATGGCGTATTGATAACCAACGTTATTGCTTATGATATCGATAAGAATAAGACCATAACGTATGCGCTGGAAGGGAACCCCGCCTTCAGGAATTTGGTGCATCTGGATACTGAAACTGGTGAAATTGTTGTGGCTAATAAAATCGATCACGAACAGTATCAATGGTTAAATTTTACTGTGCGCGCTACGGACTCCGGGGTACCAGCCAGATCTACACTGGTCGATGTATATGTCTCAGTTTTAGACGAAAATGACAACAATCCGTATTTCGTTGGTGGTTCCAAGAATTACACTATAACTGAGAGTGCTCCAATCGGCACAAGAATAGGTACTGTGCAGGCGGCGGATGCTGATTCCGGTGACTTTGGAAAGATCACCTTTTTAATGGATCGGATTAGTTCACAGGTTTGTAGGAGAAACTTACGCCCACAATTCAATGTAACATAATTAGACTTAGGGTAAATTCACAATTGACGCCGATACTGGAGTGCTCACTGTAGCTGATATACTGGATCGCGAAGCTAAAGATTTGTATATGCTGGTTATAGAAGCCTGGGATAATTATCAGTTTGGATTTCTGGCCGGTGAGAGTCGTAATGCATTCAAACAAGTTTTGTAAGTTAAAAACCACCCGAAATAAGATTCATTCATATTATTTAACTTGGTATTATAGCATTACAGTATTAGATGAGAACGATAATACTCCCGAAATCAGTTTACCCACCAGCTGCGTTCTTATAACCGAGTACCATGAATTAAATGAAAAAGTTGCCACAATTGTCGGAAAGGATGCAGATGATCCACACTCGCCAAATGGACGTCTCGAGTTCCGCATAACCAAGGGCAATAAGGATGGTAAAAAATTGGATTCCTTTTCAAATTTCCTCTTTTTTTCAACTTCCTAAAAATTTAGGTCTCTTTGAATTGAAACAAATCGATCCTTGGACTGCGCATATCTACGCGAGAACGTCCCTTCGCAATAAATTCGGCAACCATTCGCTCGTTGTAGCAACGCAGGATTTGGGCGTACCCTCCAATTTAGTAACGAAGACCTTAGACATCTGTGTCTCAGATTACAATGATCATGCACCAGTATTCATAACACCCAACACCACTGTGCGTGTGCCAGAGAATGCGACAGTGGGCACCTTGATCATGCAAGTCTTGGCCACAGATGACGATGTCGGTGTGAATGCTTTGGTGCGCTATCGTCTGAAGCCCGACCCACTAGGTAGTTACAAATTATTTCAAATGGATGCCGATTCCGGTCAATTATTTCTAAAAGAGCAACTAAATCGTGAAAAGCAAAAGATACACGAGGTTTGTACTCAAATGATATTCAAAGTTGGCTTTTATTAATAGTCAACTATTTTTAGATAAGGATCGAAGCCTATGATCAGGGATTGCCTACTTCTCTGAGTACTGATTTAGATTTAACGATATATATTCGCAATGTGAATGATTATGAGCCACAATTCGTAGTCGAGGAGATCTTAGTGAATTTTACAGGTGAGGAATATATGGGTATAAAAAAATTCATTGTCTAATTTAAAACCCACTACAGAACATGCCGATCCCGGTGCGGAACGTGTTAAATTGCCAGACACAATTGATAAAGATGAAGTTGATGACCTTGATGATCCGCCGAGTCAGGTTTGTTATTTCATAGCCAAAGGCAATGAAGATGGTGTTTTCAGGCTGGATCCAGAAACACATATACTTACCGCTGAGAAGGAACTCGATCGTGAATTGATTGCTAATTACGAGCTTTTTATTAGAGCAACTGAAAATTGTGCCCCTCAAGAGACACTCTTTAATACTCTAGCACTATCCAGTAGGCGCATGGACACAGATATGTTTGGCAGGAGACAAGGAGGATTTCTCAAAAACTACGAAACTTACGATCGCTATAAACACTCACGCAATCTGCGTTCACTGAATGCAGAACACTCTTATGAGGATATAAGTTTCGATCAGGACAATTCTTCTGTTGCTAGCGACGAATCACTCTTAGCAGACAGCACTGTCGTGCGGGTACGCGTGCGAATTTTGGATATTAATGACAATCCGCCACATTTTCGTTCAAAAATTTTTACTGGCGGGATTACAACAAATGCTGATTTCGGTGCTAGATTTATGCGTATCGAAGCGGTTGACCCCGATGAGGGTGCAAATGCTCAAGTCAGTTACTATCAAGTCGGAGAGATCAGACAAACACTGTCAGAAGGTTTGGAAAATGTGCGCAAATCACCGTTTTTGGTGGACCAGGAAACCGGTGAAGTTCAGTTGAATTTCGACCCACAAAAAGGAATGAAAGGATATTTCGATTTTATGGTGTTGGCAAATGACACCTTGGGTATGAAGGACGTGGCGCATGTGTTTATTTATTTATTGCGAGAAGATCAGAAAGTGAGATTTGTATTTCGGCTGCAACCGAACGAGCTGCGAGAGAGACTGGACAGATTCAGAGAGTGAGATTGCGAGAGAAAATTTGTTCGTAATTTCATTTATTTTAATTTATTTTATTTTTTTGTTGTTTTACAGCACACTAAGCAATATTACGGATTCGATTGTGAATATGGATGAAATCAAAGTACACGAAAATAAAGACGGGTCTGTTGATAAAACAAAAACTGATCTGTATCTGCATCTGGTCGAAAAAGAAGATAACTCTATATACGAAGTGCAAGAAGTGCTAAATCTCATTGACACCAACATAGAGTTCTTGGATGATTTGTTTAAAGAGCTCAATGTACTGGATACTCAACCCGCAGAGGCTGAATTGTTAATAGCGGGTCAACCAAAGGGTCCCATGTTTCTGTGGCTGATTTTCACCAATTTATTTTTGACCACACTACTTGTAGTTACATTGGCTTTATGCGCTTCTCAACGGAAGGGCTATCGTCGACAAATAAGAGCTGCAAGAGTCAAAATTTTTCGTAAGTTCATGTGGACAAGTATATATGATATAAATATGACAGGTCGTCATTGCGGATGTTGCTGGATAATCGATAATCGATCCTGGCTGATATTATTACTGGCCTGGGAAATATTTTGGCTATAGTATTATTATTATTTCAGCTGTTGAATTTTTTAATTCACATGTACCGATTATTGACCAACATCCACAATAGAGACCCCAGTCCCATATAATTCATAAATTCATCAACTTGATTTTTCAAAGGAAATTCTTCGTTGTCGTTGCAAAACAGCACTGAACCGGCAACACGTGTCCCGAATACAAATAAACATAGTATACAGGGATCAAATCCGATTTGGTTGAAAGGTTATGAAAACGAGTGGTTCAAAAATGAAGAGAACTTAAGGTTAATATGAAGTGCTAAAACTATAATACTAAAAATTATATTAAAAGTATAATGTAAGTTTGTTTTGATAAATTATAGTCAAAGCGGCCAAGATTCTCTGGACGATAATTTTCTTGCTATTGGAACACACGACATCCACGAAACCCTCAAAGGGACTGCGAAATTGTTTAACCACACTAACGACTTGAATCGCCATTTCAATGTTTACAATCAGATCGACAAATTAACAAATAATGCTCAGATACTGGCAAAAAAACTGGAGACTACTGAATTGTAAACGATTTGCTTAAATTTAAAATGTAAAAGAACAAATTATTTATTAAAGTAAAATTTAAGAACATTAGCTACTATTGTAAAAGTAATTTATTTTGTAAATAAATTTTAATTAAAAATATATTTTATTTTTATTCAGTACTGGGGTACCGAGATTAGATTAAAGATTAAAAGAAGAGCGGGATCTAGTCACCTAGTCACTGCGGCCTGAAATGAGCCTAATGTGACACACTCAATAAGTTACAAATCCTCTGATAGTCCTTTATTCATTAAAAATTCAAAGATCTTCTTGAAAGATTTGGGCCGCAAATTCTGGCGGTTTTAGGTAGTGAGAACCTAAGTATCGTAGTCGAGTCCATATTAGAACGTCACTGTGGCATAGCAAATGCTCTGCTGTTTCCTCGTCCTCGTTACACAAGCTAAAATATTCAGTAAGACTGATGTAAGTGTTTCAATATAAGACTAAGTATATCTGTGGTTTTCTTTTGAGAATGTTCAGGCATGAAGGTTTCAGCCTCCCTAATATCGTTAGTTTCCATCTAATATTGGTGCAATTCTCCCTCAAGCCATTGCTTGATTTTAAGTTTGGTTGAACTCCAAGGCAACCCGCAGAATGGTTTCGGTCCAGTAAACTACTGGCAGCTCCTTTCCTAGCGAACTCATCTGCCTCTTCGTTCCCTATGTATCCACTGTGGCCTGACACCCATATAAGATAAACTCAGTTATATGATGCAAGCTTTTTGTTAAATACTAGACAGTCCCAAACTAATTTAGATTTTTTTTCGAGGGCATTATGTGCTAGTAACGCCACCTTGCTGTCCGGAGTGAATATATACTCGTATGTGATTCTTATTGGTCGATCTGTCTAGTTTCTCTCTTAAGCAATCCTATTGCATGAATCTCGGCCTGAATAACAGCTCCAACTCCTACCGTTTTTCAGCCATTTGTGTAACAAGAGGGGCTTTGGTGTGCTCTGTTCCCAATTTACCTTATTTGGGAAGGTAACCTTGAAATTTTGCTGGAAGTTAAATTTGGTCTGACAGAAGTCGCTTAGGGTGAAGTTATTCATAATAAGTAGGGGCTCATCTTTGGAGTACCAAAGATTTTGAGAAACCGTTTGGATCAATTTCTTGCCATTTTTAACCACACTTGACACTTAAATAATCATTTGAAAGGTATTTATTGCTCTTTTAAGGACTAGTTTCAATCACACTTCAAATATAGTCCATCGACTGTTAAATTTCCTATCCAATCATTAAGTGATACAAGTAAAGGGTCAATGACCATGCACCGGAGTAGTGGAGAGAGCACGCCACCTTGAGGGGAACGTTACTTCACACCCGATGATACCCATAGATCCCACTCCCCTCGCAACACAATAACCCTGTTTGCTAGCATTGAACGAATCCAATTAGCCAGTCCATTATCTACACTGTGACGACAAGCAGATCTGCAAATACTGTCAAAGGTAGCATTATCAAAAGCACCCTCTATGTCCCTTCCTTCGATAGCATGCTCACTCCTGCTTGCAATACTATGCAACGCCAACTCGTAGGATTTACCACTTTGATATGCGTATTGAAATGGATATAGGGGGTGTTCCTTAAGCGACACTTTTCGCACGCGAGCTCAAACAATCGTTCCAGTCCTTTTAGTAGAAAAGACATCATACTAATAGGTCTGTAATTCCTAGGATTATTTGAGTCATCCTTTCCCACTTTTAGGATAAATGTGACTTTAACAAATCTCCAGGAGTGTGGAATATAGGCTAGCGCCAAAAAGTGTTATAATCATTAACTCTATATTAGAGTTGCACTTGGTCGTCCAGCTGACTGATCCACTCATTCTAATTCACTGATCATTTTGAACTATGTCGTACACACAGATAGTTCAGTTGCTCTCAGTATGTCATGATTATCTATATTATACTTCAGCGTGATTGGATAAATGCCATCCAGACTGGGCGTCTTAAAGTTGTCAAAAGATGCAATCGCATATATAATGGCATCTTCATACTCTAAAAACCAATCGCGCCTAGAAACAGACGACCTTTGCAGTTCGTGCTCAATATCTGGTGGCTACAGGGCGACTGTAACCTGATTCCCAGGAAAATGGGACTGCAATAATAAACAAAGTGCCTCTCTCCATTTTTCGGTAAAAGTAGCATCAGGTTTCTCAAGCGACCGCAAATCTAGAGAGCGATCCTTCTGAAGAACTTTAACTAATCTAGCCGTGTCACCCAGTGAATCGATATTGCTGCAAAAATCTTTAAAATAAGATCTCTTCGATGTGCGAATAGTTTTATTAAATTCGCTCTGTGTTATTCCATATCTATCCCAGTCCCCTTCAAGGGTTGTCTTGATGGCCCTGTCAAACATTTTTCTCGCTTGCTTTCTCAACTGATGAAGCTCTTGGTTCCACCAAGGTACAAGAATCCGGTTGAGAGGATGACGAGATGGACAGGCGGCAGCAAAGAAGACACCGAGCTTCTCAACCACCGCCTCGATGTCTCGCTTATTGCGTAATTTTGTTGGTATTTCAAGGTTTCCCCGCAATACATCCCAAAATTTATTCCAGTCCGTTCTCACACTTGAACTCAATGCACCTGTGGTCCGATAATGAGTCTTCATTCAGGACCCTCCAGTTTATAAAAAACCATCCCACCTAATTATTGGATAAAGTAATGTCCCCTAGCTGTGACAAAAGTAGGTTGACAGCCCTTGTTTTGAATATTTAGGGCGAAGGAAACGACACAGTCGAAAAGCAGGAGTCGCGCCTATTGTATTTACTACTTCCCCAAATGGTGTGCTAGGTATTTGCATCGCAACAGACTACAAGCCGCAGATGTTTTCCTCACAAACTCAACTAAGTCCACTAACGACCTAGGGTGAGGGGGAAGAAGGGCGTCATAAGGAAAATCAGCAGAAGCAATCACACCCACCATTAATGCTTTTGTGGTGCACTCTAGCGGCTATCAGCTCTTGGCCACAAAACCGATTTAACCCGGTTACTCATAGCTGAGAAAACTCTATAAGACGGGTTCTTGGCCTAATGGAACTCTTGTCATATAGTATCTATTTTTCCCCAGTTCACATAGACGTCCTTTAAAGACCCAAGGTTCCTGATTAGTAGTTATAAAAACGAATGTCTGCAGCCGGGAAAGCAGTAAAGTAGTAGCGGCCTTTGAATGCTGCAAATTAATCTGTGTTATAATAACACCAGTAGACACGCCTAGAATATTTGTTTGGGAAGACATGGAATATAATTCTCCCAAAAAACAGGTTTAGGCGGTTTTCGTACCTTGACCACAGAACACCCATAGACTTTTGGTACAATCGTACAGCAAGAGTCGAACCTTCTTTGTTTTTCCGTTTCTTTCCGTTTGTGTGCGACAGAATGTGGCAGCTTGAAGTATCAATGCCCTGGTTCTGGACATGTAGAGCTGGATGCAAATCTTCTGTCTTCAGGTTTGAATCCTGAATTCATTCGATTGCCTTCCTAAGGGGTTTATTCTTCTCCCTGTATACAGAGAAGAAAATTTCATCCAGAGCGGGGATTTTTTCAACCTCTGTCCGGATCCATTCGAAGGTTGCCAGAGATGAGCACTTCACCCAGAAGGTTCCGTCAGTCGCCTCATAGCCCCGCCCGCTTGTCTCCGGACCAGAGGCAATTACCGTTTCTTAATATTTTATTTTTTAGTGTTTAATTTCTGCATCAACCGTCCCATGATCCTTTCCCCTCCGTCCAATCACAACCAGGTGCCGAGGGCCAAGCGCCGATAACTTTATCCCTAAAGGAGGCATGAAGATGTGCCTGGCCGTTTATCAAACTTTTTCCCTCCAAAGAAGCAGATTTTACGGGTCAGGCAGTTGGATTAATGGAAGAAAGATGAGACAACCGAGACATATAGAAACCGTCTCCAAGTGCCATTGGCTGCTGCTTTTGCAACACTCCAACCCCTCGGGGTTGGGGCACCACCCTATGCTACGACCTTAGAGCTTCTTGTGGCAGCTACAGCACCTTCACCAGGCACCAATCAGTAAAATGGATACGCTCGTAGCTTGTTGGCTCGTAGCGCCTTCCGTAGCACCGACTCAGGAGCTCACTGTGGCAGCACTTTTACTCGCAGCCCTCCTACAATTTCTCTTGCTTCAAGAAGTTGTTGGAGAAGTCTTATTATCCGAAGTCCCAGTGGCATTGGTTTGATTGACCTCAACCGGTCGCGGCGTTTGGAAGACACAGTTTCGAATGGGCTGACACTGCTCTTCCGTCTTTCTCTCCTCTTCTGGGTACATGTCATAGAACTCACGGAAACAGCTTTGCGACTCATATCCTCTGGATCCGCGATGTCCTCGCATGATAATGCTGTGTGGTAAACGACCGGAACTATCCGACCGCACTCCTCCAGAATACGTTCAAACCAGGAAGCGACAGACGTAATGTGTGGAACCTGCAGACTCCGTCTCCCTGCCGCCGAAGCGGGTCGATTGCCACCTTCGTGGATTTCACCTGGAGTAATTATCTTATCGATAACCATTACTATTTTTTTGTTTTAGTTCGGGACTCTTCCATAGCCACTTAGGTCTGCGAATGGTACCCTTTATAACCATTCATTTTCCATAGACATCAGACATAACTCCTGTGCTTCAAAGGAAGCACCGAAGTGACGCGCAGTTCCCTACAGAAAGAACCCCCTATCAGCCAGCTGAGGACGGATCCGATGGAATGACACCCAAATTCACACGGATGCTCTCGCTTATCCTATGTAGCGAAAGGACAAGTCATCAGTGCTGATATAGAAATAATTGATAATATAACAATGAAGGTCTGATCCATAAACTGCAATTATTACTACCTATCTAATATTGTCAAATTATTAAATCATGCCTTCAAAAAAGATACTTCCGCATTCAGCAAAACGATGCCTACACTGAGCTCCGCGCAATTAAGGCAGGTGTTCTCCTTGGCAGCATCCTAGGTTCCCTACTTTATCTCCTGTTCACAAATGATTTACCGACTGAACAAAACCATGTTACCGCAACATTCGCTGTCGATACAGCACTCCTACTGGTGACACAGTGGAAATTTCAGTAGAGAAACTCCAACGTGCCGTGAACTCAATCTTAAAATGGACAAAGAAATGGCGTATTACAAAACAAAACAAATCAGTTCAAATCGATTTTAGGAACAAAATTGTTAGATACACCCCACTCGTTATAGATGGAATATAAGTACCATACTCTAATAATGCAAAGTATTTGGGTATGAGATAAAACGTATGGCTCCGATGGGTGAACACGTAAAAAAGAAAAGAGAAGATACTCGTATATAAATAAAATACAAGACATTGTACTGGTTAATTAACAGAACATCTCCACTCTCTAAATACAAGAAAATGTTGGTATTTAACCAAATCTTGACACCTTAGGGCATTCAACTTTGGGGATGCATCACACAAAGCAATATCCAGATTTCAAAATAACGCTCTACGCAACATAATTAATGCACCCTGCTAAGTAAAAACGGCGGACCTTCATAAAGATCTTGTCGTTCAGATGGTTAACAGCGAAATAAGTCGCAACCTCACACCATGAACGACTTCGACACCTCATAAACGAAGAAGCATCGAAACTCACCAAACCAGACACAACGAAACGACATCTTAACAGGACGAAGCCCAGAGACCTAACATATTAGTGGCAAAAATGTGTTGTGTATCATCCACTGTTATTTTTAACTAAACTGAAATTGCTCGTTAGTTATTAAAAATTTTATAATTTTTCATAATTTTATAAACGATATTTTTGTATATCACTTTATAACGATTGATTACAATAAAAATATTAATAATAATGCTGCTAAGTTGTGTATAAAAAGCAGAAGCGAAAAGACTGATTTAGATGTAGAAATTTGAAAATATTGAATTGAATTAAATTAAGCTAATCCAGTGATCTAAACTATTCTCAAACAGAAAAGAAATAAGTAATAAGTATCATCGGACGAGGAGGAAGATATCCCACACTTGATGTGCTAGTGTGGGAAGAAGATTTCGATTTATCGAGGGTCTTGCGAAGATATCCTTCATCAGAATAAGAAAGATCGATCGAACCCACGTCTCTGTCATTGCACAACGGGCCAATTCCGGGCCTTCCTTTTGCTGCCACCCTAACCTAAGCTAACCTAATATAAATTTTGTTACAAAAAATATATTCTATAGATTATATGTGTTTATAGTTGTTGAAGTCAACCATAGCGGAGTGAGAGGATTGTTTCTTCGACCTCATCTTCAAAACACTTCTATGATAATTACCCAAGCAGTGCTGGATATTATCCGAATTTATACCACAATGCCTCCAACTGATCTCGGCTTCAAAGATGCAACCTATATTAGTGCACTGGAAACAACTTTTGCATGAACCATTTTGCTGTAACTGATATGATATGATACTGAAAACTCCATTGAAGAACATTGCATTTTAATGTAATTCCCGCTTTTCCTTAATCTTCCAACTGCTGCAGTTGTTTTTACTTACTCTCATTACAGTCTTTTCTGTCCATTAAAACTTCTCTCACATCAGTCTTTGTACATTTAATGCCCAATAGCAACGTGGGAGGTCGAATGAGCTGAACTGGAAAAATCAGGTCAGGGTAAAAAAAATATGTGAATCTGTCTGATTAACTTGTCGTTGCTCCTTAAATGGTGTATTAAATGTACAATCCTGTGCTTGGTGTCCACTTTCCTTGTTTCCTTTACAGTACTCACGGAGTAGGGAAATACAAGAAAATGAAGAATTTAATGGAATTCTTAAACACTGAGTAAATGAGACTGTGCTTGAAAAGCATTTCCTTCGACGTCATTTACAGTGCAATCTTATATGAGGAGCAGTGGTGTGTCCTACAGGGACGCGTGACTCCACGCTATTTCGAAAATTCAAACCTTGCAGTAATCACACAGAAAAAACAGAAGCTCTAAAATCATTACAAAATTGTATGAAACGGAAATAAAAGTATTGGAAGCCATTCCAATTATTTGGTAAGCTGTCCACATATCTGCCATCTCATGGTTTCTTAAGGAATCCCATTAATCGTGGCTCTACCACAAAGCTTAACAGATAGGATTTCTTTACTACCTCATGGTTAAGAGTACCTCAAAACGAATGAGTGCGATACTTATTCATGTATTTGAAGTGACATCACGAAAGAGTTCTGGAATTTCCTGGCTGCGATTTCTGCAAAACAGATTGTTTTTTGAATTGGTATGGCAGCAACATAGTGGAAATGACGAACACAACTCAGAGAATGCTGGCCGTGAATAAGAACTGACAGGAAAGAAATTTGGACAGATGGGAAGAGCATTTGCTGAGTACAATGCGCCGGCTTCTTTCTCATAGTGATGAGAAAGAAGCCGACGCTCGCCACACTTGTTAAAATTGTTTTATAAACTGAATTTCCATTTTCATTTAATGAATGAATTTGATGCCGATGTTACGCTTGTTTATTCTCTCATATTATATTTGTCAACTGTATAAAGAACAATGAGTTCACCATATTTACGCTCCCGCTCAGAATTAGTAGAGTTTTCAGTAAAACACGAATAATATTTTGTCATTAATTATATCGAAAATCATAGGAAATGCATTGATATAATATTAATTTTCGATTTTACGTAAACTATTGTAGGAGTCAGTGGCGGTAGTAGGTGTCGGCGACATTGGCGACCGCCGACGGTCTCGCGCCTGAGGGAGCCTCGCAAGAAAGTTAACTTTAATGAGTGGCAATTTGATAGACATTGTGAAATTATTATCTAAATATGATATGACACTACGGGACCACCTGCAACGTATTAATGAAAAACAACTTAATCAACACATAGGGCAGCACTCCGATGGTCGCAGGTTCAAATCCTGCACGGACTTGGTCTCAAAAATGCTTTTTTCTAAAAAATATTTTTCTCTTCGAGTCGAAGGCCTCTGTAGCTAGTACTCCTTCTACAAAAACCTTGCAGTCATAATTAATAATGGTGTAAGATTTAATAATAACAATAATCTTTATCTTTTCTTTTATTATATATATAAAAATAAGTTGTCCCATGTTCGTGATTTTATAACTCGAGAACCACTCAACCGATTTTCAAGCGAGTACATGCGTTGGAAAGGTCTACTTTCACTGATGGGTTATAAAAAACATGGAAAAATTTCTACGAATATGCGTTATACGCACACTTTTATGATGGTGTGTTTTCCCCATATAAAATGTATTTTTTTTCTTATGAGAATTACATTTTGTCGGTATAAGGCTCTGCTTGCTCGCGTCATTTGACTTATTTAATTTCTGTGTGTTTATTGATTGTCATTTAAGTGTACAGTGAGGGCATTGACATTTTTTAATTATTGATTTGTAATCTTTCAGTTAAAATTAAAGTCTTTTGCATAAAAAAAAATTTTAAAAATTTATCAACAATGCCGCGACGAAGCCGTTCACAAATTGGCCGACGAACATGCCACAGCAGTCAAATACGTTTAAATAGATCTAATCAGGATGAACAAGAGCGATTAGAAAGTAATGAATTAGCAAGGCAACGAATGGCACGATCAAGATCAAATCAAAATCAAGAACAAAGAGAAGAACGTATTGAAAGTGTGAGAGTTAGAAACAGAAGAGATCGTGAACGTAACACTGAACGTGACAATCAAAACAGGCAACAACGGAGACGTAGCCATTCAATTGGAAATTTGGATCGTGCAGGTTTTAATTATGATCATAACATTGATTACGCTTCGCATCCATCTATTCAAATTGGCAAAATAGATAAAGTTTGTAATAAATGCAATGCATTTAAATTTAAAAATGAAACCGATGGAATGTGTTGTGCTGGCGGAAAAGTTAAATTAACACCATTAAGTCCACCACCTGAGCCATTATTCTCTTTGGTTGGTGGCCGAACAAATCAGTTAAAACATATCTTGAAATTCATTCAGTCGTACAATTGTTGCTTTCAAATGACATAATTTGGAGCACAACACATTGTTCGTGATAGATTTATGCCAACTTTTAAGGTAAATAATGTGGTTTTCAATTCAGATATTAATATATGTTTTGATTTATACGAAAATTCTAACTAAATTTATACGAAAATTCGAACCAATTTGTTGAATACTAATTAAAGATTCAGGGTCAGGTGTACCATAAAATTGGTTCGTTATTGCCATTCGACAACCAAGAGTATCGCTTTCTACAAATTTATTTCATGGGAAATGGAGATGAAGAAGTTGATCAGCGTTATTCAATAAATCCGAAATTAAGCAAACCAATTATTCGTGAATTACAAATATTATTACATGAACATAATGAATTGGTTAGAATGTTTAAATCACAAATTGATAATGTGCCTGCTGACAATTATGGAATAAGAATAAATGCGGATAAAACGCCAGCTGGCCAACATATAGGAAGATTTAATGCACCAAGATTTAAAGATGAAGTAGCGATTGTCATGGTTGGAGAAGAATTTAACAGGCGTGATATTATTTTGCAACGTAGAAATGACCAGTTGGAAAATGTTAGTGAAACACACCATTCTTATGATTCGTTGCAACGTCCGCTAATTTTTTGGCAAGGTGAAGATGGGTACCATTTCAATTTAAGAATGATTAATCATTCAACCGGTGCGTACAAAATAAAATAATTTTAAGGAATGAAATTAAAATATAATTGATTAATGGAATTTATTGTTATTTCTTTTTATGGCAGGTGCGGTAACTGATAAAAAGGTTAGCGCTATGAATTATTACGCGTATCGATTAATGGTTCGACAAAATGAATACAATCACATTTTGCATTGCCGTAAGCTTTTTCATCAGTACATTGTTGATATGTATGCCAAAATTGAAACTGAACGTTTAAATTACATCAAATATAACCAAGCAAAACTACGTTCAGAAGAATACATTCATTTGCGTGATGCTATTAACAATGATGTGGATCCTAATGATATTGGCAATATGGTGATTTTACCATCGTCATATGTTGGTGGACCACGACATATGCATGAATACGCGCAAGATGCAATGAGTTATGTGCGTCATTATGGAAGACCTGATTTATTTATAACTTTCACGTGCAATCCGCAATGGACAGAAATTAAAGAACATTTATTTGAAGGTCAAGGGCCAACAGACCGACATGATATAACTGCACGTGTATTTAAGCAAAAGATGAAATCATTAATGGACATGTTGATAGAATTAAAAATTTTTGGTGAAGTACGTTGCTGGATGTATTCGATTGAATGGCAAAAGAGAGGACTACCCCACGCTCACATTTTAATTTGGATGGTTGACAAAATAACATCAGAACAAATTGATAGCGTTATATCAGCAGAAATTCCTGATCCTGAAATTGATCCTGAATTGCATGAAATTGTTACCAAAAACATGATTCATGGACCATGCGGTAGTTTGAATATGAATTCAGTATGTATGCAAGATGGAAAGTGTACAAAAAATTTTCCACAAGCATTAGTTTCTGAAACCATTACTGGAACTGAAATGAAAAAATATCGTCGACGATCAACACAAGATAATGGTAGATCAACAACTGTCAAAGTTGGAACACAAGAAATCGAGGTCGACAATCGTTGGATTGTCCCATATTCACCAATTTTATCAAAAACTTTTAAGGCTCACATTAACGTTGAATACTGCAATTCAGTTAAAGCGATCAAATATATTTGTAAATATATCACGAAAGGTATAATAATAATAATAATAATTTAGCTTTAGTAGTTTGCCCAATGGCCGACACTGCGACCTAAAAGATATTTTCTGTCATACTACATTTGTCATCTATGATCCATGTGATCACAATTGTCCGATCTACTATGCCCTATAGGTTTAGTACCGGCGTTTCTTCCGTAATGCCATAGCATTTCGTGCGTTTGGTGATGTCAAATCGTCACAATAATTTAGCAGGCTCTTTTCTACCTAGATGTTCCTTCTCTAGAGAAAGGAATTAGCTGAAAGTCATGTTCTTTCATTACCTTTTCCGCTTTATGGATGAATTTGAGAATGTCCATAACCGGAGCATTCTTTAATTCCTCCAGAGCCAACTGGTCGCGGTGGAATATATTCATTCTGGTTCTTGCCAACGCAATGCAGTCGCACAGTATGTGTTCCGTGGTTTCATCTTCTTCTAGACAGAGCCGGTACTCCGTATCACAAGAATGTGGATTCTAGTCAGGTGATATTTCACGTAATAATGACCTGATAGAAAACCTACTATTTTTCCTATGTCTGCTTTGCACATATTGCGCAATTCTTTATTGTAGGTGAATGGCCTTACCAGTCTTTTGGCTTGGCGAAGCCCCTCTACCCCTTCCCAGTGTGACAGTCTGAGGCTATGTTCCCAGTTATCTACCCTAGATTTAGCCTCCGCCCAGTTGATACCACAGTATGGCTCCGGACCTATGAGGCTTGCTGCGGAAACGGCCCTAGCCAGCTCGTCAGCAATTTCGTTGCCTTCAATCCCCGAGTGACCCGGGACCCAGCAAATTGCAACCTTATTTGTTGCCCCTGGAGATTGTAGGTTGTTGAAGCATTCTTCCACCAGTTTCAATTCTAAAGAATATGAAGCTAATGCCTGTAATGCAGCTTGACTATCTGAATAGATAGCTATGTGTGCGCCCTTGATACCGGTTTTCAGATTTGTCCTCGCACAGATTGAGATTGCTTGAATTTCAGCCTGGAAGACACTAGGCCACCTGCCCATTGGTTCTGAGATTTTGGTCTTTGGTCCATAGACCCCTGCTCTGACTCCGGTGTTTGTTTTTGAACCGTCTGTGAACCATTCTAGACTTCTAGGGTCGACCCAAGGTCCTCCTATGTCCCATTCATCACGGTCTGAGATAATAATCTCAAAATTGCGATCAAACTGTCGTTTTGGAATCATATAGTCCGTTATTGAGCAGATTATGTTTTGATCTGTTATGTTATTTAAAATATTGAAATGACCATAGTCATGAGGTTCTTGTCTAGACAAGATCTTCATCTTTAATGCGCTTCTAGCAGCACATTTTTTCACGAATGCGTGAAGTGGGGATAGTCCTATTATGGCCTCAATAGCAGCGGTTGGGCAGTTTCGCATGGCACCGGTGATTGCCACGCAAGCCTGCCTTTGAAATCTTGTAAGTATTTTCTTACCAGATTCTTTTGTTCTCTTGGGCCACCACACAAGGGATGCATAGGTAATGATTGGTCTAACCATCATTACATACATCCAGTGTATCATTTTTGAGTCAAGACCCCATGTTCTACCAAAGAGACTTCGACATGCCCACATTGCTCTTGTGGCTTTGTTTATCACCGAGTGTAGGTGAGAGTTCCAATTCAGTCGCTTATCCAGAACTACACCTAGATATTTGACCTCATCGGAATATTCTATATTGATTCCCTCAACAGCTATTGTACCAAGGTTCAATTTTAATCTGTTTGTAAAAGGAACGAGAATGGTTTTGCTAGGATTCATGCATAACCCCTCTGCGCGACACCATTCTGAGATGAAGGCTAGAGCCTGATTCATAATGTCGGATACTGTTCTTTCAAATTTGCCACTAATAATGACAGCAAGATCGTCAGCATATCCAATTGCCTCAAAGCCTAACCCTTGTAGTTTGACTAAGAGATCGTCAATAACTAAAGACCATAGAAGGGGTGCCAACACACCGCCTTGGGGACAGCCTTTCATTGCCTTGACTGATACGGCCTCGTCTCCAAGAGATGAGCTAATTTCTCTGCTTTTTAACATCGGGTGGATTTTCCCCTATTATATGCAAACTGAGATTGGTGCAGAGGTGTTGTTCTGTCTGGCGTTTCTCTAATATGTAGATCCACCAATCTTTCCATAGTTTTTAGAAGAAGCGACGTGAGACTGATAGGTCTGTAAGATTTAGGCAGTTCGCTGGACCTCTTCCCCAATTTTGGAATAAATACCACATTGACTTTACGCCATATGGATAGTATGTACTCCCTGCTGAAACTGTTCCTAAAAATATCAACAAGTGATTCAAGCATTATATCCAGTCCTCTTATCAAGAGGGCTGGAAAAATGTTATCCTCACCTGGTGTCTTGAATGGTTTAAAGGACCCAACAGCCCATTTAACCTTGTCTGGGGTAAATATTACTCCAGACAAACTCCAGGATCTTTTGTCTAATACGGCCCATTGGTCGCATGACGGCTGATCCAGTATCATTGACACTCTAGTTGACCCCGGGAAGTGCACTTGAAGCAGGTATTCTGAAGTGTCCCTCCTCTTCATTGTATAAGACCCATCTGGTCTTCTTAAAGTTGCAACACTGTTCGAGTGTTCTTTGCGTAAAGCTTTATGGAGTCTAGCGCTCTCTTGCGTTTCGACTCGGCTTTCGCTAAGTTTTCTCCAGGACACACGCTGTGATCTTCTTAGTTCTTTGTTGTAATTTGTCAGAGCGACCCTATAGTCGTCCCACACCTTCGTGGATTGAACAGTTTTCTTATCTTTTTACGCATATCTGCAAGCTTGTCATTCCATCATGGGACCTTGCGAGTCACATTGTGAGTTTTGACCACAGTGCTTTCATGATATGCTGAGATTATTATATCGTTTAGTCGATACACCGCCTCCTCGAGTTCACCAACAGAACTTATACGTGTAGGCAGCGAGTCGGATCTTGATTCTAATAATTCTCTATATAGTCTCCAATTTGTTTTTTTTGGGTTGAAGCCTTCATTTTTTAATTCAGATTCACCTGGTAGGTCGAATCTTATATGCAAGTGATCTGACAGAGAAGGCTCGTCAGATACATGCCAATTTCTGACAAAATTGGCGATGTAAGGACTGGTTAGAGTTAGGTCTAGTACCTCTTCTCTAACCGCGTTAATAAAGGTTCGTCTTGCACCCTTATTACAAATGTTTGTATTTTTGCTTAAGAGAAAACTTAAGAGAGACTCACCCCTGTTGTTGATGTCCGAGCTTCCCCAGACATGATGATGCGCGTTTGCATCGCAGCCAATCACGTACTGCAGATTGTTACCTTGGCAGTGCCCAATAAGCCCCTGCACCTCCACGGGAGGTATAATGTTGGAGTCACCTGGAAAGTAGGCGGACGCACAAACATTTTCCTGCGTTCCCTTCTCTGTTGAGACTTCAACAAGGATGGCTACTAGATCTTGACTAGTGAATTCTGAAATGAGAAAATAGCTAGTATTAAAATCAATCATAATCGCCGCTCTGGGCCGCGAACAGTGATAATAAACCAACTTGCATCCCTTGTTTGAAAGACCTTTGATTTGGCCCCCATTTGTCCATGGCTCTTGTATTAAGGCCATGGATAGGTCTCCAGCGGCGAATCTCTTGCACAGGGTGGCCGATGCTCCTTTAGCATGGTGCAAGTTCGCCTGTAGCACTTTAAGAGTGCTCATTCGCGGCGGCTTTCCGCGGCGAGTTTCTGGAGCCTCGCGTCCGTAGGACCCTTATTTTTGTGGTCCCTATGACCCCCAGTATTCTTGGCTTTTGGTTTTTGGTGCTGAGGAGCTTTCGGCGCATGCCATACTGCGGGATCGCGTTTTCTTGTTGTTGTTGTTGCGCGTGCTATTTGTTTTTGTCGTTCTAGCGCGGCTTTGCTAGTCGATGATTTGTCGGCCTCCACTTCGTTTGACCTTGTGTCCCCAGCATGCCCTTCAGTACTGCTCCCGAGTGTCGGCGTTGTTTGTTCTTTTGAGCCATTGCTGGTTTTCTCTGCGCCTCTGTTACTCTTTAAAATGAGACGCACGTGTCCATAGCGATAGGCTATCTTCCCCTTGCACTGTGACAGTTTAGACAGTGATTCATCGTCCACCGCGATAACCAGGTGAAGTGACGCACCTTCGGTTGACCTCTGGATCACCTTCCAATTCTTGGCTGCCATTTCATTCTGCGCCCTACACCTACCAACGTAGATGTTGTTGTAATTTGGTTAGGTGCATGTCCAACAACTCTGCACGCAACCGAAGTTAGGTTCTCCAGCCCTACAGCTGGCTCGGTCGCAATGACCGACGATGATTGCCCATCAGCAGATTCATCGTTTATTTTTAATTCTTTTTTTTTTTGTTAGATCCGTATGAAATCCCACGAGTATTAGGGAATATAGGTCACCCATGGCATAGCCCTTGTACCATGGGAAGGCATTTAATTAAAACCGGAGGTCACCAGGTATCCGGAGTTCGCATATTCGAGACTAATTACCCCATTAGCCATGCATCCCTCGGCGTATGCTGTTCCACCTTGGATTAGGAGTCTGTCTATCTTAGCCAGTTATGCATTAAGAGACTGATGTGTGCCATTAGATATAGCAAGTCACCAGTCCCCCAACGCACCTCTGTTTCCAGCCGTCACCACGTGGAGGTGATAGATCAGGCTCCCATCAGAAACTCAATTACGGCATGTACCTAAGTACGTGTTAGTCCCCTTGAGTTACCTGCGGCTCTAACAGCCATCACGAAAGGTAGTGATATGGCTGCTTTCGGTGTTGCTGAAAATGATGAAATAAAACATTACCGAACTGGACGATGCTGACAAATTATGTTCAAGAAAATATTCCTAAATTAAATCAACAGCAAAAATTAGCTTATGAAAAAATTATGCAAGAAATTGATAATGGTAATGGTGGGATATACTTTTTGGATGCACCTGGTGGTACTGGCAAAACTTTTTTGATAACTTTAATTTTAGCAACTGTACGAGCACGTGGTAGAATTGCTTTGGCACTTGCATCTTCTGGAATTGCAGCCACTTTATTGGATGGTGGTAGGACAGCGCATTCAGCGCTAAAATTGCCTTTGAATATGACGATAAATGAAGAACCATCATGCAATTTATCAAAAACCTCTGGCATGGCTACAGTTTTGAAACAATTTGATATTTTGTTGTGGGATGAATGCAAAATGGCACACAAGAAATCAATTGAAGCTTTGGATCGAACAATGAGAGATTTCCGTGGAAATCAAAATTTATTTGGTGGTGCTTTAATATTGTTAGCAGGAGACTTTAGACAAACACTACCTGTTCTCAAAATCATCACCAGTTGATGAAATAAATGCGTGTTTGAAGCTATCAAATCTATGGAGATACGTTAAAACGTTAAGACTCACCACCAATGTTCGTGTGCAATGGCAAAATGATCAATCAGCTGCAACATTTTCAAAGCAATTACTTTTAATGGGTGATGGTAAAATGCCAATTAATAATGATGGTTTCATTACAATTCCGAGAGATTTTTGCATATACACACAATCAAAAGAAGAACTAATTGAAAAAGTCTTCCCAAATATACAACAGCAATACAAAAGTCATGCTTGGTTGAGTGAAAGAGCTATATTGGCAGGAAAAAATAAGGATGTAAATGATTTGAATTTCATCATTCAATATCAAATAGATGGTGAATTGATCACAAATGGGAAATTCAAAGCGAAGATGTTTTAATACCACGCGTCCCAATGATTCCCACTGATATGCCATTTCAATTTCAACGATTACAGTTTCCCGTTCGTTTGGCTTTGGCAATGACTATTAATAAAGCTCAAGGCCAGTAGTTGCAAGTTTGCGGAATAAATTTAGAATTTCCTGTATTTTCACACGGTCAACTTTATGTTGCATGTTCACGTGTTGGGAAGCCGTCGTCTTTATTCAGTTTTTGTGAAAATGGCAATACTAAAAATGTCGTTTACCACCAAGCTCTGCAATAAATTTTTTTTCTTTTTGATGTTCTGACTTTAACTTGCACTTCTTTTTCAGGAAAATGTCGATTCTTTCTAGAAAATTAAATTTTTAATACAAAGAGGTAAACGTATGTTATTGTATTGTCCAGCAACGCGGGCAGGGTTACTCTAGTTATAATAATAAAATTAAACAACATTATCTGAGCCATAACATCCAAAAAGAATTAATTACATTAATGTGTAAATCCGTTATTGACGAAATTATAAACAGAGTTAAACAATCAAAATACTACACCTTCTTGCTCGTTTGCACCTGGGATGTGAGCCAAATGTCAATAATATAAATTTTTTTGCAATTCCTCAACTGGAGCGATAGAGGAACATTTTGTTTGAAACAACGGGAGAGTATTGAATAAATACAACATTACAAGAACTAGACAGATATCCAAACAGTCGAGGACAGGGCCTATATGGTCGGCATTAATAAAGGTGTCAGAACTAGAATATTCAATATTAATCCAAGAGCATTCTTCACTCTATGCGGATGCCACTGTTGGAATTTGCTTTTGATAGATGCAGCTAACTCTTCTACAATAGCCAAAACATTTTTCGGCTTTATTAATAAAATCTAAGTGATCTTTTCAGAGTCAAGCAAGCGTTGGGTTCTTGTAAAACTAAATTAAAATTGACTGGGAGAGTAGAATCGGAGCAGTAAAAGCGATATTTTTACAATTTGGTGTTATCGAAACCGTTAATGAGTTGAAAAATAAAACTGATGATTGCGAAACTCTAAGTGACTGTGAAGCAGTCTTAAACGAAATGTTAACTATTGAGTTTATTGTTGCAATACACGTGTGTACCACACGGTAGGTTTTACTACGTGTGAACAATATAACTGAACTATGGTCATCGGTTCAAGTGAACTTGAAAGTCACTTAAAGAAATCCTTTAAAAAAAAATAATTGCAAAGAAAAAACTAATGCTCGGTTATGATTCATCAATATGTATCCATACAATCTGTTGAAATGCAAACATTTGTAATGATTTAGGTACAATAATTCAAGAAGGTGAAAACAGCGATATACAACCTTATGAACTGTATGAAGAACTCTAGCTTTTAAAATCCAATTAATTCACTAAACTCTGTCAAAGATGCAAAATAACTTATCCAGTACATTTTAGAAAATGATTTGGAAGAAGCATTTCCAAATGTTGACATAATGCTCACAGTTCCAGTCAATACAGCTTTTGCTGAGAAAAGGTTTTCAAAGTTAAAACTGATTAAGACCTACTTGAGAAGCACGATAAGCCAAGAGAGACTGCGTTATCAGTTCTGTCAATTGGAGTGGAAATAGCCGTTGGTGTTAACTATGACATAATCTTGAAAAAATTCAGCGAAGCTAAAAACCGAAAAATTCGTTTATATTAATTTGTGATTGTTTATGTAATTTTTGACAACATTTGATTAGCCATAAAACTTATGTAAATACACATCAATCTCAATCTATTTATCGTTTTCTTTCTGACTGGGAAATGAAAGAGGCCTCGCAAAGGTGACGTCGCCGATGTCTACATTCGGTCTAGCACCGCCACTGGTCAGGTTAAAGGTGCAAACAAGAAATCCGTCAAACACCAAATTATGTTGTTAAGTATGTAATACTTAACATATATAAAAAACAAGTAAAAAAGTTGAAGTCGGGTTAGACCGACCTAAAAATTCCATTTACTTTTACATGGCGACACACATTTTATTCATACATCATCATTAGGAGCATAGCTAGGTTAATTTTCGGTAGGGTACCCTGAGTTGATTATAATGGAGGCAGATGTGGCCTTTATCTGCTCGTCCCCAGTTATTCAGAATGACTTTGTAACGTCAATAAACGTATTCAAATACATTTTTCGTCCAAGAATTTGGCATATATCCTAAGTTTTAAACATATATAAATAGAGGATATGGCTCTCAAAATGTCCCGCCAATTTCTTGTTGCGTGTTTTATACAAGTACCTGCGTGTGAAGTTTCGTTGCTGAATCTTGCGTAGGGCCCCAAATATGAATATTGGCTAATTGGGTGCGTGGTAGTAGTAATAATCTGTCCATATTTTGCAGGCACGCTAGTACGGACCTAATACATACACTACAAATTTATATTCACTTATCCATAGAAGCAATAGATAGGGTAATTTTAAATGGTCCCCAATGCTCATTATATGGAAGGGAGGCGTATTCTTTATCTGATCCACCTGATCGATGTATGGCTCTGTAGCGTCAATAAAATTTCGTCCAAGAATTTGGCATAGGTCGTAAATTTGAAACATGTAAGTTATAAAAATGTGTCAATATGGGGCATGGCTGTGAAAAAACCCCGCCCATTTTTTGTATGGTGTTTAGTGGTAATACCTTCAACCTTCCTATGAAATTTCGGAATAATTTCGATAGGAACCTTATAATGATTTTTGGTTAATTGTGGATGTGGCAGTATGTAGTAGTATGTCGCCCATATTGCACCCACATTAGTATGAACCCAATGTACTATATTGCCCACATTTTGCATAGTATTTAGTGTGGCTGATATTTACTTAAATGCCGAGTAGATTCACCATACCATCAATTGGACCGAAGTTATAGTAATTTTAAGGATGTTGCAAAATGTTGCATATATGGGAGGTAGGCGTGGTTTTTGCCCAAATGGGTTCATATAGCAATTCACGTTATGGTCCAGACTATACTTTAGTCTCATGAATTTATCTCTAACCGTCTGGAAGAAAAGTGGCCACAGTTGGACATACGGACAGATTGACGGACAGTATCAATTTCAGTCAAAGTGATTCTGATCATTTCAGTATATATATGTCCCATTTCTGCCACGCCTCCTTCTAGTAGTTGAAAACCCGCTCAACCGCATAAAACTTCTTTTGTTTTTTTCCAACGAACTACATTTTTTATTATACTGTGCAATGCATTGGTCGCAATTTTTCTTCGTCGTTTGACGCTAAAGTCGCTATCATGGTTCCTGGTGTTGTGAGGGGTGGAATATCGGAAGTTTTCATTTGATATAAAAGTGGTCCTAGTACACTAGGCTGAGAGGGTCCGTAAAGCAACATGCGCTATATACTGCTGTAAAAGAGCAGTTGGAGCACGATGGGGACTTCGTCCTTGCCTCATGCTCTGGCTCTACTCAGCCATTGTCGAACCCAAGGTGGCAAGCTCTCGAAAAAGCCTGCAACATAAAGCCCCTCGATAAATTCAGAAGATCCTCTGATCACAGATGCTCTTCGTACAATACCTACGAAAGCTGTTTTTGCCATGCTTCACGGGCTCCTGGTTAACAACAGGCAACAAGCCAAGTTGACAGCGACTATACTCAGCACTCTTTCGCACTGACGCCCTATCGTGCCATACCTTTATTCTGAATCAGGATCCACCTGTCCCGGACTTGATCGATTATGTGTCGGTATATCCCGATTTGAACAGGGAATGCGACCTCAGTATTCCTAGCAGAAATGACTGGACTCCAAATGACATAATCGTGAAACGATCGATATCTATACCGATGGTTCTAAACTTGGAGGTACAGTCGGAAGCGGTATATTATCCGAAAAAACTGGACCTGAAAATCTCTCTTCGTCTTCCTGATCATTTGCGGCGTTTTTCAGGCTGAGGTCATGGCCAATTATCACGCAGCTAAATGGATTCTGAGCAGCAGCATCGGCGCAGCCGACATAACTATCTTATCGGACAGCTGGGTTTCCGGACATAGCGATATCCCGGCTAACTGCGAGGCGGATGAACAGGCACGCTTCTACATGAAAGTCAACCCTCTATAAATATCGGCATCCCACTGGCCACATCTTAGTTTGATATCAAACGGAAATACCTGGCTGATTCCTACAAATCCTGGGTCGACGAGAAATCCTGCCATGCGGCTAGACTCAGACAGGCCACTGCATACTGGGAAAGCGCGCAGAAAGACTGCGCCTACCCTCTAACGATTTCTGCCGGGCTGTGGTTTCGAGGAGGAGTTCATAAAATTCTCAGGATTTCCTGCGACATTATTTCCTGGAAGTCGTGCCTTTCCCGTAAGAGTATTTTAGTCATTGCTTGAACGGCGCCACACCGTGGTATCACAACGGGCCATTATGTGTACTCAAGTGTGCTTTTGGTACACTAAGCTGCCTCTCCTACCTTCCTTCCCACACTACCTTGGGGCACTGCCGCTGTCATTTGTAATTCATCGCTGTATTTTATGTAAAAGTGTTTGTTGCTTATACAACTTTTTAATAGGTAATAATAATTTAGGGTAGTGTACTATTTATTTTAAATAAAAGTCCGTTGTGCCAAACTCTATCAAACGCATTAGCAATGTCCAAGAATACCGCCACGCAATACTTTTTTGTATCCATGTCAACCAAAATTTTATCTACAACTCTGTGGACTTGTTGCACGGTGGAATGATGCTGAAGGCTGGTTCTTGTTGCGTTTTCTGATTTCGGAATTGCTGTTCTTTGAGCTACCTGCCACAAGGCTGGAAAATGATTTAGTCTAATTATATCATTAAATATACTTCTAATATATATATTTTATTAGAGAATCAGGTAGTTCTTTCCATATTTGCCCGTTGATTATGTCGTATCCAGGTGTCCTTTTGTTTTTCACTTTCGTCATTTGCGTTTTCATTGCAGCTATTGTTGTCGTTTTTGTTTTGTTGTAGCGGACATTGTGCAGGTTGTTAAATTGGATATTTTGAGTGTCCATGTCGTTACTGAAAACTTAACTCTTGTATTTTAGTGACTCTATTGGCGATGTACTGTTTGTATTGTCCGGGATTCGAACGAATCCAACAGAGCACTGCTCTGGCATCGGACCAGCAAAAAGTTTGAATTGGCGACAATTGTAGAGCTTTCAGTGCCTTGTTGGCAACCTTTGCAGCAAGCAATGCGCCGTTAAGCTCCAAGCGTGGCACAGATATCTTCTTTAACGGTGCCACTTTAGTCTTTGCCATAAGTACGGACACATGGATAGGATCGTTTAGTGTCTCAAAACGCAAATGAGCAACAGCGGCATATGCAGCGTTAGATGTGCCCGCAAATACATGTAGCTGATAGCTTCTAGTGGAAGGTGAAGACGATATCCATCTAGGAACCTTGATATTTTCGATTAGGGGCAGCTCCGCACGAAATTTTATCCAGTTTTGCTGCTGTGGTGCTGGTATGGAATCGTCCCATTTACAACCGCATAACCAGAGTTGTCGCGCCATAATTTTACCAGTAATTGTAACCGGTGCAAGTACACAAGTAGGATCATATATTCGGCAAACAGCGGAAAGCTGTTGGCGTTTTGTTACATCACCAGCAAGTGGCATGATGTTGATTTTGTATCCAATAGTATCAGTGTTGCGATACTAAGAGATGCCAAGAGCTCTTGCTTCCTTGTCTAAATTAAGATCGCAGCATATATCAATTTCATCTTCGTTTACATTAAGACTGCGCAGGAATTGCGATGAATTCGAACTCCACTTTCGAAGCAGAAACCCGCCAGATCCAAGTAGGTTTTGAAGTTGACCTTGAAGCTCGAGTGCAGCTTCCTCAGTATCTGCTCCATGGAGGCAATCATCCATGTAGAAACATTCGCGAAGTACTCGTGACGCTTGCGCGTATGTTGTTTCTTCCTCTTTGGATAGCGTATGAAGAACTTTTATAGTTAAATAGGGTGAGCAATTTAACCCATATGTAACAGTTAGAAGGCGAAATATATCTGCGATGCCATCCTTGTTATGCCAAGGATGTCTTTTTAAACGGATAGCGAGTAGTTTGTAGTTGCGGCGAGTAGTTTGTAGGAAATAACCTTCGCAGTATAATTCATTTAGTGTCATCATAGAGTCGCGCGAAACGTCTTCGCTTTGTTGTGTATGAAAAGCATAACACCATACGCGGCGTACGCACATGCAATGTGAGCGGTGACCCAACGTAAGTACATCGAACTCTCATATAAGAATGTTTACGTTATGAAGCGCGAAGAGCCCGCACGTTTTTGATTACGCTGCATTGTAATGTTCGATGCCCTCAACAAATGTACGCTGGCATTGACCGTGATACTTTCCGCTGACATTGCAAAAGCCCTCTTTATGTATTAAGAACCATATTATATACTAAGTCTTAGCACATAAGAAATTAAAAGTATAAATAGCAATAAGGTTTTATCAATAAATCAGATTCGATCTGGAAACAAAACTTATCGCTTCTCATTCAATTTGGCTGTACTCTAGTAGTCGCCGATTGAAATTGTGCGCAAGCTCTCGCGCCGCTATACAATTCTTTGAGCCCATCTTTACAGCCTTCAATGAACTTCCACATATTCTGAACTAAATCAGTTTTTTCTGTATAAGTTGAGGCACAACAGGTTGTCTCTAACTGTAAAGTTGCTGGTTTTGGCAAGCGGCCGTAAATCACCCATCCCAGATGGGTATTTTGTGCAACAGGTGCACTCTCCGACAATCGTTTCATGACGTTGTCTGCTAGATCTCCATATAGGTCAGCACCCAGTATGAGATCTATGGACCCAGGCTTGAGGATCCTTAACTTGCGAGCCCGCCCCATCGCTTCCGCCTTAGCCTAACATTTTTACATATATATCTCCACTCCACATTTTATTATTCGGCACTTAATTTATACAGAGAAAATTAACGTCCGCTAGACGCCAAAACCGACAATTCAAGAATTCAAAAGAGACCCGTTTTTTAACTGTCTGTCCCTTATATATCTTCCTCTGATTTCTAATTTTCCCGCTATTCCTCAATTGACCGTTTCAGCGGCCAAGCCGGTCAATCCTCCTATTTCAGATTTCCATCAATCTGAGGTAGCGCCATCTATACCTCATTTTTTTAGTAAAACGTGTCGCGAGCAGACGTGTTCTCCGCGGCTCTAAGCTTTAACCACGAAAAAGAACTAAAAAAACGAAAACAAAAATTAAAAACATCATCAGAAACAAAAAAAATCAAAAACTCTCTACCCGGCTAACAAAAAAGTACTGATAAATATAAATACATACAACAAGGAACAAAATAAAAAAAAAATCGCGAAAATCTGACCTGTAAACATTACATGTTGCGGTTGCTAGTGCAGCAACGGCAACGAAGACAACCGATGCGCAAACACAACAAAACAATAACAACAGCGTGAAAATAAATAAAAACAGTTGCGATCTCTCGCCAAGTGAAATTAATACACTTATAGCGCAATCCGACAGCATCGGTAGGCAGCGCAGCTTTTCAGTGTCTGACTGCTCCCATAAACAGCTCTCCCTCTCTGGCTCTGGTAACGCTGGCTCTCAGCTTGAGCACATTACAGTAAGTAACGACTGCTGCAAAAACGTAAGTACGCTTATTGTTGGCTCTGGGTCGGTAAACACTTTGCCGTGGAGTATGCAAAGCAACTCTCTCTCACCAGTAGAACCTCTCAACATGCATGCTACAGCCAACCAAGGAAAACGTTCGGTAATACAGACTGGTATGGACCGCTATATTGTGGTTAAGCGCAAGTTGAGTCCTCAAAAATTGTCTCAAAAATCGGCAAAGCAGATTAAATCTAATGATTCTGCTTCTGAAAAGAATCCACTCGCTTCTAACAGGTTTGCACCTCTTGCAAATGCCGAAGACAATTCTACCCAGAAAGTGCTAAAAGAGGTAAAGCCCCCACCAATTTATTTACGGGAGCGCAACTCTAACGCTCTCGTAAAAACTCTAACTACTCTAATTGGTGCTAAAAAGTTTCATGTTGTCCCAATACTAAAAGGCAAAATACATGAAACCAAAATTCAATTATATATCGAATCAAGCTATCGCAAAGTCGTCAATCTCTTTGACACAGAGAAAAAAAACTATTACACCTACCAACTTAAAAGTAGCAAAGGCATTGTTGTTGTCCTTAGAGGAATCGAAGCTGACGTAGATCCCAACGAAATAAGAGAAGCCCTATCCCAAGAGGGTTTTACCGCAAACTCTGTGTTTAACATACGCAATAAAGACAAGATTCCACTGCCGCTCTTTCGCGTTGAGCTACAGCCAGTCGACTCGAACCTCAGAAAAGGCGAATCACACCCGATCTACAACCTTCGCTATCTTCTACATAGAAAAATCTCTGTAGAAGAACCCCACAAGCGAATTGGACCAGTTCAATGCCTGAACTGCCAAGAATTTGGGCACACTAGAAAATACTGTACACTTCCCAGTGTATGTGTCGTTTGTGGTGATCTCCACATGTCACAAAACTGCACAAAGCCCAGAGACGACTCCAGTGTCAAAAAATGCAGCAACTGTGGTGAAAATCACACTGCAAACTACAGAGGCTGCACTGTATACGCTCAAATAAAAAAGAAATTTGCACCTCAGCCAAAACAAGTTAAAACTGTTCCTCCCGTTAAAATTTTTGCGCGAAATCTCTGCCCGTGAAGCACAGCCTTCAAGTATTTCTTACGCAAATATTCTCAAAGGCATCCCACCAGTAAACCCTAAAAATGAAGAGAGTACTCTTGAAAAGACTTTACAAGAGTTCATCGCAAATATGACGCAATTTATGTACTCAATGCAAAGTATGATGCAAGACATGATACGTAATCAGAACATGCTTTTGCAATCCCTATTAACAAAACAGAGAATGGCAATTGCAGAGATCACCTTCTCTGAAGAAGAAACTGAATGAATGTACTAAAAAACTGCATCACCTTCTAAAAGAAAAGGAAACCTCCGAGTTTCACGAGTTTGTAGAGACCCTCTGTCCTACAGAAGCCTCAAGCTATTCTCTATGGCGAACGGCCAAACACTCGAAAAAACCCATTCAAATGGAGTCACCAATACGCCTTCCCAACGGCAACTGGGCAAGAAGTGATGCAGAAAAGGGAATAGCATTCGCAAATCATTTGGAGCAAGTTTTCACCCCTAATCTTGCTAGTTCCGTCCGTTCTCTAACGGCGGTTGATGCTATCCCTAGCGTCAATGGTATCTCGATTGCCAAAAAGGAGCTGACAAACGCTATCAAAAAACTCAATGCCAAAAAATCTCCAGGGCGTGATCTGATTACGGGCCAAATGATAAAAGAGCTCCCAGCAATAGCCACAATGCATCTCTTGCATATATTAAATGCTATAATACGCATTGGATTCTTTCCTTACTCATGGAAAATTTCTCAAATTATCATGATTCCCAAAGCTGGAAAGGACCCAACAAGCGTCTCTTCCTACAGACCAATTAGTCTGCTATCAATTTTTTCAAAACTCTTTGAAAGTTTGTTAATAAAGCGTATTAAAGACGTTGTCAAACAGTGTAATGTTATACCAAACCACCAGTTTGGGTTTAGAGAAAAACACAGTACTATCGAACAAGTTCATCGCATTGTAAACACTATACAAGAAACGTTCGAAAAGAAGCAATACTGTTCCGCAGTTTTTCTCGACATCACTCAGGCATTTGATAAGGTCTGGCACGAAGGAATCTTGCACAAACTAAAATGTATGTTACCTCTTAACATCTACACATTGCTCGAAAGCTATCTCTCAGGTAGACGCTTTGTGGTGAAACAAAAAAGCTTCATCTCAGATGAATACCCTATACAAGCTGGAGTACCGCAAGGCAGCGTATTAGGTCCCCTGCTCTATACGTTGTTCACTGCAGATATGCCAACAAACGGCAAGACTATCACCTATACTTTTGCCGATGACACAGCCATATTGTGTACTCACACAAATCCGAAAGAGGCGTCAAAACTTCTCCAAGTACACGTCAACATGCTTCAGGAATGGCTTGACCACTGGAGAATCAAAGTCAATGAGTCGAAATGCGTTCATGTCACATTCACTCTATGCAGGAGTACTTGCCCCTTGCTACTTGTGCAAATTAACACCAAGCCGATCCCTCAGGCGACAGAAACTAAATATCTAGGAATGCATTTAGATCGTAGACTGACTTGGGCAAAGCATATAAGTGCAAAAGTTACTCAAATTAAACTCAAAATAAATGAGCTAAACTGGCTTTTGAACAGGCAGTCCAAGCTCAAACTGGACTTTAAAGTTCTACTCTATAAAGTAATTATCAAGCCCATATGGACCTACGGTATCCAACTCTGGGGTACTGCTTCACCCTCAAATGTCGAAAAGCTGCAAAAAGCCCAATCGAAAATTCTTCGAATGATTACCAATGCTCCTTGGTACATCAAAAACGTTAACATCCACAGAGATTTACATATCCCGTATGTAACTAAAGAAGTTTCCCGACTTGCTGAATCTTACTTAGCAAAGCTAGACAAGCATCCCAATGCATTAGCGAGGCGCCTACTACAGCATCAAGGACACACCCGCCTGAAAAGGATGGACGTGCTGCGCTTAGCAACAAATTAGATTTTAAGCTTATTCATTACGCTATTATTTAAGTATTGCGCTACTTCTTTTCATATACCATAACTCCTCAAAGCACTGGCACTGGGAGGTTGGTAATGATTAATATGAATTTAAAAGTGAAATGTTAAATATACTATGAAGATTTATTGTTAGTTCTAAGATATTTTTTAGGAGATTCAATAAAATATATATATAATGAAAAAAAAAAAAATCTATACCTCATAACTTTTCCACAGCGCATTCAGCAGAACAGCTGACAGATTAATAACAACAAGAATCTGAAAAGGTTCACCAAAACCCAAAAAGGAAAAAATAGATATGGCAGCCAAATACACGGTCGCAACAACACACACGGGTTGCCAGGAGGACTATCAATTCCGCCGGAACACGAGTGAAAGCGACGCCTCATTATTGCGGAACAGCGCCCCAACGTAGGCCACCGCCCACATACTATACCCCGAGATACGTGTGTACGCTCTATCCTGAGCCAGCCGGGCAACTATGTATATATACATATATCTAAATATATATATATATATATATATATATATATATATATATAAATATATATATATATATATATATATATATATATATATATATATATATATATATATATATATATAGATATTTATATATATATATATATATATATATATATATATATATATATATATATATATATATATATATATATATATATAAATATATATACAGAACCACCACACAGACTATGATTACAGATTCCAACACCTACTTGCACGGTAATTATCACAACACAAAATTTCTTAACCTAACTTTAAACACTTCTTATCATTAACCCTATATTTATTTTCTCTTCCCAGCCATTCGATTCGAAGACCTACATTCACCAATATACTCAACTCAGACGCTAACCGACACACATATACTGTATCGTATAAACAGGAACACATTTACTTCTTTTATCTTATAAACCACATAGTAATCATTTCCCCGTTTCAGATTTTAACTCAGACCACCGTACTACTGGACCTCCACACCAGCGAAGCAGATTTGGGAGTAAGTTCTTCTATATGTATTGCTACAACCTAGAAGTTCCCTATACTGATCTTTCATTCACCTAATTACTAACCATACTACGGAGTCAGTTTACCACCTCATTTCTAACGGGCGCCCAACGTGAGCTACGCCCACAACTCCGAGACTAAGAGTCCTCCAGTAGGTACTAGAAGTTCCCCAAGGCCTTCACCAATTTATCCTATGGTTTTAATTCTTTCTAACCACTATTCGTAACATTTTTACATGATGCACCTTCGGAAGGTTTTATCTCTGACAAATCCGCGAATCTACATTCCCCCACTCCTTCGTGGAGGTGACGATTTTCCCCAGGAGTCTTCCCGGTGGCCATATTTTAAAGTATTTTTAAATAAATTAATTTTTACTAGCGTTACATTTTTCACTTTTAATTTTATTGTTTAAGAAAAGTGATCACTTGAACTTTATTTGCGAAACTACAGTTTTCCTCAGAACTCCTACTTTCCCCAAGTGAACAGAAATTTTGCTACCTCTCAAGAAAAGGTATACGAGTATAATAATATATAATAATCAATAATAATCAATAATCCTTTCATCCGCTAAAGGTATTTTATAAATCTAAACACCAAAAATATAAATAGATATTCCTACAGACAATTTATTATTAATTTAAAATATATACTCGTACATACATTAATTTTAAATATATATATATATACAAAAATATATTTATATATTTTTCAAACCATCCTATAATATTTCCTTCGTCAGCTAAAACTAACATTTTGGATACTCCATTCAATCTCAATGAATTTGAAACCAACTTAAAACACCTTACTAGCACTTCTCCAGGCTACGATAAAATCACTTACCCAAGCTCAAAAATTCTCCTTCTTTAAAAACTGTATACTGCATCTTTTCGACAAAATCTTGGAAAGTGGTATCATTCCTCAATCTAATAAAACCGCAGTCATTATACCAATCAGAAAGCCAAACAAAGATATTTCGGTATTAGACTCCTACCGTCCCACATTGGTTGAAATGACCGGTTTCAGCGGCAGAAAGTCCATTTTTTAAGTTATGTTTTTGTTAAAACTAAGAATTGCACTTTGTAGGAAACTATTTAGAATTCCCGAAAACGAAAAAATTATGACCAGGTGGCATCTCTGTTTTTATAACGAAGCTGTCAAAACAACTGTTATTTTTTCATGTTCGTTTTGTGTTGATTTACTTCAAAATAGTGAATTAGAAACATATTTTTTTAAAATAATAGTTGATATAACAACAAATATCTAAAAAAAGGAAATTACTTCTCAAGGTATGTATAACAATATGTTGGAATTATTTTCTAAATAAAAGTGTTGTGTTTGATGAAAATCTGCGTTAAAGTGTGTCGTGTTTGTAGTGACGTTTTGGTGGTGGCGTCTGTGTTTCTTGAAATAGAACCGTCTTCATTCGAGTTCATTCGCAAAGTTATTTGTATCTGTAGATATGTCAAGATGTGAGCTTTCATATCGTGAAAAAATCTTTTGCCCCAATTAACCCCAACTCATAATATAACTCATTTTAGGCACCATCAAAATCAACAATTCCGATATTGTAAGTTTTTGGTTAGAAAATAACCACAATGCAAGACGCGTTTTTGATTGGATATCTGCGAAATTTAATGGAAGTGGTGATGAAGACTGCAAAACATCTAAAATCTAATGGTAGTGGATCGACAAACGATGGCAATACCGCAAGGAGAGCATTTTCAAATCCTGAAGAGTTTGCGAATATAACAAACATTGACGTTGACCTTATAAAGCACTTGCAATTTCCTGTGAATATGAAATAAATCCCGAAAAGTTTAAAGATTTTTGTAATGCGACTGCTGGAATATATTTTAAAATATACGATTGGTACCCAATGTCCGCGACTGTACATAAAATTCTCGTACATTCTTCACAAATTTTACAAGCTTCAGTCGTACCTCTCGGCTGTGCAGGAGAAAATGCATCTGAAGCGAGGAACAAACTCTACAAAAAGGACCGCATTGAGCATGCTAGAAAGGATTCTAGAGAGCATAATTTAATGGATGTTTTCAACAGAGGAATGGACTATTCCGACCCTATTTTGTCCAGCATTTGTTTAACAAACCGCGCTTCGGCCCAGAAACGACTTCCTCTTCCAAGAGAAGTTTTATACCTTTTAAAGATTCCTAATATTCCTGAGAGTCAATGTCCTACACCAAGTAGTGCAGTAAAAGAAAATTCTTCAGATTCTGAAGATGAAGACTTTATACCTCATTTGGATATCGAACTAGATGCCGAAGAAACGTTAGAATATTTTGACGTAAGAGTTTATTTACAAATGTTAACATAACCATTTTTTTAATTTTACCTTATCTTTCTTTACAGTTTGAATAAGTATTGATAAACCGTCTGGATAGATGTTATATATAAACCTTTCAGAGAATATTGTTTAAGTTATTTAATGTATTTGAGTACAGAAATGAATTTGATAATATGATTTAATAAATATTAAAAAAAAGAAAAAAATTGGTTGGACAATATTTCGACGGACGGACATATAAATCGATATAACTCCCCTATATATCGATCCAACTAGCTGCTTTTTTCACTGTACACTTCTTTAACTGTCACTAATACATGTGCCAAATATTACAGCTCAAACTTCTTCCTGTGAATTACTGCCGCTGAAACAGGTCATTTCGACCAATGTGCGTCCTATGGGAGTAGGGATCCCCTGCATAAGCAAGCTATTAGAAAAAATGGTTTCTAAGCGTTTGATCAATTCAGTTTCAAACCAAATTCTAGTACAATTGACACCTTATATTATTTAGATCACCTGATATCAAAAAACTTATCTAATAAGAACCATATATCAATAGGTAGGTACGTAGGTAAGGCGGCCACCCGAAAAGGGCGCACTTAGGCCAACATTGAGCCTTTGTGATTCCGCATGAGACAACAGGTTCCATCCCTTTCAAAGGTCCAGCCATTTGGAGCTTTTAATGAAGCAGTTGATGGAGCTAATCTTTTTTTTGAGATATCTCCCAAGGAGTCCAAAAAGTAGTCGCCTAGGAAAGCGCGCCTCCTTCTGGACAAAGCTGGACACGTGCACAACAGGTGAGCAATGGACTCTTCCTCCTCCTCGTCCATGCAACTCCTGCAGAAGGCGTTAGAGGCGATCCCCAGCCTACACCCGTGTGTACCTAGATTCCAGTGTCCCGTTATGACGCTAATTACGGGGCCTATGCTTTGTCTATTTAGAGCCAGTAGGTCCTTAGAGCGCTTGACATTTATCTGTGGCCAGGTTTGTCTAGCTATTTTACATCCTGAAAGTTCAGACCAGCGCAAAGTGGTCCAAGACGCCAATCTAGCTGGAAAAAAGTAAATTTTTTTATGTTTCAAAGTTCACATAATTTGTTTGGTAATTGTTAGATAACTATCCACTGTGCATAACTGTATATCAGGTTTTTTATTTTTTGCTTATTTGCTTTGTTATGATGTTTTGAAAATGAACAATTGCATTGTCACTGTTGTTCTAGCAGCTTAGTCGATTGACAGCATCACCCTACGTCTCCACGGGCAATTTTTGATGGCATGCCATTGGCAATTTCAAGCAAATTGCCAATGGAGACTCCAAATTGCTTCAAGTTGGCTATTTATGTTATGAAATATGTTATGCCATAAATTGCCAACGTGCTGTGTGGCAATCAGTTGTCATTTTGCTTGTTTGACAGCCGTTTTTCATTTTTTCGTGATGCTCACAGTGGAAGCATCGTCGGACATTTTCGTTTTACCGCATCTATTAAATTAATAAAAACGCTGAAATGAATGGAGACTGTGCATTTGCAGTCTTTGTAATAAAGGATTCACCCAGAATTTCGGTTTCCTTCTTTTTTCCTCTTCATCGTATAAATAAAAAAATTTTTCAAGCGTGGGTACAGCGAACTAGATTGCTTGACGGCATTTTCAAAATGACAATGGCATAACATCGCAATGCCCACCATTAAAATATTGCCAACCATTGCAATCAAATTTGACAGATGTTATGCCATCAAAAATTGCCCGTGGAGACGTAGGGTAACATTTGAACTGATCGTAACATCAAAGAAGAGCAAATTTTGTCTTTATTTTTTTACACTACATTATGTCAGGTATGTTTAAGCTATATTATAAATAAATGTCAAATTTAATTGTTCTGTGTGCAAAATAATAGATAAGAGGAAATATGTGTTTTGTGTAGTAAAGATTTAGCATTTTATGGTTTTTAGAGTAACTTTTAAATAGGATTCCCATGGATTCCCGTGAAATGAATTGTGCCCTGTTGATCTGTGTAATGTCCACTTTAGATGAAAAAAAAATTAGCTGCAATTATTTACCGGTAAACTTTTTATATACATACATATATAGATAACATACCCATAACACGGAGAGAACTATATAATGTGTGGATTGCCGAAATGGAAAGCAAAGAAAGGGTAGAAGCTGTTATTAGTTATTTTCTTGCTAAGAGTGGGTTACAGAAAACTAAAACAGAAGATTATTGCAATAAAGTTAAGTTAGCTGTACGGAGATTAACGTATTCAATTAACGAAAGATGGATAAAAGCAAAAAGATCTAAGAAATATTTTGAAGACTCCAACAAAATTTGGTTAAGTGGAGTATTTGGTCTTCCTTCTGAAAACGTGATTAAAATTCCAGAGGATTTAGGGATCCAACCGTCAACGTCAAATTTTGGTAGACCTCGATTAGATTTTTCAGGTAAATCTGAAAAAGGGAAGCGTTTGGAAGTGTCGGCTTTAGTTAGTGGATGTTCACCTGAGAAACTAGTTTTCGCTGCTGGCGTTAGTCTTTATAAATCTGGCAAGAGGGATGCTGCCGCGATGCTAAAGAACATAAATGAATCTCCAACGAGACCAACTAAAATAAAAAAAATTGTTAATGCACAACCTAAGGAACCAGTACCATATACAGATGAAGAAGCATTACGTCTGTTTATCGATGGAAAATACAAAAAAACAAGTTATAATGCGATGCGTACTGGTGCTAAGATCCGTAACGCGGATATATACCCATCATATCATAGAATTTTGGAAGCTAAAGAAAAGTAATGGAATAAAGGTATCCGATGTAATAGCAGAAGTGACTCTGCAGGACTTAGTTGATCACACTGCATGTAGAATTTTAATGTTACAAAAAGAGGTCATAGAGTAATTCAATTATACGGAATTGACTTTGATTTATAAATGGGGATGTGATGGTAGCAGTGGCCACTCAACCTATAAGCAAAACTTTAGTTCAAATGATTCCCGTAAAACAGATGAATACTTGTTTGCAATTTGCTTGGTACGTTTGCAGCTAAAGTACGATAACCATATCATATGGGAAAACCCACGTCCATCATCTACACGTTTTTGCAGGCCGATTAAACTGATTTTTGAAAAGGAAACCAAATCCTTGATTCAAGATGAAACTAATTACATACAAAATCAAATTAATGCAATAGTGTCAACAGCTTCCAACATTGAAGATAAAACAGTTATTGTTAAACATGTGTTTTATTTAACAATGATTGATGGCAAGGTTTTCTCAATTCTTAGCTATTCCTCTACTCAAAGATGTGGTATTTGTGGAGCAACGCCAACCATTATGAATAAACTGCACGAAATTAAAGCCTTGAATGTAAGGGCCAATCTTTACGAATATGGGTTATCGACATTGCATGCGTGGATAAGGTGCCTGGAATGTGTATTGCATATATCTTACAAAATTGAAATTAAAAAATGGCAAGCTCGTAGTGAGTCCGATAAAGCTTTACAGAAGAAAAGATGAAATAATAAAGATGAATTAATAATTTAATTTAATAACTTTAAACATTTATATTTTATCTAAGATTAATTTAATCAAAAGCCGATAGCCCTGGCAGCTAGTGCTTTCTTAATTATAATTTTAATTGTAATTAATAATAATAAAAATAATATATATATATATATATATATATATATATATATATATATATATATATATATATATATATATATATATATATATTTATTTATTTATTTATTTATTTATTCATACTTGTGTTAAAATTAAAATTTTAATACAATAAGACTTACAGCTATGACATCTATGGTCTTAAGCTAGTTAATTTTATATATAAGTTAAGAACAAACACATTGAAATATTCAGGTATCCAACTCATTAGCAAACGTGTACCAAAATCTGCTGACGCTATGTCTACGGTACTTCCGTGGGAGCAGTGATAAAAACACCTTCCACGCTTGCATCAAATAACCAACATAAGCAGAGCACCACAACAGTGATAACGGCAATAAAAATAACTAATACAAACACAGCTTGAGGTTAGCATTAAGGTATTAATGAAATGTTAAGTCAGTCTAAGTTTTGGATTCAATTAAATAACACGAAAGACATCAGAGTTCTCTCTGATGTGCTTTTTAAAAAAACTAAATAAATACAATTTAGTTTAACTTATATGTTAGATTTCTTTATAGGTGTTAGAGTACTTAAGGTAATTTATCAGCATCTTTAAGTCTTTATCGGTAGGGTTGTTAAGTAGGGTTGTTAGTTTGATGTTTGGAAGTGATTTTCTGTAGATGTTAAAGTATGTATGTACAATTGTTTAATATGTGTTCGACGTTCATGTTGGGTAGGTTGCAGAATTTGCATATGTTGTTTGTTTTATTGATAATGTATTCATTGGTCAGTTTTGTGTGTCCAAGTCGGAGTCGTACGAGTTTTATTGAGTCTTTTCTGTTTATGTTGGTGTTATTAACAGTTTTAAAATGTTCATAGATAGGTATTTTTGATTTATTAATTTTTTTGTACCAGTCATTAGTAGTTTGGAATAGATCTTTGGCTTTTTTCCGGTGAATGGTTTTTATGAATTTTAGGATGTCTGATGATAATATATTTTGTGTAGTCGTTAGTGGGGCACATGTGGCATTTTTGGCAACTTTGTCCGCTAATTCGTTGCCTTTTATATTGACATGTCCGGGGATCCAAATGAGTCTGATTGTGGATTTATGCTTGATTAATATGTTTTTTATATCGTCTATGTAATGGTTGCTGTTTACTGGGTTAGTAATTGCGTCTAAGACAGAGAGAGAATCTGAGCAGATCGCGATTTTCCTTCTCTTTGTGTTTGCGTATTTAGTCGCTTCGTGAATGGCTATTAGCTCAGCTCCAAAACTTGTGCTGTAATGTGGTAGGTGTGCTGTTTGAATGGTTTTGTTTTCTTCCACGATACTATAGCCTGTAAGGTCGTTTTGTTTTGAACCATCAGTGTATATAAACTTAAAGGAGTATAGCTCTGCTTTTAATTTAAGAAAGTTCTGTATATAGATTTCATTTGGTGTATTATTTTTTTTATGTTGTCGTAGGTCAGTATTGACTGAGTTATGAGGAAGTTGCCAGCTAGGAAATACTAAATATTTCTTGTGTACTTTTGTGATTATGGGTACTTCGATGTTTTGGGCGGTCTTAATCACTTTATTTATTGTGGATGGTATTTGTTGGAGTTTTTTAGATTTAAGGATTTGGGCACATAGGGTTGGGAGTGGGGAGTGGTCGTTGATTATAACTGATTTAATAAGCTTAGAGGTGATTAGGTCCCGGGCAAAGGATATTGGTGTAATTTTAGCTTCATACAGGAGGTTGGGAACAGGGGTTGTTCTGAATGCACCTAGTGCAATCCTCGTAGCGGAATTTATGGTAGTGTTTAATTTATTTATGGTTGATTTTGGTGCATACCCAAATAAGTAAAGACCATAGTTAATTTTAGATAAGAGGAGGGATTTTGTTATTGAAATTAGTGATGCTGTATTGCAGTTGAATTTTTTGCTTGAAAGGCATTTGATTATATTGAGTGGTTTGATTAATGAGTCTATTAATTGATTAATATGTGTTTCCCATCGATATCTTTTGTTCAGTGTAATCCCAAGTATCTTTAAATTGTCAACTTTGATTATATTTATGTTGTTGCATATGATGCTTGAGGAGCAATTGTGTTTTCTACAGATGTGAATTTGCTTGCATTTTTGTAGCGATAATGCAGCTCCTGAATATGCGCACCAATCCGAAATTTTGTTGTAGATGGGATCGAAATTGTAGGGGGTGTTTTTGTTTCTATTTAGTTTTTTAATTAGTAAGTAGTCATCAGCGAATGCGAGAAAGTCAATTTCTTTGTGTAGTGATAAGGTGTTGCTTAGCTTGTTATAGGCTATCAGAAATAGGATTACGGAGAGGGGGGAACCTTGGGGAATGCCATTTTGGAGAGAAAAGCTTTGAGAAAATTGGGATTCGATTTTTACTTTGATGTTCCTATTTGTCATATAGTTTTTTATATAATTATAAATGTTGGGGCCGATTTTCCACAAGTTAAGTTGATATAAAATAGCATGTACTCCAATTTTATCAAATGCTTTAGCAAAATCAAGTGAGATGAGGGATATGTGTTTTTTGTAAGAGAGGGAATGGGTGATCTGATGATCAAGGTAAACCAGAAAATCAGACATTGATTTACCTTTTTTGAATCCTAATTGATGGCTATTGAGAAGTTTCTTATTTGATACAAACCACCAAAGCCTGTTGGCAATGATTTTATCTAGTACTTTGGAGCAGCAAGGGTTAAGTGAGATTGGACGATATGATGCTAACATGGTTTTGTCTGAGTTAGGTTTAGGTATAGGGATAATGAGACTATTTTTATACATTTGAGGGATAAAACCAGAAAATATTTTAATATATAAGTCAGTAAGTCGAATTTTTACTGCAAAGGGTGGGTGTTTAATCATTGGGTAGGATATTCGATCTATTCCGGGAGTTTTGCCTTTTAGTTGGTTTATTGCCATGTTTAGTTCGATTGGATTGATTTTATCGTCAATAATTAAGGCTGATTTGCTCGGACTAGGTAACCTACTTCTGGATAGGGAGTTTATTTTGTTTAAGAGGAAGGTAGGAGAGAATGAATTATCGTGTGCTTCTTTGGACCATGTTTCTGCAAGTGTATTGGCTATTATGGAGATATTTGTGATCGAATTTTGGTTAGGTTGGGGTAAGCTAATTGAATGGAGGTATAGGTTTTAAGCCCACAGAATGTGCGAATTGTTGACCAAATTTTTCCTGAAGGTGTAAAAGGATTGGTGTTTGAGGTGAAGTTAAGTATTGAGGTTGATTTAGATAATTTTATTTCGCGCTTAAGTATCGCGTTTGCTTTCTTGAATTTTATGATATTATCAAGTGATATGTTTCTGGTTAGGCTATTTCGAAGTTTGTTTCTTTCTTTTTTTAAGTCTTCTAATTTATTATTCCACCAGGGGACTGTTGTTCTTCGCTTAGGTCTAGATTGAGGAATGGATTCGTTAGCGCTTTGAATTATTATTTTTTGAATATTAGCAGTTTCTTTGTTTATGTTTATACTAACAGCTCTTTTTTCAGATAAGTGATTAGCTAGTATGCTGAATTTGTCCCAATTCGCTTTGCCTAAATTGAATCTGGGTCTACTTGTAGTTGGAATTGTTGTGAGATTGGGGAAGAGGGATATGAGGATAGGAAAGTGATCACTACCGCATAGATCGGATTCTATTTGCCAGTTGGTTTCTATTGCTAGGATAGGAGATGCAAGTGTAAGATCAATATGAGTTAGAGTGTTATGTGTTGTGAAGTTGGTTGGGGAGCCGTTGTTTAGGAGAGTCAGTGCCGATTGTGTGATAAATTTATCGATTTTTTTGCCTCTAGCATTGTTGTAATTAGAACCCCAACTGGTGTGCCAGCTATTGAAGTCACCTGTGATCAAGTGTGGTGATTGTGAGTTGTCAAAAAGATCGTGAAGATCTTTGACTTTGAAAGATTTTGTGGGTGGTAGGTATATTGAGCTAAGTAGGAATTTTTGTTTTGAAAAAATAAAAATATTTACTATGTCAAAAGTTGGTTGTGCTGTGTTGTATTGAATTATGTATGAGTATGGCTGCGCCGCCAAATGAATTTTGTGGGTGTAGAGATGTGTATAATTGGTAGTTAATGGGAGTAGGTATTATTTTGTCGTCTTTTAGGTGTGTTTCTTGTAGGGTAATGATTTGTGGTTTATGTTTTTTTAATAATATTTCTAGTTCATTATAATTGTTTTTGTAGCCTTTGATATTCCATTGAATAATTTTTAAAGATGCTGTCATTACTGTCAGATTTACAGAGTTTTTACAGATATTTATATATGTTAAATTATTTAAACAAATGGAAGAGTATTAAGTTGTTTCCATGTCAGGCTCAGAGCTGATTTCTTGTGTGTTGCGTTTATTGATTTGTTGTTGTCTGGACTGTTTCAGTTTTTCAAGGTTTTTTAGGTGTGTGAGTGTAAATTGAGAGAGTTCTGGTGAAGAAGTTTTATGAGTTTCTGGAGAGAGATTGTTTTGGGGAGAGTTTGGTTTGGTGTGAGCGGAATTGTTGTTTGTAAGAGAGCTTGTTGTTGGTATATTGTGTTTTTGAGTGTTTTCTATGTTGTTAGATTTGGGTGAATTGTATTTTTGCGTTATATATGTTTGAGGAGTGTCAGTTTTGTTAAAAGTTTTGTTGTTGGTTTGATTTTTTTCGAGTGTGGAAATTACTGTATTCTTGTCAATGATAGCGTTATTTATTGTTGCTGTTGTAGTTGTTTGTATTGTTTTGTTTTCTCTATTGAAGCTTTTGTTTTTAATGGCAACTGCTTCTTCTAATTTTTCGGTTAATGTATGATTCGTATTAATGTTTGTGTTGGATTCGTTAACTGAGTGTAATGCTTCTCGGAAAGTGCATTTCTTAATTGTTTTTACTTTGAGAATTTCTTGTCGTTTTTTGTAAGTTGGGCAGTTTTTATTGTTTGAACGATGCTCTTGTCTGCAGTTAATGCATTCGACTTTTGTGCAGGGAGTTGGGTCGTGTTCAGCTGTTGAACACACGAAACATTTCTTTTCATTTTTGCAGTGTTTTTTTGTATGCCCAATTAAGAAACAGTTTTTACATTGCATTGGTGATGGAATGTAAGGTTCGACCTTGACTTTGACCCACGCAACCTCTACTTCGTGTGGAATATCGTAGGTGTTGAAGGAGAGAATGTGGAGGGGGGTGTTTATTATTTTCCCGTCTTTTAATTTAGTTATTTTTTTGCATTCCGTCACTTGTTGTGTTTTTAAACCTTGGACAATTTCCATTTCAGTTAAATGTACAAGATGCTCAGAATATATGACTCCTTTCGATATATTTAAGGTCGGGTGCAGTGAAACTTCAATGTTACATAGGTTTGAGAGCTTGTTTGCTGTTAGGAAGCGATTTGCTTGTTGTTCATTTTTTGTCAGAATTAATAGGTGTCCTTCTCTTGTAAAAGTTGTTTGTAAATGTTGTACAGTAGTTATACTTTCTAATGCTTTGGCCACTGTAAAAATGTTAAACGACCGAATAGGTTTTACTTCGTCAGTGTTTTTTAGTAAAATGAATTTAGGGCAAACTTTATTTGTCACTTTTTTTACTGTTTTAATGATTGGAAAGTCATGATTATTGTTTAATTAAATTTTCTTTTTTTTGGACTTTCGTCTAGAATGGAGAAGTAGTTTTGGTCTCCTCCACCAGGATCGGATGCCATCATGGCTCGGTGCACGTTCAAATTTTAGTTGTGAGAACAAGTTTTCTGCTGAGTATATTTGGATACTGTTAAAAAAAAAAAAATTAATTAGCACTTGCGCGAGAAATAAGTCGACCGTACTCTAAGAGAGATGATTGGTAACTGATATATATATATATATATATATATATATATATATATATATATATATATATATATATATATATATATATATATATATATATATATATATATATATATATATATATATATATATATATATATATATATATATATATATATATATATATATATATATATATATATATATATATATATATATATATATATATATATATATATATATATATATATATATATATATATATATATATATATATATATATATATATATATATATATATATATATATATATATATATATATATATATATATATATATATATATATGTACTAGCTGACCCGGCGAACTTCGTACCGCCTAACAGTCGATTCTTTAATATGTTTTTTTAAAGTTAATAAGTCAATAATTACATGATGTGAAAATTTAAAAATTATAAAACACTCAAAATTCTTTCAATAGTCACTAAAAATTCAGAATGAAAATCACAATTTCAGATTTGTTATTATGATACCTACTTATTATATTTGATTTTATTTGTACTTATTCTAAATTAAGTTTCATTTTTATTGTAGTACTTTATGGTACACGATATTTTTTGTTTGATTGCCTGGCGCGTAAACAAACAGAGCAGATGGTTTTCCAACACGGGAACAGGCAACATATAATTGACCATGCGAGAAATATGGGTTTTCTAAATTAATACCACAAACACTTAATGACTGCCCCTGGGATTTGTTTATAGTCATAGCGAAAGCAAGCCGTACTGGAAACTGCAGTCGTTTAAATTCGAATGGTACGTCAGTCGGAATCATTGGGATGCGGGGTATCAAAACGTCTTCTCCTTTATACTCTCCTTTCAATATGATTGCTTCTATTACGTTATCCATTAATTTTTTTTATCGCTAATCGTGTGCCGTTAGAAAGTCGCGGTTGGTTAATATTTCGCAACATTATAACTGCAGATCCAACTTTTAATTGAAGATTGTGAAGCGGCAATCCTGGCAAATCTAGTGAGTTTAAAAATTCCGGTGGATAGTTCACGACATCATCTTCATTAGTTGCCGTATCAACTGATTTATATGTCCTCATTTCGCCAGGAATGTCATCTTGAATTTTGAAATTTAATTCATTTACATCAGTGTTTTTGGCAGCCAGTATAGCTCGTTCGCTCAACCAATCATGGAATAAGTAATTTTGAGCAACATTTGGAAACACTTTTTGAATGAGTTCAGCTTTTGATTACGTTAACTGACAATAACTCTCAGGAAAGGTGATGCAGCCAGTCAGCACGTCTATAGGAAATTTGCCGTTACCAATATCAATGAGTTGTTTAGAGAATATCGTCACACATATTATCTTTGTATTTTATCCACAAATCAATTGGTTTTGATGGGAAGCATGTACATATGATAATGGAAAACAATGTTCGTATTTGATGAGCTTGTGATGAAATTACAGCATCATTGAGAGTTTGATCCCAATGTGCATCGTTTTCTAACAGTTGCAAACGATGACAGGCTTCTCTGTAAGATCCACACAATTCACCATCAACTGTTCGCAAATGTTGGAATGATGTTGGGCCACGCACATTGACTAATAGCAGCCGTAAATAAAAACATTCATCGTTGCTTGGATGAACGGAATAAATTCGACCTATTGCAATATACACCTGTGTATCCTGGAACTGGTTTTCCTTGTTTCCTTCGCATAAATTTCTTTGTTGATTTATTCCAGGTATAATATTTTGGCATTTCAGAATATAGCAGTGTTTGTGCGAAATGATCATTTTGGCAAAACTGGTTAAGGTAGTAGATGGTGGCTGGTGAGCTCTCTGTACTGCATTCTGAGCTGTGAAATGCACTCTTTGTCCATTTTCTAAGTGCACGGCTAAGTGAACAACTGTGGGGTGTCTTTCATGAATTGGAAAAGAAAAAATTCTCCAAAATGCTTCATTGCTGCTAACATAGCGGCCCATTTGGTATTGGGTTACTTCATCATTTGAATTATCTGCACCAAATCCAATCACAGCCATATCACTTCCTTTGGTTACATATTTACATATGTACTTGATAGATTTTACTGAATGGCAAGATTCAACATTGATATGTGCTTTGAAAGTTTTTGATAAGATCGGTGAATGTGGAACAATCCAACGATTATCTATTTCAATATCTTGTTGCTTTACTTTGACAATTGTTGATCTTCCACTGTCTGCTAGTGATCGCCGACGATAGAGTGGATAACCATAATTTCCAGTAATTGTTTCCGATATTAATGTCCGTGGATAGCGCTTTGAACATTTACCATCTACCATACACGGTGCATTTTGATTAAGTGTTCCACATGGACCATGAATCATGTTTTTGATAACTACCTCATGCAAGCCAGGATCTACTTGTTCATTAGGGATTTCAGCTGATATGACTTCATCAACTTCATTTGTCCTAATTTTTTCAACCAACCAAATGAAAATGTGTGCATGCGGCAATCCACGTTTCTGCCACTCTACAGAATACATGTGGGAAAGCAACCTGACGGAATGACGGACAAACAGGTGGCAACTACAGAACGTTTGACAAGAAGTGGACTAAATTACTAAAGTGACAACACTGTTTTGGTATGACAGAGACCGGACGTTGACACTTAACGAAAAAGAGCAGAAAAAGAGTCGTTGTGCGTCGCTCGAAAGTAAAAGATGTAAAAATAGCCATTAAGCTTATATTTCACAAACTAATATTTTAATAAGTGTGAATATTTAAGAACAATTGAATTTTAATAAAACATTACTTTAAACTATTAAACAATTGGGTTTATTTGTTCGGAGTCCTACAAGTGGTGTCAGAAGTGGGATGCAGGCTCAGTGAGTGCAAACAAAATTGTTGCAAAGTGAAGAAAATTAACAAAAGTTAATAGAAAACTAAACTGAAGTGCTGCAAAAAACTGCATGTGAAAAGTGGTTAAAAATACATGTAAAATTGTTGGAAAACAATTTGAGAAACAGTACTGTACGCGATAATTCTCGCCACCAAGCAGAAACGTACAGCCGAATGGGTTTTCAATTGCGCAGCGGCAGCGAGGGGCGGTTGAAGGTCTAGTCTCCAACCTAGAACTTCAACCAAATTTGAAATTGTGCGGCAGCAACAACAAGAGTGTGAGTGCATGTAAATTTCACAAGGGACTTCGAGCGACATACGAATGCAGGTTGCAACAACAACGAGCATAGCGACAACGAAAAGACTGCAGCGAGGGATGATTGTGTGCGCAAAGAGCGGCGACAAAGCTAAGTGCGCAGCGACAAAGAAAAGTTTGCACAACATTAAAAGTGCGTGAGTGTAAAAACACAGAGGAGAAAATGATGCTGAGAGCAGTTTAAAATTTGAATAGACAGAGCAGTTGCAAGCGACGCAAATTTATGTGTTCAACGGAAGAAAATTCTAACAAGGAAGACAGCAGTGGAGAGTTTTAGCGGAGATTCATGAGCAGCGACTGAAGCAGAGAGCGGATATCGTGAGAGGCGGCGTGAAGAATGTAAAACTGGTGCTGTGCGGTGTTAAACAGATGAGTAAAGTTTTGTAGTTAGATATTTGTATTTTGGTTTGAACAATAGAGTGACCAGGCGATCATTTTTACTGTGTGAACAAAATAAGATTTTGTTTTGAATAAAAGCTGTCAATTTAGTGGTAATTATTATTTTAAAAAATTAAAGTGACCAGATGGTTAATTTCGAATACTTTTAAGAAGTGGAAAAGAAATATTTTCGAGTAAATTTGCATAATTTTGTTATGGTTGGAAAAATTTTGAAAACAATTTTGATTGAATAAAAAGTTTGAAGAGCAGCTTATTGAAATATTTAACTTCATTTAAAATTTCATGCACAGAAAATAATTTTACTTTAATTAATAGCTTATTGAAATATTTAACTTCATTTAAATTTCATGCACAGAAAATAATTTTATTTTAAGGTTTTAAAAATATAATTATTAATATTATTGAAAGTCCAGGGTCTTTATTTTCAGTATATTGACTTTATTATAAATTGAAATTTAATTTTATTTGTAATCGACATGGACAGTGAACAGATTCTTAGGTTGACGGTTGATAAGTTGAAGGACGAACTACGAACAGTGGGGTTATTAACGACAGGTAGAAAAGCGACATTACAGGATAGGTTGCTGGAACACTTCGGCTTGAATGTAAGTGAGGCTGAAGATTCCGACTACAATGATGCCGCGAGCCAACGGAGTCTGGTTGTACGCGCAGCGAATGTGGAGCGGTCGGCGTTCACTCTTCGGGACATAGAGGATTCCATGACTTCATTCTCGGGATCCGGTCAACCAAGTTTGGAACAATGGCTAGAAATATTTGAAGAAAATGCTGAGGCAGTATGCTGGAGTAACCTGCAAAAATTTATTTATGCAAAACAGTTGCTTAAGGGTGGCGCAAAAATATTTGTTCGGAGCCAAAGCGGCATTAACAGCTGGAGCTCGCTGAAGCAAGCCCTACGCAAGGAGTTTAGAACAACATTTTCTTCAATCGAAATCCACCGTCTGTTGCGAAATCGTCGAAAGCGCCAAGGAGAAGACTTTCGTGAATACCTTTATAGCTTGATGGAAATCGGCAAGCCTATAAATTTAGACGATTCAAGTCTCATAGAATACTTCATTGATGGTATTCCGGACGCAAAATCAAACAAGAGTAATTTGTACCAGGCGAAGACTGTCGAAGATTTGAAAGAGCAAATCAAGGTTTATGAAAAACTAAGGACAAGTAAACCGCAGTACAGTATTGAGAGCCAGGCCCAACCACCGTCATCAAACAAGGTTTCGCCGAACTCAAGAGATGCAACGAAAAAGTGTTTCACTTGTGGTGATGCAACGCATTTTGCAAGAAACTGTCCACGAAAGGTGATTAAGTGTTTCAAATGTGGTCAAGAAGGACACCGAGCAGCGGAATGCAAAGCAGCTGGAACATTTATAAAAACGGAAAAGAGCAAGGTTAACGTCATGAATAACGAAAGCATCGAAGTTAAACCAGAGAAGAAGTGCGGATTAATTTTTAAAAAACTTGTTTTGAATGGCTTTAATCTATTGGCACTAATAGATACTGGATCTGATTTGTGTTTGATGCGCTATGATACTCTCATAATGTTGGAGCTGGACGTAAAGTTGAGTGAAGAGAAACGGCGATTGGTAGGCATTGGTAACAGTGAGCTTACAACAATGGGCAGCTTTACCATGCTGATCGAGATTGATGATGTGTGGGTGAACACAACTTTCCATGTTACCAGGGAGCGAGATATATCCTACGCAGCAGTTATTGGAAACGATGTTTTACAGCAAGTGGATATTATAATGACAGAAGACGGTGCGGAATTCAAAAAGAAAGCGGTGCAGGTGAAAATGGAAGGACAATTGGGGTTGAATGTTGCAAAGGACAAGAAGGTGGTGGCTTTAGAGCCAAAGCGAAACGCAGGTGTGTGTGCAGATAAGACTCAAGAGACTTGTGATGGTGCGAACATGCACAGGGCAGTGACTGGAGAGTCAGGGGAAGAATACTCGAGGAAGCCTTGTGGTGCATGCGCATGCTGGAACGTGGTTGGAGAGCCAGGGGAAGAACACTCGAGGGAAAGTGAGAGTCAAGCTGCTGAACTTTTAGAAGGGTTTCGAGATTTGTGCCTTGTAGCTGGTTTGAAGGAAAACGATGTTGATTTGTCCCATCTTGATAAGATGCACGCTAACGAAGTAAAAAGTATGGTTGAAACATACTGTCCCGCACAGAATATCTCATCGCCAGTTGAAATGAAAATTATTCTAACAGACGATATTCCTGTTTATGAAAGGCCAAGACGAATGTCGTTCGCTGACAGGTGTACAGTTGACGAGCAGGTGGCACAGTGGCTTGAGGAAGGGATTATCAAGCCAAGCACCTCAGAATACGCATCGCCGATAGTTTTGGTGTCCAAGAAAGATGGAGGGAAAAGGCTTTGCTGTGACTATCGACGTCTTAATCAGAAGATCGTCAGGGACAATTTCCCTATGCCATTGATAGACGATGTTATCGAGCGGTTGCAAGGAGCGAATATGTTTTCAACACTGGACCTGGAAAACGGTTTCTTTCATGTTCCCGTCGAGGCCAACTCAAGAAAGTTTACCTCCTTTGTAACTTATAATGGCCAGTATGAGTTTCAATATGTGCCATTCGGAATTTCAAATTCGCCAGCAGTTTTCTCAAGGTTCATTGTCGCTGCCCTGAGAGATTTAATACAAAATGGAACAGTCGTAGTCTACATGGACGACTTGATAATTCCCTCAAAGGATGAAGTCGAAGGCGTTCAGAAGTTAAAGACGGTATTTAAGGCGGCAGCTGCTAACGGTTTGCGAATAAAGTGGCGAAAGTGTCAATTCCTAATGACAAAAGTTGAATTCTTGGGATATGTTATAGAGCACGGATCAATTAAACCATCGGACGAAAAAACGAAGGCGATAAAGAACTTTCCATTGCCGCACGATCGGAAATCGATGCAGCGTTTCCTCGGGTTGACGTCCTACTTCCGTAGATTCGTCGAAGGTTATGCAGTCATGGCGAAACCATTATCCGATTTGCTGAGGAAGAATGTTGACTTTTTGTTAAAAGACGAGCAGCTAGTGGCATTTAAGCAGTTAAAAACAGCGCTTATGAATGCACCGGTATTAAGGCTCTATGATCCCAAAGCGGTTACAGAAGTGCATACAGATGCTTGTATGCTTGGATATGGGGCAGTTTTGTTACAAAAGGATGTCGATGATCAACAGTTCCATCCAATCCAGTTCATGAGCCGCAAAACCAGACCCGAAGAGGAAAAGTACCACTCCTACGAGCTAGAGGTTCTAGCAATAATAAAGGCATTAAAGAAATGGCGAGTGTACTTGATGGGCATTAAATTCAAGATCGTGACGGATTGTAATGCGTTCACCATGACGATGAATAAACGAGATGTTCCACTAAGAGTATCTCGCTGGGCAATGTTTCTGCAGGACTTCAATTATGAGATCGAGCACCGGAGCGGTACGAAGATGAAGCATGTTGATGCCTTGAGCAGGGTTGCATGTCTCATGTTGGAAGATTCCCTTAGTCATCGCTTGAAACAGGCGCAGCTATCCGACGACTGGATTCGAGCAGTTCGCAAAGTCCTGGAACGAGATGAATACGACGATTTTTACATGAAACATGATGTACTTCATAAGAATCCCGACAAGGAACTTATTGTTGTCCCATCGCTCATGGAGGAAGAGATTATTAAAATGGCACATCAGCAAGGACATTTTTCCACCAAGAAAACCCAAGATGTCGTAGAAAAATCATTTTATATTCCGCAGTTGAGTCTAAAGGTTGCTAAAATTGTCAAGAGCTGCGTACAATGCATTGTGGTCGATAGTAAGTCTGGGAAAAGGGAAGGTTTCTTAAATCCCATAAACAAAGAGGATCAGCCGCTGGGAACATTCCATGTCGATCATGTGGGACCGATGGAAACGACTAACAAGTCGTATAACTACATTTTGGTGGTCGTTGACGCATTTTCAAAGTTTGTATGGTTGTACCCAACTAAGAATACTGGCGTCGAAGCTGTTGTTGAAAAACTGAGGAAGCAGGCAGCGATATTCGGCAACCCGAAACGGATAATATCGGACAGGGGTGCAGCGTTTACTTCCAATCTATTTAAAGATTATTGTGAAAATGAAGGTATTCAACATCTACTCATAGCTGCCGGGGTTCCACGCGGGAACGGACAAGTGGAGCGTATTCACAAGATTGTTGTACCCATGATATCGAAGCATTGCAGTGAGAGTCCCGATAAATGGTATAAACACATTGAAAAGGTACAGCAGTACATCAACAGCACTCCACCTCGCAGTACTAAAGTGTCACCCTTCAGGATAATGACAGGCTTAGATATGCGAATACCAGGGATACCAGATTTTCAAGAGCTTTTGAATGATGTTGCGATTGACGAACTTGACGGAGAACGTGAAAAGGTCAGAGAAGAGGCCCAAGAAAACATCTCTAGAATTCAACAGGAGAATCGCAGGACTTACAACGCAAATCGTAAAAAGGAGAAGATTTACAATGTGGACGAGCTCGTTGCCATCAAGCGAACACAGTTCGGTTCAGGGCTGAAGTTAAAGCCTAAATTCTTCGGACCCTACCGGGTAGCAAAAAAGATGGCACACGGAAGATACGAAGTTGTTAAGATTGGTGATCACGAAGGCCCAGGCCGAACCACAACGGTCGCCGAATTTATGAAAAAATGGGAACTTTCATTCGAGCCGAATGAGAATACAGGATGGCCGAATGTGGGAAAGCAACCTGACGGAATGACGGACAAACAGGTGGCAACTACAGAACGTTTGACAAGAAGTGGACTAAATTACTAAAGTGACAACACTGTTTTGGTATGACAGAGACCGGACGTTGACACTTAACGAAAAAGAGCAGAAAAAGAGTCGTTGTGCGTCGCTCGAAAGTAAAAGATGTAAAAATAGCCATTAAGCTTATATTTCACAAACTAATATTTTAATAAGTGTGAATATTTAAGAACAATTGAATTTTAATAAAACATTACTTTAAACTATTAAACAATTGGGTTTATTTGTTCGGAGTCCTACAAGTGGTGTCAGAAGTGGGATGCAGGCTCAGTGAGTGCAAACAAAATTGTTGCAAAGTGAAGAAAATTAACAAAAGTTAATAGAAAACTAAACTGAAGTGCTGCAAAAAACTGCATGTGAAAAGTGGTTAAAAATACATGTAAAATTGTTGGAAAACAATTTGAGAAACAGTACTGTACGCGATAATTCTCGCCACCAAGCAGAAACGTACAGCCGAATGGGTTTTCAATTGCGCAGCGGCAGCGAGGGGCGGTTGAAGGTCTAGTCTCCAACCTAGAACTTCAACCAAATTTGAAATTGTGCGGCAGCAACAACAAGAGTGTGAGTGCATGTAAATTTCACAAGGGACTTCGAGCGACATACGAATGCAGGTTGCAACAAAAACGAGCATAGCGACAACGAAAAGACTGCAGCGAGGGATGATTGTGTGCGCAAAGAGCGGCGACAAAGCTAAGTGCGCAGCGACAAAGAAAAGTTTGCACAACATTAAAAGTGCGTGAGTGTAAAAACACAGAGGAGAAAATGATGCTGAGAGCAGTTTAAAATTTGAATAGACAGAGCAGTTGCAAGCGACGCAAATTTATGTGTTCAACGGAAGAAAATTCTAACAAGGAAGACAGCAGTGGAGAGTTTTAGCGGAGATTCATGAGCAGCGACTGAAGCAGAGAGCGGATATCGTGAGAGGCGGCGTGAAGAATGTAAAACTGGTGCTGTGCGGTGTTAAACAGATGAGTAAAGTTTTGTAGTTAGATATTTGTATTTTGGTTTGAACAATAGAGTGACCAGGCGATCATTTTTACTGTGTGAACAAAATAAGATTTTGTTTTGAATAAAAGCTGTCAATTTAGTGGTAATTATTATTTTAAAAAATTAAAGTGACCAGATGGTTAATTTCGAATACTTTTAAGAAGTGGAAAAGAAATATTTTCGAGTAAATTTGCATAATTTTGTTATGGTTGGAAAAATTTTGAAAACAATTTTGATTGAATAAAAAGTTTGAAGAGCAGCTTATTGAAATATTTAACTTCATTTAAAATTTCATGCACAGAAAATAATTTTACTTTAATTAATAGCTTATTGAAATATTTAACTTCATTTAAATTTCATGCACAGAAAATAATTTTATTTTAAGGTTTTAAAAATATAATTATTAATATTATTGAAAGTCCAGGGTCTTTATTTTCAGTATATTGACTTTATTATAAATTGAAATTTAATTTTATTTGTAATCGACATGGACAGTGAACAGATTCTTAGGTTGACGGTTGATAAGTTGAAGGACGAACTACGAACAGTGGGGTTATCAACGACAGGTAGAAAAGCGACATTACAGGATAGGTTGCTGGAACACTTCGGCTTGAATGTAAGTGAGGCTGAAGATTCCGACTACAATGATGCCGCGAGCCAACGGAGTCTGGTTGTACGCGCAGCGAATGTGGAGCGGTCGGCGTTCACTCTTCGGGACATAGAGGATTCCATGACTTCATTCTCGGGATCCGGTCAACCAAGTTTGGAACAATGGCTAGAAATATTTGAAGAAAATGCTGAGGCAGTATGCTGGAGTAACCTGCAAAAATTTATTTATGCAAAACAGTTGCTTAAGGGTGGCGCAAAAATATTTGTTCGGAGCCAAAGCGGCATTAACAGCTGGAGCTCGCTGAAGCAAGCCCTACGCAAGGAGTTTAGAACAACATTTTCTTCAATCGAAATCCACCGTCTGTTGCGAAATCGTCGAAAGCGCCAAGGAGAAGACTTTCGTGAATACCTTTATAGCTTGATGGAAATCGGCAAGCCTATAAATTTAGACGATTCAAGTCTCATAGAATACTTCATTGATGGTATTCCGGACGCAAAATCAAACAAGAGTAATTTGTACCAGGCGAAGACTGTCGAAGATTTGAAAGAGCAAATCAAGGTTTATGAAAAACTAAGGACAAGTAAACCGCAGTACAGTATTGAGAGCCAGGCCCAACCACCGTCATCAAACAAGGTTTCGCCGAACTCAAGAGATGCAACGAAAAAGTGTTTCACTTGTGGTGATGCAACGCATTTTGCAAGAAACTGTCCACGAAAGGTGATTAAGTGTTTCAAATGTGGTCAAGAAGGACACCGAGCAGCGGAATGCAAAGCAGCTGGAACATTTATAAAAACGGAAAAGAGCAAGGTTAACGTCATGAATAACGAAAGCATCGAAGTTAAACCAGAGAAGAAGTGCGGATTAATTTTTAAAAAACTTGTTTTGAATGGCTTTAATCTATTGGCACTAATAGATACTGGATCTGATTTGTGTTTGATGCGCTATGATACTCTCATAATGTTGGAGCTGGACGTAAAGTTGAGTGAAGAGAAACGGCGATTGGTAGGCATTGGTAACAGTGAGCTTACAACAATGGGCAGCTTTACCATGCTGATCGAGATTGATGATGTGTGGGTGAACACAACTTTCCATGTTACCAGGGAGCGAGATATATCCTACGCAGCAGTTATTGGAAACGATGTTTTACAGCAAGTGGATATTATAATGACAGAAGACGGTGCGGAATTCAAAAAGAAAGCGGTGCAGGTGAAAATGGAAGGACAATTGGGGTTGAATGTTGCAAAGGACAAGAAGGTGGTGGCTTTAGAGCCAAAGCGAAACGCAGGTGTGTGTGCAGATAAGACTCAAGAGACTTGTGATGGTGCGAACATGCACAGGGCAGTGACTGGAGAGTCAGGGGAAGAATACTCGAGGAAGCCTTGTGGTGCATGCGCATGCTGGAACGTGGTTGGAGAGCCAGGGGAAGAACACTCGAGGGAAAGTGAGAGTCAAGCTGCTGAACTTTTAGAAGGGTTTCGAGATTTGTGCCTTGTAGCTGGTTTGAAGGAAAACGATGTTGATTTGTCCCATCTTGATAAGATGCACGCTAACGAAGTAAAAAGTATGGTTGAAACATACTGTCCCGCACAGAATATCTCATCGCCAGTTGAAATGAAAATTATTCTAACAGACGATATTCCTGTTTATGAAAGGCCAAGACGAATGTCGTTCGCTGACAGGTGTACAGTTGACGAGCAGGTGGCACAGTGGCTTGAGGAAGGGATTATCAAGCCAAGCACCTCAGAATACGCATCGCCGATAGTTTTGGTGTCCAAGAAAGATGGAGGGAAAAGGCTTTGCTGTGACTATCGACGGCTTAATCAGAAGATCGTCAGGGACAATTTCCCTATGCCATTGATAGACGATGTTATCGAGCGGTTGCAAGGAGCGAATATGTTTTCAACACTGGACCTGGAAAACGGTTTCTTTCATGTTCCCGTCGAGGCCAACTCAAGAAAGTTTACCTCCTTTGTAACTTATAATGGCCAGTATGAGTTTCAATATGTGCCATTCGGAATTTCAAATTCGCCAGCAGTTTTCTCAAGGTTCATTGTCGCTGCCCTGAGAGATTTAATACAAAATGGAACAGTCGTAGTCTACATGGACGACTTGATAATTCCCTCAAAGGATGAAGTCGAAGGCGTTCAGAAGTTAAAGACGGTATTTAAGGCGGCAGCTGCTAACGGTTTGCGAATAAAGTGGCGAAAGTGTCAATTCCTAATGACAAAAGTTGAATTCTTGGGATATGTTATAGAGCACGGATCAATTAAACCATCGGACGAAAAAACGAAGGCGATAAAGAACTTTCCATTGCCGCACGATCGGAAATCGATGCAGCGTTTCCTCGGGTTGACGTCCTACTTCCGTAGATTCGTCGAAGGTTATGCAGTCATGGCGAAACCATTATCCGATTTGCTGAGGAAGAATGTTGACTTTTTGTTAAAAGACGAGCAGCTAGTGGCATTTAAGCAGTTAAAAACAGCGCTTATGAATGCACCGGTATTAAGGCTCTATGATCCCAAAGCGGTTACAGAAGTGCATACAGATGCTTGTATGCTTGGATATGGGGCAGTTTTGTTACAAAAGGATGTCGATGATCAACAGTTCCATCCAATCCAGTTCATGACCCGCAAAACCAGACCCGAAGAGGAAAAGTACCACTCCTACGAGCTAGAGGTTCTAGCAATAATAAAGGCATTAAAGAAATGGCGAGTGTACTTGATGGGCATTAAATTCAAGATCGTGACGGATTGTAAGGCGTTCACCATGACGATGAATAAACGAGATGTTCCACTAAGAGTATCTCGCTGGGCAATGTTTCTGCAGGACTTCAATTATGAGATCGAGCACCGGAGCGGTACGAAGATGAAGCATGTTGATGCCTTGAGCAGGGTTGCATGTCTCATGTTGGAAGATTCCCTTAGTCATCGCTTGAAACAGGCGCAGCTATCCGACGACTGGATTCGAGCAGTTCGCAAAGTCCTGGAACGAGATGAATACGACGATTTTTACATGAAACATGATGTACTTCATAAGAATCCCGACAAGGAACTTATTGTTGTCCCATCGCTCATGGAGGAAGAGATTATTAAAATGGCACATCAGCAAGGACATTTTTCCACCAAGAAAACGCAAGATGTCGTAGAAAAATCATTTTATATTCCGCAGTTGAGTCTAAAGGTTGCTAAAATTGTCAAGAGCTGCGTACAATGCATTGTGGTCGATAGTAAGTCTGGGAAAAGGGAAGGTTTCTTAAATCCCATAAACAAAGAGGATCAGCCGCTGGGAACATTCCATGTCGATCATGTGGGACCGATGGAAACGACTAACAAGTCGTATAACTACATTTTGGTGGTCGTTGACGCATTTTCAAAGTTTGTATGGTTGTACCCAACTAAGAATACTGGCGTCGAAGCTGTTGTTGAAAAACTGAGGAAGCAGGCAGCGATATTCGGCAACCCGAAACGGATAATATCGGACAGGGGTGCAGCGTTTACTTCCAATCTATTTAAAGATTATTGTGAAAATGAAGGTATTCAACATCTACTCATAGCTGCCGGGGTTCCACGCGGGAACGGACAAGTGGAGCGTATTCACAAGATTGTTGTACCCATGATATCGAAGCATTGCAGTGAGAGTCCCGATAAATGGTATAAACACATTGAAAAGGTACAGCAGTACATCAACAGCACTCCACCTCGCAGTACTAAAGTGTCACCCTTCAGGATAATGACAGGCTTAGATATGCGAATACCAGGGATACCAGATTTTCAAGAGCTTTTGAATGATGTTGCGATTGACGAACTTGACGGAGAACGTGAAAAGGTCAGAGAAGAGGCCCAAGAAAACATCTCTAGAATTCAACAGGAGAATCGCAGGACTTACAACGCAAATCGTAAAAAGGAGAAGATTTACAATGTGGACGAGCTCGTTGCCATCAAGCGAACACAGTTCGGTTCAGGGCTGAAGTTAAAGCCTAAATTCTTCGGACCCTACCGGGTAGCAAAAAAGATGGCACACGGAAGATACGAAGTTGTTAAGATTGGTGATCACGAAGGCCCAGGCCGAACCACAACGGTCGCCGAATTTATGAAAAAATGGGAACTTTCATTCGAGCCGAATGAGAATACAGGATGGCCGAATGTGGGAAAGCAACCTGACGGAATGACGGACAAACAGGTGGCAACTACAGAACGTTTGACAAGAAGTGGACTAAATTACTAAAGTGACAACACTGTTTTGGTATGACAGAGACCGGACGTTGACACTTAACGAAAAAGAGCAGAAAAAGAGTCGTTGTGCGTCGCTCGAAAGTAAAAGATGTAAAAATAGCCATTAAGCTTATATTTCACAAACTAATATTTTAATAAGTGTGAATATTTAAGAACAATTGAATTTTAATAAAACATTACTTTAAACTATTAAACAATTGGGTTTATTTGTTCGGAGTCCTACATACATCCAGCAGCGTGTCTCACCAAACACACAATGTTTCACAATTGAATCCATTAAAGATTTCAACTTTTGTCTGAAGACTCTTGCTGTAATGTCATGACGATCAATAGGTGATTGGCCAGGGAATAACGCTTGTATAATTTCTATCCATTGTGGATTGCATGTGAATGTAATGAACAAATCTGCTGTGCCATAATGCCGAACATAGGACATGGCATCTTGAGCATATTCATGCATATGCCGAGGACTTCCAATGTAGGTTGCTGGAAGAATAGTCATCCGGCCAACATTTTCTGCATTTCCATCAGAATTAATTGCATCTCGAAGGTGAATATACTCTTCAGATCGAAGTTTGGTCTGATTCAACCTGATAATGTTAATCTCTCCGTTTCAATTTTTACATACATATCAACAACATATCTGTGACATAATCGCCGGCATTTCAAAATGTGATTGTCTTCATTTTCTCTGATCATTAGGCGGTATGAATAATAGTTCATTGAAGTAACTTTTTTGTTGATTTCAGAACCTGTAAATTTTTTTTTTATTATAATGATGACAGTTGAATAACAAATTAAACTATTTAGTAGGTGATATCGTAACATCTCATAAACTAATATTTCAATTACCTGTAATGGGATTTATCATCTTGATTGAGAAATCATAGCCATCTTCACCTTGCCAAAATATAATGGGATATTGCAGTGCATCATATGAGCGATGTGTTTCCTTAATACGTTGTAATTGATTATTTCGACGATGTAAAACAATATCACGTGACTCCAAATTTTCTCCAACTACAACAATGGCAACTTCGTCGAGGTGCATTAAACCGTCCTGCATGTTGGCCCACAGGAGTTTTATCTGCTCTGATAACAATTTTGTGATCATCAGATGGCATCATATCCATTGCACTTTTAACTAATATAATCAATTGATTGTGTTCGTGAAATAAGTTTTGTAATTGTTCAACTATTGACCTTTTCACTGAATTGTTATTTGCGCAACGTAGATTGATTTCTTGTGGAGAATTGCCCATAAAATAAATTTGCAAAACTTGTAGTCGCTATCTGGCACTGGTAACAAAGAACCTGCTCTGTGATATATTTGACCTTGTATCTGTAAAGGGAAAAAATGTATTGTGAAAATGTATATGGGCTATAATAGTTATGATTAATAAATACACAACTGCAAATACTATTACACACCTTAAAAGTTGGCATGAAATTTCCCCGAACTACTTTTATTGCTCCAAATGAAGTCATTTGAAAGCAGTCGTTGTATTGTTGAATATTCTTTAAAAAGTGTATGGAATCTGTTCCTATTCCTAAAACCAATGAGTACAATGGCTCTGGAGGTGGAAGCAATGGTATCAATTTCACCTTTCCATTTGCGCAACACAATCCATTGGCTTCATTATTGTATTTCAATGCCTTACAATATTGGCAAACTGAGTTTATAGGTCCAATAGCAACACAGTTGTAGGCACTGTAATCAATTGACACATCGTAACAGAAAGCAGCTCGATTCAAACTTCACCATTCACCATTATTAGTCGAATGTCGCGCTTCACGGGTCTGTCTTAACCGAATTCTTTCACGTTCATTGCGATCTTCACGTTCCTGGGCAGTACGATTTGATTGATAATTACTTTGATTCGTTGCATTTCGGGTTCTTCTGCCTAAATTTGTCCGTCGCCTTATAGGAGGCATATTTAGTAAGTCACAAACACACACAAAATACATCAGGGGCTGATGCTGAACTTATTACTTTGGTTGTTGAGATCAAACGGACGCGAGCCAAACTTCTGGATTTTAGATGTAACCTTTAGTTGCCCTTGTCGTTTGTTTATCGATCCAGCCAATTGTTTTTGCCATGGGTGCACTTTAACGTAAGTGGCAGTGCTGTCAAAGTTTATGTCTCAGGGTTGTACAAATATAAATACTAATACTCAGCTTACTCATACTTCAGATATATATTATATGCGGTACACCCCGTGGTCATATATTTTGTTTCGAATTGCATTCTAAAAATTATGTGTATATATATAAAAGTTTTATGGAGTATCCAAAATAAATATTTTAGAGCATGATATTTTACACTTTTTTGTATAGAATTCTCACATTTGTAAGTTTGCAATGCGCCGCTTGCATTAAAAAAAAAATCTTTATCAAATGCATATTCTAGCAGTTCGTTCAACAACCAAGACCATATTATGTTTGCAATGCGCCACCTGCATTTAACAAAAATCTTTATCAAATACACATTATAGCACTTCGTTCAACAACCAAGTTCATATTATGTACTAAAAGTGTCACCCGGTTACAAAGATCAAAAATTATATTGATATTGAAAATATCATATTGATCATACTTTTCGCACCACAAACCAATTGTTACAGGCACTTTTTCTAATTTTTCTCTCCGTAAGAACCATCCTCGTACTTCAAGGAATATTCTAGAAAAAGAGAATTAGCGAAATCGGTCCAACCGTTCTCTAGTTTTGCGCGTTAGCAACACATTCAGCGACTCATTTTTATATTATAGATATATATATATATGTATATATATATATATATATATATATATATATATATATATATATTTATATATATATATATATATATATATATATATATATATATATATATATATGTATATATATATATATATATATATATATATATATATATATATATATATATATATATGTATATATATATATATATATATATATATATATATATATATATATATATGTCTATATATATATATAAATATATACGAGGGCGGATTGATATTGAAGCTACCTAGCGCTAGGTGGCAGCACAAACACAAAAACTTTTTTTTTAGAAATTGCGATCTGTCAAACGTCAGCTGTTAAAATTTCACCCAAATTCATCGATTAGTTTATTTGTTGTAGTCATTTCAAGTAAGCAACTTTTGTGTTTCTTGAAAAATGGAAAACAGCGAATTTCGTGCAGTGATTAAACACTATTATTTGAAAGGAAAAACGGCGAAAGAGACAAAAGAAAAGCTCGATAAACATTACGGTGAGTCTGCTCCGTCAGATTACATGGTAAAATATTGGATTGCTGAATTTAATCGCGGCCGAACAAGCACTGCAACAATACCATCAACAGGAAGGCCAAAAGACGTAGTTACTGAAGAAAATATCAAGAAAATCCTCGATATCGTTATGAATGATCGCCGAGTCAAGATGCGTGAGATTGTTGAAATGGTAAACATATCATATGAACGTGTGTTCAACATTTTGCATGAACATTTGCATATGAAAAAGCTATCGGCAAGATGGGTGCCGCGTTTGCTCAGTGTCGAACAAAAACGAGTTCGACAGACGACTTCACAGCGGTGTTTGGACATGATAAAGCGTAATCCTGTTGATTTTTGGCGTCGATTAATAACTGTTGATGAAACGTGGGTCCACCACTACACACCTGAAACCAAAAATCAATCGAAACAATGGGTGGAAGGTGGTGGAAGTGCTCCGAAGAAGGCGAAGGCAGTGAAATCGGCTGGCAATGTTATGGCCACTGCATTTTGGGATGCACACGGAATATTGCTCATCGATTATCTTGAAAAAGGATCCACAATCACAGGAAAGTATTATCGTGCATTATTGGATCAATTGATTGATGCAATCAAGGAAAAACGACCACATTTAAAGAAGAAAAAAATGCTCTTTCTTCAAGACAACGCACCGGTCCACACAGCATTAGATACGATGCTAAAATTACGTGAAATACACTTCGAATTGGTTAATCATCCACCTTATAGTCCAGATTTAGCTCCTAGTGACTTTTTCCTGTTTCCAAACTTGAAAAAATGTCTCGCAGGAAAAAGATTCATCTCAAACGAAGAAGTGAATACCGAAACTAACGCGTATTTTGAGGGGTTCTCGAAATCGTATTATTCAGATGGTATAAAAAAGTTGGAATATCGTCTTACTAAGTGTGTCGAAGTAAAAGGAGACTATGTTGAGAAATAAATGGTTTTTGAAAAAAAAAATGTTTTTTTCCTACTTAGGTAGCTTCAATATCAGTCCGCCCTCGTATATATATATATATATATATATATATATATATATATATATATATATATATATATATATATATATATATATATATATATATACTCGTATATATAAATATCCCACTCAGAAACAGCCAAAGCAACAGCTGTACTAAGTAGGTCAACAACCTACCTATAATCCACCATTGACACACATTACCATTTCCTACTCTCATCCTCCCATCCGGACGTGTTCTGTTTTGCTTTCGAGTAGTAAAACCATATCGGACATGATGGGCTCTTTAGTAACAGGTTAGTTGTAAATAAGCAACCCCCGACGAGGAGCGGCAGGAATCTGAGGATGCGGTGGAAAAGCTGGTAAGTCCGAGTTGACACCGCCTCTTTTGAAGTATGTGTCCCCTTCAGTTTGCACACCCGTTGTGAACATAAAAATCCAAGAGGAACGCACGGAATGAGCGGTTTCACTGGTCAGCGTTTGTTCTCCATATTAGACGCGGCTGTTTAAAACACTAATGATCAGAATACAATGTAGAGATGTGGACATGATCACTATCCCCGAGGAGATTTGCGAGGCCTTGAAGGAATACACAATATGCGAACACAGAAAGCGTATATCGATCTTCCCGAAAATGATGCCAAAAAATTACTGACTTCGCGTAATATCCAAATCGGATGGGTAAGAATTCGGGAGACAGTATAATTCAAGCGTTGCTGTAATGAACCCATAGATAAAAAAGACATGTGTCGAAAGTGCGGAGAAAGCGGACACCTGGCATCAAACTGTAAGAATAAAGAGAGGTGCGCTCATGCAGCTAGCAGCTGTCCTGTATATCAGAAAGCGAGAAAAGATAGCGGACAATCACCCCAATTCTCAATAATTTTCCGCAGTGAATTTTTCACTTTCCGCATATTCTAAACAATTGCCATATGCGATTTTTCACATTTCAAATTTCGATCTTGCGAAAAAATCCGCAAATGAATTCCGCATCCGCAATCCACGATTTTAAACAACATACTCGTAAATTCGGGGAAATTTTTCACATTTCACTTAATTTTGCTCGCCAACATTTTTGATGTGAAATTAGTGGAATCTTGTGGGTATTTTATAAAAATTTCTGAATAATGCAATTTTTTCAATAAAATAGGGTTAAAAATTAAGTTTGATGAATTAAAATAGTGTTTGTTAGTCTATGAATTTTTTTTAGGAAAATTAAAAAAAATCTTTTTTAAAAATTTGGAATTTTTTTTGCGCGCAAGCACAACAAAAATGTAAGTTTTTAATGCACAAGGTATGTTATATTTGTAAATTGTGAATGCTTTTTTAAGGACGAAGATAACCAACAAACTCCAGATTGAAAGTCTATTGGAAATAATGATTGCAAACCGCGACATTGCCAGTGCCTTCCACAAGAGGTCAAAGGAGGAGGTATCCAAGTTCTGGGTTGAAGAAATACGGAAATTAAATAGTGTTGGTCCGCCCCTTAAATAAGTGGTCGAATGGAAAAAGGTAGCTATATTAATTAATTAGAACATAAAGAACTAACCCAAATTATTTTTAATATTAAATAAAATCTAGGTGTGGGCTGACCAAAAGCGATATATTCGTAAGAAGATTGCTCCTAATGTAGAAAATAATAGGGTAGTTGCGGAAAAAAATTCGGCTACGACAGTGCACCACGAAATGAGAAGAGTTATATGGATAAAGAAAACCACGAATCTTTTGCTGAACTTTTAAAAACAACTTCTCCACTTTTTACTTTGCTAGAGGACAGTTTCGATAGCAATCAAGAGCTCCCAACCAGAACTTCACAAAAGAGGAGAAATCCAACCCCCCTTTTGCCAACAAAACAATTTTATGCTTCGCAAATACTTGAAAAAGTATACAATAGGAAATGTGCCGCAAAATGAGCGAAGTGATCACTTAGATAAATATGGAACAGTAGAGCTTAAAGAAATGGGTACCAACACCAAAAAAAAATATATATAGAAGCCTTGATCGCATCTATGATCAGACTAAGCGCCACAATTTGGAGATGAAGAAGTTGAGGAAACGTGAAGTGGAAGCCAAGATAGAGAGCAATTGTCGACTAATTGAACTGAAACGAGTAAAGAAGTCTGAAGTCGGGTTAGACCGACTACGAAATACCCTTTACCTTTAAAGTTTATAAAACCACGCTCATTCAAATAAAATTTACGTGTGAGTTAAACCATAGCGATCAACACATATTTTTCTCCTTGTCGCTTGAAATGTTACACCTATAATGATCACTAAGTTTCATAGTTGAATTTCGTAATGCTATAGAGACATTTCTTGATATATCTTGTAGAAATCTCGAGTTATATAAATACTGAACTGAATCTGCTAGCTCAATTTTGACATATATAATAATACCCTTTGAATACAATCAGAAGATTATTCATAAGAATAAAGGAAGCTTGGTTAAAAAAATTTAAAAAAAAACTGAATGTTTTGCTACTGATTTCATGTTATAATCCGCCATTTTGTAAACATTACCAACTTCACTATACGTTGAACGCCATCAGAAGATTATACATAAGAATAATTGACGCGTGCTTAAAAAAATATTTAAAAAAAAACCGAAAAACCGTCTTATCTGGAGCACCTTATTTCTTTTCTATGACTATATGAAGTAGAATTTTTTTTAAATTGTGTATAGGTCCAAAGTTTTAAGATATTATCTATAAAGGGCGTAGCTCATAAAGTGCATCTCTAATTTTCTTATTTATGTTTTGTGCTTTATACTAACACTCTGAAGCTTCATATGAAGTTTCGTTGACGAGCCTTGCATAAGGCCCCTAAAATGAGTACTGGTTAATTGTGGGCATGGCAGAAGTAATAATCTGCTCATATTTTGCATGCATGCTTTTTCGGAACTGTTACATCCTGCTACCAATTTCGCCCAAAAATATTGTATAAGTCGCAAGTTATAAAAATATGCCAATAAGGGGCGTGGCTGTGAAAAGAACATGCCCATTTTTTGTGTGGTGTTTAATGTTGGTACCCGCAACTTTTCTGTGTAATTTCGTTGATAAATCTCTAATAGGAACCTAGAAATGATTTTTGGCTAAATGTGGGCGTGGCAGTAGTAATAGTCTGCCCATATTTGGAATGCATACTAGTACAGACCCAGTGTATACCTCTTCCAATTTGCTTTCATATATCATCACTAGAAGCATAGATAGGGTAATTGTCTTTAACTGGGGTCCCCAAAGTTCATTATATGGGAGGGAGGCGTATCCTTTCTCTGATCGACCCCGAAACTTGTATATGTCTTTGCAGGGTCCATATACGTACTAATATACAATTTCGTCCAAAAATATTGTATAAGTAGCAAGTTATAATAATATGTCAATAGTGGGCGTGGCTGTAGAAATAACACGCCCATTTTCTGTGTGGTGTTCAATGTTAGTACCCGCAACCTTCCTGTGAAATTTCGTTGAAAAATCTTTAACAGGATCCTAGTAATGATTTTTGGCTAATTGTGGGCGTGGCAGTTCTATTATGATCTCCATATTCTGCACACACACTATTATGGACCCCATGTATGTTTCTGCAAATTTTTATTCCGCTGGCATCAATACGAGCATAGGTAGGCTAATTTTAATTTTAGACCCGAAAGTTCCCTATATCAAAAGTGGGCGTGTCTCTTCTCTGGTCAGCCCCATTTTTTGCATATAGCTTTATAATGTCCACATGTTCCTTCCCGTAAAATTTCGTCCGTAAATCTCTACCAGATCTTAAGTTATGGAAATTTGTTAATAGTGGGCGTGGCAGTTAATATATACCGCCCACTTTTTGCATAGTGTTTAGTGGGACCCGCATCTCCATAACTGCCAAATTGCGTCACGATTCCATCAATCGGAACGAAATTATAGTCATTTTAAAAAAGGTGAAAAAAGTGCCTTATATGGGAGGTAGGCGTGGTCTTTGTCCAAATCGGCCCATATAGCAATCTGGTTCTGTATCTTTGTCCCGACTATACTTTTGCAAAATTTCATTAAGAAAGCTCTAACGGTATAGAAAAAAGTGGCCACAGACGGACAGACGGACGGACAAAATAAAAATTGCTTAGAAAGTGATTCTGATCATATCTGTATATATATGTCCATACCTACCACGCCTCCTTCTTGAAATTGCAACCCCTCTCAAAAGCACAAAGTTAGTATACCCTATTTTGCTTTTTTAAAGGTAAATTAAAGCTTCAAATTGCCCAGAATAAAGAAAATAACACTAAAGAAATAGAGTAGTACATAGTATATATATTTGAGAAATGGTTAAATATATAAATAACTCCTTGACGTTAGTTTATAAATCAAAAATTAATAATAAGAACTTCAGACTGAACTGACTGAGCTCAACTTTTCATATACAATTAAAATTTTTAAGATTGTTTGAAATGCCATACTTTTGTAAGGATTGAATGAATTTTTATTTTCAATAATAATCATGTAATAATAAAAAATCTTTATATTCTATGAATTCAATTTAACGCATTTCCAATAATATTCCGTATAATTTTTGCTACTGACAAATACTGTGAACTTACTATTGAAGTGTCGGGAATATCATTTAAATTAGCCCCAATGTCGTTATCATATTGTATTATTGCATCAGCATTCCCAAAATCCACTTTGTAATTTATACAAATCTTAAGCAAGGCGCAACACACGTTTGCAATTTTTTCTACCTTTTTAGGAGAGTAATGCAGCTCCCTTGCACCGAGCAGACGTCTCCACCTATTCTTCAATACGCCATTAGTTCGTTCAATGATATTTCGGCAACGTTGAAGTTCATTCAATTTTTAACATATTTAATTTTAATTTAATTTCCAAAGAACCCACTACCGGCGTCCTGTGAGGTGTCAAAAGCCAGGGTTCTAAATGGTACCCAGCGTCTCTTAGCAAATAATAAATGCTACCTAATAACCAATAATTTTTCACTCCTCGCAAATAATCCTGATTCAAATTTGTCCTGACTTCACTAGTTTTCCAAATAATGGAATCGTGCGAAGCTCCAGGATGGGTCGCGTCGACGTATCGTATTATTAGCTCATTGTCACATACCTGCAAATATAAAACTCTCGGTAATGTCCGTTAAATTTTGAAATATGACATAAACCAATTTACCAACATAACATTCAAGCTAAACATCCCTTTTCTGTTATAAAAAAAAGTGTTTGTTGCTTGAAGGAGCAATATTGGGGACATGTGTTCCATCTACACAACCCACAACTCCTGGTTTCCATGTTTGGAATAAAAGCCTATCGCAACTTTTCTTTTCTCGTCGATTGTTTTGCACATTTGTATCCATGGTGGGCAAAACTGACTTTCAAAGATATTTAAAACCTCCGAAAGCACCTTACTAAAACTGGATTGAGCTATCGCTATATCGTGGTCCTTTCCAACTCCAGTTTGGTAACCCCCTTCTACAAAGAAGCGCAAGCACGCACTTAGCTTTACTATTCCAGCAAATGCAAATTTCTTCTTCCTCTGTTGCAAAGCACCCGTTAATATTTGAAGCAAATAGAGGAAAGCATCCTTATTTACTCTGTAGTATTTATGAAATCTGAAAGTGCAAGAACATTGTATATTGTTGCTAAAATTACCAACATTAATTTACACTTACAATGATTCAGTTAATTCCAGAGGGTCGGAAATCAAATTTCACCTCCTAAATGTTACCACTGCTTCTGCTTCCTGTGCAACCAATCTAAACTCAATACTATGCATATTTATTATTAATAACAATAGGATTGGAAAATAGGAGTGGAAGTAGGACGAAGTAGGACAGACCTAAGACTGACGATTGAGCGGTAACGCTCGTAACAGCCCCTCGACGTATTACCTAAAGGTGAAGTCCCAAGAGGATAATCCGGCCGGACATTGGGGTGAATTTAGTGGGTTAAGGCCCCACACTATATGGGTTTTTTACCGCTTTACACGTCGGACAAAAAAAACTCTCATCCTCCCAAACACATTTATTCACATCTCCCCCATTTGTGGTTTATATACGGGCTACGATATGTGTACAAAAGCTCCCTATCGCTCCAGTTGTGGTCAATCTTCCGATCAAAGCTATAAAAGCTACCACTGACTGTTCGTTTAGCGAAACCAAAACAAACAAAAATATTACGGACACTCACAACACAATTAGTAGCTGTGTGATATTGTACCTTTTAAGCAATGTTATTGGGTGTTTTTCCGCATATTGGATTGTATTCTTAGCGGCTACGCAGACGAATGAATTCGTTTTCATCAATTAAAGTGACAACTTTCTGGGCGATCTGCTTTTGGCAATGCGCATCGAGCGTCTTTCGGCAAGCTGTTGATTTCGTCGCAGTAGGTTTCGGCTTGGGCAAGGCGGTTGAGTAAATGCCGACTGCAGAGAAGCTCGTCGGTGTTGCCTTTTTCGGCAATTATCGATGAAGCATTTCACTTACGCTATGCACCTTTTGAAATTTTCCCATTTTGTAAATCGACTGACTTCGTTTATTGAATTTACGTCAATGTGAACTGCACACTGGAACATCAAATTTGTTTTGCGTTCCAAAGTAAAATTTCCATGCGCTGGTCGCTTGTTTGGGTCATCTCTCCTGAAGAAGATGCAGAAAGTCCGGACCGGAAAACCAAGAACTTGATGAGCCGAAATCGTAGGTTTTTTCCAATCGTCAGCAACGTTTTGCTTGGAAAGCACATAATGCCATTTCGTAATTTCTGTAGTTTCTTGTGCTTCTGCTACTCTTTAACACGATGAATTGTTTGTACTTGCGTGGATCAGAGCGCAAAATTGGTATCGTGTATATCGAAGTCGTGCCCCTTGTTAATGGCACTAGCTAGTGGAGTCCCCAATACTGCTGCTGTTGATTCCATGCCCGGAATGGATATTAAGAGTAAAGGAGCAACACTGATCTTGGAGCTTACATAATCGACGTGTATTCCACCGCAGTGCAAAATTCTGAAGTCAGCTACTGCAGCACATGCAGATTCGCTGGCGGTGACCAGAAGCTGTAGTTCAATTGTACAGCCATCCCTTCTAAGCTTCCCAAAATAACATCTTGGAACCTGCACTTCACTGACATGCTTGATAAGCGGGAGCCATTGCTTGCAGGAGGAAGCGAAATCTTCTGGAATCTGGTCGTTCCAACTGATACCACTCCGCCATATATCCTGAAGAAAAATTCGAATGCGGACCGTGTAAAATAATCAAAAAAACTTGGTCAAATATTGAGATTAACAGTCGAAGGAGTTTTCTTTTCGTTGGTAGATTCTCGCCGCATAAGATCTCATTGCAGGCCTTGGCAAACTTGGTGTTAAACGTAAACATGTCGTTGCTTGTTTGTCAGCATAGTCCGAGGACCTTTTCTGGCTCTATCACCTGATAGGCTATTTTTCCACCTTTGCAGAATCACATGTGAGAACTTGTATCTCCAAGAGCGTCGATAACATCAGTGCAATTTGGCACACAGCCTCTGTTGTGGAATTCGCGCTTATGCACTTCCTTTACGTCCTTAGCCAGTTGAATAGCTTCTTCGGGGGAGTCACACAGTGGTAGAAATGGCCAATCTAGCTCCGATTAATTCAAATTTCAAAATCTATTTTAACGGAAAAACAGATTTGTATTTGATTACTGATACATCAGATAGATCTCTGACATTTTTCATTTTGTTTTGCTCTCAATATTTCCACAGCTGTAAAGCTTCAAACACAGCATATGTTGCACCAGATGCTGCCAAAAAACTTTCCGCCTTTTTTAACAAGCAGCTGCAATTGTTCATTAAATTTCTCAAAGTGATTCTAAAATTCTTTTTAATTTTTTTATTTAAAATTAAAGGTGTGTATTAACGAAAAAAATGTGTTTGTGTCCAGTGTTTGTGTTTCGTGTTTTAGATTTGTTGTTGTTTAAAGTGCTAGTAAGAATTATAATGTTTTCCAATAAATTCACCTGTTGTAGAGGTAAACTTCTGTGATTCGAATGGAATCGATCTAATTTTATTTTTTTTAATTAATGTAGAGTGTTGTTATGTGAAATGTCTAAAATGAGATGCACGTTTTTGCAACTTTTTTATAAATTAATTTTTTTAGTTACAATGTCAGTATCTAAGCGAGCGCTATTTTTGGTATGGTATGCGGAACATGACGCTTCTAAAAAAGTTTCTGCCGTGGAATCCTATGTTGTCGACATCATAGATAAAAGCAAATATAATGAGGATCAATGCATTGAAATATCCAGCAGGGTAAAAAATTTCACCACAAAAATAAGCATGAAATGGCATATCCCAACCCCAAGTACTGGGCTTCTGGATATGAAATCAATACGGACGCCTTTCAGCAGTACGCATACCAAACAACAACTATTTTTGTTGATTTGTATCCCTGGTTGAGGGCATATAACCTCATCGGTCCATAAAATTTTAATACATGGTGCAGATATTATTAAATATGCTTCCCTTCCAATAGGTAAGATGTCAGAAGAAGCTCTCGAGGCCAGAAATAAAGACCTTAGAAAATATCGCCTACATCACACTCGCAAAAATATTTGTTTCCGAATACCCTTGGTTTTATATGCCTCAATCTGTACATAAAATATTAATACATGGAGCAGAAATTATTGAAAAAGTTTCGCTACCAATAAGAATGATGTCAGAAGAGGCACTTGAGGCAAGAAATAAAGATTTTCGCACTTATAGGCTGAACCACACGCGAAAAGACACGAGATTGCACACAATGGAAGACTTAATGCACGCTCTATTGGTTTCGTCGGATCCTTTTATTACATATAAATCTAAAAGCACCTCGAAATACTCGAAAAAAACACATTTCACACACTTAATTCTGAAAGCTCCGACTTTGAATAGTTTTTTTCATTTGCACCTTAGATTCATTTAGTACTTCCGAAACGGAATAAAAAACTTTTATTACTATTGTTATTACTACAGTTATTTTTTTTTTTTGGAATTATAATTAAATTTTTGTTATGAAAACAACAAAAATATATGAAGACTGCATATGGCCAAAAATAGTTATTCAACAGAAAAAAAATTAAAAACAAAATAAATAAATAATTGTTAAAAAAAAAAAAACTGTTTTTAATATTAAGGTTTAATATATTTTCAGCCCAAAGGAATGTGAAACATTAAATATTTTAACTTTACGATATTTTCCTGAATAAAATAAAAAAAGTTTAAAATATGAAAAAAAAAATTGCAACTTTCACAAAAAAAAAAAATATAAATATATTTTTAAAAAACATTTTTTTTGTTTAGCATTGTAGCTTAATCTATTTTCAACTAAAAAAAAATATTACACAAACAAAAAAAAGTTTTCCCTAAGCGCTATTAATTAAACGCCGCTAAATGAGCCTTTTCGGCCATTGTGCGTCAGTGTCATCCACGTAATGCCTTTCGGTAATGGACTTAGCGGCCCGGCGAAACTCCTCAGAAAATTATTCAGCATTTTTGTCCCTTACATACCAAGTGATGGCAGTGGAGTGTAATGTAGATCGCCTCCTCGTGGTGCACTCTGGATAGCGCTAAATGGTCTATATGACCATATATATATATATATAATGGTCGACTGAGGACCCCTCCCAATCAGTCGTGCGGGAAACTAAACGCCCACGACTGGCTGCCAAGCCGAGACTTACCCGGCCATTTAATGAGGTAGCCAAAGAGGGCCTCATCTGGGCAATCGTTGACACTGGAAACAGTGACGGTACCATTTCCCCAGCGAACTGGAAAATGGTGGAGAAGGCCCTTTTCAGGATCTACAGGGAGATCCTGAGGGCCAATCCTGGCCCATCACCTGTATGCCGGGACGCGGGATGGTATCAGGGGCACGTGAAGCTCATCGCGTGTTCAGATGAGCGCTCGGCTGAGCTTTACAAGATGGCCATCTCAATGGTTGGCGAAATCTGGCCGGGGGCCAAGCTCTTAGCTGTTCCCAGAGACCAGATCCCGAACCGCCCGCGTTCCAGGGCCTGGGTTCCGGCAGAGCACTCCTCGCCGGAAGAAATTCTGGAGTTGCTTAGGCTCAGCAATTACGACCTCCCCACGGATGACTGGAAGGTTGCAAAAATAAGCGAGCCCAAGGGCAACTCTCGAGAGATCATCATTATTCTTAATGAGGACTCTCTAACCCCTATTAATGCCAAAAAGGGAGAGATCAACTATGGTTTTAGTTCGATCTCACTCAAGGTCTATAGGAGCGACAACCAGGGAGCATACAAGCCCCCCATTCAGGCCGAACCGGATCTCACCTTCGATGATGGAGAGAGTTACGCTTCGGCCTCAGAATCGGTAGGCAGTTTCTGCGGACGTCCGATAACCAATATCGACGACGTTGGTGATTCTCCTCTGTCAGAAGAGGAGGCAGCCAGCGTGACGATGATGGCCACCTCCGAGAATGGTGAGGGTATTACAGATTAACCTTCACCATTCCATGGCTGCCTCAGCAGCCCTGATCCTCCACCTGACTCAAAAAGGAGAGGAACTCATACTGGTCCAAGAACCTTGGGTCGTAAATGATCAGGTTCGCGGACTCACTACAAGAGGATACCGCACAGTATTCGTGCAGGATCGAGGTAAACCCAGAGCCTGTATTCTTGTTAAGAACAATATTAACGCTCTTCTTCTTCACAGGTTCAGCGACAAGGAGAATGTAGCCATGGTTATTTCCACCAACACCACGGCTATATGGATCGTCAGCAGCTACATGGCACACGACACGGGCTGACGCCGCCTCCGGATGCTTTAAGGCTGCTGGTAGAGGAGGCTAATAGAAAGCGCATCCCGGTAGTCATCGGGGCCGATGCCAATGCCCATCACGAGGTGTGGGGCAGCACGGATACCAACGAGCGTGGTGAGTCACTCTTTGATTTTATTCTTACTAACGACATAGTAATTACTAACAGGGGGAGAGAGCCAACCTTCATTACCTCAAATAGAAGGGAGGTTCTCGATCTAACTCTTGGTAATAATCACTCGTCTCACCTTATTTCGAGCTGGCGCGTTTTGCAGGAATGCTCCTTCTCGGACCACTGTTACATCTGTTTTAGAATTGCGATCTCAGATTAGATACGGCAGAGCGCAAAATGCACACTAACAGGAAAAGAACTGACTGGACAAAATTCCAGACCATTATGGAGTCGGGCCTGCAGTCGACTCCTCCCATTATCAACAATCACCTCGATATAGATCGAGCGGTTGAAACCATTACAGCACTTTTTAACTCTGCTGCCAAATCAGCCTGCAACTTCCCGAAACCAAGAGGAAAACCAAAACCCCCTTTGGTGGAATTCGGAAATTGCTGAGCTACGAAAAGTATGTCGCAAGCTCTTCAACAGAGCCAAAGCCACAAATGACTGGCTCTCTTTCAAAGACAAACAGGGAACTCAAGTATATGGTTAGGAGATCCAAACGAGCGTCTTGGCGAGACTTCTGTGGCAACATAGAAAGCTCGTCCGAGACAAGTAGACTCCGGAGGATTCTCAATACCACCCCTCGGGCTCTGGAATGTATTCAGAGATCGGACGGTACCTGGACCGACTCTGAAACCGACACTTTGGACGCCCTAATAGAAACACACTTCCCGGAGAATGAAATCTTTGTGAATTGCAGGTCTTTTAACACCAACCACTCTTTAAGTCACTCAACCCAATTCCAAATGACCAACACGCATATTCAGTGGGCCATCAACAGCTTTAAGCCTTTTAAATCTCCCGGGCCTGATGGTATCATTCCCGCGGACATTCAGCACACTGCAAGTGCGGTTGCGCCCTGGCTACTGAATATTTATAATGCATGCCTAAGATGGTCGTACATTCCCATCAGCTGGAGAGAAGCTCGAGTAGTTTTCATCCCTAAAGCGGGAAAGTCGACCCACACCAAGCCTAAGGACTATAGGCCAATTAGCCTGTCCTCCTTTCTTTTGAAAACATTGGAAAGAGTCCTTGATATACAAATCAGGAGCTCTATTAATTCCACGTGCCTTTCCAAATCACAACATGCCTACACTAAAGGCAAGTCTGTGGAAACAGCGCTTCACGTGCTCATTGAGCAAGTAGAGAAATCTCTTGCCAACAAAGAATATACTCTTGCAGTATTTCTCGATGTAGAAGGGGCATTCAACAATATTTGTCCCTCCGCCATCACGAAATCCTTAGTAAACCTGAACCTGGACCCCAGCTTGGTTAGGTTCATCGAACAGCTACTGAAAACACGCGTCATTAGCTCCTCAATAGGAAACGTACATGCTAAAAGGACTGTCAAGAGAGGTACTCCACAAGGCGGTGTGCTCTCACCCATCATATGGAATTTGACGGTGAACACACTACTTAGGAGATTAGATCAGACCGGCTGCAACACTATAGCTTATGCGGACGACATTGCTATTTCTGTTTCCGGTAAATATCTGTCAACACTAGCAGAAAAGCTAAGCTACACTCTTAGCATTCTGTCCCAATGGTGTCTTGAAGTTGGCCTAGATGTCAACCCTTCCAAAACTGAACATGCTCTTCACCAAGAAGCACAAAATACCAAGTTTTGACCTACCCACACTTAATGGGAATACGCTTAGCCTAAGCAATAGCGTCAAGTATCTAGGTTTGATCCTGGACCCTAAGCTCCATTGGAAAGCAAATTTGGCGGAGAGGGTACGGAAAGCCACGTGTGCTCTGTACTGCTGCAAGAGGGCCATGGGTACAACATGGGGCGTCCAACCTCGAACCATGTCCTGGCTCTATGCGGCGGTGGTTGAGCCGTACTTTCTCTACGGCGCTGTCTTCTGGTGGCCCGCAACTGACAAGGCGGCGATCCTAAAACCTCTTGACAAGGTTAGAAGAACAGCAGCGGTTATGATAACAGGGGCTCTGCGTACCACCTCTACCAAAGCTCTATTTGCATTCCTACATTGGTTGCCCACTAGGCTTCTGGTTAGGCAACAACCAAATGCTCGGCAACCAGACTCAACTCTATATCGCGCTGGACTAGACGGAACCTGGGCCACGCCAATATTCTGATGCAGGACACGCCCGTACAGGCGGACGTTGACTATACGTGCTCTACACCTAATCTAAACCACGGGTTCGACACTTACATTCCTAGTAGAGAGGAATGGTCCAATAATTTAGTGGTCACTGGCAGTTCCATTGACATATATACGGATGGCTCCAAACTGGAGAATAAGGTCGGTTGCGGCATCTTCTCCAGAAAACTTGGCATCAAGCTCTCCTATCGTCTCCCTGACCATTGCAGCGTCTTTCAGGCGGAAGTAATGGCAATATTCCAAGCGTCCAAGTGGCTTATTCGAAATGAAGTATGCGATGTGATGATACGCATATTCACAGACAGTCAGGCGGCAGTCAAGTCACTGGCTGGTGTATTCACTACCTCTAAGCTTGTACTCGACTGCCGCTCCTCCCTGAACGTCGTCTCAGGTTACTCACAAGTTCACATATGCTGGGTGCCTGGACATAGCGACATTCCAGGAAACTGCGAGGCCGATATATTGGCCAACCCTGACATCTCCCCCTCCTTTGATGTAGGTGTCCCACTGGCCACGGTCAAATGGGCCATAAAACATGTCTACCTTGAGGCAGCTAAAAAAGCCTGGGTAAATGAACATACCTGTAGTGTTGCCAGACAAACCTGGAGCACTATCGACATTAGGCGTACTAGTCAGCTACTCAATATTAGCAGGAACTCCATCGGCACTATAATAAATGTGCTCACGGGACACTGCCTGATCGGGAAACACGCTGAAAGATTAGCACTGCCCCATAATGACTTCTGTCGCAGCTGTGGCTCTGAGGAGGAGGAAGAAACAGTACTTCATCTCATGTGTCAGTGCCCAGCTCTGGCCAGGCGTAGATTAAAATTCCTAGGCTCACCTTTCTTCACTTCCTTAACCGAACTATCTTCCATCAACATCAAGGACATAGCCAGGTTCATTTCGGAATCACTGTGGTTCCCAAAATTCTAGACGGGGGAGTCGCGTCGTCTCAGTGTGGTACCACAACGAGCCATTCTATGTGCTTAAGTGTGCTTTTTGCGACAAAGGCTGCCACTCCTACCTACCTACCTACCTAAGTGATGGCAGGCATATTGGTCTTCCTTGTCTACACTGATCCTATCAAACATTTCACCGATATCTGCACATATACCAATGTAGTTAATTCGAAAGTTGAAGTTGAAAAGTTCATATCGATTTCACTTGCGTGAACCTTTGTGCGTATTGTTTTTCTCCCATGTCATATATGTGCGAGTCATCTTTGTTTTGAAACTTAAATCTTTGTTTAGCCTTTTTTCGAAACACTCAAGTCTTCTCATTGGTAACTCAAAGTTATCTCACAAAGTTATACTTTCTGAACGTCAAAGTAGTCTGGCCGTTAAATGATCACCGGTCCGCCTGACATGGACAGCAGTTTATCTTTATCACCGATGCCGTGTGATTGGAATTATAACTCATATGACTCTGCAGTTCCCAGCTTCCATATCATATCCTCGATCATGAGTCTCATATCCTCGACCATGAGTCTCTGTACTTCCATATCATTGTCACATTCGCATATGTGTAACTGCAGACCATCTCGTTCGCTTTCCTTGTCCTGATGTAAAACACCACATCCCAGGCGAGCTTTAGTTGCAGCAGGTTCGTTTATTTTTCCCCCACAAACTTCATGGGCATCGCGACGTGCTTATTTTATAGGCCGATAATCATGTGTGGTATTACATCTTGATACGACTGTAGTAGTAGCCCTCTAAGGTGCTTGAACTTCTGGACCAGCTCTTCCACCACTAATGATTGCGGAGGTAAATCGAGTTTCTTTACCGTGCGAACATTATTTAGTATGAACATTTTGTTTTTGTCTACGCAGATACTCGAAGATTAACAAGTGCTGAATTATTTTCAGTACGGACATAACCATTTGTCCAGCTCGAACAGAGTTCGGATTCAACACCATACAGCCGTAGTTCCTTCATGATATCGTGCTCGATGATTGTCGGGCCAGATACATCGTCGGCAGGTGCGTAAATATCTGCAGTACTGTGTTGGCTATGAATTGTAATAGGCAATTCTATAGAAAATATTCGATGTTTTCTGACCGTATAGGGCGATAGCATTCTGAGCAAATTTGTTATTGATCTCTGACTTGTGTCGTAAAGGGTGATGCTTTACTTTGCAGTGCAGTTGTTTCACGATACCAGCAAAACTTGTGTGTAAGAATCCATGGCACACTCTAGTCGTAGGTGAACAGGCAGCTTTTGAATTAAATTTCTGAACAATGTTGGATTATTTGAATGCAGCATAAGTCTTGGCGCAGCTTTGTAGCAACTAAATGGTGAGAAGTGTTTCGAGTTTTTTCATATTTATTTTTAGTGCTGAAAGCATATTCTCTAGCAATATGGTCAGGCTTGCCAAATATCTATTGCAGAATATCAATGATTTGATGATGATGTGCTTTGCCTTTCAAGGCGTGCGGCAGTTGAAGTAAATTTTCATCATTGGTGTAGCCACATATTCTCGTCGACTTTTCATAGCTGGTAATAAAAATTGGCTACTCCTCAGGTTTACTAAAAGTTGACAACTCTTTTGGCACCGACTACTTTGCTTGTATACGAGTATGTTATATCGCCAAACTGGAAATCGATTGCTGTCCTCTGAGACTGTGTGAATTAGTTCCGAATCCGTTAAATCCGCGCTGAGAGCCGGCACAACCTTCGCTACCAAGTCCTTGCGTGGAAAGGTGTCCAATGCTGTGGTTGCATGCTCCGAGCAGTAGAAAATTGCTCTGCGCACCCATTCCTGTGTACACTGAATTTGGATTGCCCTTTATGCCATTGCTTGGCGCACACACATTGCTTTGGAAGCCTGTTTGTGCGGTCGTGTTTAGCATATTGAGGGAATCATATACGCTCTTGTTTGGCGCGTGAGTAAAGTGAGTTACATTTGTACACGACACATTGTAGTGCCATTGGAAAGGTTTAAAGAATTGGCTTTACCCTCAAGCCCCAAAACAAAAAAAGGAAAACAGAAGGAAATTTTCCCTGCACTACCAGAAATTAACATCACCGCAAGAAATCAAAAATTTGCCATAATAAAGTCCACTGATGTCAATGTTCAGTATATTTGCTAAAAACAAAGCATTAAACTCAATCAGCAAAGAAATCGAAAACATCGAAATATTTCGTGATGGCAGTTTGTTGGTATTATAGTAAAAAACCAATATATTGCAAATAAGTTTCTTAAAACAAAAGATTTTGGTGGACTGTGTTCTGTGTCTATTATACTGCATAAATCACTCAATTGCAGTAGAGGTACGATCTACGACCGAAACCTGATATGATGGCATGGTAAAATTACGCGTTCAAAATATTTCCCCAATCCAATGAGGTGCGAGACATGCCAAACACTTGACCATACCCCCAAACATTGTAAAGGTGTTCCCACCTGCATAGGATGCAATTAACCCCCCATAACCCCAAAGCCTGTATACGCACAATGTGCGCTAACTGCTTCGGATTGCACTCCGCTTCATCTCCCAAATGCCCAAAGTATCAACCATTAAAAGACATTTTAAAAATACAAACCACTTACAAATATACCTTTATCAAAGCAAGAACAATTTACAAACAAAACCAAAAACAGTTGCACCTAACTACTCCGAAACAGTCAAGAATCAAGCACATAAAAAACAAGAAAACAGCCACACAAACAACAATGCAAACAAAACAAGTTTTTCAGCTTCCACTCCCAGTGCTCCCACAAAAACGACCCACATTCTCCTAACTCAAAATATCAATGCCCAAACCACCAATATAGAATCTCTCTCCAACGCAACAACTCCACTCCATAATTACATTCCACCTTCACCTCCCAACCAAATGTCACCAACACTTTGTATTCCAACAATATCTCCACATTCACACGTAAAACCAATTTCTCATACTACATAAATACTCTCTCTTCACTTGAACCAATATCTCTCTCCACCAATTCTCACCTTTTCTATGATAAAATATCTACACGAAGCGCAAAAAGCAAACACAATAATACCAATGATATTACTGATGACTCGTCTTAAAATTAATACACGCTTCTCTATACTTACAAGTCTAGCGAAAGTGTGAAGATGAAATTTGTCCACTGACAAATTTCACTCACACAAAAATTCTTTACTTGTTCAAAAATTATAAAAGAAAAAGTAGGCAAAAAAAAATGTATAAAGTCGGAAAAATGCGGAGAGTCAAGCATTCGTTAAACCCTTTCAGAAGTCAAAGGATTCGCTGAACACTTTCAGAAGTGAAAGGATTCGCTGAAACCCTTTCAGAAGTCAAAGGATTCGTTGAAAACTTTCAGAAGTCGAAGGATTCGCTGAACACTTTCAGAAGTCAAAGGACTCGTTGAACTTTCAGAACTCAGACAACGAATTGTAACAGTCGAATACTTAAAATAAAAACAATTTAGATACTAGACATTGATATTCTGTCGACGAACACGGACAGCGCTGTGCATAACCGGCTACGAAAAAGTTCGTGACAGTGGCGCCCGAGCAGGGACTCGAAGTTAAAAAAGAAACGGAAACAAGGAAGGGTCGTCGAAGAAATTCGTTGGCCGAACACCGAGGACTATTGAGTGATCCTTCAACCATGGTACACACAACGTGGGTGTACAGCTTACGGAAGGAGGGCCTGGTAACCATCACTGATAAATTCGGCCTCGATACCACAGGTTCGGTAGATGACCTGCGACGTAGGCTCGTATCGTTTATCCAGAGATCGGAGCTGAAAGCGGAGACGAAACAAAGGTTACGAGAAATAGAAGCAGAATGTGCAAAGACCCCTTGCCCTACCATGGTTCCCAGCGCAGCTGAACAGACACGACTAGGCCTAGCGACACCATTGACTCAAACATCTGTTCCACCGGTAAACACGACAGCGGACACAAGGCGTTCACAAATGTGGGAACCCGCTACATCACCGTACCCAGCCGTCATTGACCGGGTTCGGAAATGGTCTGTCCGATTCAACGGTAGAAAGGAACCACTCGCATTCATCGAACGGCTGGAGGAACTGGCAGAGGCATACACACTGCTATTAGATTTCCTGCCCCGAACAATGCCTGAGTTGGTGCACGAGAAGGGCGCTGATATGGTTCCGCAACAACAACAAACACTGGGAAACATGGGCGGCATTTAAGCAGGATTTTATTCGCTTCTTCCTACCATCTCATTATCTGGAAAGACTCCACGATGAAATACGCCACCGGCGGCAAAAACTAACCGAAACCTTCAAACAATATGCCGTAGAAATGTAAAATCTCATGCGTCATGTGCATTATTCAGAGGAACAGAAGTTGGAGCGTATTTTCAGAACAGCCGCAGAAGAGCTTGAAGACATACGGAGTGGTCAGGACACAGCGCTGGCTCCACTAGCCCGAACCAGAGCTGAATATACACCACCACAACTAAGGCATGAACGTACATCTCCACCGGAGGCTCGAAATAGACAGGGTAGCACCCGCAACGACGACGAAGACTGAAGCACCAATTGACACACGCACTGCGTGCAAGCGGTGTCAATCAGGACATATAGCGCGATACTGCCGTAACGCTCAAATACTATTTGCTGGGAGTGCGGTAAAAGAGAATTACGCACAGTGGAGTGTTGCAAGACTCAAATGGGAAACGGACAAGACTGTCGTCAGGATCGCGGCGTGACATAGTCCACCACCAACAGACCTCGACAACATTAAGTGCGTAACGTTAATAATAATAATTTAGCTTTAGTAGTTTGCCCAATGGCCGACACTGCGACCTAAAAGATCTTTTGTATCATCATATGTCATTAATGATCCATGTGATCACAACTGTCCAATCTACTATGCCCTATAGGTGTAGTACCGGCGTTTCTAACGTAATGCCATAGCATTTCGTCCATTTCGTGATGTCAAATCGTCACAATAATTTGTCAGGTTCTTTTCTACCTAGATGTTCCTTCTCTAGAGAAAGGAAGTAGCTGAAAGTTGATACCACAGTATCGCTCTAGACCTATGAGGCTTGCTCCGGAACCGGCCCTAGCCAGCTCGTCAGCAATTTCATTGCCTTCAATCCCCGAGTGAGCCGGGACCCGGGAAATTGCAACCTTATTTGTTGCACCTAGAGATTGTAGGTTGTTGAAGCATTCTTCCACCAGTTTCGATTCTAAAGAATATGAAGCTAATGCCTGTAATGCAGCTTGACTATCTGAATAGATAGCTATGTGTGCGCTTTGCGATGGGCAACACATTTGTGCCAGTGTTACAATAGGCACATACAGTACCACAGCTACCATTGACACAGGACAATCCCGAAGTTTCATCAGTGAACGACTCGCCCGTCAGATACATACAACCACTGGTACGATAGTTCCTACACACATTCGAGCATGTATGGTGGACGGCCAATCGAAAGACGTTATGGAAGCAATCGTGGTGGATATAAGACTTGAGAACAGCACAAGCAATTTAGAACTTCTCAAGATGCCTGACTCCACAGACGATCTACTCCTTGGATTGGATTTTTTGATTAAACAAGGAACCACTATTCTATGCGGAGATCAGGAGGTCATATTAGGAACAAAGACTGGCGGCGTGCAAACCTGGGATTTCACATTGTGCACGACCATCCGGGAAGAAGCCCTCACGGAGGAGGTAAGGATTGATACGTTTCTGGCTACCGAGCTGAGCAAATTCAGCAAGAACCAGGTGTTTCCAATATAACTAGTCACAAAATCGTGATGCGGGATGATAGGCCTATTAAACAAAGGTACTATCCAAGAAACCCGGCACAGCAGGAAATTATCAACAAGGAAGTTAATCACCTACTGACGAAAGGTTGCATAGAGCCTTCTCACAGCCCTCATAGTGCCCCAATTGTACCGGTTCGCAAGAAAGACGGAAGGTGGAGATTGTGTATCGACTATCGACAGCTGAATGCAAAATCCATTCCCTTGGTGCAGTGCGAATGGGCTATCGGCTAATCCTGTCAAGACTGGTATTGCCCTCTTTACCAGAAGGAGAAAGCTTGATGGACTTATTCTGCCTACACTAAAAGGAGTCACTATCCAGCTATCCAAGGAAATCAAATATCTTGGAGTCATCCTTGATAACAAACTTCTTTGGAAAACACATGTCGAACTGAAGACATCCAAAGCACTGTCAGTTTTCTGGCAGTGTAAGGGTGTTTTTGGTAAGACATGGGGTCTTTCCCCTAGTAAGGTCCTATGGATCTATGCAGCTATGGTAAGACCTATTATCACCTATGCATCGATGGTTTGGATGAGCAGACTCTCGCTTGTAGGGGTCAAAAAAGCTCTATCAAAATTACAACGTGCTGTGGCCATATGTTGTACCGGAGCATTTCCGACTACTCCAGGCCCGGCACTTGATGCTTTGGTGAATCTCCCGCCACTAGATGTCTTCATCCGCGGAGAGGCCGTTAAGGCCATCTGCAGAGTGAAACATAGTGGCCACTGGTATGGGGTGTACTGGATATTGGACGACGGCGCAGGCACTGACATCGATTCTGCAATCCTGTCTATGCCCCCGGACTCCATGTCGTCAACCGTCATACTAGAAAAGCGGTACAATGTGTTGCTTCCAGAGGCTCGTTCATGGTTAGATCCCGAGAACGAGCCCGGCAAACACTGCTGCCGTATTTTCACTGCTGGCTCCAGGACTGAAGAAGGTTCAAGTTCTGGTGTCTTCATGGAATCTTGTGGGACCCGTCGGTTCTTTGCCCTTGGTCTGCATGCGTCTGTGTTTCAGGCGGAGGTGTATGCGATACTTGAGGCAATGGACTTTGTTGTGGAAAACAGGTGGAAAGGCAAATCTATTTGTGTCTGCAGTGACAGCCAAGCTGCGCTCATGGCCTTGGATAGTCCGACCACCACTTCCAGGATAGTCATGACCTGCAAATCCAGGCTAAATTGTGGTGGAAAACATAATAGTCTGACGCTGACTTGGGTCCCGGGACACGCTGGTATTGCGGGTAATGAGACCTCTGACTCTTTGGCCAGGATGGGCTCCGAGGCTGTTTTTATTGGCCCTGAGCCTGTTCTGGCACTCCCTTCTGCTGCCATCAAAGCCACTGCTAACAAGTGGGTTGTTTCGACCCACAAGCGAGCATGGCGGGCTGAGAGAGGCTGCGGATGGACGAAAATTATTCTACCAGCTATCTCTGACCGATGGTCATGGTACCTTCTATCTTTAGGTAGAAGGGACTGCAGGCTGTTGGTTGGCGTGATGACAGGGCACTTTCTATGGGCTAGGCATATGGAAAGGATTGGCATATCAGACAGTGCGCTGTGCCCAGCCTGTGGAGAAGAAGACAAGACGGCGGACCATTTTCTTTGCGTCTGCCCTGCCTTTGCTAGAATCAGGTTTGGGATTTTTGGCACTGATGTGTTGAGGAGTGACCAACTTGGTTCCTTGGCACCACAGGATCGACTTCTATTTTTTCGGAGGTCGGGTAGATTTAAAGCCGAGTAAAAGGGAACCTTAAGTGCAGTACAATGGATATATACTCTGTCTGAATGCTGCGCTTACTAGATTGTTCCGACAAAAAAAATAAAAAATAAAAAAAAATAATATCAGCAGCCTGGATCTGAAGAACGGGTACTGGCAAATACCCATGGACGAAGGTAGTAAGGAGTACACAGCGTTTACGGTGCCGGGCCGAGGACTTTTCCAATGGAAAGTGATGCCGTTTGGACTACATTCAGCACCAGCGACTTTCCAACGAGCACTGGACCGCGTGATAGGCCCCGATATGGAGCCTTACGCCTTCGCCTACTTAGACGACATAATAGTCACAGGGAGGACACTGGAGGAACACCAGAAAAATCTAGCCGTGGTTTTCAGATGGTTGCGAGAAGCTAGTCTAAAGCTCAACTGAGAGAAGTGTGCCTTCTTTCGGAAAGAACTCAGGTATCTAAGGCACATGGTCAGCGAAAAATGAAATCATACGGACCCTGATAAGGTGGCGGCTATCCGAGAACTAGAGCCCCACGGAATATACGAGAACTGAGACGATGTTTAGGTATTGCATCGATGTTTAGATATTGCAGAAATTTGTACTCCAGACTCATGCCAGTAACTATGGACTGGGCGCAGTACTTACCCAAGAGGTCGACGGGGTGGAGCGTGCGGTAGCTTATGCGAGTTGTAAGAAATATTTGCCGAAGAGTTGCCGACCATTCAGGAGCTGCCGTCGTTTATTTGAATGTTGTGTTTCGCTGATCGTGAGTGTGTTGCCGGTTTGCTCAGTTGACGAGTGACAGCCGAGGAGCACACCACGGTAAGCGACGCACAGCACATTTTTATATGTTATTTTGATTTTGTTTTTGTATTTTAGAAATAAATTTTATAAGTTGCCAAAATTAAACTTCGATCTTCGACTCGTCACAATTTTTTTATTTCGTGTGCAACTTTATTTTAGTGAGCATAAATTTATATTAATTATATAACGCGGAATTTATGTTTCACACGCCGCCTGCAAGTAACACACGGTCCAGCAACATGAAAAAGGGCCAGAAAAAGGCCAATATTAGTGGAGCCAACACATCGACATCTGAGACCGCCAATATTTCTGGTCTGTCATCACCTGCAGCCTTGACTTCAACGATTGCAACCACCGCCACCAGAGCGCTACCTGCCGTTGCATCGTTGGATTTTCCTGCTACAGTCGCCGACAAGAAGACAACTATGGAGCCTCAAAATGTCGCAAGTGTAAAAGCCGCTACTGCAGATCATCAAGCCTGGAGTGTGATGCTCGAGAGGATAAACGCCCTCGAAAGTGAGTTACGCAGCACTCAGGTAAGCTTGCATGAAAAAAATATACAGTGCCATGCTCTGAATGAAGCGTTGCATTTGCCTGCTGGTCAAGTCGCCACACAACCAGCATTACGAACTGACGCTATAGAAGAATTAATGCGTAGTACGCAAAATTTCCCCGCCGCTATTACGCATTCGCCAGCCAGCATTGATATGCACAATAAACTGTTTGCGCTAAATGCGCATAAAAATACAGACATAGCTACGCAGCCACTATCAATCGCTGAGGAAAGTAACACGCAATTCTCGCTAAGTTCGCATCCCGGCGCCGCCGCTTCGGCGCATTCAACGCCATGCGCAGCCAATGTTGTGTTACACGATGGTTTTTTGTCTGCCGCTACGCCGATGGCAGCAATAACATCGTCAACAAGTGCAGGGACATTTCCAAGTGTTGTCGCCATGTCTGCCGCTCAGCGTTCGGCAGTATGTTCAAATATAACGAACAGTGGAGTTTTAATGTCTACTTGCGACACAATACAGTCTGGTGGTGATACTAATCGTATTTATCAATACCCTGTTATGCCAACACTGAACACAATGCCGACTGGTGGGAATGCTGGATATAATTATTGCCGCCCTGTTATGGCGACTCATAGCACAATACCGACTGCTGGAAATATGTGGTATTGCTATCAGCACCCTGTTACGCCGTTGCCAACTGCGCATGATATGGATTCAAACCCGAGTTATATGAATCAAAACAGGAGTAATAATCCTGGACAAAATATATCAGCATATTTACAGCCGCGAAAGATATTAGAGCTGCCAGCTTTCAGTGGCCACCCCGAGGACTGGCCCATGCTATGGACCACCTTCGAACAAACTACGAATGCATATGGGTACAGTAATTTGGAAAACTGTCAGCGGTTGCAGAAGTGTCTCAAAGGTGAGGCACGTGAGTCAGTAAAGTCCCTTTTGATTCACCCTGACAACGTAGCCGCGGTTATGGAACAGCTTCGATTCCGATATGGACGCCCTGAACTGCTAATTCGAAGTCAGCTGCAACAAATACAGGAAGTGGCACCCATCTCAGAATCATCAATTGAAAGGTTAATACCATTTGCAACAAAGGTGAGAAACCTGGTAGTGTTTCTTCAGACAGCAAACGGACAACAACATATAGGTAATCCAATGTTGCTTGAAGAGCTAATTGGAAAATTACCAATGCATAAAAAATTAGATTGGGCCAAATACGCGAATGCAATCTTGCCGTATCCGACAATTGCTGATTTCAGTAATTGGTTAACCGAGATAGCCAATTTAATATCAAGGGTCATTACGATGAAATCTGAGCCACGCCGTAAAGTAGTTCTTCACACAGTCGACAACCAAAATGAACGCTTGACATGCCAGTTGTGCAAAAATGCCCATGCGATCGTAAGTTGCAAACAGTTCTTGGGATGTGATGTACAAAAGAGGTGGAGCGAAATCAAGCGCTTACGTTTATGCTTCTCGTGTCTTAAACCGGGACACTCGCTGCAATATTGCCAGCGGCGGAAGAAATGTCCGGTCGACAGATGCGATCGTAAACATCACCAGCTGTTGCATGATAAATCAACAGTTCGAAACGCACAGCGACAAAGACCAGCGCCTGTTTCTGATGATAAGGATGAAGGTTCCGTTAAGGCAGAGTCAGTGCTAAGTTGCGCCAATGGAGCTCAGAAATTGCTGTTCAAAATATTGCCCGTAACGCTGTATGGTCCAAAGAAGACAATCCGCACGTACGCACTCTTAGATGAAGGTTCATCCGTCACCATGATGAACAGCAACTTGATAGCAAAACTGGGCCTCCGTGGAGAAGACCGAAAAATTAATCTGCAATGGTTTGGCGGTCGCTCCGAGCAGCAATCAGCTATAGTGGTCGATGTTCACATAAGTGGGATTGCAAACAACAGAAAGTTTCCGCTGCGTAATGTTTATGGTGTGGAAAATTTGAATTTACCAATGCAAAGTCTGCGTAAAAGAGATTTGCATCCGAGCGATCGTAATTTACCAGCGCTACCAGTAAAACCATATTCAGATGCCACACCTCAAATTCTCATTGGTTTAGATCACTGTCATTTAGGCTTGCCTATTGAAACTTTGTGTTTGGGAGCGAAAGGGCCGCATGCCGCTAAAACTATACTTGGATGGATTGTGTTTGGGAAAACAAATGAGCACGTTTCGGCGACACCATCCTGTTTATTTACCCATTCAATAGTGGCAGATAATTTGCATCGGACTGTAGCTGACTATTTTGAAACTGAGAACTTTGGCGTTCGCCCAGCACCGGCGGTAGAGCCAGACGAGGAGGTGAGAGCACGCAATATTTTACAAGCTGTCACAAGAAAAATAGGTGACAAGTTTGAAACCGGTTTGCTTTGGGATCAGGACAATTTCGAGTTTCCTGATAGCTACTCTATGGCCTTCAAACGCTTGCTTGGTATAGAACGCAAAATGGAGAAGGAACTAGAATTTGGTAAAGCATACAACGGTATAATCGAAAGTTATATTGACAAGGGTTATGCGCGCAAGTTGCAGTCAGATGAGGCTTCCAAGATAACCCCTAGAACATGGTACATTCCGCACTTTGCAGTTAAGAATCCAAACAAACCTGGTAAATTGCGATTGGTGTTTGACTCAGCTGCTACCGTTAATGGAGTTTCTTTGAATTCACGGTTATTAAAGGGTCCGCAGGACTATAAACCAATGCCTTCAGTATTGTTTAACTTTCGAGAAGGAGCTATTGCTGTATGTGGTGACATTCGTGAGATGTTCCACCAAGTTTCGATTCGACTAGAAGACAGATGTGCACAAAGATTCTTATGGCGCAATGGCGACAGTCAGAGAAAACCCGACGTCTATGAAATGTGCGTTATGACCTTCGGGGCCGCCTGTTCGCCGTGTGCTGCTCAATATGTTAAATGTGTGAACGCATTACAACATCAGTTGATCTATCCAAGAGCGGTGAAAGCAATTCTGCAACACCATTACGTCGACGATTATGTAGACAACTTCGATACGATTTCTGAAGCCATTACCGTATCCAAACAAGTGCGTGATATACATAAAGGTGCGGGATTTGAACTATGTAAATTTAGCTCGAACTCATCTGAAGTGTTGGGCGCTCTACAAGACGAAGCCCATATTAGTAACGAAGCATCTTCCAATAGTTTTGGAAAAGTACTCGGAATATTGTGGCAACCAGGTGAAGACACATTTAGCTATAAGTTGCAGTTTAACAATGTGGACGCAGATGTGGTGGATGGGAACAGGGGTCCTACGAAACGGGAGTTTCTTAGTATTGTAATGTCAATATTTGATCCACTGGGATTTTTAGCCCACGTTGTGGTAGGAGCAAAAATATTGTTGCGTGAAGTATGGCGATACAACATTTGTTGGGATGAACAACTGCCTATCTACATATATGACGGTTGGAGCAAATGGCGAGAGAACATCAAGAAGATTCCGGAAGTTAAAATACCGCGTTGCTACTTTACCAGAGGCGTGCCAAAGAATCGACAATTGCATATATTCGTTGATGCAAGCCAAGACGCATTTGCAGCCGCCGCGTATTGGCGCAGCACTTATTCTGATGGTGAAGTCGAAGTTTCCTTGGTGTTCGCTAAAAGCAGATGTGCTTCTTTGAAACCGATGACGGTGCCCAGACTCGAGCTGCAAGCAGCTGTTCTGGGTACTCGCGTGATGCAAACCATCAAGGAGGGCCACTCTTTAGAATCTGCCGATTGCATCTTTTGGAGCGACTCAAAGACGGTAATTAAGTGGATCGCGCAAGGAAATCGCCGCTACAAGCCATTTGTGGCACACCGTATAGCCGAGATTTTAGCCGCCAGCAAAGTATCGGAATGGCGTTGGCTTCCTACAGAGAAAAATGTAGCTGATGAGGCTACTCGCTTAAATTTTAAAATCGATTTCTCATTTATGTCAAGATGGTTTCAAGGACCAGAGTTCCTTCGGTACGATGAAAGTGAATGGCCAATTACTGAACACATCCAAGAAGCTACGGCAGCTATGGAAGAGGAGTTAGAGCCAAAGTTTGCCTTAACCATAAATAATGAGCGTATCTTCAAATTCGAAAGATTTTCGTCGTTGAATAAATTAATTCGATCAGTCGCGTGGGTGCTTCGGTTTGCTTCAAATTGCCGCATGCGTCGGCAGCTTTGTGTTCAAATAGGCCTACAAGTATCTGAACTGGAAGCAGCGGAGTGGATATTATGTCGGCAAGCTCAATCTGAAGTATATGGCATGGAGAGAGAAGCAATTACGAATGGCAAAGTTGTGACGTTGCAGAGTGATTTATACAGTCTTACCCCATACATAGACGATAAGGGCGTTCTGAGAGTATACGGGCGTATAGATGCAGCCAGCTGGTTACCTTATGAAACGAAACGTCCAATTATCTTGCCGCCTCGACATCCATTCACTTCTCTGGTTATTTACTATTTTCATTGCCAAATGAAGCATCAAAATATAGAGGCGACAATATGCGAAATCCGAAGAAAGTATTGGGTAGTACGCATCAGACAAGAAATGCGAAAGGTAATCAATACTTGCCAAATATGCAGACTAAGGAAATTGAAACCAGTTACACCAATAATGGGTCCACTACCTGTCGACCGATTGACGCCTTTTGTGAGACCATTCAGTTATACAGGATTGGACTATTTTGGACCAGTTTTAGTAACGATAGGGCGGCGTACTGAAAAACGGTGGGTAGCACTGTTCACTTGTCTCACCATCAGAGCGGTGCATTTGGAAATAGCATTTGATTTGTCCACTGATGCATGTGTAGTGGCCATACGCAACTTTATAAATCGTCGTGGTGTACCTAAACGAATTCGTAGCGACAATGGAAAAAATTTTATTGGAGCAAGCGGTGAAGCGGCACGATTTTCAGAAGTATTTGATTGCGAGCGCATTTTGACGGAGTTGTCATCGAAAGGTGTTGAGTGGATATTTAATTGCCCATTAAACCCTTCTGAAGGCGGGGTGTGGGAACGTATGGTGCAGTGCGTCAAAAGGGTTTTGCGACATACACTGAAAGAAGTGGCTCCTCGAGAACATACACTTCAATGTCTACTTATAGAAGCTGAAAATGTCGTCAATTCGAGACCACTTACCCACTTGCCAATATCCATAGATGAAGAGGAACCTCTGACACCCAATCATTTTATTTTGGGTACAGCGAATACTGCGCAAACGCCCGGTGCAGCTGACATCAGTGACAAACCATGCGTGCTGCGCAAGCAATGGCGAATAGCGAGGCAATTACGAGATAAATTCTGGAAACGATGGGTAGCGGAGTATTTGCCCACCTTGACACGTCGAGTGAAATGGTGCCAACCAACCACCTCCTTGAAAGAAGGCGCCTTGGTTTTTATATGTGACGCGAACTTGCCAAGAAACAAGTGGTGCCGTGGACGAGTAGAAAAAACCTACAAAGGAGCTGATGGCCAAGTAAGACGAGCAGATGTACGCACCAGTTCTGGATTGTTGTGTCGACCTGTTTCAAAACTAGCCGTTTTGGAAGTGGAATGTGGTGAATTGAAGTGATTCACGGGGTCGGGAGTGTAAGAAATATTTGCCGAAGAGTTGCCGACCATTCAGGAGCTGCCGTCGTTTATTTGAATGTTGTGTTTCGCTGATCGTGAGTGTGTTGCCGGTTTGCTCAGTTGACGAGTGACAGCCGAGGAGCACACCACGGTAAGCGACGCACAGCACATTTTTATATGTTATTTTGATTTTGTTTTTGTATTTTAGAAATAAATTTTATAAGTTGCCAAAATTAAACTTCGATCTTCGACTCGTCACACGAGTCGCCATCTGAACAGAGCGGAACGTAATTATTCATCAACGGAAAAGAAGTGTTTGGCCATCGTCTGGGGAATACGGAAAATGAGACTGTACTTAGAGGGGTACCACTTCACGGTGATCACAGACCACTTATCGCTGAAATGGCTCAATTCCATTGAGAACCCGTCAGGACGCATCGCAAGGTGGGCCCTTGAGTTACAACAACACTATTTTGAAGTACAATGAAGGAAAAGAAAATTGAATGTTTTGGCCAACGCTCAATCCTGACAATTGAGACTGCGTACACCCTAACTATCCCGACCATCCAGAACCGGATTGTCAATGGTGGAGAAAGCGAAAGACAGATGTTATTGCTGATCCAATAAAATATGCCGATTACCATCTGGAAAATGGACAGCTGTATAGACACATTCCGAGCAATAATGGGAACAAGGATTATACCCCGTGGAAACTCTGCGTGCCAAAACCACTTCGAGAACGTATATTAAGAGAAAATCACGACGAACCAACAGCAGGGCATCTGGGTATCCGCAAAACTATAACCAGAATTGCGAACCGCTATTATTGGCCCGGATTATTCCGAGACACAAGTCGGTATGTACGACAGTGTACTTCATGTCAAAAGTATAAGTGCAGTCAACAGCAGCCAGCAGGGAAAATGCTAAGGCAGATACCTGACGAACCATGGGACATCTTGTGTGCCGACTTTGTGGGACCCTTGCCCCGTTCTACACATGGAAATACGATTTTAGTAGTATTCCATGACAAATTTACGATGTGGACCGAGATGGCACCTCTTCGGAAAGCCACCACCGAGACCCTACAACGGGCTTTCCGAGAACACATCTTTGCTAAGTTCGGGGTCCCAAAAATCCTTATAACAGACAACGGATCTCAATTTTGCAGTGGAGCATTCCGACGCTTTACTAAGGGCTACGGAATTAGACACCAGTACACTGCGCCATACACTCCACAAGAAAACGCAGTCGAGCAGTTCACGGAGCAATACCAACGCAAGTGGGACGACGTACTCCCGGAACTGACACTAGCTCTCAACAGACAATGTCTCAGAGACAACGGGATACATTCCCGCATATTTAGTACAAGGACGTGAACCGCGGCTCCCCAAGACCGTACACGATAAAGCCACAATAGGAACGGGTTAACCACGACAAAACCCCAAGGAGCGGTCGCAACAACTGAAGGAAGTATATCAAATAGGGCAACAAAATCTGGAGCGTGCGGTGCAGGACCAACAAAGATATTATAACCTCAGACGGAGAGCATGGAAACCAACCATTGGACAAATGGTACTTCTAAAACAACGTCACCTCTCCAAAGCTGCAGACCATTTCGCTGCAAAGCTGGCCCCGCGATACGATGGGCTACACAGGGTGGAGAGCTTTGTTTCGCCAGTTATAGTCGAAGTGACACGGCAAGGGGATAAACAGAGAAGAACTGCTCACGTCAGCGAACTCAAAGTGTATTGCAGGCCTGATAACAAGTAAGGCCGGGCCATGCTTGAGGACACAGCACCGATCGAGACCATCAATCAAGACCGCACCAACGGAATATATCCACAAGCCTGGAAAAGCGCCAGCGTTTGCGCTATACCCAAACCTAAGAAATTCCTCATTGAAATATCGGACCGATTTCACTCCTTCCATGCCTGGGTAAGACTCTCGAAAAAGTCATATCCAAACTGCTCCTATGGATTATCACAAAGAGTAGCTTCGTCAGCCACCACCAAATCGCCTTCAAGAAAGGTCACAGCACGATCGATGCTCTTTTGTATTTCGCTATACAACGATGTATACAAATGTCAAAAGAAATTGCACTCTTCAACGCACCAACTTTTAACACTCCAGAGAAATTCCCGCCGTGGTTACTAAGTAATTCGTCGTTTATCCTTCTCCTACAACAATACAAAAAAGGACTAACGAACGCTGATACTTACTATCAACTGTACAAGGATGGAAATGCATCTTCACAGTTGACTCCAAAAACCACCATTATACTGCTTGCGCCCTTGTCGATAGTGAAGATAATACCCTCAAAGCCGGTATTCTTGCCCACTTCTGCTCAGTATATACAGCAGAAAATTCCTCATCTTAACAAATAGCTGGTCAACCATAGTTGCCACCAAAGTATATCCATACTAGATATTTACTAGATATTCTATGGTTGCCACACAAAATGTATACAACAACAACTATGTGATATCCGCTATAAGAAACAGATTATCTGAAAACACAAATAAACTGAAAATAATGTGGATACCAAGCCACATGGGTATACCTGGAAACGAACTGACAACAGAGCGACACTTGCTTCCAGACTTTTTTTTTTTTGTCGGAACAATCTAGTAAGCGCAGCACTCAGACATAGCATACATCCATTGTACTGCACTTAAGGTTCCCTTTTACTCTGCTTTAAATCTATCCGACCTCCGAAGAAATAGAAGTAGATCCTGTGGTGCCAAGGAGCCAAGTTGGTCACTCCTCAGCACATCAGTGCCAAAAATCCCAAACCTGATTCGAGCAAACGCAGGGCAGACGCAAAGAAAATGGTACGCCGTCTCGTCTTCTTCTTCACAGGCTGGGCACAGCGCACTGTCTGATAAGCCAATCCTTTCCATGTGCCTAGCCAACAGAAAGTGCCCTGTCATCACGCCAACCAACAGCCTGCTCTCCAAAGATAGAAGGAACCGTGACCATTGTTCAGTGATAACGGGTAGCATAATTTTCGTCCATCCGCAGCCTCTCTCAGCCCGCCATTCCAAAGACTTACAACTTACACTTACAACTAAAAACGATATGCATGCAAAAATTTTCACCTACACACAAAAAAAAACATAGTAATGCCAAATGATTTTCAATTTGATTCAAATAGAATTTGCATTCAAATCGTTCCCAACTGCAATTTCTGTTGATTCAAATAACGATTGCATTTGTCCCAACTGCGAAAAAAGTGAATGTAACTGCTGTTGGCTCACATGCAATTGCATTTGGCCTAAATGCAGAATTAGTAAATGTAGCTGCTGTTGATCTTAAGCAATTGCATTTGACCCAAGAGCAAAAATAGTAAATGTTACTTATGTTGGCTCAAATGCAATTGCATTTGGCCCAAAATTAGAATTAGTAACTAAAACTGCTGTTGTTTCAAATACAGTTGCTTTGTTGTTTGTTGCTTTGTTGTTACAAAAAGTTTATCAAGAAAAGTGGAAAAATATTGAACATCATTATACAAAAATCAACCATAAAGGAGAAAAGCCGGAGTACCCAACTACTTCACATCCCTCGGAAATTAAAAACTTTGTATGGCTACGTTTCGGGCACACCAAACTCACACACGAGTAATTATTAAACAAAAGCTCAAAGCCTATTTGCCCCCTCTGCAAAAACCATAAAATAAATCTGAATGTGAAGCACATTTTAAAAAACTGGCCAGCAACTACGCCACACCGGAAAGACATCTTCAATCAATCAGACCCGCTTCATGTATTATCGAAACCCACAATAGAAAATATTTTGAAAAAAAACCGATATCTTCAAATAACTGGACGACAGCTCTGTCAGGCTTGTAAGAAATGGGGCACCAAAGGTGCGAATTCTTCTTCTGCTCAAGGATGGGCAGTGGCATAAGAGGTGGAAAACCGTCTCGTCGTCCTCCTCGAAGCCACAGCCTCGGCAAAAGTCATTTGAGGGTAGGCCCAGTCTTTCTGCGTGCTGTCCCATTATGCAGTGGCCGGTCAAAACCGACACAGTTGTCGACAGTGATACGCGATCAAGTCGAAGAAGTTGATTGGTTCTGTTTTTGTCCATGCTTGCCCAAGTTAGTCTAGCCGTGTGGCAGGATTCCTCGTTAGCCCAGGATTTGTAGGCGTCAGCCAGATATTTCCGTTTGATTTCGAGCTTGGCTGTTGCCAGTGGAATGCCGATGTTTACAGAGGGGTGAATGTCGTGCATTAGCGTGCCTGCCTTGGCAAGCTCGTCCGCCTCGCAGTTTCCCGGGATTTCGCTGTGTCCGGGAACCCAGACTAGGTGCACCCGAGAGTAACTTGCGAGCTCATTTAAAGATGTTCGACATTCATGAATTAGTCTTGATGTGGCCGTGGAGCCAAAAAGAGATTTAATGGCGGCCTGGCTGTCTGAGAAGATAGATACGTCAACTGCGCCGATATCACTACTCAGCATCCATTTGGCTGCGTGGTAAATGGCCATGACCTCAGCTTGAAAAACGCTGCAATGGTCTGGGAGACGCACAGTGCTTTGTCCCATAGGCAAAATTAAAATCAAATAAAGTGCTTAGAATATTTAAGTAATATACATTTTTGTAAAGCTTACAAAGTACCTTAAATAAATTCGTCAATAGAATTTATCATCTCGTCTTTTTGTTAACAGAAGAGGGCGCTAAAGTCAGAAAACGTTTGAGGTAAAACTGTTGAACGGAAAAACGGTTTTTACTGTGTTACAAAAAAAAATTTTTAAATTTCATTTTTTATTGTATTGCTTTGAAACTTAACAGTTTTGTTTATAACTATAGGTACAAAAAAACAAAAATAATTTTTTGTAAATATTTTATATAGAAAAGTTGTTTGTGCCATCGAAAACTTTTGCGATTTTTTATTTGGAATTCCCAAAATGCAAAAGTTTGATAGAGTGAAACAATTTTTTTTTTTAAGAGTAGGTAATTTTTTATTTGGGATTTTAGTACATTTTAAAGGGCTTAAATAGAATATGTAAACAAGTTTTAGATTTTTCACCCGGAAATGTAAAAATGATATGAATTTTTTAAGACATATTTCCTAAGTTTCAGAAAAAGTTGCAAAGACCTAAGTTTACGGTACTGCCAAAATTAAAAATAAATAATTTAATTCAATTTTTTTTTTATTACTATAAAAAATGAATCAAATTTTGATGTAGTGTATAATTTTTATTAAATAGTGACAAAAACTTACCAAAAATTGAAAGAATATTTTTTTTTTTTTTGGCGGAAACCCGCCAAAATTTTTTTTGAAAAAATTAAAAAAATATATAAATAAAAAGTAGGCGATTTTTTATTTTTCATTTATATACTTTGTTAACAAATCTAACCACTAGTAAAAAAAAAATTTAAGATTTTTAACCGGAAATTTGAAATATTGTATTTTTTTAAAACATCTATATTTTTTAGTTTTACAAAGACCAAAAATATGATTATATAATTTTTCCCAAGTAAAGGGCTCCAGCGACGTTCAATGTTCAATTCAATTTTTGCAAGCTGTGCAATTTTATTGACTGTAGGTCTGTTTGAGAACTTAATATCAAGTAACTTTTACTGGGAGAGTAAGAATGATTTTACTCTCTCAGTAAAAAATATCACAAAAAGTAAACGAACGACATCCAGTAAAAAGTATCAAGTAATCAACATTTGTTTGTAAACAGCTGATTCATGTTTTCCTTTTTGCTTTTCGTTTCATTGTTTTCCCTATGTTTCAACTCATTTACTCCGTGAACACACTGCACGTTGTTGTTGTGTGTGCTAATAATAACCTGACGATATGACTTGCTATTTACATTTTGCTACTTTCCGTTATTTTTTATATTTGAGCAAGAGATGAGAGCGTGTTTATTTCAGTTTAACGTGATCATTTTCTAATAGTTTTTTTATCAATAATATTTGAATTAATTGTGGAATTACCACTAAAACATTAAATTAATATCTAGTAAATATTGAAATAACCTCGTGCTGCATTAGTCATTATAATCTAATAGTGAGCCCTCGTGAGTTAAATAATCTCACTGGTTCATCTCTATATATATGCATAATAAAACTATTCTGTCAAATTTATTTACTAGTTGTGAAGCAATATTTTTCGATAATGACAAATTGTATTATTAATTCCGATATAGTTGATTTTTGGTTATCAGTGCCTTCAAAAAATAAAATCCCAGAAGTATATAAATTTATAAAAGGCAAAATTGGGGATTCAAGTCTTGAAAAAGAAGTGTTGTTAAGAAAAATTAAATTGTTTGACAATAAAATAAAAAAAAATATTGGAGCGAGAGTAGATCCAATAGACAATTCTTCGATAAAAAGTATTCTAAGTGGTTGAATTGGAAATTTTTCGACCCAGACAATGTAAGTTGTATATTGATATTCTTTTTAATCTAAGTAAAAAAGTTAAACTTTACAACTAAAATATTTAGGAACCAAGCACGAGCAAAACTTGCCAACATAAAACATCTATTGTATCTGACATAGAACAACTAGAAACAATGGAATCTTCAATAGCATCAGATATGGAAACAAACGTATCACATACTACAAATAAAGAAATAACTAAATCTGGTAGAAAAAAGAAAGTATTCAGTCAAAGTTCTGTTAGATCAAAAAATAGAAAGATTTCAGAATTGATTGAAAATTATTCATTTGAAGAACTTCAATATGCAGCAGACAAATTAAGAAAGAGGTGTAATAATAATTTAGACAGCACTAAAGCAGATGTAAAATGCATTTCTATTGAAAAGTCATTGGCGCTATACATGGATTTGAATTTGTCGGAACGAAAATACAACGTATTGCGGAAAGCAATTAATGAGCTTCATCCAAACTGTTTGCCATCATTATATGCGTTAAGAAATGAAAAATCAAAATTCTTACCCCCTATTGCAACGACTGAAATTTCAGCAGAGATTGACTTAAAATGTATAATGTCTAAAACGGCGGAAAGTGTGATTAAAATTTGTAATACGGAACAAAAATGTACAAAGCTGTCCCTAATTTGCAAGTGGGGCATGGATGGTTGCTCTGGCCATAGTCGATTAAAGCAAAAATTTGAAAACGAAAATAGTTCCGATTTAATTTTTTTTATAGCCTTTGTTGTGCATTCCACAATTATCCTTTTATATTCAAAATTTCTATTTTTTTCAGAATGGTAAATTTAGACTCAAACGAAGTATTATGGGTAAATAAAACGCCATCTTCCACAATGTATTCTAGACCCCTTAAATTTGTATTAACAAAAGAGAATCCAGATTTAGTTAAGCAAATGCACAACGATTTTATTAAAAAATTTAAAAATTTGGAATGTTCTGTAATTGATACAAATGGTTCAACTGTTGAGGTGTCTTACGATATGCACTGTACAATGATAGATGGTTCAGTTGCAAATGTTTTGAGTGACACAAACTCAGCAAGTAGGTGCTTTATATGTAATGCAAGCCCTACAGATATGAACAATATAAACATTATTAAGGACCCTTGTATTAATAATTATAAATATGGACTTTCTACACTCCACTGCTGGATACGCTTTTTTGAATGCATATTGCACATTGCTTACCGTCTTCCTTTGAAAGTTTGGAGAGTCAATAAGGAAAATACCTCAGTTTTTTCACAAAACAAAAAAAGAATTCAAAATGAATTCAAAACACGGACGGGATTAATAATAGACCAAGTAAAAACGGGATTTGGAACTACTAATGACGGAAACACAGCTCGACGATTTTTTCAAAATAGTGAAATTTCTGCTGAAATTACGAGGATTGATAGAAGTCTTATTGATAATTTTCGCATAATATTAAGAGTTTTATCTTGCGGAATCCCGGTTAATGTGACAACGTTTAAGGAGCTGCTAAATATTACTAGAAACTCATATTTAATACAGTATGGCTGGTATTACATGCCAAGTACTGTTCATAAGGTTTTAGTGCATGGGTGCGATGTTCTGGAATACTTCAACTTGCCAATTGGTAATAAAATATTTAAAAAACGTTTTACACATTTTTTAAAACTATTTTTATTCTAGGGTGTTTGTCCGAAGAAGCCTTAGAAGACAGTCATAAAAATATAAGGAATGTGCGATTATCCCATACAAGAAAAACGACGAGAGAAAATACAAATAGAGATTTAATGGCTCATTTGCTATTAATGTCGGATCCGGAACTATCGTCACTTGGTCTACAAAACACATAAAAAAATGATGAATTCAAAGAAATTGAGAAATACATTTTGAAAGAAAACATCATAAATTACAATTAAAATTATCTTATTTGTTGAGCAAATTTAGAAACAAATTTATTTATGGCCCTTTTTAAAGAGAATATTAAATTATTTGCATTTTGATCACAAATGTAGCAAAAATTTAGTTTATGAGAAAAAGGATATATTGGAGATGGTTATGTCTTTGTATCGAATGAAACAAAATTTCTCAGAGAGCTCAAAAATATAGTTTTATAAGTTATTACTTTTTAGTGCATTTTGATCACAAATGTAGCTAAAATTTAGTTTTTGAGAAAAAGGATATATGGGAGATGGTCATGTCCTTGTATCGAATGAAGCGAAATTTCCCAGAGAGCCCAAAAATATACTTTTATAAGTTGTTATAAGTTTTCAGTGCATTCTTATCACTAATGTAGTTACAATTTAGTTTTTGTGAATAATTATATATGGGAGGTAGTCATGTCCTTGCACCGAATGAAACAAAATTAACCACTAAGCTAAAAGACATATTTTAACAGATAGTTACCAACTTTCGATTTATTCTATATACAATTATAGCTAAAATTAAACTTTTAAATTTAAAGATGTATGGGAGGTAGTCATGTCCTTGCACCGATTTTTCCGAAACTTCGAATTTTTCTTAATTAACATATTTTGAACCAGCACACCAAATTTCATTTTTCTGCGATAACTTCTCTAATTTTGCCGATTCACTATATGGGGACATAGCACTGTGCGTCGGTGTAGATTTCGACTGTTTCACCGACGATTCGGTTTTCTGAGGTCCAGTCGCTTCGACTTGGAATAGTGAGGTCGAATTCCCTGTTCAAATCGGGATAGACCGACATATAATCGATAAAGTTGGGGACAGGTGGGTCCTGATTCAGAATTGAAGCATGGCCTGTCAGGGTTATGCGCCAGTGCAAAAGAGCATTAAGTCTAATCGCTGTCAGCTTGGCTTGTTGCTTAACCACGATCCCCGAGGGGAGCCAGTGCAGCATGGCAAAATGGGCTTTCGTAGGTGTGCTACGAAGAGCGCCAGTGATCAGTAGAGCAATGGATCTTCTGATTTTATCAAGGGGTTTGATATTACAGGCTTCTTCGAGAGCTTGCCACCAGAAGACCGACCCGTATAACAGGTTTGGTTCAACGATGGCCGTGTAGAGCCAGAGCACGACTCGAGGACGAAGTCCCCATCGTGCACCAACTGCTCTTTTACAGCAGTATATAGCGCATGTTGCCTTACGAGCCCTCTTAGCTAGATTGGCTTTCCAATTAAGCTTTGGGTCGAGAATCAGGCCTAAGTACTTAACGTGTGTGCTCAAAGAGAGCGGAGTGCCGTTTAGACTAGGCATTGTAAACTTAGGAATTTTGTACTTCCTAGTGAAAAGCATAGTCTCGGTTTTGGATGGGTTAACCCCAAGTTCGAATTCGCGACACCAGTTCGACACAATAGAGAGTGAATAGTTCAGTTTTTCGGAAAGTGTTTGGGGGAATTTGCCGGATGCCGCGATTGCTATGTCGTCCACATAGGCTATCACTTTGCATCCAGTAGATATTAGGGACATAGCCAGGTTCATCAAAGTATCAGGATGGTTTCCTGAAACATGACGTGGGAGTCGTGCCTTTCCAGGCGCTGTCCTTGCGCTGACTATCACCATCCCAAGTATGGGAACCTTTTTAGTCAGTGCTTGAACGGCGCCACACCGTGGTATCACAATGGGCCATTATGTGTGCTCAAGTGTGCTTTTGGCAAACTGGGCGGCCACTCCTACCTACCTACCTAAATAACTGTATGAGGAAATTTAAATTTATAATTAATAGCAAATAGTTTTAAGCAGGGATATCCACGAAAAATTTATCCGGAGCTAGAGAAAATAACACGACTTACTTACTCTACCACCAAAAAATAAATGAATGTGGCCATAACAGATATGTACCCACTTGCATTCATGTCAACGTAAACACTCGGCAACGCCAATAAAAAATATTTGCATTGAGTTGCGATTAAACTGTACAAATTTGAAAGCGCTAACATTTATAATATAATGCTGCTAGAGAATGGCAAATGTCAACAAATTACGTTAGATTAAGTTCAAATAAATTTAATTAATTGCATTGAACGGTATTGAACGTAAATTAAAATAATTTAAACTTTAAACTAAATTGAACTCTTCGGTAACCAGGTTAACGAGGTCCTACTGTACATAAATACCCAAAGATACACACTAATTTTTGTTTTGTTCTTTCATTTTTCGCATGCACAAAAAACAAAAACAAATTTGCTTGTCGCAATTGATATCAGAGAACACAGAGAAAAGAAAGTCTCTTTCGCTGCCAGCATCCGTAGCGGACACACCACGATTTTGAGTGGATTCACCACGATTCTGAGTGGATTCACCACGATTTTCAGTGGATTCATGTACAACGTCCGTCTCAAGGTGAATTTACTTACATGGTGACTGCAAGGTGAATTTCGTACCTCCGGAATTGTCAAACATAAGCAATGTGCGATCAAAATAAACGAAATTGAGATGAATGGAGAAATACATAAGAGTCGTCTAAAGTGGTACACAATTTATATAAAATATATCTGATATTTAAATAGGCTCATAATTTCTTCATAAAGTTCAAACTTCACAAAAATAATAATTAAAAAACTCTTATTCACTGGAATCAAAACTCTATTTGCAATTGTTTGCATATTTGTTTTGATCGCATTTTTCTATAATTTCAAATTTGACAACTACAGAGGAAAAGTTGGTTCAAAAAAATTTGTTCTTCCAGCCACCATGTAGGTAAATTCACCTTAGTTCGTCTGCTTTATTTCGCTGCTTTGCCGTTTGATGTTTAAGTTTATTTTCTCTGTATTCTCTGATTGATATGTCGGTGAAGTGGAGTCGGAGCTTCAGGGCAAAAGGCGAGGTACCCTCAATCCAAAAATAATAGAAACAAAGATTGCCCAAAGCTGAGTACAAAAATTTTTCGTTCTGCGCATCTATGTCACAATAGCATGGTTGCAAAGAGAAATGTCAAAAAAATACCTATCCGCATAAGCCTCGTTTCACACCAACGGCGCGACACGGCGATGATAAATATAGACAAAACTGCACAAAACTCACAACAACGGCGAATAGTGTGTATGCTCATACCAAGAGCTTCACGCGATCAGACAATCTATGATTGCGGCTGAAAAACAAAACAAAAATGCCAAATCAAAATAAAGAATACTGCACAATTCGCATAGTTGCCGGCGAAAACTTTCAACCGTCCAGCGATTTTGTTGTTTATTTTGACAATTCTGCTTGCATCTTTTCCGTTTCTGGGGAAAAAAAAACAGACGAGACAGACCTTTTTTAATTTCTTTGGAAAATTGATTTTTTGGCACTTGCAGAAGAAATTTGTATACCTACTTACTTACATATGAGACTGCAGAAAGTTCAAATTGAATTATTATTGCCTTAATGCAAAGTGTGTGTACGTATATCTACGCTCCATTGTATAAGAAATCCAATAAAAACATAAAGCACAAAAAAGAGCGGAGGAGAACTTTTTTAAGTTTCTGGGGAAAAATGATTTTGTCGCACTTGGTGACTAATTTCATATAGAGTCGGACTGCGGCACCTTAAATTTAAATATTGTTTTGGTTTTGGGACTTTGTTGTGCAGTTTTGTGTATATTTATCATCAACGTGTCGCGCCGTTGCTGTTTGTGTGAAACGAGGCTTATGTAGTTTTTGCTATGTTGACGTCACAGCCCAGCGACTAAATGTCAAACTCAGAAAGAAAATTATAACGGACCTGGGCAATGCGTAATCTTCTTCTCTATCATTCTTGCGCTCAATCCAAGAATGATAGAATCAGTGTTGCATGAGAGAAAAATAAAAAAGTAACCCTTTTTTTAAAAAAAAAAAAGATGAGAAACAAAAAAATCCCAACTAAAATTTTTAGAAACTTTCCTTTCTAGAGAATATCTTTTTTGGAAAAATAAAAAGTACTAGTACCAAAAATAAATGTACTCGCAATTCTATCATAGAATAGAAGATTGCTTCAATGCTGGTACGAAAATTTCCTCTCTCTGTCGTCATAAGGCACACACGAAATGAAAGAACAGCCAAAATGCATACATATTTGTGTGAGAAATGTGATAATTTGTGTTCAATACTAAATATTTCCATATTTATCGCTTTTGATGATAATATTTATATAAATAAATGTAAAATAATATATTTCAATTGATTTGGCATTAAAATTTTTGTTCTATTCAATAATTTGTTGGTTAAATTTCAGTCGTGAAAGTTCTTATTTACTGTTTTGGTGCGAAAATGGGAATATAAAATGAAATAAATATGGGAAATGAAATTCTAATATATGTATATTTATATAACATTAATATATGTATATTTATTAAATCACTACACAAATTCACTTTTTTTTGGTACATGAAAATCCACTTAATCCGCTGCTTAAGTACTTTTTATCGAAAGAGTTTTTCAATAATTTGTACTCGTTTACTTGCAAGTGCATTTGTTAAGTTATATATTATTAAAAATAATTAAAATCTTTTTAATCCATATATCATTGCCTTTGCACATACTTTTTTCATATAAAAAAATATTTTAAAGCGCCTTATGACGTCACAGCCAATCTGCTGTGCTGAGATTTTGTTGAGATAGGAATAGCGGACCTGCGCATGACTGCTGATGAAAGAAGACTAAGAAAAGACATTCAATTCCCTCCACATTTATTTACCGTTCCGACCATTTTTTTTGTCACACGTCCAGTGTATGTGAATTTATTGTTTGATGTAACAATATTCCATATCCCTGTAGTGAAAATTATAGGCAGTCTTCAAAATATACTACTAAATTAAATAGTAAAAAATCAAGTGGTTAATTTACTAGTTCAAAATATCTATAAGTTAAGCAGTTACTGACTTATGCGGAACTTCATTACCGTGTATACTAAATTTTTCCTTTCTTGTCAATTTAATAAAAAAGGAAGTAAAGACAAACATTGGAATTTGAAAAAACACAGTTATTTTTATAATTTCAACCACTTTTTGTATTTCCTCAGTTTAGAGATAAATCTTCAAGTTAACGCGTGTTTTAAAATATCCGCAAATTGTTCGCAAAGAAGAGTGGAAATGCGGCACCATGAATTTACATGCCGAATTAATACACTCCCCATTTATGCACAAAAATTATTTGACATGTCGAGTACACATTATTATAATATGTATGTATGAATTTTACATATAATCTGAGTTTTACTAGTACTTTAACTAGTTGGTTTCACTGCTGGGATGTTGTCTAAAATAGCGAATATTCGGAGAAAAAAATCAGAAGAAATCAGGGCTACATTTAAATTAAACTTTTCGGGGGTCACTTCATTTTTATTTTAAAAAGAACTGCGAAACTTCTAAAAAGAAAAGGTGATAATAAATCAGAAAAATTGTATTATTTAATTTGGAGTTGAAAACTCAAATGTTAATAAGTTCTTTTAAACAATTATAACTATTCTTAGTGTAAAATATGATCCAATTGTTTACACTTCTGTTCACTGTAAACGCACCATAGTAATCATAATATGTAGAATAATAATTATTTGGTTTTTTGCCATAAAATGTTACTACTAATAACTAAAATAATTAATAAAAATTCATTTATATTAAAATGGGGTCCGACTGCCCCAGTAGTACCCCAAGCGTGGTTTATATGCATGGCATTGAACGAATGAAAGTGCACAGGGGACAGTAAAAATATTAGAATTTGGAACAGAGGGAGGCGAAGATTAAGAAATTGCCGGTCAAAAGAGAATTCAACGTTTTTACAGTATTCTCACAAATAACAACAGTTATTTGTGAAAATAAAAAATGCAACGTGTGCTCTACCGCTGTCCATGAACCCCTACCATGTAATAAAGTGGAGTGCATTAATTGCAAGCAACAACATCGTTCTGACAACAAAAACTGTCCAACATTCAAGAAAAGACAAGCAATTTTAAAGCACAAAACCCTAAATAAATGTTCATTCCGCAAGGCAATTGAAGCTGTTGGGGAAAATCAATAGAAACACACAAATACCCAAAATCAGTTTAATGCAAAATACGGTAAATGCAAAATAATTCAAAGACAAAAAATGTTTTCAAAACGAGCCAGAGCAAACAAAAAAAAAACCAATGAATCTCAACGTAACGGCGGTAGATGACTGTCAAAATACAGCGCAAAAAGTGTTCCCACAGGGAGCTCGGATCCTCAAACATCCTGCCCGGTCGAGTCATCTGACTCGACTTGATGGAAGTCCACGAGACGGCATTCTGTACTGCCCGGGTGCAGGAACCATTTGCAGTTTTGAGTGTCGCGTTGCGAATCAATCCATCACTGCCCGGATGCACTGCTGTCACCCGACCCATGCGCCAATGGCTGGGTGGTAAATTTTCGTGTCTGATGATCACAATGTCGCCAACGGCGACATTAGCTATGCGTTGTTGCCATTTATTTCTCCTTTGTAGCGTCGCTAAATATTCGTCACTCCATCTCTGCCAAAACTGCTGGTGAATCTGGCGTATCCACTGCCATTGCTTGAGGCGATTTGCTGGAACCTTAGGTTCCGGCACTGCAATGAGTGGGGTCCCGACGAGGAAATCTCCTGGAGCTAATGCAAATTTATCTTCTGGATCGTCATACAATGGAGTGAGGGGGCGATAATTAAGACTGGCTTCAATTCGGGCTGCCAAAGTCTGCATTTGACTATGCCACATAACTTGCGTGCCGATGATCCTGACCAAATGGTGCTTTGCTGACTTGGCCGCGGGCTCCCATAAGCCACCTTGATGGGGGGCACCGGGTGTGATGAAGTGCCAATGTGTTCCCATGCTTGCCAAGCATTGTTGGTTGGTTTCGTTGTGCCAACTAGCCAGGTCCTCCTGCAATAAGCGGTTCGCACCAGCAAACGCGGTGCCGTTGTCGCTGTATAAATCTCTGCATAAGCCACGTCGGCTTATAAAACGTGTAAATGCATCTAAAAAGGCTTGCGAAGAGAGATCATCCACCACCTCAATATGGACGGCCTTCGTTGCCATACACACGAAAATAGCCAGATAGGTTTTCACCGTTGTGCGTGATCGCTTCGTACCACTACGCAGCGTTAACGGTCCGCAATAGTCCACACCCGATGCAAGGAATGGTCTTCACGCATTAACCCGCTGCATGGGTAATGAGGACATCTGTTGCTTTAGTACTGTGCCACGGTAACGGCGGCAGATGACGCAATTATGTAAATAACTTCTTACAGCCTGCCTTCCATTTAAATCCAATATCGACTGCGTACAGTATGAAGCGTTAGTTGAGTACCACCATGAAGCGTGCCTTCATGAGCTTGCCAATCACCAGTTGCACCAAAGCACCAGATTTGGGCAGGATAATTGGACATCGCTGATCATGGGTAACTGCGGCCCGGCTGATACGACCTCCAACTCGTAAAATACCATTCTCATTAACAAAAGGATTAAAAGGAAGCAACTTGTTTGAGCTAGGTAAGCTGGACCCGTTCCGAAGATACTGAAGTTCCATTGCAAAAGCGCTGCTCTGTTCTATGCGTAAGAGTGTATCCAAGGCTTTGTCCAATTCTGGAGCTGTAATAGCAGGAGGTCAACGTTCTCTGCCAGGGATCCAACGTAACACATATGCCACCGTGCGCAGCAAGCGCGGTAACGAAGTGAAACGCTCAGTGAGTGCGATAATTTCACCATTAGGTCGTCGGGTTGTGAGCGATGGAGCCACAGAAGCTATGGCTGTCATGGACAATACCTTTCCTTCAACTTTCAAAACATCCAAATCGTTTTCGCTTAGCTGCATTTCTTCTATGGGTAACGGTCCATCTACTAGCCATCCTGGTCCTAGCCACCATAATCGATGTTCTCGGCTGCACTCATGCCACGGCTGGCACAATCGGCAGGGTTCTGGGCAGAGCGTACGTGATGCCAGTGATCTGGTGATGTTAACTCTTGAATTTTACTAGCTCGATTTGAAATATACTGTTTGAGAGTCGCTGGTTGCTTGCGGATCCAGCAGAGTACGATGCTTGAATCCGACCACAGATAATAGACTGGATCTACTAACCCTAAAGCCAAGCGGACGTTGTTGAACGTCACCGCTAGCAGGTGTGCTGCGCAGAGCTCGAGACGAGGTATCGTGGCACCATTGAGCGGAGCCACCTTCGTACGTGCAGTGAGTAATGACACGCGGGTGATGCCATATTCATCTATAGTCTTTGTGTAAACCACAGCTGCGTATGCGTGTTGGCTGGCATCGCAGAAGCCGTGCAGCACTGTTACCTTGCCATTCACCATGCCCAGCTATCGTGGAACTCGAATGGAGTTGATTGCCGGGAGACCATTGCGCAGTTTGAACCACACGTCTTGCAAATAACTTGGCAACGGTGTGTCCCAAGCTAAACCAGCTGACCAAAGGGATTGTATAAATATTTTTCCTGCAATCACCACTGGCGCCACAAAACCAGTGGGATCAAATAGTTGCGCCAACTCACGTATAACCCACCGCTTCGTAGGTGGATTAGATGTCGGGTGTACTACCAGGTTGAAAAAGAGCTCATCTTCTATTGCATCCCATCGTAAACCAAGCACAGAAGATGTGGACAGTTCAATGACCGATTCTGAAAGAGAAGAAATTCCACCAGTTAATTTCGATAATACCTCAATATTGTTGGAGTTCCATTTGCGCAGCTTAAAATGGCCAGGATGATGTCAACATTGGAAGCGACCATAATAGCCTCGCATTCCTTGTCACAGCTGGTAAGAAAATCGTCAACGTAGAATGAAGTTAAGATTGCTGCTCGTGCTGCCTCCGCCTGATGACTGTCTGGTATCAGTTTGAAGTTGTCATAGGCACATTGGTGCAGTGCGCGGACTGCATTGTAGGGACTGCAAGCCATGCCATAAGTAACCGTATTTAATCGAAAGATCTCAAGACTGTCAGCTGGAGATTCTCGCCAAAGGATTCGTTGGAAATCTCTATGTGCAGGCGCCACTAATACCTGCCTAAACATCTGCTCGATGTCTGCAGTAAGAGCAATACGATAACGACGGAATCGAAAAATAATATTGATCAGGGAGTCTTGGATGGTAGGGCCAACAAGTTGAATATCATTGAGAGAAACCCCACTAGAAGTTCGTGCTGAAGCGTTGAATACGACCCGGAACTTGCTGATGACTGGATGCTGTGGTATATAATAGCATTCCGACGGATCGTCAGGCTGATCAACTCGCTCCATATGTCCAAGAGCACAAAATTCCCGCATAAATGAAACATATTTATCACGCAGCTCAGGATTGGCTGTTAGGCGCCGTTCAAGGAACTGAAACTGTCTTAATTCGTTGGAATACGAGTCGCCCAGTTTCAAGGCATCACCGCGAAACGGTATTTGCACTACGTAGCGACCATCTGCTGTCCGGTAATGTGTCTCCAAAAACTTGCGTGTACACCCATCATCTCCATTAACTTCAGAGTCCGGCACTTCCTCAAGCTTCCAAAATGTGCGCAAAAGCTCGTCCAGGTGTGTTTCATCATCGCCGAGTTGTGAACTGCATGTGATCGGTGATGACGTTTGAATCTCTGATGCGGATGCTGGTCCAAAAACAACCCAGCCCAATCGAGTGTATTGCGCAAGAGGTTCGTCAGCACTCCCCTGAGGACTTCACTTTCGACGATAAGACTCCACACGTCGGCCCCAATGAGTATGTCAATAGTACCTGGGGTCCCAAATTGCGAATCAGCTAACTGAAGATCTACCAAATGTTGCCACTGCGTTATGTCAATATGCACCGTTGGAAGGTCCGTGGTATTTGAGGGAATAACGAGGGCGTTGACTGCCAATGAAAAATCAGAATCAATAGATGTGAGATTGAGCGCCACGCTGCCTTTTGTTCGGGTATGGATGACTGCTCCGATTCCCTCCACGTTTGCTTCAAATTTGCCCCTGCGCAGACATAAATAATTAGCCAAGCGATCTGTGATGAAACTTACCTGCGATCCAGGATCAAGAACACGCGCCAAGCGATGCTGAGTTACTGAGTCACCAGATGCGTAGACGCGCGCTGTGGCCAGCAAGACTGTATGTTGTCCTCTGGCTATGCAGGTGACCAAAGTATGATCTAGTCATAAGGATGATGATGATGGTAGTGTAGTCGCCTGGGAATTGGCGGTCGAATTTACCAGTGGAGTTGGATTTGAACCGCCAGTATACGCTGGAGCATTGCGGCAAAACATCGTGTTGTGTCTGCGGCCACACTGACGACAATTGCCTGAAGTACACTGTTTCGATGTGTGTCCATTTCTTAAACAATTATAGCACAGCTTCGAATTACTTAAAGCGTCAAATCGCTGGTCTACACTCAGTGCGATCAGCACCGGGCACCTGGTGATGCGATGCAGCCCTTGACAGTGTACACAGCGACCTTCGTCAACAGAAGCTACATTAGATTTCAGAACACGTGGAATCTGCCTCGTACCAGTGCGAGTCGGCTGCCTTGATGAGGATGACTCCAATGTACTCGGCCGTGAGCTGAAGTCTGCATTGAGGCTGTGTGCACGTCTTTCCATGAATTTAAGCAACTCTTCCAAGCTCGGAATCTCGCAAGGAGCGCTGCTTAGTAGTTGAATAGTAGTTGAAAGCTTCGATACTACAATCGGCACCGCCAGTGCATCCCACTTGTCGACTGGTAAGCCCATGACGCATAAGGCGCGCAAAGACTCCTGCACCGTGTCTACAATCTGCAGCAACGACTTCGATGTTTCATCTACTACTGCTCGAATATTAATAAATCGCTCAACGTGAATCTTAGACAGCTGCCTCTTGTTGTCAAAGCTATCTTTGAGGGCTTTCCAGACTTCCTCATATCCACCAGAGTATACTCCACCAATGAGTGGCACAGCACTTGCCGGGACCGACTGACGAAGCTTGCCTAGCTTGTAGACCTCTGGAAAGTCCGTTTTATCCACAAGAGTTTCGAAAGCTTCATGATAGCCAGGCATGCAGTGTGCCATCGAAAGTTGGAATAGCCATGGCGTCCAGTTTGAGGTCGAACTTTGGTGTTGATGCCACGGGTACTGGGCTGGATCTGGCACCCATCATCAACCTCTTAATCATGACACATGTATCATTATAAGCGTCCTCTACTTCCTGAAACAGCGCATCATGCGCTCCCAATTCATTTTCCTCTGCTTCGGAGACCAGGTGATGATGATTTGTAACAAACCTATCAAAGTGTGATGTGAGTGACTTCAACTCTTGTTCCAGCTGGAAAATATCTCGCTCTCCAGGTTTGACCCCACGCACGCGGTCCCAAATGCGTCGAATCGACGTTGTAGAGGAGGTACGCAGTTTTAGCGCTGACATAGTGACCCACAGAACGATATAAAAGGATTGCGTTGTGTAAGGCACCCACGTGCCGAGCCTCCAGAAACCTAACCTCACAATATGCGCAGTTAAATGCAGTCGCAAAGGCAATGCCGTACACTAATTCCACGAACCGTCACTGCCTGCTTCAGACGCCACACGTTGTTTCTACCTTCTCAGGGGTCGTGAGTTCAATCCTCACAGGAGGCACCAAATAATGTTGGGGAAAATCAATAGAAACACACAAATACCAAAAATCAGTTTAATGCAAAATACGTTAAATGCAAAATAATTCAAAGACAAAAAATGTTTTCAAAACGAGCCAGAGCAAACAAAAAAAACCAATGAATCTCAACTGTCAAAATACTGCGCAAAAAGTGTTGCCACAGTGTTCGCTACAGGGAGCTCGGATCCTCAAACAGAAGCCATCAACAACGATACAACTGTCACAACACATGACTCACCTATTGAAACTCTAGAAGAAGCAACTCAAAATAAATTCAATAAACCACCTGACAAAGTAAACGAATCTAAAGAGATAGCAAATACTTCGACCTCCAATGGAAAACCCATTCCCAACTCGGGATTCAACAAAATTCCGCAACCCAAAACCAGCAACAATTTTAAAATCATCTCCACTCCAACTATAATAAACCGGGAAACCACTAAAGATCAAATATAAAGAATGCATTTATAGACTCGCTCAGTTCCGATTCAGAACGGGATATTGACATGAAATAATCTCTCTTAATCGTATAACACTATACGATATTTGTTGAAACATCATTACATTAGTTAAACTATGGTCCTAAGACTACTTCAGTGGAATCTAAATGGATACCGAAATAATTACAATGAGCTTTGTCTACTGATACGTAATCAGAACGCAAATATAATCGCAATTCAAGAAACCCATCTCAAATCAAATCCACACCATAGCATCATTCCTAAAAACTTCTCCTAATATGGAAAAAACGACATTAAAAACAACGCTCTAGCTAAGAGGGGAGTTGCTCTTGCAATCTCCAACTCAATTCAACATGAAACTATAAACGTCAATTCTCCAATACTAGCAATAGCAGCCAAAATCCAAACTCACACACCCTTTACTATAGTTAATATATATAGCTCCCCTTCAGATATCCTATCGGAAAATGACTTACATAACCTGCTATCCAACTTTAACCCACCGATACTACTCTTTGGAGATTTCAACGCCTGGAGTCCACTATGGGGATCAACACACTTTAAGAAAAAAGGGAGAGAAGTTTCAAAATATATACAAAACAACAATTTTATTATATTAAACGACAAATCGCCCACACACTTCTCAACACATTCGACTCTAACACATGTGGATCTAAGTATGTGCACTCCACTATTAAACTTGTCAATTAAATGGTCAGTGATTGATGACTTACACGGAAGTGATCACTTACCAATATTGCTCACTTTGTTCAACGAAATCTCACAATCAACTGGACATAGTATACCCAGATATAAATTAGACTACGCTGATTGGCAAAAATATCAAATTGCAATACAAAAACACTTCTCTAACGTACCAGCAGGTATTAATATAAATCACAAAGCAGCAATCCTAATGAAAAAAATAAAATAAGTGCGAATGAATCCATTCCCAAAACTACGCATAAAAAATTTAGGAATATGGTTTATTGGTGAAACGACACATTAGCTCAACTTAGATCCAATAAGAATAATATGTGGAAAATAGTAAAACAAAATCCCACTAGTGATAACATCTTAAATTATAAAAGAGCTAATGCAAGATTTAAAAGAGAAGCAAAAATCTCCAAAAGAGCTATGGAACTAACAAAAGATATAAACTACAACACGCCATCAAAAATCCTTTGGGATAAAGTTAAAATCTTATACGGGAAAAGTACGACAAATAACATCCACGACATGGAAAGCATAGATGGGAACCAAGTTTCTACATCAAAAGCAATATCTGACCTGTTGGGTAGGACCTGGTCAAATTACTCAAGCAATAATAACTTTTCATGCCCAAATATAAATAAAAAAAGGGTAATTCACCATCAATTTACACATAAATTATACCTTAAACACGCATTCAAAGCAGAGAGAAAATAGCTTTTCTAGTATAGAGCTTCAATCCTGCCTCTCACTACTAAAAGGAAAAACTCCTGGGCCAGACAATATCCCATACCCACTTTCGTAAACTTACCTCCAATTAGTAAACAGAAATTATGCGACCTGTACAATGACATATTCTCTTCTGGTGTCATACCACAATAATGGAAAATTGCAATGGCAATTCCGATACCTAAACCTAACAAAGCCAAAAATAGTACAGAAGGATATAGGCCAATATCATTAAGCCCGTGTATTGCAAAAGTAATGGAAGAGATGATTTCCCGTAGACTTATGTGGTATATACTTAATAAAAAATTACTAACAATAAACCAAGCTGCCTTTAAGCCTAGAAGAGGAACACTAGATGCACTGCTTACTCTAGAGGAACATATTTGTAACCTGCATTTCAACAAAAAACCATCTTTCGATAATTACAATGGACATGGAAAAAGCCTTTGACAGAGTCGGTATCCACTCTATCATAGAGCAGCTTATGGCATGGCGAGTTGGACGCAGGATACTAAACTACATTAAAAAATGTTTAACAAACCGAAAAATACGGGTCAAGGTGAATCAGACGGTGTCGGAACTCTGGCCACTCGACAACGGCATACCCCAAGGCTCGCCGTTGTCTGTAACTCTATTTCTGATAGCTTTTGATAAACTTAGCCGGATTATAAATGAACATAAATTCTTTAAACACATAATATACGCAGATGATTTATACATATTGAAACGTGATTGCATATCAGTGAAACGGGATAGCATATTTTTAGGATCCCATCTGGAGAATGAGTGCCCCCTGTGAGTCAAGATGCGAACTATTCGAATAAAAGCTTATTCAAGAACCATCTGTCGGTAATATCAAAAAGAATATTCTCGACTTCTGTCGAAGAGGATAGAAGCTTCTAGAAACTACGAGAATAGCGTAGAAGTTTCTACACCAACCATTCGAAAACTATAAAAGCGACAAGACTGTTCAAACTCGAAGACAGTAGATCAGAGATCGTAAAAGTGTGTACAGCAGGCATTTTAATCGAAGCAGCAGTATTGGCAGTATTTGTAATTTTGCAAAGTGATGAAATTCATTATTAAATAAAGTGATGAAATTACTTATTAAATAAAGTGACTAATGGTTTGTGAAATAAAGTGCAAGTAATAACTAAGTAAACTTTAAGCCTAATATTAAATGTGTAAATAGTAATAATTAAATAAAGCTAATTATTTTAATTTAACCAGCGATTGTTTGATTACTACACAATCCAGTGGTACGAGTCCGAGTACAGAGAGTTAGAGAAATTGTCAGGAGGGCAATTTTGTAACAGAGTAAATTGTCAAGAGGGCAATTTCGTAACAATTGGTGTCAGAAGTGGGATTGTGTATCTGTGATAAACAATGGTTAAATTTGAAAAACTGAGATTGGAGCAGCTCAAGAAGGAGCTTGTGCGTTTAAATTTGCAAACACAAGGGCTTAAAGCGGAGCTGCAGGTGCGATTAAGAAGCGCTTTAGAGGAGCAGGGTATAGATGTAGATGAGCATGAACTCCAATGTGAAGAGGCAACGACATCTCGACACGAAGAAACACCGCAAGAAACTAACACGGGTAACTTTGACATGAGTGCACTTATCGGGGTAATACAGATGCAGCTACAACAAAGTGCTCAAGCAGCCGAAGAGAGGATGCAACAGCAATTACAACAAAATGCTCAAGCAGCCGAAGAGAGGATGCAGCAGCAATTACAACAAAATGCTAAATCCGTCGAAAAGAGTGTTGCATCCGTCGAAAAGAGTGTTGCATTCGTTGAAAAGAGTGTTAAAGAACAGTTGCAGCAGAGTGAAACACGACTCGCTCTATTAGCGGAACAAAACTCACAGCAGATGAAAGAAATGTCCGAAATGGTAGACAGGAAGGTTTGTGATATTCAGACACGGCAGGAATCGTTCGAAAAATGTGTAGAACAAAAATTCATTGCGAACGAGCAAAAGCAAAACGAATTTAAGCAACAAATAGAGCAAAGAATTCACCTACTACAGGAAGGTGCATTGCCTGTGCCAGCTTTATCCTCAATAAAACTGAAGCCTCCTACCTATGATGGAACCACGACATTTAGCGTCTTCAGAATGCAGTTTGAGACTACCGCTAGCACAAATGGTTGGAGTGCTCGCGAAAAAGTGGCTGCATTAACAGTTTCATTGAAAGGTGCTGCCGCTGATGTGCTTCAAACTATCTCAGAAAGTGAGCGAGACTGCTATGAAAGCTTGATGAATGCCGTTCAGCGCAAGTATGGTAGTGAACACCGGAAGCAGATGTACCAAGTAGAGCTACGAACACGGGTACAGAAGAGTGGTGAGTCTCTACAACAGTTTGCAGCGGAAGTGGAACGGTTGGCTCATCTTGCCTACCCAGGAGAGATCACTGAGAGGTGTATGATGGACACCTTTGTATATGGCATTCGCGATGCGGAGATAAAGCGTTCTGCAATAACTAATCCGAAAGCTACATATATGGAGACAGTAGCTAGCGCTTTAACTTCAGAGACAGCAGCCTTGGTGTGCCAGCCAGTATACAGAGCCCGTCAGGTACAAGTTGAAAGCGGCCAAAGTTTCACGGGCAAATGCTTCACCTGCGGAGAGGTCGGACACATGGCCCGTAATTGCCAATCGAGACGGAAACGTTCTAGATCACGCTCACCGGTAAGACCTCCAAAGCAAGTCAGATTCCAAAGTAGGGAATCAGAAAACGTTGAAAAGCCGTCGACAAACTAGATGGAGTCAGTCTCGAGGGGCTTGATCTGACTCCCACAACATGTAGCCCCAGAATCTTCGTTTCTCAGATGGCACGGAAAATCAACAGCCTAACTGTCGACAGCGTAGTAAATGGAAGAAAAATCGTGGTAACATTGGATACGGGTGCATCACATTCCATAATTAGAAGGGATCTCGTTCGGGGAATCGAACCGCTTCAGGGAATAAGATTGCGTACGGCAACTGGAGATGATGCACCGGTACTGGGAAAAGTTACACGGAATATAACTATCGGCACCACAACAGTGACGCACGAGTTTGTAGTTGCGGATATTGTGGACGAATTAATCTTAGGTGTGGATTTTATGATTCGGAATGGATTCACCCTAGATTTGAAATGCCGAATGTTGAAGTATGCGAACACCGAAATACCGTTATCCGTTGGTGAGGATAAGTATGGAGGTATCCGACAAGCCATTGTATCGCGGCGGACAAAAATCCCAGCAAAGTCAGAGGCAGTCATATGGGCCAAAATGGACGGAGATGTGGAGAAGAACAAGTTGTGGGTTGTGGAGACTGATGAAAAATTCGCACTGGATGACATCATAATTGGAAAAACCCTCGTAGAAGAACAGCAGAACAGAATAGTGCCAGTAAGAGTGGTCAATCTTGCAAATTCCGCTAAAACCATAGAGAAAGGACAGATAATTGGAAATTGCCGGGCAATTTCGGCAATTGTAAACTGTGAAAGCCAGCCGCGAGACACAAAAATGAAGATACCAGCTGATAAAAAGGTACTCGACGATCTCACGAAAGAATGGAGCAAAGACTTATCCACAGAGCAGAGGAAGACTGCCCGCCAACTTTTGGCAAGACATTGGTCAGTATTTGCTGAAAAGGGTAAAAACGAAGGCAGAACAAAAATGGTGAAACACACAATCAACACTGGTGATGCCAAACCCATTCGTCAAGCGTCAAGAAGAGTACCTCTGGCAAAGAGAAAAGAGGTGAATGTATTGCTGAAGGAAATGCATCAGAACAACGTCATAGAGCCATCAGCGAGCCCCTGGAGTTCTCCAGTGGTATTAGTCAAGAAGAAGGATGGCTCCACACGTTTCTGCGTAGATTATCGTAAACAAAATGAGGTAACGAAGAAAGATAGTTATCCATTACCTCGAATCGACGATACGTTGGACACACTTTCTGGTTCAAATTGGTTCTCAACGCTGGATTTACAAAGCGGATATTGGCAAGTGGCAGTAGACGACCAAGACAAGGAAAAGACAGCATTCAGCGCCGGTGATGGACTATGGCAATTTTTGGTAATGCCATTCGGACTGTGTAATGCTCCAGCTACATTTGAACGCCTAATGGAACATGTGCTAAAGGGCCTCCACTGGAAAACGTGTCTGGTGTACCTAGATGATATCATCGTTATGGGAAAGGACTTCGAGGACCACTTGAAGAATTTGGAAGAAGTATTGATGCGATTAGGAGCTTCAGGGTTGAAGCTGAGCGCAAAGAAATGCTCGTTCTTCAAGAAAGAAGTCAAGTACCTTGGACATAAAGTCACACCTGAAGGAGTACACACAGATCCAGATAAGATAGACTCAGTAAGGGAGTGGCCAAGACCAACTAGTCTGCATGAGCTACGCAGCTTCTTGGGTCTTTGCACCTATTACAGACGCTTTGTTCCAGGCTTTGCAGACGTGGCTGGTAGTCTGCATGCATTAACGAGGAAAAATTGTCCTTTTGAGTGGAAAAGCGAACAAGAGAAGGCATTCAACAGATTGAAAGAGCTATTGTGTACAGCTCCGATCCTTGCGTATCCAATACCTGGCGAAAAATTTATTTTGGATACAGATGCAAGTGGATTCGGGATTGGAGGTGTCCTGTCGCAAGTTATTGACGGACATGAAAGAGTAATAGCCTACTTCAGCAAGATCTTATCAAAGCCAGAGCGAAATTACTGTGTAACACGGAGAGAACTTTTGGCGGTTATGCAGTGCGTGAAGCACTTTAACAAGTACCTGTATGGACAAAAGTTCTTGTTGAGAACGGATCACGCTGCTCTGCGCTGGCTATTACAGTTCAAAAATCCCGAAGGTCAGGTTGCGAGATGGATTGAGAGACTCCAAAGCTACGATTTCACAATAGAACATCGCAGAGGCGGAAACGACGGGAATGCTGATGCACTATCACGACGTCCTTGCAGTATGGAATGTAAGCACTGTTCTAAAGCTGAAGGGAAAGAAGGAGTAGTCGATGTGCGCTTAATGGCTGTTTTACCAGACGATGAATGGACAGCGGAAAAGATAAAAGAAGAACAACGAAATGACCCAGATTTGGCAAAAATCGTATCAAGTAAGAGCGAAGGAAAACGGCCTGATTGGAACGAAATCTCGACTGAAAGCCCCATAACTAAAGCATATTGGGCTCAATGGAATAGCTTAAAGCTGCAAGATGGATGCCTATTCCGCCTGTGGGAGAGCGAAGATGGAAAAACCACGAAGAACTTGATTGTGGTACCCAAGGCAAGAATAAGCGAAATTCTCAAGGAATACCATAGTGGGCCAAGCGGAGGGCATTTGGGAATAACAAAAACAGTCGAGAAAATTAAAACACGATTTTATTGGGTTGGTTGCCAGCAATCGGTAGTTGACTGGATTAGTGCTTGTGAAAAGTGTACAGCTGCCAAGGGGCCGAGCCGTCGCAGCCAGGGGAAGATGCATTTATACAACGTGGGAGCGCCATTTGAGCGTATTGCAATGGACATAGCAGGTCCGTTTCCAATTAGTGATTCCGGCAACAAATATGTTCTCGTCGTAATCGACTATTTTAGTAAATGGCCAGAAGTATACCCCATTCCCGATCAAGAAGCTAAGACCGTTGCAGATGCATTTATCAATAATTGGGTCTGCAGATTCGGAGCTCCCCTCGAGTTGCACTCGGATCAAGGCAGAAATTTCGAGTCAACAATATTCAGGGAAATGAGTGAATTGATGGGCATACGCAAAACTCGTACAACCCCTTTGCACCCACAATCCGATGGAATGGTTGAAAGATTTAATCGTACGCTTGAGGAACACCTAAGAAAAGTCGTGGACAGAAACCAGAAAAATTGGGACCAACACATACCCCTCTTCTTAATGGCATACCGATCGGCAATTCACGATACAACATCTACAACACCAGCTATGGCTATTTTCGGTTGTGACATAAGATTGCCTGCAGATCTGAAATTCGGTGCCTACTCATCTACGAAAGTTTCATGTAGCAGTTATGTAGCTGACAAACGAAGACAGCTGAATGAAATTCATGGAACCATCAGAAAGCGCACACAACTGATGAGTGATAAAATGAAAGCCAGATATGATCTACGAGCAAACTCCAAGGGATTTCAGGAAGGGCAGCTAGTTATGCTTCATAATCCGCAAAGGAAAAAGGGATTATCGCCAAAACTGCAAACACACTGGGAAGGCCCTTATAAGGTGATAAAGCGGCTCAACGATGTAGTATACCGCATCCAGTTGGCGAGAAATGCCAGGAGCAAAATGAAAGTCGTTCATTTAGAGAGGTTATCTCCTTATAAAGGTTGCAGTACTATCCTTGTTCGGGACGAACAAGTTTAAGCGGAGGGCAGTGAAACGTGATAGCTCAGTGAAAAGGGATTGCATACTTTTAGGATCCCATCTGGAGAATGAGTGCCCCCTGTGAGTCAAGATGCGAACTATTCGAATAAAAGCTTATTCAAGAACCATCCGTCGGTAATATCAAAAAGAATATTCTCGACTTCTGTCGAAGTGGATAGAAGCTTCTAGAAACTACGAGAATAGCGTAGAAGTTTCTACACCAACCATTCGAAAACTATAAAAGCGACAAGACTGTTCAAACTCGAATACAGTAGATCAGAGATCGTAAAAGTGTATACATCAGGCATTTTAATCTAAGCAGCAGTATTAGCAGTATTTGTAATTTTGCAAAGTGATGAAATTCATTATTAAATAAAGTGATGAAATTACTTATTAAATAAAGTGACTAATGGTTTGTGAAATAAAGTGCAAATAATAACTAAGTAAACTTTAAGCCTAATATTAAATGTGTAAATAGCAATAATTAAATAAAGCTAATTATTTTAATTTAACCAGCGATTGTTTGATTACTACACAATCCAGTGGTACGAGTCCGAGTACAGAGAGTTAGAGAAATTGTCAGGAGGGCAATTTTGTAACAGAGTAAATTGTCAAGAGGGCAATTTCGTAACAATATTCTCCTAATGATTTATGAAGAAAACATCCCCATTGTTAAACTCGCACGCACAAGGAAATTGCTTCCCAATTTCGTACATAAGTTCAGTTATGAATATTTGTTACTAGTGGCAGTTAATATATACCGGTCACATTTTGCATAATGTTTAGTAGGACCCACATATACATAGCTAACAAATTGCGTCACTATTCCATCAATTGGACCGAAGTTATAGTAATTTAAAAAAAAAGTGAAAAAAGTTCCATAAATGCGAGATATGTGTGGTCGTCATCCAAATCGGCTCATATAGCAATATTTTACAAAGTTTCTTTAAGATATCTCTAACGTTCTGGAACACGGACGCACAAAATCAAAATTGCTCATTGTTTCTGAGCTGTATATGTATCTCCTTATCTGCCACGCCTCTCGTAATTGAAAAACTGCTCAACCGCACAAACTTAGTAAACCCTTTCTTACCTTTTTTAAAGATAAAGGGCATAACATTATTAGGTGTCTATAAAAGATTATCAACGAAATTTCACAAGAAAGTAGCGGTTACTAAAATAAACACAACACAAAAAGTGGGCGGGTTATTTGTGCAGCCACGTCCACTATTGACACATTTTTAAAACTTAATATGTATACAATATTTTTGATCCAAATTTTATATTAGCACATACTCGTATGTATAGTATATTGTCGCCGCAAAGCCATTCACAAGAGATGGGGTCGATCAGATATAGGAAACGCCTACCTCCCATATAATGGATTTTGGGGTCCCCACTTAATGGATATAATGCCATGGATCTAATGCCACTAATGATGATGTATAAATATAAATTGGTTGCAGTATATATTAGGTCCATACCGTGGATGCAAAATATAGACAGATTTTTACTTTTAATACCCGACTTGAGAGTTCTTTACTCATTTTGTAATGTAAATTGGAACACAGATGATAAAATATCCGCCATAAAACAAAAACATGGAATAAAGCAAAAATTATCAGTTATCGTTAACAGTCGACTGGAATTTTCTCCTATGAATAAGTTTTTTTCGAATCGTTTTACCTCAAATGAGAATCGCTTTCAAATGCCGCTCGAATATTTCATAATATAGAATCTATATCCTTGAAATAAAATAGAAGAAATTGTTTTGTTTTTCTAAAAAATATTCTTATTATTTTTTTGTTTTTTTTTAATTATTCAGTTTGTTAAAAAGTTGTTTTTACAAAAATAAATCACAAATGCATAAATTACGAAAGAATTGCTCGTGGTAATTAAAAAGTTTTGCTTCTACCAACCTTGGTTGGTTGTTCTTGTTTGTTTTCAATACAAAATAATCAATTTGAATAGAAAAGAAGTTATAAAAAATTTTTACATATATAAAAAAAAATTGTGAAAGAATAAAAACATCCGACATAAAAAAAGAGATATATTTTAACAAACATTGTTCGCTCTACTTAAATCTGAGCTAAAAAGCTAACTTAAAACGAATATATTTATATATTCTAAACATAATTTCATATAAAATTCTTGTAATTTTGTGTACGACAAAATAATGTTTACCACTAATAAGTAAGTCTCTTAAATAAGAATATTTATATTATTTCCTTTCTGCGTTTATATTTATATGTTTATACTCGTATATAGTACAGGGTCTTATTCGTATAATAAATGGAGGTGGATATGAGAACAATAACATAATACTCGAAAGTAAGGTAATTATATGAAATGAATTGTACAAATGAAAGCAGTTATACAGTAGATGCAAAATAGTTCTAAATTCAACAAATTTCGCTTGAAATTGGATACATATAAAACATTATATATAAAGTGTATTATTCATGAATGTAAGAAAGTTTAACTTACGAATAAACATTGAAAGCAAGTGTTTAAATACATACATGTAAAAAAAAAATTAAAATATTTAACTTTAATTATAGTAATACGATTCGCGGTTTTAAAATAGTCCCTTGTACATTTTTAAATTGGTTTTTTCTTGTTGTTAATTTATTTAGAAAAATTTTTATATTGAATTCAAAATAATAATTTTCATGTTCCTTTTTTTTAGTGCAACTTTCAGTTAAACGCACGCACTTTCAGTTGTCATATTTGCCTATTTGATACTTTGCAGTACACCGACATTTTTGAGCTGCTACAAATTTTTATCATAAAATGTTTACATTAATTTACTTTTTATATCATTTTAAAGTTACAACATTGACGCCGTTTATATCAGCGAATTTTTTAAATTTTAGAAGAAGTTTACTTATTTTTTTTATGCCTTTTAAATGTCGTTTAAGTTCTTTTTTATTTTTTAGTTATTACAGTTTACAATGAATCTAAAACTTTAACAGAAATTAGAACACTTTTCGCAAAAAAACATTGTGTTCTAAAAATGAGCTATACCAAGGAAAATGAAAAATAAAGAAAATCATAGTAAGTTCTTCTTTTAGAACTGTCAAAATAACTGAAAAACTTATGAATCCTATTCTTTGTTGAACTTAACCTATGAAATAATTTAGTTAATTAAATTATTACTTATTGTTTTATAATTTGTAAGTAGGTTTGTAATCATGCCAATTAAATAATGTATGGCTGGCTGGTGTACATGGAACGTTGGGAAGCTTCCCAATTCGCTTAGTTTTTACGAGACCGTCACTTCCGCTTACTTCACGTCTGAACTAGGCCGCGAATGTCCGCTACGGTTGGACAATTAGCCGGTGTTCCACCACCGCCTGCTCCGTTACTACTATTACTGTCAATAAACAGAGACGAGCTGTCTACACCCGATGTGTTCGGCGAGTGCATCACTGAGGAAACAATCTCCATTTTACTACAAATATCCGCATCGGTCAGTATATCATCATTGATACCGAAAAAATCTCCCAGAAGATCACTGTCCGATCCAATTGTTTGCTGTAGCGATTTCAGATGTTTATCGGCGAGTTCGAGAGCACGTTCAACCTCTTCCCGCTCATCTTGTTGCACTAGAAAATAAAATGCGTAGCATTAGATAATCAGTTTTAAATAAAGCAACGATATTTTCAATTTTGTTTAATACTACACATATTTTCATTAATATCACAAACACACACATGCTCACATACTTAAGAAAAAATTAAGTACCTGCTGTAAATAATTCATTGAATGCATCCACGGGTAAAGCGCTTAGCACGTTTGCCATGTCGTTTTCTTCAAGCAAACGTGTGTCAGACAGAGGATTTTCATCTGCAATTTTGTCATCATCAAAACCCGAAACTTACATTTCAAAATTACTACAAACATACCAGCATCTTGACCCCCAGCCATCAGTTCAGTCTCACTTAAACCGCCCAAACCAGTGTCCTCCGAACTAGCGTAGGCGGAGCTATTCTCACATATGCTGAGCATATCCTGCGTGAGGAATTCATCTGTTGAGGGTAGTGACGGCGATGATCCAAGTGCAGATGTAAAATTGGAATTTGAATTAGTATTCATGAAGTTCGTGTTGCTGCTGTAATTGCTGTTGTAATTGCTATTGTAATTGCTATTGTGGTTATTGTTATTGTTAGCCACCATTGCAAATTGGGCAAAAATCTGATTGATTTCGTGTGCCTGCAAGTCATCGGAGTTGTTACCCGCAATGGTAGTCGTGCCAAAGTTAAACATGAGTTGGGAGCCGCCACCAGTTTCGCCTATGTCGCTCAGAGGCGCCAAAGCCGGTGGTGGTAAGGAGGTCGATATAAACTGAGACTGCGAACTAGACGACTGTGAGTTGCTCGTAATGGATTCAAGGGATGTTGTACTGCTTTTGCGCTGTAAGACGGCCGATAAGGGCATTGGAGGCGGCGTCGTACTTGCTGGGGCTTTCTTTACGCGCTTCTGAGGCTTTTCCCCCTGATTGGCGTTAGTGGACTTGCGTTTACGTGACTGGTGGTGTACTTTCCCGTTCAAAACTTTTTTGTTGTAGCAAGTTTGTATTGGCGGTGTTTGATGTTGCTTTTCTTCGAAATATAACGGAGGCGCAGATGATATATACGGACGCTGCGCATTTGCGTTACCGTTGTACTCGTCACGCTTACGCTCATGTTCGCTGCACAACGCCAGTTCCTGTGTTAAGTCGAAGGTTGGAATGCGGCATTGTGTATTGTCAGCGAATTTCGCGGTACACGGCAAGAAGATCTGTTGGGCCGCATTATTGGTAATATGCTGGAAGCAGTGTGATGCCATTGCAAGCGCCACATTCTTACATGTATGCATAATGCATTTCTTGAACGGGATTCTGCAAGGTAGAATAATATAGTTAATGACATTTTCACGTTCCTACAACACAATCAAAAACTATAAACAAAATACTCACTCTTCGCCATCACTGCCGTGGCTTTGATACTTCCGCAAAAGACGATCAACACAAAGGAGGCGCTTTCGCGCAGCATGTAACGGTAGATTCTGCAGCGATCGTGTGGTGAATAGCTGCAGAGATTTGCGTCGTAACACATTTTTATGTCGAGCAATCCGCTCCTCACGGCCACTATTTGCCGTCACTGCAGAGCCATTGCGACGCATGCCGCTGGTTCCAACCACTTCAATATCACAAAACTTCATCCAATGTTTCTGTAGGCAATACGGCAGCACAGAGGCAGACGACAATATGGAGATGTCGGTCTCCACTTGAGGCTCTGTCACTTTCACCACAGCTACTGCTGATGTCATCGTTGTTCTTAAAGGAATAGAATCCGTGGTGAAAGCAATAGCTGCCAATTTCCGGCATTTTTTGTGAGTAAGCGAGGGTGTGGGGGATGGTGTGCTGGTAATGACGGCATTGGATAGCTTACCGTTATATGCAGATTTAGGCTGCGCACTGCTACTGGTTGGTGTCCCTGTAGAGTGTTGACCATCCATTTTAAGGCTATTCTCTAAATTTGAGTCCTTGAGAGATGCAATGTTAAGGGCAGGTGAAGGTGCGGCGCTTGTATAGTTATTTTCTATTATAATGGAAGACATTTCATTTTTGGGCGTTGTGTGTGTCGATAACAAGTTGGCATCGCACTTTCTATTTGGTTGCACAAAGTCAACATCATTTACTAGGGCCAGAGAGCTACTAAAACTCTGATGCAGAGGTGGCGACGACAAGGGTGCTGTGACATTTAAAGCTGGTGCAGCGGCGATTTCTGCATTCACCTTGTTTGCCTCGGCCGTTGCAGCAGTATGTGTCGTGGGTGATTTCTTGAACACATGGTCCTCCTCTTCATCCTCCTCCAACTGTTTACAATTCTCAGAGTTCAGTAATTTGCACTTAACTTCACTCGAGGTTTGTGGTTTACGGAAAATGACGTTAACTGGAATTTCATTCAAGTCGGAATCGGAATGTTGTGGCGGTTCGAATGTTTGTAGTAGAGGTGGTACATCGTTCAGTTTGACGACGGCGGAGGCGCTAGTGGTACTAGTGGATTTCTTCGGCTTTTTAATGCATTGAAGTTTTTGCAGATGCTGCGCCAGTGTCGTATGATGAAATCGAGAGGGTGGTAGCGGTGCTGCGGAAGGCATGACAAATGGCATCACCGTTGCCGTCGCCGTAACTGTCGATTTCGATGTGGGTGAGGGTAGCGATACAGTCGAAGCTGAAATACCCCCAGGTCCCGATGACGACGCTGTTTCCAGTAAAAGAGGAGTTTGCCATAGCGAGGGTGTGTGTTGGAACAATGACGCTGATGCTGATACTGGATTTTGTTGTTGTTGTTGCTGTGGACGCACAATGCAGACATTGGTCACATTTCTTTTATTATGTGGCAAAAGTAATTTCTGTTGTGGTTGCTGATTCTGAGATTGCGTTACATTATTGACAAAATTAGATGTCGTTGATGTTGATGTTGATGTTGATGTTGATGATGATGATGATGATGATGATGATGTTGTTGTTGTTGGTGTTGTTGTTGTTTTTATTGTTGATGTTGTTGTACCCGCTGCAGTTGCAGCTAAAGACGCCTGCGTTTTAGTAACATTCCCGCTTAGGTGTGCAAGCAGTAATTTTTGATGTGGTGTGGTCTTTGTAGCAGGTGCCGAATGTTGTATTTCTGAAAGTCGAATACGCGATTTCTGAAATATATTTAAACATTATCAATTAATATCTCTCACATTTACAAAAGAACAATTTCTAGTGGAATGCAACTAAGGTGCGACAGTTTACAAATTTATACTCTTTAGTAGGCTGATAAAATTTGTTCCGTGCAGAGATAAATAAAATTAAAAATGTCCCGAGAAAAATGGAAGGCAAAATTGTTTATGTCATTGGTAAAAACTATTTTATAGTTCGATCGAACAAATTGGATAGAGTGGGGAATAATGAAAAAACTTAGGTTGGTCCAGTTTTACGTCATATCTGTCAGTATAAATACCCACTATGGTACCGCTGATCAGTAAGCACTAAAATACCAGCTTCTCTGAAAATTCATATATGAAAAAACTGTGAGGGTCAGATCAGAGAGCAAGTTTAAAAAACAAAATATTTGAGGACTAATTTAATATACTACTGGATGATAATTATTTATATTTCGTTTACCTATATAGTGCTATATTAGCTGTGTTTCTTTCAACGCGAGTGTGAATAAAACGCTACCCGTCGCTTAACGGTCTAGCATTTGATAGCACTGGTTTTGACAATTAAAATGCTTATATACATATAACACATTTGTAAACACATTTTAAAGAGGAAAAGGAAAAATTGAAAATGGCAAATTCTGAGCAAACGTTGGTAATTTAACTTTAACTGTGTACATATTAATTAATACACGATAATATACTATATATTTTATATAATTACAGCTTTTTACATAATTACAGCAGTTAATTCTTGGTTTACTTTTTTCTCGTTCACTATAGACAACAACAATGTATTGGCAGCAATTCTGTTTATGGCGCTAAACCATAAGCGGATACAAACACCTTGTCTTAACAAAGCGGTCCATATTTATGGATAAACGGGCGTTTTATTTACACTCGCGTTGAAAGAAACACAGCTATTATTTTACGTTTCTGATTCTTCTACAATGAAAAACCTCATTCTTTATATTCTCAATCAAAAGTGAAGCTAAGTAACTCTTTTTGTGCCCTATCACGAAATATGTGTAACTTATCACATTCATAAAGTTTACAAAAAAAAATAATATAATACAAAATGTGTGTTTCGTTAAGCAAATCAAGGCAATACATTCATTCACATTTGCTCGAATTTACACAAGGAGTGTTTCTTTACTTTCTAATTGCAATACCGATATAAAGTTTTAAATAGACTGTAATTAATATATTTATATCTCCTACGTGCATCAATACAAAATTATTGTCACAATTTGCTCCAAAAGATTATAATCGATGGCAATCGAAACCTTTTTACATTTTTTTTATGTTTTAAAATTAAACAGTTCTCACAAACTTTATATATGTTAAATTTTCTTAAAGAAACTGTAAATATGATTTATCTCCAGAGGAACAGCTCCTCTGTTTTTAGCTTTTTTCTCAACCAACTCCACTACATTAATCTTTATTAATTAGTGTCCAGCGTTTGAACTTTAAACATTGAATGATTCAGCATATTTCCTGTCGTTTACCAATTTCTCTATCCTCATCTTTAATTACTGCAATCCCATTTCAGAAATTACAAATTTTAGTTCTATTTAAGTGAACTAAATTTAATGTTATTTAATATATTCTGTTTTATTATCTCAAAAATCTGTCCTAACCTAAACATTTTTTACTTATTTAGTTTTAGTGCCTTCATAATATACTTCTAAATGTAAATGTTAGTCTTGGTATAATTTTTATTATTATGTAAATTCGTTCTACCAGCATTACGAAATTAGTCGTAATAGTCACATTTCTCATTATCCAAAAATAAGAGAACTTTTGTGAAGGTCAAAATTTGTTCTCATGCCCGAATTAACTTATATGAAAAATATACTTGCTGCTACCATAATATTTAGTATACAATGTGAGGTTTATTTAATAATATACTTAATAACTATTTGTGCGAAAAACAAACAAACTAGTTAATGAGACACAAGTGAACAAATATTTAAATGAAATTGCATGAAAAGTGTTTCATTACTTTCCATATACATTCAAAATGAGAATAATATCTAGAATGAGAATTAACAGCAAAGGAATGTGAATGGAAAGTATAGAAACATATGCATATTTAGTACAGAATAAGGCATGATTCAGTGCATAAACATAACCCAAAGACCCTTTCACGTTCATATAACCATACTTTTATAGGGGCTATATACGATCGGCATATAAAAATATCATTTAAATATGTCATACTTCATGCCCATTGTCATATACAAAATATATTCACCTGTGTATTGAATAAAATGGGCGTTGTTGGCACTGATTCTGTGAAAACATAGGGATCTTCAGGCGTAACTGGTGGAGTGGTTGTAATAGGTCTTGATACTTGCTGACATGACATGTCCAGTATGAAAAATTCCTTCTTATGATTTGTGTGTTTCTTTTTGCTGTAGCCTTAGTTAGTTTCCTTGATGTATGTTTTTTTGATAGTTTGATTCGTTTTCGTTGACTGCAAAAGATGAAAACAAGAAAAATTATTGTACAATTATATTTTTTCATCAAGCCGTATACATATTATATAAAATTTCAAAATTTATTATATTGAAAAAAACTCGATAAATAAAACGTCACAATTTCAGAGTTTAGCGAAGTTTAAATGCCTCACCACTGTTTGTGCTGGCGAATTATTTTTATAATCGAAACTGAGTTAAATGGGATAATAATAATAACACTGTGCTAGGCAACTACAATGCAAATCTTTGCTTGAGAAAATGATTGTTTCGCGTAATACTAAGCTCCCAACATTTGATACAGAAATTTTGGTTACAGCGATCGACGATTAATAACACCAACTATTTCTAGCAACATATCTTTTTAAAGCTTGTGAAATCGTAGAAACCGCAGCTCGGATGGATACCGAATCAGAAAATAAAATAAGGAGGAAAATTCCCTCTTCGAACGTCACCAAGATTTTCGTTACCATAAATTAGAAGGGTCTGTGCATATATTTTATAAAAAATACATGTACCATGCCATATATTAAAACTATAGCTATAAGCTTCCTAATCTGCATTAAAAATAGACTAGAATCACATCTACACAAATAACTACGCTTAGTGCAGGGCACTCACAGAGGTATGATCAGTATGCACCTCAATCTCGTTCCAGCCACGGCATGTCGCCGTGTATCATGCAATCTTCTTGACCACAGTGTACATACCGCTTGGGCTTGTTTAGTCAGCTGATGTTTTATAATTGGAATCAGGTGAACTTTTCTTAAAGGAAGGTTTTAAATTATCCCATAAATATAGCTGTGTATAAATGGAGCAGTATCTGATATCTTGAACGGAAATAATTTCTGAGCTTTTTCTAGAGAGCTTACACCATTATCGTAGAAACCGTCTTTATTATATGTTTATTGATATGTTAATATAAAGATTTCTATTTTCGATATTAACCATGTATTTTTGAAACGCAAGTTCTTCTTATTGTTCTGTTATTCGCATTTCGTCGTAACTAAACAATATATTTTAATTGGCACATAGCTGAGGTTAGTATCCTGGAGATAAGTTTTATTGACCGTCCTATCAAAATCACGCAAAATCTTTAAAATGAGCCCTAATTATAAGCGCATGAAGTGTTGTTGCTGTTAATTCCAATAGCCTAGCGTAGATTAAGAAAATTTGAGAATACGAGATCGAAGTGTTACTTAGGTAGGTCATTGAGCCCTTGTGACACCCCATGAGACACATGCTTATTAGGTGTTCAATGGACTCTTGCTCCTCCTCGTCCATAGAACTCCTATAGAAGCCGTTTGAAGTAATCCCCAGCCTACTATCGCCAGTACTCAGGGTCCAGTGTCCCATCAGGACACTAACTACGCAACCTATACTTAGTATTTTTAGAGATACTAAATCTTTTGAGCGCTTTACATTTATTTCTGGCCATATTTTCTAGCTATTTTGCATCATGTACCTTTACATCAGCGCCTGCCCGCTGTGCCTAAGGATATTGAATTGATTAAGAGCTTACATGTGCGAATAGGAATGCCGAAGTGCGACCTATCTGGTTCAATCGGTATTGTAGTACCCATACGGGCAAGTTCATCGGTTCCCTGGAATATCCCTGTGGCCGGGAACCCAGCTCAGATGCAGACGAGCTTACATAGCTATATCGTCTAAAGCTTTGCGACAGCTCTTGACGGCACTTGAGGTAATAATAGCCGAATCCAGGGAGCGCAAAGCTGCTTGGCTATCAGATAAAATGCAAATATATTGTCCAGATATTTTCTTCTTTAGACAAGACAGTGCTGCCTCTATAGCCACGATGTCAGCCTGAAAAATTGCCGCAATGGTCGGAAAGCCTAAAGGAGATGTTCATGTACAAATCCCTCCCTAGAGGGAATGGAGATCCTGCACATGCCATTGAAGGCAATAATTGGTGTGATGTAATCGAAAGTGTCTGCAATAACCTCGAAACATCTTAAGATAGACGCATGACCTTCATTCCTGGCATTCCTTTAATGCGTAACTTTTAACCTTATAACTTAATTTGCGTGTTCATCTGCCGTTCTTTGTACCTTTGTTACCAACGTGTTGTATGTGGACTTAGGGGTGGTCCACAAAACAAGCACACCATAAAAAAGTACTAGTATTACAACAGCTGTGTATATCCCATTGTTTTCCTACGACTCTTTTGCAAGAGTACAATGCTTCCTGAGCCTTTCTAATGCGCTCACTTATATTAGCCTTCCAGTTCAGCTTTCTATCTAGGATCACGCCCAGATTTTTAGCTTCCTCAACAAGATTAATATCTACACCCATTAGTTTCGAAGCGATAAATTGAGTAAATTTATACTTCCTAGTGAACAGCACCAGCTTTGTCTTGGTCGGATTAACCCCCAACTCACAGTATGTAGTCCATTTGGAGAGAATGTTTAGCATATGTTGCATCAAGTCTCTCATAGTAGATATATATTTGCCCGATAAGTTAATAGCAACCTCGTCCGCATATGCAACCACCTTGCACCCTTCCCTCTCCAGTCGAACAAGCAGCTCATTTACCGCAAGATTTTAGAAAAGGGGTGAAAGACTCCACCGCGTTTGATTTGATGTTGTTAAAAGCTACCTCAATATCTAAGAAATCAACTAGGCAGAACTCCTTGTTATGCAGGGAGTACTAAATACTACAGACTAAAGAGTGTAATGCGGTCTCTTAACGATTTACCCTTGAAGTAGGCATGCTGCGACACTGACACCTTCTGTCTGTCTATAGTGGGTCTCAAGTGAATATCTAACAACCTTTCTGGAATTTGCAGACAGAAGGCGGACAGACTAATGGGTCTTAAGTCCTCTGGAGTTGTGTGCGAGGTCTTGAGTATAAAATTTACCCTCACATGCTTCCATTGTCAGTGTCACATAATAATTTAATAAAAATTTCACCATGCAGAAAAATATAGCGAGGCGGTAAAATTTCTCACGTCATTTTATTCAGATTATCTAGGGCCGACTATTCTAAGCACGACCGACGAATCTTTTCCACAGGAAGTGGGATATCAGCTGTTTTTTAATCTTCTAATAGTCGACGATTTTTAAGCAACATCTTTCTAAAGAATCCTTCAATCAATTTAATAGTTAATTTCATATTGTCACTTCGCCATCAAACGTTCAGAGTAGGACCGTAGCATAGAATAATTTATAGCTCACATAAAAAGCTATTAATTAGTTACAACATATTAATGGACTTGGTGTCAGATACAATGTGTGTGAAAAGAAAATTGCATCAGAAAAAAAATTTTTTTTTATATTTTAACAGGCATACACAACTTACACATGGGAAAACACAATGAGAATTAATGTGCAAGAGTAAGGTATCGAAAATGCCGAGATATGACAAATCCATATACCCATCAATATTTGATGACGTAGGCCAGTACGCATGTACATATACTGGTTTATAAAACAAAGTGGCGCACATTCGATTACATACATATACGAGTATTAACTATGACTTCATCGTGACGTACTGATAACAATCGTAGATAGATATTATTGCATTTGTTGGGATGACAATAAAATTTTGACGGAGAATCAAAGGAGAAATTGCTATTTAACTTAATTTTGAATATAAAAACTACACTATTCAAACAATACCAACGCAAGCATTTAGATAACAACAATTGTTGGTCGTCCGTCTATCCACTTACTTGCACTTAAAAGAGCTATCTCTCTGTCTCTCCTCTCTTTCTACTGAAGCGTTTTCAGTTTATTCATTTATTGTGCTTTCGTATACTACGTCAGAATCACAGTGAAAAGATACCGACAGAATAAATTCATCTAGTTTTGTTTGAATCTGCGCTTGTTCTCATTTATACGATTTCCTCTCGTCACCATTTCGTTCCTGAAACATGTTTTTCCAGCTTTTCCACATTACATTAATCAAGACACAACGACACAGATAATGTTTCTTCGCATCTTTGCTAGACTATGTCGTCTACTTGAGGTTAATAATTCTCGTGCACTCAATACTACTTAGTAAAGAGCTATTTACAAGCCGCAAGGCAATCTCACACAAATGTAATATCAAGGGCTGCATGAGAATAGGAACTAAATTCGTTCTTCGATTTCAAATAGTCACGTCTGCGTTGGTAATGAGGAACATATGAAATAACCTACTAAAGATTACCACATGGCACCCCAAACTATAAAACAAAATATGCAAAGAAGGAATCAGCAATGTGCGCTTATTTAACAGAATTTATGTGTAATTTCTATCCTTGCATGCAGAATACATGAACAGAAGAAGGAACAAAAAATCTTAAGATTCAAAATATGAGATTACTGAAAAAGAAATCTATCTTTGAGAAAATATATTTGTTTAAGGGTGAACTTATATTATTACTATTATTTTGACATTGTATGATTTAGAATTGTGTGCGGATCTAAGTTAAATGTTGTGCTCATTGCAACCAATAGTAGGAATTCTTTGCTGAATTTGTTCAAGTCTCTGCAAGCGAGTGTAAACCCTGCATACTTTGTATTTACTTAAAATTCACAAGCAGGTGTATCACAGATTATCAAATTTTTGTATGTGCTGTAATTAACTTCAGCAAAAGGAGTACTAATAAGGCACGCAAATATGTTATCAATTCCAAAATTATCTGGAAAGAATAATGTTATAAGCATCCAAAAATTAAAGACTCAAGATCGCCGGTCCGCAAGAAAACTAAAGTTATTTAGAAACTTAATACGAAGGAAAACAAAGCAAACAAAATGTTTGGCATGAATGATGACGATGCTAGTGCTGGTTTGGGAAACTTGAGCTGTATTTGCGGGTGCTGATGGATGACGGCAGCAGCTACGTCTACGGCGCCGCTGATTAAGAGTATTGTCAGAGAATGCACAGAGTATCATGTTAATTGCCACAGCGGTAACTATTCATTTTGCCGTGTCTACGCTTTGGCTTCCATTCGTGTTTGAACTTCTTGTTGTTTACTTTTTAGTTCATACGTGATACGTATACTGCTTGCTAACTGAAAGAGATGCTTAGTTTAAAAATAAAATTTAGCTCTCTGGTTTGAAGGTTTTACAAAATGGAAATTTGACATCATTTCAAAATATTGGGTATTCAACAGTATGCTCAAAATCGTCTAGTTTTGAATGTCATGAAAAATGTTTGCCTTAGTCTCACCGGGACATTCTTGCTAAATGTTCATTCATGTGTTCAGTGTCAATTACAAATAGGCAGTCTCTTCTAAAGGTTTCAAGTATATTAATTTACGGCCATATGAGTAAATAGAAATCTTAATTATATAAACATAGTTTTACAGAATTTCAGCAACATTCCACAGCCTACCTCTTATCATCGGTTAACACACACATATTAGTGACAAGTATCTAATAATTCTACTTTGTCCGATTAGGATCCTTGAGAATTCAAGATTGGTTTCTACTTTTCATACAGCAGTTCTCTCTCTACTTGATATAATGTTTTCGTTTGCCTGTTATGTATCTACGGCTTCCCTTTAGTAATATAATAATCCTTTTCTTGTATCATAAGAATGTTGGTTTAGTAAAAGTAGCCATCATAGTTGTCCGTAAGAATGTTGTGTATCCTATTATATATTTGATATATTGTATTTAATCTCCGCTATATCGTTCATATATAGCTGTCTTGTTGCGCTTGTTTTGAGTTAATCACATATGTACATCTAGAGCTCTACCGGCTTTGCACAATCAGTAAGTTGGAAACAAAGTTTGCTCTGCCTCCTTGGGCACCATTTTTTCATCAAGGCTCATTGACAGAATGCCTAAAAGTCAGCTCATCACCTCACTGATGGGTTTATCACTAACTGGGTTGCAGATCATTATTCGGAAAACTCTAAAATTCAGTCACCATATCTCTTGCAATGAATTCATCACGTTTACTTTAAGCGCCATGGTCTACAAACAATTTTTCCTCAGAACTATGAACAAATTTGCTTTTAAGTTAAAAAAATGGTATTTAAGTTAAGAAAATTTGTATTTAAGTTAAGAAAATGGTTCACCTAGATTTTTGTATAAAATTTTATTTGTTATCAAAGTTCTTGAATTCTACAATTACTTCCATTTATATTAAAGTGCCATCATCTATGGAGTTTCCACATATGCAAATAATCCATGACCGATGAACACTATAAAAATTTATTTTGTTTTGGTTTAACTCCTCTTCCCCAATTGCCGCTGAATGCAGAGCGCAGTGCTTTCAAAATATATGTACAAGTTTAATACGGTTGCACTTTAAACACCGTGTATGACGTTTATCACGTGTTTTATTTTTGGTACACAACAATATTTTCCATTTAATATTTTCAACTCTTGCTGTGACGCAATGTGTATATACATTTAAATGGTTTAGCGAGCTATACATAAATGAACAGGTGAATTAAGTTGGCATATCCATACAAAGTTCACTTCTCAATTTTCGTTTAAAACAATAATGTACATTTCGGGCAAATATAACAAAAATTAATATGTATTAAGCTAAAATATCAGATCAAATTACAATAATTAAAGTTCACTGTGACTAACGTCTGACGAATAGCCGGTTACCGCCAAAAATCTATCAACAAAAGTAATTGATAAGCGCACTAACTGCGTAAATGAAATGTAGCAATTATGAACTAACCAAAACCAAAGTAAATAAAAAATAAACAACTGCGCAGACCGAATTTGCGCCAATCGTTTGGGAGAAAATTGCGTTATAAAAATACATATAAAAAATATACTATAGTTAGTTTTCGCATGTGTGCAAATGTAGATGACGTTGATTAAAAATGTAAATATATAAATATATATGTACATAAATAGGATGAGGCCGACCTATCCATGCATGCATGCATGAATACATACATATTTATGAACATTGGAGATTATTTTTGATTAATTTGCATATGCGAAGAGCGCCAATAGAAAGTCTTCGATTTTCCAAACTAAATTCAATAGAATTTATTCTTGTTCACATAAACTTGAGTTTTACAAGAAATAATAAAAAATAAACTAGCGCTAGGTATGAAAATCGCAATTAAATTTGAAATGTAATATTACAATCTAAATAAATGGATTAGTATTTAACTAAAGGATTAACTTCCATCACCCAGTCGTGGCAGCAGTACTTTGGACACAAAATCCGCAACCCAACCACAACTGAATCAATGAAAACAACAAAACACACAACAAATGAATCACGTATTCAACAGAAACGAATTTCCCCTTTTACTCCTCCTTCGAAAAATATAAACACAATTTGTACTCTCTCTTGCTCTCTCGACAAATTGGCTGAATTCATTATACGGCGCTCGCCCTTCCCACATACAAATGCAAATATATTTTCCCGCGCTCTTTGTACCCGTTTGTTGATACATATATACACACACACACACACCATTCTCGCTTTGTTTCACCAAATTACACAACCAACTACATAACACACACATAGCTATAGTCACGTTTACACCAAATGAACTTATTGCCAATTACGCCAGCAACAGACCTGGGAATTTTTTTCTTTTGCAGTCGCTCCCTTTTTTTCTGTATCTTTTTTACACTACAGTTATAGGTTTGCACCTGGTTTTTTCATCTAAACTTTTTCGTTTCTGTTACAAAACTATCTCATAGCGGTAGTAGAATACTTAAATTAACACTTTTTCTAATTTTCAGCAAATAAACGACACTTTTAATACCAAATTAAATTCATTAAAATTTTCAATACGAACATTACTTGAGACAGACCAACACGCAACTAAAATGGCGGACGGTTTTGATGGTGTATTTGCATGGTGGGGAATTTTTACCATTTTTGAGAGTACACAAAAAGGGGTAATGGAAGTAAATTTAAGGCGGATAATTCAGCGCTTATAGTAATTGGCTGAATGTAATACGTCTTTCAAATGATATTCAGAGAACTTTCCCCTCCTATATTCATATATTTGCAATTTTAATAAATCCAAAAAACAACTTATTCCATGTATTTTACTACATTTAAAGTCCTAATATTTATAGTTTTTGTAATTTCTCTTCTGTCTGATTCAAATTTATTTATAAGTAAATAAATTATACTTAAGAAAAAAAATATTCCCATCCGAGTTTCACAGAATGCAGCTTGAAGATTTATTTATATTAGACATAAGTTTCACACAAATTTGAGCTATTTTCAATATAGGTATTGTGTGCACTAAGAAGGCGGCCGCAATGCTACAACAACAACAATTTCTGGATTTTGACTTGTCAATTGCTTGAAAAAAGCTTTCGCTTTTGACATGTTAAAATCCAATTTTAGCTTTGAACATGGAGCACAAAGTGGTGTACCCTGGATTTGAATTTGAATTTAGATTTTGCGATATTTATAGTGAGGAAAATTAAATAAAATTTAATAAATGTAAAACAAAGATTTCTGCAAAATTGAATTATGTGGAAAAGTGAAAATGTTTAAATTATGTGGAAATGTGAAAATGTTTAAATGCAAAAATTTTTAATATTTGCTATGGGAGCGGGATCAATGAAACAAGTGGCCTGACTACTCCCGCTGTACACAATTGTGTGTGGGAGGGGTACCAGGTGACAATGGGCGACCGCCAGCGGCAATGAGTACCAATATGCGTGTGCAGTGAATTCTAGGAGGTGCTTGGCCAAAGGTAACCAATGGTTTTCTAATAAAAATGTAACAATTTTTTAAAATTATTTATTATTTAGGAATAGCAGACACTTAATTTGTTTAGGACGAATATATGGATTCCATATTTAACATATTGTTTCCAATTTAACGCAAATGCGGCATCCTAATAATATATTGTATTAGTTGCATAAATCAAGCGCCATATCCATTTGTGAACTTGTGAACACGGGCAGCAACTAAATGGTATAACTGCAAATTTTCAGGCAGCTTAATTCTTTGATAATTATTTACTTACAGTTAACAACTATGACGATTATACACAGAAGTGCAACAATACACTGCCGAAATCGCTATTATTTAACTACTATTTTTATATTTGAAACTTTGTTTATTTGCAACACTGATCTCAAATAAAAGCTTCAAAGCTTTCGAGGAAACGTCAAAACGAAAACAAGAAGAGGAGAAATTCTCCCTTGCGACCACCTTTTAGGTGTGCCCTGAGTATTACCATTGAGCAAACAATATATATAGAGAGGTCAAATCGCGAAAATAATGGTTTAATAAAATTCTTAGCGCTAGATCCCAATGCACGGCGAGTCCCATAAGCGTAGATCCCATACAACAACAATTATCAGTGATTTCGTTAAAACACTATTTGCGCGATTTGACCTCTCTATATGTATTGTTTGCTCAGTGGTATTACTAAAATTAGTCCAATTATAAACCCCATTTACGGTTTGATTTAAAAATATATTTTGGATTTTTTATAATAAAATAACTAATATGGATACAATATAAAAAAAAAAACTTTGGCCCACTCACTTTCTTTGTAATTATTATAGGGAAATTTATCATTGTTTATTAGTTGAGTTACCAACTTTTGACAAGTAATGTAAAGTCGTTGCTCGATAATAGCCGCACATCCACTACCTTCATTACTTTAATTTTTATACTACTATATTCTATATAAGGAAATATAACATCCCAATAAATTATTTGGTTCCAAACTCCAATTTTGTTCCATTGTGACAAATTGTGTTTGATAGATCTCCAATTATGCATATGTGAGAATTGGGCTTTGTATTGATTTTTGTTCAGTGTTAGGTATAATTTTATTGATAAATCTTAGAAAAGTTGGATTACGTATGAATTGTCGGCTTGGCAGTACCATTTTGCTGCCCATTTTCTGCAGAGATTTAAAAATTATTTTTATATAATAAATTTTTGATGATTTTTGATTGAGGAGGAAGGTGTGTCCTTTGTTCGAGTCCACCCATTCTCCCTCTTGTTCCGACCTATATTTGTATTGGAGCATTCATTGCAGGTTCCAGATGCAGAATATTCAAATTTATTTCTAACGTGATACATTTGTGTATTGACATGTGCTTTAACTTTGCTAATTTCCCTTGGAATACATCAATTTAACGAGTTGTTAATTCCGAAACTTGACGTATGTTGTTAAACTTAACTTCCCTGAACTGCTGATGACGTTTTCTGTATTTAATACCCAACTCCTTCATTGCCAATTCATCGGATTTGTTTTTAGCCAGCCTTTTTCAAGCAAAAATATTATTTCGAAAGAAATTTCGATTCTCTGGATTGTATCAAACACTACAAAAACATTATTTGATTTCTTTTTTTAATTCAAATAGTTTTATTTAACATTAATACTTGACCAGCAAGTTTCATTTCTAATTCTAATTTACTTTGTATCATTGGCGATTTTAATAAGTGACAGATCAGCGATTGTTCTACATTACACCTTTTATAGCCATACTTGCATTGTTACTACAAAATATATGTATTAGTAAATTTTTCCCTTATGAATTGTCAAAAATCTTAAAGGGGATAAAGGTTCACAAGGGATCACGAATCCCAAAATATTTACTGAAGTATACACTCTGTCATTACAGTCGGACTCTGTTTTCTAGAATATTCAGGACTAAACGAGAAATTGTTCCTTTAGTGAAAACGAGATAGCATCCATGAACATAAAGAGAAAGCATTACTAACGACCAGAGAATATGAGAAATGAAACTTACTTATACATTCACAGAATACACTTGTATTGCCGGCAATTTTTTCGCCACTGGATGTAAACAAAGCAATTTTTCATTCCCCACTGGATGTAAACATTGGGGTGAGTTTCGGAAAAAACACTATTTGGGGTTGTCGTTCGTTAATATTTTAATACTATTCTCATTCCAAACAGTACCAAAGTCAATTTAGTGAATACTATTTCTGATTAATAATTTTGATCATTACTAATATTAAGTACACTACTCTATGTGCTAATCAGATGAATTTATTATAACTATTATTTAATTCTTATATTAATTTTTAATTTTTTTGGTTTGTTTATTCTTTTTAATGAACTTAATACCAAAAAGTACAAAAAATTAAAGAAAATATTTATCTATTGTAAGAAAATATTTATCTATTATCATTAAACTATGTTGTTAAACTTACTTTAAATGTTTAGTAATAAATATAAGAGAAAAAAGCAACACAATTCTGTACGTATATTTAATTATATAAATGTTATATACTTTGTTTTTGTTTTGAAACAACTATTTTTGAGGGTATTTTAATTTCAATTCATAGCTAAAAATCGAATGAATACAAAATATATTCCAGGCAAATTACAATGTATTAGTAAAATTATGAAATACCAAAGCAGAAAGCAGTATATAAATATATGAATTCTGCGGAATTTTGTAAATGAAAAAAAAAATATATATGTATATATATATATATATATATATATATATATATATATATATATATATATATATATATATATATATATATATATATATATAGCTTCTGCGAAAGCATGTCTACATTTAACAATGTATTCAGTATTATTTTAAATACTAATTTGCATCTAAATAGATTTGATAGTTTATATAATTTCGTTATTTTGTTTATTATTATTGAGAATTCATTTCACAAACACCCAATTAGCTAAATTACAAATAAAAAAAAAACAAATACCTTGTAGCTTACAAAATCTTATCTACATGGAATTACTCAAAACGTTGTCAAAATTCATACAATTTAATGAATCGCTCAGTGCCGTGTATGAAAGCAATACTATAATATAGAGTAATTTTATTACTATAGTCTTGCAAGAAACATTTAACTTGACTTCTTTTAGTTAAATACTGCTTCAGAATTCATCAAAAAACTATATAAAAATCAAACAATTAAAAAAAAAGTTCACCATTTTCGAATCTGGCGTCCAGTGCCTTAATCGGAAACTAAAGCATTTAAAATTTTGTAGAGTGAAGTAGTGATTGAGAGTGATTAAATATTAATTGGTTATTAAATATTAAAAGCATAATTAGACTGTAGAAATTTATTTCATAAAAAGGCTTTGAATATATTATGACCAGAAAAAACTGTGCCAAGATAAGTTGGTGAACTTTTTTGGTGATATTAGGAGAGGGGGAGGAATTCTGTTAGAATTACGCCTCAAGCATTTTTAGGCATATTTCAAAATCGTTGGGGTCTACAATATGTAGATATAGTGGTGAAGGGCAATTGTGAGCCAGTTTCAGATACAAAGTTTTCACTCGAAATTTGTGTACTTTTATTACAGTTTTATAAAATATTTAATTAGCACGATACTGATATAAGAACATTAAATTTAACATGAAATTCTATACCAACAATGCATTATATTTACTAAAATCAATGGATTTATTTTTAGATATGTAATGTATAAAAAAAACTAACTTTGCATTAATATATACGAGTATATGGATCTGGACCAAAAAAAAATTTAAATATTGTTGCATACAAATTTTTCTTATTATTATTATTTTGTATTATATTTTTATTCCGTTTTACTAATAAAAAATACTATAAAATGATAAACTCTTTTATTCCGATGGCTCCTTTTTTTCTTTTCCTACTACAATTTCGAAATATGAAATTTTTAGTACAATGGCACCCGTTTTTTCGAGGTGAACTCACATATAGTGTATATGTTTTTTTTTTTCATACGGTAAAAAATCTGACGTCCTATGCTAACGACTTTTGACTAATTGCCTATGAGGGCGACATTCTTGTATCGGTAATTTCCTGACAGGCAAGTATTATATATATCATAGAAACATTCACCTTCAATGTTTTTTCATGTTATTCTCCCATTTAAGGTATTGCACAACTGTTTAAATATGAAATTCACTTAGTAGCGTTTGCTTACTTTTGCGTAAAACGCATAATAGTTCACACATCCCAACAATATCGGGACCTGATTAAGAAAGATTGAGTAGATTTCGAATTTTAAACATTGACTTTTAAGCAAAAGCAAAAATTATAATGGCTTCTATGCACTATCTATCAAACTTATTATAGACAAATGTCCCAGCATAGCCAAAATTGGTTCCATCATGACGATGCCTCGTTTAAGAACTCTGATAATTCAAAATCTGAACCGGTTAATATTCTAAATGAACAAGCAGCACGCTCAACTGTATCAAACCCCTAAATTTCCCCAGGCGGTAATCAATATCATTGCAATAATGACGTCATCAGTTTGAGTAAATGGTTATTTTGAGAACATTACGAATGATTATTTTTCAAACAGCTTTAAAATCTCACAATAAATACCTATGCATGTACCATATGCATATAGGATAAAATGTAATATCAGTGAGACCCACTCAGAATATTATTATAAAATATATGCATAAGCTAATTTCACCCTTGAATTGTTATAACAAGTGGAAATGAATAGGTGCTCCCAATATATCTAACTTAAAGACCATGTTCACATTAGCCTCAGAGAGCCGACTCATTTTGACATGAGTCCGCACTCTCAAGTTCATACTAAAATGTTGTCTGAATACCGCCGCATCATTTAATATAATATATATAATAAATATACACATATTAGAATTTCATTTCCCATAATTATTTTATTTTATATTTCCATTATCGCACTAAAACAGTAAATAGAATCTTTCACGGCACAAATTTAACCAATCCAGCATTGGCGCAATCTTCTATTTTATCATTCTTGACATGTACTGGCTTCTTATCGTTTTTATTTTAGTTTTTACTTTGTCTGCAATTACTTCTGGTCTGACTGGCCTCAACTGCGAAGTAATGCCAGAGACCATAGAGACGGGACACTTAAACGTAAAATTTTCTGACGTTTAAAAAAAATTTGTTTGTTTATCATTAGTTGCCTATATGGATAGGCTTGTTTATCATTGGTTAACCAGAATTCTGAAGAAAATCAGCCACACTACTACAGTTTTGCACATGGGTTAGTGTGCGCAAAACAAGAGTCATTTCTCTGTATTCTCTGGTATTGCTCTCCAAAACCTTGGATTTTTTATATTATTTGCTTTCTGAGTCTGACATAGTGTATTTTTATAAATAATAAAATAAATAAGAAAATAAAGAGACAATTATTAAAATTGAAATGTGCGGTTGCAGGTTGTAATAACTGGAATGAAAGTAAAGCGTCTGAGTTCAGTTTTTTCACCTTTCCGTCCGATCCAACTATTTTAAAAAAGTGGATAACTTTTTGCCGGCGAGAAAACGTTTTCAATCAGAAGACCAGCTTCATTTGCATGTAGCATTTCAGAAATGAAGACTTTGCAAATAGCTTGAAGTATCAAATGGGTAAAATTTGAATTATTTAAATTGCATTCGTATTGCTGAACTTGTACAATTCTTCCAAAAGAAAAAGAAAATTTTGTAAAATATTAACATAGTTTTATTATTATTACTAATATACTATTATTATTATTATACTTTTATTATTATACTATTATTATTATTATTATTATTATCACTTTTATTATTCTTCATAATAAACTATTTGAAAAAACACATACACTTCACATTTGTTTGCACAACTGATTTATTCAAAAAAATGAGTCGAGAAATTTTTAACAAAATAAAAAATCTCGCCTCACGTAACTTTTCTCTTCCACACTTTCTTCTTTGCCAATAGATATCAAAGGGAATGACAGCTTACAAGGGGTCTAGTCAAGATTAATTTACCTACATGGTGGCTGCAAGCTTGATGCAACGACACAGGTGGTGCAGATAAATTTTGAGAGAATTCAGATCTCGCTTCTGTCAAAATAGTCAGCAGGCGGGTTCCGGAGGCATGAGAATATTTGTAGTAACGGGCGAAAAACTTCTTTGACGGCTGAAATTTTAGTTTTATAACGGCTGAGGTAATCTCGTCACTTGGAACTTTGAAACACTTCACATTTTTTTGCCCCAACTTTTGCGGCATATTACAGAAAATTTGCCCATCTTATTATTTTCACTATATAATAAATAAATAAAATTTAAAAACAGCAAAATTTTATGTTTCGATAATTTCAATAAAGCGCGGCAAATTTTTTGGCGGCACCGGTTTGCATAATTTGACAGAACCGAGACCGAAAGAGAACAACAAAACAGAATAGGATATTCGTACGTCACTTATCTGCACCACCTGTGTCGTTGCACCAAGGCTGCAAGAACAAATTGTTTTGAACCAACTTTCCCTCAGTAGATGTCAAATTTGATATTATAGAAAAATGCGATCAAAACAAATATGCAAACAAGTGCAAATAGAGTTTTGATTCGAGTGAAAAGGGTTTTTTAATTGTTATTTTTGTAAAGTTTGAACATTATGAAGAAATTAGGAGACCATTAAATATATTTTATATGAATTGTGTGCCACTTTAAGCAGCTCTTATGTATTCCTCCATTCCTCTCAATTTCGTTTATTTTGATTGCACATTGCTTATGTTTGACAATTCCGCAGGTACGAAATTCACCTTGCAGATACCATATAAGTAAATTCACCTTGGGTCTAGTATTACAAAAAATAAACTTTTTATTTTTTTTTCTCTATGTATTTTCTTATGGTACACATCAAGGTGAATTTATCCTAAAGAAAATATTTTTGTGTATAGTTTTCTCTGTTGAACGGTCAAAATGAAATCTGTAAAAATTCGATTAAAAAAAAATTAAAACAATTGCAATTTGATATTTGTAATAATAGTGAATATCTAACAGGCCTAAGTGAGTCTAAGGACTGCCATTATTCTAATTATTATATACATTATTCTAATAAGAGTGAATTTGTCACGTAATTTAAAATTTTTTATATATTAAAATATTTATTATTTTTATTTATTTATTATTTTAAAATAAATTTCAAATAAATAATTAAATAATGTTTTAAAATTACATTTATGGGTGCTGGAAAGAATATGCAGTGTCTAACAAATTATGTTTCACCAGAAAACATCTTATTAAAAAAGAGCACACAAGTCTAACACACAAATAATATAGTATGTATAAATTCGTTCAATTGCCTTATTGTTATTAAAATTTACTAACCTAAAATCAGCATATCTGAACCAAGCTGAAACAAACTAACGTAAACCTTTTATCTACAAAAAATTATACAATATTTTCACTAAGTTCTTATAATTGTCTCTTCTGTTAAGAAACGTAAATATACGTGAACATTTATTTGAATATATTTATAGATACATACATATGTAAATATATGTCCCTGGTGAACGTAACCATTGATGCAAGATAAATTGTTTTAAGCCTCGTTTATATGCCAGTGGATTCATTGCAAATAATTTAACAGTATTCGTTTTCACTGTTTTATTCGCCTGTCAAATAAAGAAACTTCATAGAATGTTGGCATAGCTAGGATCAATAAAGATGCATATTGAAAATGTCGAATTCTCTACATTTTGTAGCTAGAATCTCATACTAAATTAACAAAAAATAAGTTGAGACTGGAAAATCAAACGTGTGACTTTAAACTGTGTTAACATTTTAACATACATATGCCACATATTTACCGTCGACTTTCATTTGGTTGCTACAATCAAGTATACAATGATAAGCATTATAATAAAGAGAAAAAAAATGTATTTTTAATAAAATATTGTGCAGCTCAAACCTAATTCTCGTCACTCGTCTTGCACATTACTATTCCTCATATTTTACACATTTTAATCTGAGCAAAATCTAAAAAATGTAATAAAATTAATTAATTTTTTCGTTTATCAACAGTGATCAGCTGTTTTCACCTAATTGACATTTCAACTGACAGTCTTATTTAATGTCATTATTGTTGTAATCTTGCGGCCACCTAATTAATACTCCCTGCTGCTGAGTTAACATAGCAAATTGCACCAAGCAGCGACATATTCATATTTATATATGAAATATATTTTCCTGGTCCAACAGAACTATAATATCATCTGTTTCTTGGTTTCTGGTACCGAGATATCATTTATGTTTCTGCTGGTACCAAGTTTTTTAACATTTCCCGTAGTACTAATTTTTTCATTTCCCATGTTATTAACATTTAGTACTGAAAAGCCTTTAGAGACAAACTGTATTATATTTCTGGTATATTAGGGTTTGTTTTGTTCACGGTGGATGTATTCTTGAGAAAATGGCATTAGAATCAGAGTCGTCGGTAGTATTTTTTAGCAGTTCATTCGATTGTGAAGAAGTGGCCAAGTGAAAATATCAAGATAAGTGAAAAAAATTATTGAAAATTTTTAAATAGCAATATTAACCGAAATCTAAATGGAAATTGTTGAAAAAACAGGTAAATATAATTTATTTCACGGAAACATGAAATATACCTTCCACTCTTGCTCACACGACAAATGGCGACTATCCGAGAAGTATATATTTTTTTCTTATTGCGCTCACAGAGAGTACATTTTATGTCGTTTTGTAGCAATGTCGCACAGTGGCAATTTTTAGTGTATGGGTTGCCTTACAAATCAATTACAAAAAGGAGTAAAGGTAAGATAAATATGACTTAGTTTGTGGATTTCTTATATGGACATGTAAGATTTGAAGATTTGATTTGAATAGACTTATGGTTAAACATAATTATTAATGTAATTAACATGATCCTATGATTTTACGTTTATACCGACTGGCGAAATTTCTGCTACATTTTTCAATGTGATTATTATTACTTTTGAAATGAATGAATCGTGTGATATTAATTATAATAAATCGCGAAGAGGATTACGTTTACACTTTATTAATGATTTGTCATGAAATCACTTAAAAACTACCTTTGAAAATATAAAAACATATATTTTGTTACATATATTTTTATAACGTAGTTATTAAGTTTATCTTGCCACAGAGAGTACTCAAATTTTAAAGTGTTATAATTTCCCATTAAAAATTGTTACTGTGTTATTGGGTTATCAAATTTACGGCGTTTCGTGAATACTCTTCGGAGCTCTAAGTAAATACTTTGCAACTATTTTCACCTTTGAAAAGTTTTTATCTCAAATAGCTTTAATTAATAAGTTGAAGCAGTTTTTCTATTTTTTATGGTCAGCATAAAAATTATTTAAATCTTTCTTTTAGTTCGAAAAACAGTTATAATTATAATAATTAATTCTTATGGTTCCGCGGGGGAGCAAGGGGCCACGTATATATATATATATATATATATATATATATATATATATATATATATATATATATATATATTTATATGTATATATATATATATATATATATATATATATATATATATATATATATATATATATATATCTATATATATATATTTATATGTATATATAGATATATCTATATATATATATATATATATATATATATATATATATATATATAGATATATACATATATATATATATATATATATATATATATATATATATATATATATATATATATATATATTATTTTTGTTTTAAATAGAATTATTATAATAAACAGTTGTCTTTTTCTATTTTTGCCAATCATATGTGGTTCTACCAAAACTGCATCTAATACAAGAAATAAAATGATGGTCCAAATGTGAGTTATGTATATTGTATTTTATTTTACTCGTCCGTAATTATAAAATGTGTTTGGGACAATAAATCATTATATGTTGTAAATACTTCAGGGTTTTTGAATATAACTAACAACCCGTATAATAATGAAATCATGTTTTGATGTATGTTATAAAATATATTCATTTGATATTTAAAGATAGTTCGTTTGAAAAGGAGGAGTGTCCACCTACAACTCAAGAAGATGCTCAGGATGTACCAGCAAATGGTTGTATTAATTCTGAACTAAATAAGCTTCAGCAACAACAACGACAAAGAGGAAAGCGCAAGCATCGACGCGGTAAACCCAAGGCTAAAAATGTTTATAAACAGTATAAGCAGAGGAATTGGGGGTTTCAGAAACCACAATTCAACTATGTTAATAAGGATAATGGGGTCGGCGGAGGAGGAGGAGGTGGTGTCGCTGGTGGAGGAATTGGTAGCAGCGGCAGTGGTACAGGTACCAATAATCGCGCTAAGTTGGTGCGTTCTCGCTCCTTTGTTCCATACAACACAAATAAATTTCTGATGGAAGAGCATTTAGCCGAAATACCTAACGCATTATTGACACCAGGACGCACTCGCGACTCCAGTTTCTCTGTAGATTCTGAGGACAATTATTTCGTTTCGCTCCCAGAAGACGAAGAAGTGTTTCTAACAAAGGAGTTCTCCAATGTATATGAAAAGGCACGAATGGAGCGTTTAGAAAGTTTATCAAAAGAGGAACTTATCATGGAGTGCCTGCAAATAGAAGATAGTTATTCGACCAACCAGGGTACACAACGGCAAGAGGAGGATAATGTACAACGCGTTTCAAACGAATTCATGGGGCGGATTCGAGTGCTGGAAGAAAAAATTAGGGAGCTAGTACGTGAGAATATAAGTAAGTATAAAATTCAATTTTAATATAATAAAAAGTATGATAGTTAAATAAAAGTAAATTTTATATATATTCTAAACATAATTGTGATATCTTTTTTAAGACCTTCGTTCACAGGTAATGGCGTCAGAAGTAATAGTGGCGGCTGCAGCAGCGTCCCCGCCCTCTGCTACTGCGCCCACCGGCTCGGCTTGTGAACCCACTCCAATGGATTCATCCACTGAAGATAGTGAAAGTGACAGTTCTAGCTCAAGCTCCTCCTCTTCATCATCCAGTAGCAGCCATGATGATGATGGTGATGATGATATCATTAACGATGATGCAAATCCTGAACATCGCAACAGTGTTTCCTCGGAATCCTCTCGAAGTGAGTATGATGTCGATGATCACATTGTAAATAATAACATGGAAAATCGCGAGGGCAGTGTCCATGGAGATCAACGTGGGAGTTATGTCAGTGAGTCTGGTTCTCAAGTGTTAGATGCACGCATGGACGATGAATCCTACCCATTAGTTACAGACTCTGTAGAAGGACTTTCTCTGCCTGCAACTACATCACCGCTGGCAAGAAATTAATTGGAAAGCTCACGTGCTACATCGTCAAATTAAGATTTATTGAAAGAAATACCATTCTTGTTTTTCTACTCTTTTTTTTTTTAATTTGCAAAATAACTTCAACTACGTTTTTAATTTAAAATTTTTTTTCTTAAAAATGTGCATAAATTAGAACGTTTTTAAGTTTTTTTTCTCTTCATCAACACTTATTAATTTTAATTATGGCGTTTTCTCAAAATGCTCAAATTTGCCTATAAAAAAGCGATAATTCGCGAAAATCTAAAAAAAATTTCCTTCTACCGCTTTTTGCACAGAACTCGTTGAAAGTAATATACCTTAATCACCCTAATGCTGTCCTAGTGATGTACAATGCAAGAATTTTGTATTTTGTGTGAAGTATAGTGATGAGGGCAATATTTAGATTAGGAGCATTAAATTGTTTCTATTTGATGTTTTAAGATTTATTTCTGTTTCGAGAGTAAAATAAATCAGCAACTGCGACTATTATCAAATATCCTGAATTATTAGATCATGGTCGGATTCTTAATTTTTCCAATTTAAAAAACCCACGAAGCTACAAAGCATCATAAAATTAATAAAAATATAATACTAATGTAGTGTACCCCATTTTGATGTTGTGTTTATAAATTTATATAAAATATTAATCAGAAACAGAAACGGTGCATTGTAAAGTATTGACATTTTAAAGTGAATATCTGGAAATTTAATCTTAGAAATGAGATATTTATTAATTCTCAATTTTTAAGCGATTTTGTCGTTGCGTCGCGGACTCCTAACCGTCCAGGCAGGATCTTTTAAGATTTCTTCCATTTTCTTCACATTTTGGAGTCAACTTTTTTAGTTGGTTCTTTTTTATAGAACTTTTTAAGCAGTGCTAACGCTTCAGGGTGATCTCGTCTGCACAATTTAATGCAAAGTTCGAAATGGTTAAAATTACATAAATGAACTTCATGAAAGCACTAATTTTAGAACAATCGAACATTTGTTCTCTCTTCCCATGAGAATTTCAATGCACTTTATTTATTCCGTACCGATAATAATGTCAAGATTACAAATTATTTTGTGTGTAACTTAAACATAATTATAAGTAGTGGAAATTTCGAGTAGTAGAAATTTCTTGCATTCTAACTAGAGACACTCCACCTCGAACACACACGTTCGAAGTCTACTCGTATCTTATATTTGTGGTTATTTGTCGTCACCAAGGAATTGATTTTAAGTCACGAAAACTTGAAGATATGTGTGGCTCTTGGTTTTGGTATGTCTGTATAAAGAGCATATAACAACCATTCTATTTTTGTTACAAGACTAGAGTCCTATTGCAAGTAACATATAAGTAAATACAAGAATAAGCTGTTTAAGGCTTTAGTCTCTCTAAATCTGTGCCCTGCTCATCGCAAGCAATTGATTTAATTCTACAGTACAATAGTTAGTTTCTAGTTCAAACATGGAATCACGCCAAATATGAAAACTATTTGAGAATTTGCTAAAATAAAACTTTAACATTTTACACACCTACATACATGACTATAACTAAAACTACACATGTACATTAATACTTATATGGAAATTATTCTATATATGTGTTTATTATAGTTTCAAAATATTCATTTATTTATAATTTATTTAGCATGTAATTTGTACAAACTTTTTTCATAATTTTACTACATAAATTCAAGTATGCCCAAACACTTTTTAATATATACAAAATTTTTTTTAAGTAAATTTTAAAATTGTGATATATTTTTACATTTTGAATATAAAATAAAAAAAAACAAAAATTTTTGGAAAAAAATGCTAAATTTATAATTATATAAAATATAAACGGTTTAGAAACGAAGGAAGACCAAAGAAAGTTTTTGGGCATTGGAATTTAATATAATTAATAGCTTTTTCCTATAATTTTCTTGTACAATTAATTTAATATATTATTTACGGCGAAGTTATATTTAAAATTACAAGTAACATGAAAGAATTAAAAGAATATTTTTTAACATAACATGAAAGAATTAAAAGAATATTTTTTGTATACATACTTGTTTTCAATTCATTGTATTTTATTGCATATATATAAAATAAGCATACAACTAGTTTTTGAAAATTATATTTGAATTAAAACTAACTAAAAGAAATATATGTAATATTATGAAAAATCTGTTTAGTGTTTTGTTGATACATTACGCCAGTTTACAGCCGAAGAAGGGCTCTTCTCCGAAATGTCAGAAGTAAGGGATGATCGATGTTCCTGATAGCCTACAGATTAGCTACACACGAAATATGTTTGAATCAAATTTGTGACTGTCAGCTGATTTCCGGTTTAGTATCACATCATTTAAACAGTCACATATTGGCGAATTAACGATACGACTAAAGAGTTGGAGAAAATTGACAAAAACATTAGATACTATAGCTGAAAAGTGATGGGATGAAATCCAGATATAATATAATTTCGAATTGTAAATGTTTTCTCGAAGATAGTTGATACCATTGCGAGGGAAAGGTTTGTTTCCAAAGTTGCAAAATACAATTGGAAAATGCACTAACAAAATTAGTCTATTGGCGCATAAAACTAATAAAATTATTTCAACAACTCCTCTCTATGTATTCAACACTAAAAGTTTGCTTCCATTTAGTGTGTATTGCTTTGCAGCGGCAATATACTCGTATGTACTAAAAGGCGTCTTCGGTTCGCCACCCTATTGAGGATAGGACAGACTTCTGTATGGAAAAAGTTATCGAGTAAATTATAGCGAGTTTTTCTATCCTCGATAGAAAGTGCTTCCAACTTGTAAATTGCTTGAAAACCAGCGAGATTTAAAATTACCCATATAAATTTCCGTGGGATTTTCACCCAAAAATATTTTATAGGTCGTAAGTAAAAAAATGTGTCAATAGTGGGCGTGGCTGTAAAGATAACTCGGCCATTTTTTGTGCGGTGTTTATTGTTAGTGCCCACAAAGTTTGATTTCGTAGACAAAGGTGCAAAAAGTTGTATATAGGTGAGCTAGGCGTGGTCTTTGTGCAAATGGGGCATATCACATCTTATGACAATCCGGGTTATGATCCAGACCATACTTTTGCAAATTTTCAATAAGGTATCTCTGACGCTGGGAAAGAAGGGTGGCCACACACGAACGGTCCTTTTTTAAAGGTAAAGGGTATAAAAATATATGTTAACCTCTCTAATAGATGAACCTACTGAGATTTCAATGAATAGCAAAATATATATATATATATATATATATATATATATATATATATATATATATATATATATATATATATATATATATATATATAGAAATTCATATATCACTCAAAACAGATGAAGACATTGATGCTGTAGTCGAGTATCCTACGTGCTTTATACAAGAGCCTGCTACTCCACACAAGAAAAATACTTATAATTCATCCGTTCCGATGTACTTGCTGTGATTGACAAAATTGTGGGGAAACGACAAGCACCCAAGCAAGCCTCAAGCTTTTGATGAAAATGGAGAAATATTCCAGCATTGCTTTCACACGCAGGAACATAGACGCAACAATCCAAAGGATATACTCGTTTTGGAAAGTTTGCAAAAGGACATATAATAATATAATGCATCATCATCAACCTTTATAAAGAGCTGATAAAAATTGGGCGAATTCAGACCCCGAAAAAGCCTATATATTCTCACCCCACTTAAGTTCTGTGTTCAAACCAAATAAAATTGTATGTTTTCAGAGACAGATTGATTTAATTGTGAACAACTAAACGAATATTATCAATTGGAATTGCCTATGAAAATATTCTCAAGAACTGAGACAATAAGTGAATGAAAGACGTCTCCATCCAGGAAATGACTTAATCACAAACAAAGTACTCAAATAGTTACCTCTCTCACTTCTAAGAAACATACTCAATGCCACACTGCTAAGAAGTTATTTCCCAGCACAATGGAAAGTGGCAGAAAGAAGGATAAGCTTAAAACCTGGTAAAAGTGGTGACCCGACATCTTATCAACTTATCAGCTTCAAATGATGCTAATGATTTCAAAGCTGCTTGAAATCGTTATAATCTAATGCCCATCGTTGAAGCGAAGTCGAAAAATCGATTTGGATTTCGGAAGATACATGTCACGATTGAACAAATCCATAGGATAGTTGAGAAGATCCACAAAAGGTACGAAAATAAAGAGTTTCGTACAGCAGCTTTTCTTGATGTATCTCAAGCCTTTGATAGAGTATGGCATACAGGCTTGCTGTATAAGTTATTAAATATGCTTCCTTTCTTACTTACTTCCGTGGCCTAATTATAGAATCTGCGAAACAACCCGCTGTCCGGTTACTGCTGAACTTAACAGCGCTTGCAGTGCACCTATGCTTTGCGCGCGTCTTCTCCAATCAATTATACCAAGCGTGGCTAGGGTGTGCTCGACTTTTTCTTTCCATCGGATGCACGGTCGTCATTTGCGTCGTCGTCCAGCGGCTTCCGCTTCGAACACGTTTTTTGCTGGAGCTTCTTCGTCCATACGCACGTCATCTGACTATGTCAAATTGCAACTCGGACCCCATCATGGCTAGGTGGTGGAAGAACCACTCCGTCAGCATCAATTGGTGGTATCGGGTTGAATTCTCCAAAGGCATCGTCGCCTGCAAGTAATTTAGAGAAATGTTCCCTCCATAATCTCAATGTGCACTGCGTCTTCGTAACCAGATTCTTATTTTCATCTCTACAGGTAGATGCTCCGGGCTTAAAACCTTGGGTCAGACGCCTGACCTGTTGATACAATTTTCGAGCATCATTTCTGTCCCGCTACATCTCGAGTTCTCACGCCTTTCCTGCTCGCCCTCACGCCTCTAATTGCAGCTTAAGACGGTCAGTTTTCCTTGCGTACCAGAGCCTACGCTACTGGCATTGCATAATCGCATGCTTATCTTGGCTGCAACAAGATAATGGTCGGAGTCACTATTGACTCCACGGAACGTAAAAACATCTAGCACACTGGAAGCATGCCTTCCGTCGGGTGCAACATGATCAATTTGGTTGCGCGTGTGTTGATCGGGGGACACCATGTGGCTTTGTGGATATCGAGATGGCGGAATCTGGTGCTACTAACTACCAAGTTTCGCGTCGCGGCGATGTCGATCAGCTTTAGACCATTGTTCGATGTGGTCTCGTGAAGGCTAAACTGACCGACTGTGTGCCTAAAGATGCTTTCTCGTCCGACCTTTACGTTGAAGTCCCCGAGGATAATCTTTACGTCCTAGGTCGGGCAGAGCTCATATGAGTCCTCGAGTCGCGCGTAGAATGTATCCTAAATAGCACCGTCCCGTCAGCGGTAATCAGGCTAATGCTGAAGAATTTTGCCTTGATGCGGATCGTGGCAAGCCTTTTATTCATGGCTGTGAACCTGGAGACCATTGTTCGAAGCCTGTGGCGCACCACAAATCCGCATCCGAATTCGCGCCTCTCCGCATGGCAGCTATAGTATATATTGTAGCTCGCTGGCTTAGAGCAGTCCTGTCCATCTCATTTCCTGAATGACATTTACCAATGGGAAAGAGGCCCTTCCCTACTGAGGGTCCGGACATTCCAGGTGCATATCCGTAAATCATTGTCCTTTTTCATTTTGTCGTGGTCGTCTACGTTAAGAGGGTTCTCATCCGAGACTTGTTTTTTTTTCTTCACTTTCTTTGGAGCGCGCAACCTTGTTAGCATCAGGGAAGACACGCTGCATACATTAGCTCACTATTCAGCGGATGCTGACATAGCTACCCAGATGGCGCCACGTGGAGGCTGTGTGTCAACTTGCTAATGTTTGAAACAGAGATCGCTTTGGCCATCACCAAGTTGAAGGCAATCAGAAGCTTTACTTTGATCAAAAAAAGGCTTGGCAAACCTCCCTAATATGCTTCCAGTAATCGTTATCTTTTGATAAAGTCTATCTGGCAAATTGGCATTTTTACATCAAACATGGTGACGAAGTCACCACTTTACAAAAAATCAATGCCGGAGTTCGTGGAGGAAGTGTCCTTGCACCAATTTTGTACCTTTCATTCACGTCAGACTTGATGATACGGCTATTCTTTCCTCACACAAAAATGACCTTACTGCTGCTAAAAAATTGCAAGAAAGCCTCGACGACGCCACGAAATGGATTAAGGACTGGAGTATTAAACCGAAAGAAAATGAGTCTGCACATGTGACTTTTACGATAAGATGCGATAGTTGCCCTGCCCTGAAGACGAGCAATTCCCCAGGAGTCTAAAGCCAAGTTTATATGTAGGTATATGTCTTGACTGGTGGCTAACATCCTTGCATGCCTTACATACAAAAAGAAAACTCTGGGATTAAAATTTCCTGCTTTATTTTGATTGCTCCAGCATCTGCCAGTCCTATCCATTGAAATCAAATTGCTGATATATAAATGTATTCTGAAACCCACTTTAACTTACGGGATTCAGTTGTGGGCTCTACTTCAGGCCACAAAATTCAAATACAGAACCGTTTCCAATCGAAGACTCTTCGAACTATTCGTTCATTCGTTCCCAATACCCAGCTTGAAAAAGAATTAAGAGTGCCATTTATAAATGAGGAAAGGGAATCGGTACCACGACATTTGGTAGCGATTTAGTATGGAAAATAAAAAAAAATTTTTTTTGTGTGTCACTATTACTCTTTTTGTGGGTAAATATACATAAAACAATCAAAGAAGAATTTTTCTAAAATCATGGCTTCCTCCTCTGGAGGAAAGAGATTTGAATTGTTAGACCCAGACTGAAAAAGAAAAAAAAGAAAAATATAAACATCGACAACCAAACCGATTTCCCCATTTTTGGTTCAAAACCCATTTATGGATAAACTCATCTTAAAATTTGTTGTTTTACAGAGCATAGTGGAAACCAAACCCTTAAAAAATTTCAATATTTTTCTTGTAACTAAAGCACTTGAAGGAATCTGTTCTAGAAGTGTCCAAGAAATTACATTTACTCGAGACGGCAATTTATTGATTCTCACAAAAAATGAGAAACAAACCAAAAATTGTTTAAAAGCAACAAATTTAGGTGGAATATGTCCGATAGCGGCAAGTTTACACCCGACTCTAAACACAGTAAAAGGAGTTGTTTGCTCCACCACTACGAGACTTCTTGACGGACTAAATAATCAAGTTGTAGTGGAGTACCAAAAAATTCAAAAATTTATTGATGGGAAAACTGTGAATACCTCTCTTCACTTTATATCATTCAATAAATACGTACTCCCAAAAGAGGTAAATATAGGGTTCCTTACATACAAAGTAGCATACATTCAAGCTCCTCTGCAATGTAAAAATTGTCTGAAGTTGGGATACACGAAAAATTATTGCAAAAGTGTAGCTAAGGGTGAAGTATGCGCGTCTGCAATACCATACACAAAGGTAAAATGCATAACAGAAACTGCCCATGGTTCAAGCAAAGGCAAGAAATTCTAAAAATAAAAACAACAACAAAATATGCATATCAAAATGCTGCAAAACTGTAAATACAAAAATCACAAAATTATAAAATTTCAGCAGAAAAGGCGATTGAATAAAGATGTAAACGTCTCTCTTTTCAAAAACATCTCTCTTTCACAATTTAAAATTCAGCATAGGTTGAATCCCCCCTACCCACAACTTCACAAACAACAACAAATTTCAACAAGAAGCCAATCTCTACTCTCCCAACTCCACCCAATACAAGCAACTTTCAATCATTCAGTACAATAGCAAAGCACAGTTATCAGTCAACTTTAGATCAAACACTCACACATAACCAAAAGAAAAATACATATGTATTCAACTACCACCAAAACTATATCAAACCCAATATTAAAACCAGCACTTATTAAATACAATAAAATTCAAACACATGTAAGCGATTCAGATGCATCTAGCTCGCCCTATAATTAAATTTTATCTGGAAGCACTAGCCGCCCCTCATCTAGTGACAGAGAGATGAATTGATGCTTTTATTTTTAATAGATTAATAATAATATTAAGCAATAATCTCTGATTGTTATGGTCCTAAAAATGCTGCAAAGGAATTTAAACGGCCACTATAATAATTTCCTACGCTGGGTAGTCACCTTGTTGCGGTGTAGGGGCTTACTGTGTGCTGGAACATGGCACATGAAAGACGGTGACATGGTCCAGTTACGCAAACTAAGAACTACCTTCAACGCACAGGTTGAAAGTAGTTTTCTACGATTCCTGCTCAGTCGTTAAGGCTAGTTAGTAGTCGTACTGGCCAATATCGAACGTCTCACTGAGACCGCCGGATCGCCTAGACACTAACAATTGGTCAGCCCTTCGGGGAAGTGCGGCAATTACTTTACAGACCAATGGCCCACTTTCAGTACGGTCATGTCTCTGCTGGACTTGGGTCGCCGATTGCCGGGCGGGGGAGAGAGAAAACTCCCTGGGGCAGGGTTCACCAGACATATTGGCCCATAAAAAAACACCCTAAATTCACGGTGGAACAGCTATGCCAGTGAGCTTGCTTGACGAGGTACAGTCAAGCTTAATAGCGAACTCCGTACGAGGTCCGGCGAACCTACGGTTTTAATTAGCCTTACCACGGGGGCGCCCGTGGGTGACCAAAACGCAAAAGAAAACTAAAGAAAAATATATGGAAAACTTAAGCCTATATGAAAAAAAAATGGACTGCACACCTTCAAATGTGCATATTGTGGCTACAATGAGCCAACAGTCATCATTGGCCGAGGGGGCATCTGGTCCCATCGACAATGAAAGCATGGAGCACGACCTGTTGGGGGGGGGCACCCGGTCCCTTAACCGACAGGCCGGAGGAGATGGACATCCCACTTAGCCAGGAATCGGCTGGGGTGTCTATCTCCTCGGAACAGGAGAGAAATCTTCTTGAACCTGCTCCAGAGAAGATTCCAAAACTTAGGGTGAAGCTGTCCGGAGCTGCACGTAAACGTTTTAAGGCTTTGCTTGCCAGGGGCATATCGCTGGAAACAGCTCGGTCCTTGGCGGCAAATCCAGCCAACGTGTCTGCGCGATGGACCCCTAAAAGATCCCGTTCAGATGGCTCCACGCCGACATCGAACTCCAGGCCGACAAAGCGGTTTGCACAAGAGGGCAACAAAAACATTGATAAAATGTCAATAGTGCCCCCAGCGGACCCGCCGGTGTGTGGTGAGATGAAGGAGGCGGAGACCTTACTTGGGGGCGAACCTGGTCCCAGTAAGAGGGTGGCGAGTGTCTCTGAAAGACATGGCGTGCAGGGCGCCTCCTTGGGGGTCCCCTGCTCAAAGCCTACTCTAGCGGAGACAGTCTGCTCCAAAAAGAAAGGGGTTATACCTAGCAATTTCCCGGAGGGCATATGGTCCACTGAAGAAATTGGGAAGGTACAACGGTGTATTCTCGACAAGATGTTCGAGACTCGTGGGGGCCCAGTGAAGCCACACTTTGCAGGCTGTAGTTTCAAGCCTGGATGGTTGACGATCAACTGTCTGGACGACGAAACCGTAGCCTGGGCTGAAGAATGGATACCAGCCATGAAGCCATGGGAGGGGGCTGAGTTGAAGGTGGTGGACGAGGCAAAAGTGCCAAAGGCCAAGATCTTCGTTGGCTACTTTCCCGGCTCGGTGTCTTGGCAAAATGACCGTATTTTGGGGCAAGTGGAGTCGCAGAATTCGGGCATTAGTGTCAGCGAGTGGCGGGTGCTCCATCGCCTACAAAAAGGTGACCAGGTCGAGCTGGCAATTGCTCTGGACCCCATCTCGTCTGAAAGGGTTGACACACTGGGTAACAAAGTCTACTATGGCTTTGACAGTGCCCAGCTCCGACCTAGACTGAAGGGGAACAGGGCAAAATCTGCTGTTGGTGTTGAAGAGCAACCAACAACATCTGTTGCAGCGCGGGCAAAGCAGAGTAGCCAGAAGCCGAAAACGGGGCCCATTTTCACAAAGCCAGTACCGAGAGCGGAGAGAGGCAACACACGTGTCCAACGTCCAAAACCATCTGCTCTCTCTGGTAGGCTCAGGAAATGGGAGAGAAAAGACCCGGAGGCTGCGGAAACTTTGCGGAGCACAAAGGGTGGTAAGATCCGCAAGGATCGGTCTGGGAAATAATGTCCCAGGCCCCATCACGAACGCAAAACTCTTGGAAGCAGCTTCACTGTCTCCAAATAAATCTCCACAGGGCTATAGCAGCCGCTTACAGGCTCAGTGCCTTGGTGGAACACCAGAGTCTGGACTTCGTAGCCATTCAAGAACCATGGGCCACAAATGGGCGCATAAATGGTCTGCAGACAAAAACATGTAAGTTGATCTATGATAATAATGTTGACCGACCGAGGGCAGCGATCATGATCAACAAAAATATTAAATTCCTCCCAATTTCAGAGCTTCTACAACGCGATCTGGTGGCAGTACAGGCAGAAGTGCCTAGTGCCAAAGGGAGGAGAACGGTAGTCCTGGCCTCCATGTACTTACCTGGCGACACAGAGGACGCGGTATCGCGCGAGCTCCAGCAGCTTACGGAGTACTGTCGCACTCGCAGTCTACAGTGGGTGGTGTGCTGCGACGCAAACGCGCACCACACGGTATGGGGAAGCACGGACACGAACGGGCGAGGTGAGTCACTTCTTGATTTTATTACGACAAACAATCTGGTGGTGGTAAATAGGGGTGACGAGTCTACCTTTATGAATGCGATAAGGGGGGAGGTGTTAGATCTCACCCTAACTAGCGCATTCATATCAAATAACATTTCTAATTGGAGGGTGCTTAATGAGGTCTCCTTGTCGGACCATAGGTACATTTGCTTTGATCTGGGGGGGAGATTGGAGGCACCTTCGAAATGAGAAATGTTAGGAAGACCAACTGGTCGATATATAACTTTTACTTAGAGCAAAATATTGCGTGCCTTAGTGAAAAAATAAGTAACTTTCAGGAACTAGATCTTGAAGTTAACAAATTAAATAATATAATAATCGAGGCTTTTGAAAGTAGCTGCAATTTAGTTGTGAAGAAACGTTCTAGGAACGTACCCTGGTGGAGCGGGGAGCTAAATGTTTTGCGCAAAAAAGCCCGTCAACTCTTTAATAGGGCCAAGTCCAATGGTGACTGGGCATCTTATAGAAGTGCCTTAACGGCCTATAATAATGAGTTGAGAAGATCTAAGAGAGACTCATGGAAAAAATACTGTGAGGAGATTGAAACCCTCCCAGCAGCTACCCGACTCCAGAAATCACTCAATAAAGATCACTCAAACGGACTTTCTACACTCAAGAAGCCTGACGGAAATTTTACGGAGAGCCTGGAAGAGACGCGACAGCTTTTGTTGGACACTCACTTTCCAGGCTGTGCCACTAGCGGAGAGGATAGTGAAATCATCGAGAATACTCGTTTCTTGATGCCTACACGGAGGGAACTCTCACTGGCTCGCAGAATCTTCACCGTCAATAAAACCAAATGGGCTATCTTCACTTTTGGACCATTCAAATCGCCAGGTGTCGATAATATACAACCGTGCCTACTTCGGCAAGGTGTTGATGTATTAGCACCTGTGCTAACAAACATTTTCAGGATAAGCCTGGAGCTAGGCATAGTGCCTAAACCTTGGACGAAGGCTAGGGTGGCTTTCATACCGAAAGCAGGCAAAAAGGCGGACCACACGCCAAAAGCCTATCGGCCCATTAGCCTGACGTCATTCCTGCTAAAAGTTATGGAAAAAATTCTGGACCAATATATCAGGGAAACTTATCTTAAAGATTCTCCTCTTCATATTGAACAATCAGGCAAATCGACTGAGACAGCCATACATAGCTTAACAAGCAAAATTGAAAAGGCGTTTGAGGGTAAAGAAATAGCTCTCTGTACATCGGTTGACATTACGGGGGCTTTTGACAATGCTACTTTCAGATCAATTGAGGAGGGGATGAACAGGAAAGGTATACAAAGACTGATCATAACATGGGTTCTCAATATGCTGAAAAACAGAACGACAATCTTTGAAACAGGGACAGCAAAGCAAATTGTCAGGTCAACCAAAGGATGTCCCCAGGGGGGCGTCCTATCGCCACTCCTATGGTTATTGGTTATCGACGAGCTCTTACAAACTCTCAATGACCTCGGATACGAAGTTCAGGGCTTTGCGGATGATTTGGTAATTATGGTCAGAGGCAAGTTTGACTCTACCATAACAGATCGCATGCAACTGGCTCTTGACATCACTCAAAACTGGTGTCAGGAGAAAGGCCTATCGATAAATCCGAATAAAACAAACGTGGTACCCTTCACCAAAAGAAGGAAACTGAATCTGGGGACCTTAAGTTTAGGGACCACAAACTTAACAATGTCCAATGAAATGAAATATCTGGGAGTAATCCTGGACAAAACTCTAACTTGGAAAAACCACTTATCATACATAACTAGTAAAGCCTTAAGAGCAACCTATGCTTGCCAGAGGTTGTACGGTAAAACATGGGGACTACGGCCAAAAATGATGGCGTGGTCATATAAAACAATAATAGTACCAATGATTACTTATGCGTCGTTGGTATGGTGGCCAAAAGTCAACCAAACAGGAGCTCAGAGGACTCTTAACAAGATTCACCGTATAGCCTGTTTGAGTGTGACGGGAGCAATGAGAACGTGCCCCACACTAGCTTTGGGAGTGATCACTGGACTGACTCCTCTACACCTTGTAGTTAAAAGGATGGCGGCCAGCGCGGCCCTAAGGCTACCTAATCTAGCCCATCTTAAAGAAGGCAACCTTTCGGGGCACGCAAAGATTCTGGACACTGTCTGGAATTCTCCGTGCCTCATGGTCTTCGACAAAATGGACAGAAAATTAGACTTCTCAAAGCAATTCAAAGTGGTCATCAGTGACCGTTCAGCTTGGAGAAACAAGGAAATAACAATAAAACAGGACTCTCAGTTGTGGTATACAGATGGGTCCAAAATGGAAGATGGCAGTGCAGGAGCTGGAATTGTAGGGCCAAATTTCCAAAAAGCAATTGCAATGGGAAAAACAGCTTCCATTTTTCAGGCGGAGGTCCACGCTTTAGAGTTATGTGCTAGAGAATGTCTACGCAGGGGTACACGCAACACCGAAATATGCATACTCTCAGATAGCCAGGCAGCTCTAAAATCATTAATAAACTTCTCATTCCAATCAAAGCTGGTCTGGGAATGCTGTAAACTTCTCAATACCCTAGCAGCGAGAAACTCTGTTACGCTAATGTGGGTACCGGGACACGAGGGACATGAGGGCAACGAAATGGCAGATTCTTTAGCAAAAAAGGGTGCAGACACTGCCTTTATAGGCCCAGAACCCTTCTGTGGGGTAAACAGTAGCTTCACAAATAACTTGTTGTGTGAACAGGAAAAACGAAGTCTGCTAAACAACTGGAGAGCCCAAAAAGGCATGCGGCAGTCGAGACTACTCATTGATCCTGAACACATCAGGGTAGATGCTTCTTTAAACCTCAGCAGAAATGACATCAACCTATACACTGAACTTTTAACAGGACACTGTAAACTAAATTACCACCTGAAGAAAATAGGCGTGGTAGAAGACGATTCTTGTCGACTCTGTCAAGAGGAGCAGGAAACGGCAGAACACATTCTATGCACTTGCCCAGCGGTGGCAAGACGCAGACATAAGTACCTAGGCAGTGGGTTCATATCTCCAAATCACCTAGTTAAAATTAAGCCCACAGCAGTAACGAGATTTATAAACAGTCTAGGACTGTTTTAGTTGGGTACGAGGCTGCACAATAGATCTTTTAGGTCGCGGTGTTCTTTTAGCCTGTCAATAATAATAATAATAATAATAATAATTTACATTAGCCCCAAATATTAATTAATCACCATTCACCACACATTATAGCCATACGAGAAACTCACCTCACAACCACACAAATAAACCTAAGCGGATACAACAGCATTATAACTAACACTACCACACAATGTAATGCCAAAGGAGGTACAGCTATATTCATAAAAAAATGCATAGATTTCACAACAGTTAGCACCACCTCCAATCTTAGTGCAACAATCATTGAAATACAAACAGAAATTAAATTAACAATAATCTCACTTTATTTGCCACCAAACATAACAACCTCATGCAGTGATATTTTACACCTTGTTAACAATATTTTCTCTCCACTTATCCTCTTAGGCGACTTTAATGCACACAATACCATCTCGGGGTCCAATAAAACAAACTCCAGAGGTAAAGCAATTGAACAATTTATGCACCACACTAATTTAACACTTTTAAACAACGGCTCACCAACCCATCTATCTACCCATTCCACTTTCACAAATATTGACCTCTCGTTTTGTTCTGCAAATTTATTATTATTATTATTATTATTACTTGAAAAACAATAACTTAATTATTATTTTACATTGTAAGGGGAGCACTAGCTGCCAGGGCCTTCAGCTCTTCTGCAAATTTACTCCCTTTAATTTCATGGTATATTGAACCACAACTATACGCCAGCGATCATTTTCCGATTATCTTGTTCATGACAAATAACCAAACTAGATCAATCCATAGAAACTCAAATTATAAATATATAATGGATAAAGCTGATTGGAGTAGAGTCCAAAAACTTGTCAATAAAAAAACCGTGCAAATAACTGGCAATATAAATAAAGATGCTGCTCGCTTTCAAAAATTAATCATCGCTTCTGCCAACAAATCCATCCCCAAGACATTAGGTAAAACTTTTCATAAATATTCCTACTGATAAATTGTGTAAATTTCAAAAAACTAAACAAAATAGTTGAATAATATTTAAAAATAATCTAACACAAGAAAATAGGTTAGCTTACAGAAAATCTAAAGCGAAATTTAAATGTGAAGCTAAGAGAGTAAAAAGGAAATCATTTCAAGACTTCACATCTACCATCAATCCAGCTTAGGTTAGGTTAGGTTAACCTGGCTGGCTTAAAGCCACACATAGACCGATTGGTCCCTAGCGATACCAGATGGGGTCTGACCTTTATGCAGATTTCCAGTAGACATCTCGTAGAATGCCAACGCTTTTTGCGAATTTAAGCAGTGCTGTCAGCTCCATTCCTGAGATATCTTCCAATCTTCCAAATTGTGGGACTCATAAGCATTTTAAGCGCGTTTTTGATAACGCAGGACATATACAAAGGAGATGTTCTAGAGTTTCCCTTACTCCAACCTCCTTACATTTCCTACATTCATCATTGTCCGTAATTCCTATCTTGTGTGTATGTGCCGCCAATAAATAATGGCCTGTCATTATACCTATGACAGTTCTGCAGTCTTTTCGTGAGAGCGCGAGTATAAGTCGCGTTTGTTTCCTATCGTTGACCTTACACATAATTTTTGCAATTTTGCAGGTGTTTAAACTGTGCCACCTTGCTTTCACCTGCGTACTCATGTGTCCGTCCTTTTCATTGAATAGTTCTTTAAGGGGTTTCTGTATGCTGTTTTCTTGTTCAAGTGGTAAATAGACAGCGTTCTTTGCAATCTCATCTGTTATTTCATTCCCTTCTATGCCCTTATGACTAGGTACCCAATAGATATGCAGTCTTCTATTTGTGACTAGCCTATCTATGGCTTCCCTGCTCTGTAGGACATTTTTGGATTTTATACTATATGAGTTAATCGGCTTTATCGCTGCCGGGCTGTCAACGTATATGTTTATTTTCGAGTCTTTCCTGTCTTGGTGTATGCTAGCTCTGCGGCTTTCCTGACAGCAATCCAGGTACTCCTACTCAAATTCTATGGAAAAATGTACAACGACTGTATGGAAATGAAAGTTATCGGAAACTGAGCACCCTCGTTCTACCTAATGGTACCGTTTTAAATGAACCAATCGACATTGCCAAGAATAGATTCAATAATAAAGCTTTATCATCAGCAAAAGGTACTACCCCAGGCTATGATAAAGTTTCTTACCAGATGCTAAAAATCTACCTACAACAACAAACACAACCTTCTCAACATCTACAACCACATTTTCAATAATAGCTTTATTCCTCAAATTTGGAAAACAGCAACTATTATACCACTACCAAAACCCAATAAAAAAGCAAACTCATTTACATCCAGACTTATTTCCCTAGTTTCCTGCATATCAAAGACATTGGAAACGAGTAAAGAAGTCTGAAGTCGGGTTAGACCGACTACGAAATACCCTTTACCTTTTCTTGTGCGTGCGAGTTTAACAATGGGGATGTTTTCTTCATAAATCATCAATAGGATAATATCTAGGGTAATTTTCGGTCGGGTACCTTGAATTGATTATATTAGTGGAAGGCGTGGGCTTTATCTGATCGACCCCAATTCTTGTATATGTCTTTATAGAATCAATATATGTACTAATATAAAATATCGTCCAAAAATATTGTATAGGTCGAAAGTTATAATAATATGTCAATAGTGGGCGTGGCTGTAGAAATAACACGCCCATTTTTTGTGGGGTGTTTAATGTTAGTACCCGCAACATTCCTGTGAAATTTCATTGATAAATCTTAAATTGGAAGCTAGTAATGATTTTTGGTTAATTGTGGGCGTGGCAGTACTAATAATCTGCCCATATTTGGAATGCATGCTAGTACAGACCCCGTATATACATATACCAATTTGTTTTCATATATCATCACTAGAAGCATAGATAGGGTAACTGTCTTTAAGTGGGGTCCCCAAAGTTCATGGTGTGGGAGGGAGGCGTATCCTTCCTCTGATCGACCCCGAATCTTGTATATGGCTTTGTAGGGTCCATATACGTACTAATGTAAAATTTCGTCCAAAAATATTGTATAGGTCGTAAGTTATAATAATATGTGAATAGTAGGCGTAGCTGTAGACACGCCCATTTTTTGTGTGGTGTTTAATGTTAGTACCCGCAACATTCCTGTGAAGTTTCGTTGATAAATCTTTAATAGGAACACAGTAATGATTTTTGGCTAATTGTGGGCGTGGCAGTTCTATTATGATCTATATATTCTGCACACACACTATTATGGACCCCATGTATATTTCTGCAAATTTTTATTCCGCTGGCATCAATACGAGGATAGGTAGGCTAATTTTAATTTTATACCCGAAAGTTTCTTATATCAAAAGTGGGCGTGTCTTTTCTCTGATCAGCCCCAATTGTTGCAGATAGCTTTAGAATGTCCTCATGTTCCTTCCCGTAAAATTTCGTCCTTAAATCTCTACCAGATCTTAAGTTATGAATATTTGTTAATAGTGGGCGTGGCAGTTAATATATACCGCCCACTTTTTGCACAGTATTTAGTAGGACCCACATTTCCATAACTGCCAAATAATGTCTCGATTCCGTGAATTGGACCGAAGTTATAGTCATTTTAAAAAAGGTGAAAAAGGTTCCTTATATGGGAGGTAGGCGTGGTCTTTCCAAATCGGCCCATATAGTTCTCTGGTTCTGTATCTTTGTCCAGACTATTCTTTTGCTAAATTTCATTAAGATAGCTCTAACGGTGTGGAAAAAAAGTGGCCACAGACGGACAGACGGACAGACGGACGGACAAAATAAAAATTGGTTAGAAAGTGATTCTGATAATATTTGTATATATATGTCCATAGCTACCACGCTTCCTTCATGAAATTCCAACCCCTCTCAAAAGCACTAAGTTAGTATACCCTATTTACCTTTTTTAAAGGTAAAGGGTATGTATAAAGATCATTTCTAAACGCCTCAATTGGGTACTTATCAGAAAAAAACTCATATATCCAAAACGAGTAGCATTTAAACCACAAAAAGGAACAATTGACGCCCTACTATACATAGACTACCTAATCTCCAATTCAATTTAGTCAAAAAAACATTTTTCGGTAACATCGATAGATTTTGAAAAAGCGTTCGATAGAATTGGCAAGCATGTCATCCTATCCTAATTAAAATAATGGAAAGTAGGAGAGAAAATTATAAAATACTCGTATATTGATGCTTTTCTATCGAACAGAAAAATAAGAGTTAAAGTGGACGGAAATCATTCACTAATATGGCCACTTCAAATTGGTATTCCGCAAGGTTCACCATTATCAGTTACTCTTTTCCTCATTGCATTTAAAAAATTAAATAAAACAATTTTTTCAACCACACAATCTACGCAGATGACTTATATATCACAGCCAAATTTGATTCATTTTCCATAGTCCAAAATAAAATCAATCTTCTTTTTGCAGACATAAATACCTGGCTAAAAAATCAGGGTCTTAAATATCGTTTGAAAAATCTAAAATACTTCATGTGTGCCGTAAAAGAAACTGTGGTCCTGTTAATATTTTAATTCAAAACAAAACAATAGAATATGTAAATAATATCCGTATACTTGGTATTATATTTAACAATAGATATAGATGGTCTTCACATATTGATTATTTAAAAGTATCTCTCAACAACCACACCAATGACCAACATACTGACAGAAGCCGGACTACTAAAACTAACTGACAGAATGGCGTTGCTCACTTCACGGCTGATCCCAAAAATAATTTTCCCCACAGAAAACATAAAGTTAAATTCCCGGCCACTAATGCCACTATCATCGGAGGCTTCGGATTTAACAGCACTAACGCCAGGTCACCTCCTCATAAGAGAAGCACTCACCGCCCAAGTAGATAGCAAAGCAGACTCAACAAAGCAATCACTGTTGTCAAGATGGAAATTTGTGGCGCAATTAAAACACAATTTCTGGAAGAGATGGTCCAATGAATATCTTAATGAACTCCAACAACGATACAAGTGGATAAGACAGAGAGATAACATCAAACTCGGCGACATGGTGTGAGGACCAAAATTTACAAATACAAATTTTGCCTCACAACAAAACCAACGAGCGCAGTTTAGGAATCTATATACACACACACACGCCATGAGTAACAAACCCAAGTATGGTATTTAAGAAAATAGCAAAATCCTTCACGGCTAATGCAACGCAACATTGAATTAATTCCAACTCAAAGAGACACCCACATATGGATTATTACAACAAATACAAGCAAAGCCCAGAAGTGGAGTACCCAGTAAGAACCGAGCTTGCCGAATACGTTCGTTCACTAAAGAATATATCAACGACATGTAGAAACGAATACAAAACACAAAAGTAGCACGACAGAACGATCGCTACGCATGCCACCAGTACGGACAAAGCACAAAGAGGAAAAGAAGAAAATTATACATAAATTAATTGAGTGATGGACAAAGCTGCAAAGGTGAACGAAGGGCAAATGTCCACAATAACAAAACACTATTGAAGGTTGCCAAAGGACAAATGATCAGGACAACAACAAACAGAAGAACAACAACAAAGCGATGAAGGTGATCAAAGGACAAATACTCAGGACAGCAACAAACAGAAGAACAACAACAAAGCGGCGAAGGTGATCAAAGTACAAACCACTACAACAACAACGAGCATGGCTTAGCAACAAGCGACGCCGACCAACGGGAGTGGAACTTCAAACAACGGCCCGCAAACAACACTATACACTGGAAGTGGTGGTCGTTTAAGACTATATAAGCCGTGTCGTTCGAGGAGTAGGTCTCTTTTGCTGCATACCGCCGACGACATCAGACCTCTTCTGCTGCATACCGCCGAGATCAGACCTCTCGTGTACTCCAAACCGCCGAATAGATCAGAGCTTCTTTTGCTATATACCGTCAACGAGATTAGATCTATTTTTCTACATACCGCCGACTGGACAACACCTATTCTACTAGACACATACGCTAAGAACTCAGTGAGAACATCTGGTTTTCAATCGTTTTCTCACTGAGACACAAACGATACAGAGACTTAGAGACTTAGTGAGAACATCTGGTTTTCAATCATTTTCTCACTAAGTAACATACGCTACGAGAACTTGAGGACTTAGCGAGAACATCTGGTTTTCAATCGTTTTCTCGCTAAGACCCATACGCTACCAGAAATTAAAGCCTCAGTGAGAACATCTGGTTTTCAATCGTTTTCTAACTGAGGCACATAGATCTGCAACGTGGTAGTTCGCCTATAGGAACAAGGACAACAAAAATAAAACCTTAGCTAGGCACGCGAAGAGTACTACCCCAAGTGATAGACCTAAGTACAATTCAATAGTATTGTAAGGACTAACTAAGTCCATAGTAGTAAACTTTATTAATATATTTTAAATAAATAAAGTAATTTTAAATATAATAGCCCTGGTGGAATTGAATTTATAAATTTTCTGTACACGACCCCTGGAAGCCGCTGAGTCTACCCCAGCTATAGAAAAGGAGTCGTTACAGTGGCGCCCGAGCAGGGACTCTCAGAATAAGGAGAGTAAATAGAATAGAGCTAGATTATCCAACTCAAGCCCCATCACCAGAGTCTGACACAGGATGGGAAAGACGAGTTGGGTGTACACCGTGCGGAAAGACCAACTGGTAGTCTGTTGTGTCGAGTTTGGCCTAGAGGCCACGGGCACTGTGGAAGAGCTACGAAAGAGGCTTGCGGAGTTCATCACCGACACAGAGATGACTGTAGACCAGGAGGTTCGGCTGGCAGAGCTACAGGCCCGACTCACGAGGAGTTTGTCGCCTGGACCCAGTTCACACTTGAGAGCTAGCCCCAGCGCAGAGCGACCTATAATCCCCGGAGCATCGACAGCCACGAAGAAAGATACGCTATGGGCAGCCGGAAATGTTCCAGCTGTATACGATACCGCGTTCCAGACAGTAGTCCCCGAAGTCTCGCGAAGCGGGGTTGCAATCTACTCGGCAGTCATCGACCACGTTAGGAAATGGTCCTTGAAATATGATGGAGGGCATGACCCGATAGCTTTCATAGAGCGAGTAGAAGAATTATCGGAAGTCTATGGACTAAACAAGCACATGCTGCCTCGAACTATGCCAGAACTCCTAAAGGAGCGTGCTCTGCTCTGGTATAGAAACAACAATCGAGCATGGGTCGATTCAAAAAGGACTTCTTGAAGTTTTTCCTACCCACCAGGTACTTCGAAAAGCTGGAGGATGAAATTCGCCAACGACGGCAAAACCCACGTGAACACTTCAAACCGTACGTGGTAGAACTTCAAAACCTGATGCGTCACGCAGGATACACGGAGGCCCAGAAATTAGAACGAATCTTTCGCAACAGCCTGGAGGAATACCAGTGGTATGTCCGGCGAAAGGATTTCGATACGCTTGAAGAACTGGTGGAAATGGCGGAAGACCTCGAGGGTATACGTGGTGACAGCGAAACTTCACGAGCAGCACCACCACGACTAGTACCACCACGACCATCACCACCGCGACCACCACCAACACGCCACGAGATACAACCACGGGTCGAGCGCATGTACCCACGCGAAACGAGGAACCGACAAGTAGCACCGGCCAACTGTACCAACAATGTATTACCTATAAATCCACGAGCAGCATGCAGACGATGTGGTCAGTCAGACCACATAGCGCGACACTGCCGCAATGCCCAAGTACTTTTCTGTTGGGAGTGCGGAAAGAGAGGCACTAGAACAGTTGAATGCTGTAGGACGGTAGGGGGAAACGAACGGGGCTGCCGCCAGCAACGAGGCATGGTGCAGCCCACCAACAACAGTCCTCAAAACCACTAATTATTTTACGCTACGATGGACAGCGTATCTGTGCCGCGGTCACCATTGGCGCCATCCAAGTCACAGCCACCATCTATACTGGAGCTACGCGGAGCTTCGTCAGCGAACGCCTTAGCCGCCAGTTACGTGCAATCACAGGTGGGGTAACCCCCACACACATACGCGCACGTATGGAAGACGGGCGCACTCGAGAAATAACAGAAGTACTCAGGGTGAACATACAGCTAGGAGAACAACTTTGCGAACTAGACTGCTTAATGATGCCCGAGTCTAGAGATGACCTACTCCTAGGTCTTGACTTCATGATGAAGCAAGGCACAAAAACCCAGAGACCCAAGAAATCGAAGGAACAGAGCGGGTAATAGCATACGCCAGCCGACACTTAAATGGAGCGGAGCAGAATTATTCACCAACGGAAAAAGAGTGCTTAGCCATAGTGTGGGGTATAAGAAAGACCATATTTCGAGGGCTACCGGTTCACCGTGATTACAGACCATCTGTCGCTAAAATGGTTAAATTCTATTGAGAGTCCTTCGGGACGCATAGCCAGGTGGGCACTGGAACTGCATCAGCACTCGTTTGAGGTGCAATACAGGCGGGGAAAACTCAACGTGTTGGCAGACGCACTCTCGAGACAGCCGATAGAACCTGCACGCGGTGTGAAAGTACACGAAGAACATGAGCAGAACTGCAACTGGTGGAAGAAACGTAAGGCGGAAGTGATGGCGGAGACCATGAAATACGCGGATTATGCCATCGAAGATGGACAACTCTACAGACATATACCGAATCGAGCAGGCGATGAAGACTGCATTCCATGGAAGTTATGCGTTCCCAGACCATTGAGGGAACGCATTCTAAGAGAAAAACACGATGCACCGACAGCAGGACATCTGGGTATCCGGAAAACTATCGCCCGGATAACCAATAGGTACTAATGGCCAGGTGTCTTCAGGGATACTAGCCGATATGTACGCCAGTGTAAACTTTGTCAAGAGTACAAAAGCAGCCAACAGCAGCCTGCGGGGAAAATGCTAACCCAAATACCCGATGAACCATGGGCAATTCTCTGCGCAGATTTTGTGGGACCACTACCTCGTTCCACGCATGGGAACACCATGATGGTGGTGTTTTGTGATAAATTCACAAAATGGACAGAAATGGTACCATTCCGGAAAGCCACTACTGAGACTTTACAACGGGCCTTCCGGGAACGGATCATTGCACGCTTCGGGGTCCCAAAGATTCTAGTCACAGATAATGGATCCCAGTTCACGAGCAAAACGTTTCGCAAGTTCACGCAGCACTACGGTATACGACATCAATTCACTGCACCTTACACGCCTCAAGAGAACGCGGTTGAGCGCACAAATCGTACAGTGAAGACGATGATATCGCAGTTTGCGAACAAGCAACAGCGAAAATGGGACGATCTACTACCGGTATTAACGCTGGCAATAAACACAAGTGTCTCGGAAACTACGGGATATAGACCCGCGTACCTAGTACAAGGACAGGAACCACGTTTGCCAAGAGCCATGTACGACGAAGTCACCATAGGAACTGGACAACTAACCAGAAGTCTCGACGAGCGAACGGCACAGCTAAAGGAAATTTACACCCTCGTTAGACGCAATTTGGAACGAGCTGCACAGGATCAAGGTAGACATTACAACTTACGACATAGAGCATGGAAACCTAATATTGGGCAGATGGTATTAGTCAAGCAGCACCACCTGTCCAAAGCCACGGATCATTTCGCAGCTAAGTTGGCGTCACGCTACGATGGCCCATATAGAGTAGAAAATTTCAGTTCTCCTGCAATAGTGACGTTAGCACAGCAGGGAGGTAGACGAAAAAAAACTGCCCACATAAGTGAACTAAAACCGTACTGTACACCTGACACCAACGAAAGTCAAATTACCCTTCCACGAAGGTCAGGGAATGGGGAAAATTAATACAAGAAAACTGATAAAAGAACACGTTGAAGAAGCCGAGAAAACAACAAACTACCGTTTCCCGAAAAAAAAAGTTTCGCGTATAAAGCTCACAGCCACACAGCCAAGATACTCTTTGAGAAACTAGCTGGCAACAACCTACCGACTCCCGGTTAAAATCAGAATCCACTCCAGAAAGGCGAAACGCTTCAGGCACCGACGACACCTCTGATGAAGAGGCAGAAGACGACACCAGCTACACCGAAGACAACAGACGAATGCACGGCCAACACCCCAGAAACGCGATGGTCCGAGATAGTTTTTGAGAGCAACGCCGAACTAGATGGACTCAAAGCTACGCAACTACCACCAAGTCTGGTGCAGGCACTAAAGGCCCACACACCGAGGAAATATGGCAGAGTCCGCTTCAATATACCACCATATCCTATAGTACGCATACGGGAGAGGACTACCATTTACTTCCACCGGAGAGTGGAGAGGGCGTGTGAGGACCAAAATTTACAAATATAAGTTTTGCCTCACAACAAAACCAACAACACGCCATGAGTAACAAACCCAAGTATGGCATTACGGAAAATAGCAAAAGCCTTCACGGCTAATGCAACGCAACATTGAATTAGTTCCAACTCAAAGAGACACCCACATATGGATTATTACAACAAATACAAGCAAAGCCCAGAAGTGGAGTATCCAGTAAGAACCGAGCTTGCCGAATACGTTCGTTCACTAAAGAATATATCAACGACATGTAGAAACGAATACAAAACACAAAAGTAGCACGACAGAACGATCGCTACGCATGCCACCAGTACGGACAAAGCACAAAGAGGAAAAGAAGAAAACTATACATAAATTAATTGAGTGATGGACAAAGCTGCAAAGGTGAACGAAGGGCAAATGTCCACAATAACAAAACACTATTGAAGGTTGCCAAAGGACAAATGATCAGGACAACAACAAACAGAAGAACAACAACAAAGCGATGAAGGTGATCAAAGGACAAATACTCAGGACAGCAACAAACAGAAGAACAACAACAAAGCGGCGAAGGTGATCAAAGTACAAACCACTACAACAACAACGAGCATGGCTTAGCAACAAGCGACGCCGACCAACGGGAGTGGAACTTCAAACAACGGCCCGCAAACAACACTATACACTGGAAGTGGTGGTCGTTTAAGACTATATAAGCCGTGTCGTTCGAGGAGTAGGTCTCTTTTGCTGCATACCGCCGACGACATCAGACCTCTTCTGCTGCATACCGCCGAGATCAGACCTCTCGTGTACTCCAAACCGCCGAATAGATCAGAGCTTCTTTTGCTATATACCGTCAACGAGATTAGATCTATTTTTCTACATACCGCCGACTGGACAACACCTATTCTACTAGACACATACGCTAAGAACTCAGTGAGAACATCTGGTTTTCAATCGTTTTCTCACTGAGACACAAACGATACAGAGACTTAGAGACTTAGTGAGAACATCTGGTTTTCAATCATTTTCTCACTAAGTAACATACGCTACGAGAACTTGAGGACTTAGCGAGAACATCTGGTTTTCAATCGTTTTCTCGCTAAGACCCATACGCTACCAGAAATTAAAGCCTCAGTGAGAACATCTGGTTTTCAATCGTTTTCTAACTGAGGCACATAGATCTGCAACGTGGTAGTTCGCCTATAGGAACAAGGACAACAAAAATAAAACCTTAGCTAGGCACGCGAAGAGTACTACCCCAAGTGATAGACCTAAGTACAATTCAATAGTATTGTAAGGACTAACTAAGTCCATAGTAGTAAACTTTATTAATATATTTTAAATAAATAAAGTAATTTTAAATATAATAGCCCTGGTGGAATTGAATTTATAAATTTTCTGTACACGACCCCTGGAAGCCGCTGAGTCTACCCCAGCTATAGAAAAGGAGTCGTTACAGTGGCGCCCGAGCAGGGACTCTCAGAATAAGGAGAGTAAATAGAATAGAGCTAGATTATCCAACTCAAGCCCCATCACCAGAGTCTGACACAGGATGGGAAAGACGAGTTGGGTGTACACCGTGCGGAAAGACCAACTGGTAGTCTGTTGTGTCGAGTTTGGCCTAGAGGCCACGGGCACTGTGGAAGAGCTACGAAAGAGGCTTGCGGAGTTCATCACCGACACAGAGATGACTGTAGACCAGGAGGTTCGGCTGGCAGAGCTACAGGCCCGACTCACGAGGAGTTTGTCGCCTGGACCCAGTTCACACTTGAGAGCTAGCCCCAGCGCAGAGCGACCTATAATCCCCGGAGCATCGACAGCCACGAAGAAAGATACGCTATGGGCAGCCGGAAATGTTCCAGCTGTATACGATACCGCGTTCCAGACAGTAGTCCCCGAAGTCTCGCGAAGCGGGGTTGCAATCTACTCGGCAGTCATCGACCACGTTAGGAAATGGTCCTTGAAATATGATGGAGGGCATGACCCGATAGCTTTCATAGAGCGAGTAGAAGAATTATCGGAAGTCTATGGACTAAACAAGCACATGCTGCCTCGAACTATGCCAGAACTCCTAAAGGAGCGTGCTCTGCTCTGGTATAGAAACAACAATCGAGCATGGGTCGATTCAAAAAGGACTTCTTGAAGTTTTTCCTACCCACCAGGTACTTCGAAAAGCTGGAGGATGAAATTCGCCAACGACGGCAAAACCCACGTGAACACTTCAAACCGTACGTGGTAGAACTTCAAAACCTGATGCGTCACGCAGGATACACGGAGGCCCAGAAATTAGAACGAATCTTTCGCAACAGCCTGGAGGAATACCAGTGGTATGTCCGGCGAAAGGATTTCGATACGCTTGAAGAACTGGTGGAAATGGCGGAAGACCTCGAGGGTATACGTGGTGACAGCGAAACTTCACGAGCAGCACCACCACGACTAGTACCACCACGACCATCACCACCGCGACCACCACCAACACGCCACGAGATACAACCACGGGTCGAGCGCATGTACCCACGCGAAACGAGGAACCGACAAGTAGCACCGGCCAACTGTACCAACAATGTATTACCTATAAATCCACGAGCAGCATGCAGACGATGTGGTCAGTCAGACCACATAGCGCGACACTGCCGCAATGCCCAAGTACTTTTCTGTTGGGAGTGCGGAAAGAGAGGCACTAGAACAGTTGAATGCTGTAGGACGGTAGGGGGAAACGAACGGGGCTGCCGCCAGCAACGAGGCATGGTGCAGCCCACCAACAACAGTCCTCAAAACCACTAATTATTTTACGCTACGATGGACAGCGTATCTGTGCCGCGGTCACCATTGGCGCCATCCAAGTCACAGCCACCATCTATACTGGAGCTACGCGGAGCTTCGTCAGCGAACGCCTTAGCCGCCAGTTACGTGCAATCACAGGTGGGGTAACCCCCACACACATACGCGCACGTATGGAAGACGGGCGCACTCGAGAAATAACAGAAGTACTCAGGGTGAACATACAGCTAGGAGAACAACTTTGCGAACTAGACTGCTTAATGATGCCCGAGTCTAGAGATGACCTACTCCTAGGTCTTGACTTCATGATGAAGCAAGGCACAAAAACCCAGAGACCCAAGAAATCGAAGGAACAGAGCGGGTAATAGCATACGCCAGCCGACACTTAAATGGAGCGGAGCAGAATTATTCACCAACGGAAAAAGAGTGCTTAGCCATAGTGTGGGGTATAAGAAAGACCATATTTCGAGGGCTACCGGTTCACCGTGATTACAGACCATCTGTCGCTAAAATGGTTAAATTCTATTGAGAGTCCTTCGGGACGCATAGCCAGGTGGGCACTGGAACTGCATCAGCACTCGTTTGAGGTGCAATACAGGCGGGGAAAACTCAACGTGTTGGCAGACGCACTCTCGAGACAGCCGATAGAACCTGCACGCGGTGTGAAAGTACACGAAGAACATGAGCAGAACTGCAACTGGTGGAAGAAACGTAAGGCGGAAGTGATGGCGGAGCCCATGAAATACGCGGATTATGCCATCGAAGATGGACAACTCTACAGACATATACCGAATCGAGCAGGCGATGAAGACTGCATTCCATGGAAGTTATGCGTTCCCAGACCATTGAGGGAACGCATTCTAAGAGAAAAACACGATGCACCGACAGCAGGACATCTGGGTATCCGGAAAACTATCGCCCGGATAACCAATAGGTACTAATGGCCAGGTGTCTTCAGGGATACTAGCCGATATGTACGCCAGTGTAAACTTTGTCAAGAGTACAAAAGCAGCCAACAGCAGCCTGCGGGGAAAATGCTAACCCAAATACCCGATGAACCATGGGCAATTCTCTGCGCAGATTTTGTGGGACCACTACCTCGTTCCACGCATGGGAACACCATGATGGTGGTGTTTTGTGATAAATTCACAAAATGGACAGAAATGGTACCATTCCGGAAAGCCACTACTGAGACTTTACAACGGGCCTTCCGGGAACGGATCATTGCACGCTTCGGGGTCCCAAAGATTCTAGTCACAGATAATGGATCCCAGTTCACGAGCAAAACGTTTCGCAAGTTCACGCAGCACTACGGTATACGACATCAATTCACTGCACCTTACACGCCTCAAGAGAACGCGGTTGAGCGCACAAATCGTACAGTGAAGACGATGATATCGCAGTTTGCGAACAAGCAACAGCGAAAATGGGACGATCTACTACCGGTATTAACGCTGGCAATAAACACAAGTGTCTCGGAAACTACGGGATATAGACCCGCGTACCTAGTACAAGGACGGGAACCACGTTTGCCAAGAGCCATGTACGACGAAGTCACCATAGGAACTGGACAACTAACCAGAAGTCTCGACGAGCGAACGGCACAGCTAAAGGAAATTTACACCCTCGTTAGACGCAATTTGGAACGAGCTGCACAGGATCAAGGTAGACATTACAACTTACGACATAGAGCATGGAAACCTAATATTGGGCAGATGGTATTAGTCAAGCAGCACCACCTGTCCAAAGCCACGGATCATTTCGCAGCTAAGTTGGCGTCACGCTACGATGGCCCATATAGAGTAGAAAATTTCAGTTCTCCTGCAATAGTGACGTTAGCACAGCAGGGAGGTAGACGAAAAAAAACTGCCCACATAAGTGAACTAAAACCGTACTGTACACCTGACACCAACGAAAGTCAAATTACCCTTCCACGATGGTCAGGGAATGGGGAAAATTAATACAAGAAAACTGATAAAAGAACACGTTGAAGAAGCCGAGAAAACAACAAACTACCGTTTCCCGAAAAAAAAAGTTTCGCGTATAAAGCTCACAGCCACACAGCCAAGATACTCTTTGAGAAACTAGCTGGCAACAACCTACCGACTCCCGGTTAAAATCAGAATCCACTCCAGAAAGGCGAAACGCTTCAGGCACCGACGACACCTCTGATGAAGAGGCAGAAGACGACACCAGCTACACCGAAGACAACAGACGAATGCACGGCCAACACCCCAGAAACGCGATGGTCCGAGATAGTTTTTGAGAGCAACGCCGAACTAGATGGACTCAAAGCTACGCAACTACCACCAAGTCTGGTGCAGGCACTAAAGGCCCACACACCGAGGAAATATGGCAGAGTCCGCTTCAATATACCACCATATCCTATAGTACGCATACGGGAGAGGACTACCATTTACTTCCACCGGAGAGTGGAGAGGGCGTGTGAGGACCAAAATTTACAAATATAAGTTTTGCCTCACAACAAAACCAACAACACGCCATGAGTAACAAACCCAAGTATGGCATTACGGAAAATAGCAAAAGCCTTCACGGCTAATGCAACGCAACATTGAATTAGTTCCAACTCAAAGAGACACCCACATATGGATTATTACAACAAATACAAGCAAAGCCCAGAAGTGGAGTATCCAGTAAGAACCGAGCTTGCCGAATACGTTCGTTCACTAAAGAATATATCAACGACATGTAGAAACGAATACAAAACACAAAAGTAGCACGACAGAACGATCGCTACGCATGCCACCAGTACGGACAAAGCACAAAGAGGAAAAGAAGAAAACTATACATAAATTAATTGAGTGATGGACAAAGCTGCAAAGGTGAACTAAGGGCAAATGTCCACAACAACAAAACACTATTGATGGTTGCCAAAGGACAAATGATCAGGACAACAACAAACAGAAGAACAACTCAGGACAGCAACAAACAGAACTCAGTGAGAACATATGGTTTTCAATCGTTTTCTCACTGAGACACAAACGATACAGAGACTTAGAGACTTAGTGAGAACATCTGGTTTTCAATCATTTTCTCACTAAGTAACATACGCTACGAGAACTTGAGGACTTAGCGAGAACATCTGGTTTTCAATCGTTTTCTCGCTAAGACCCATACGCTACCAGAACTTAAAGCCTCAGTGAGAACATCTGGTTTTCAATCGTTTTCTAACTGAGGCACATAGATCTGCAACGTGGCAGTTCGCCTATAGGAACAAGGACAACAAAAATAAAACCTTAGCTAGGCACGCGAAGAGTACTACCCCAAGTGATAGACCTAAGTACAATTCAATAGTATTGTAAGGACTAACTAAGTCCATAGTAGTAAACTTTATTAATATATTTTAAATAAATAAAGTAATTTTAAATATAATAGCCCTGGTGGAATTGAATTTATAAATTTTCTGTACACGACCCCTGGAAGCCGCTGAGTCTACCCCAGCTATAGAAAAGGAGTCGTTACAATGGTGATCATCAAAGAAGACAATGCTCCTGTTATGCAGTGGCCTCTTGGCCGAATAGTAGATGTCTATAACGGACCAGATGGAGCAGTATGCGTTGCTGAGGTTAAGACGGCAACGGGAGTTTATAAACGTGCAATACATCGCCTCGCTCCACTACCCATAGACGCAGATACTGATGCAGAATCTAACGAAGAGGCGAATACAAGAAAGCGAAAGGACGAAATGAATGAAGGGCCATCAAGAGGAATAAAAACGGCACGACAGTTCAGTCTAATAACTTTATTGGCGATATTGCTAATGTTGCCAATAGTATTGTGCGAACCAAGGTTACAAAATTTGATCCAACTGTAGGTATTCATTTTGAACACATCGGATCAAGCCAAATCATTGCTAGTGAGTGGAAACTGGTGGTTTATTATGATCTCAGACCGTTGCGTACTGAAATCCAACTATTGAAGATTGGCGCCTCGGCTATGTATCACATTTGCGAAGAAATACAGCCCACAACAATATGCGATGAACTATACACACAGTTTCAACACACTAATGCAGACCTGGACTTGGATACAAATTTGTTAGCAAGCCATCGTCAGAAAAGAGGTGCACTTAATTTGGTGGGAAATGTTGCTAATTCGCTGTTTGGAGTTTTGGACTCAGAATATGCCCGTCAGATGTAAGAAACACTAGCGGCCATCAATGACAATGAACAACAGTTGACAAGCATGATGAAGCAACAAATCTCAGTAATTCATTCAACCATTAACATCATAAAAAGTGATCAAACCTCCGCTCAAATATCTTTCGAAAAACTTGAAAGAAGACTGAGAGACATCAAAAACCAAATACTTCATAATGAACTGGAGGCACAGAAGGAACATACATTCCAGACGTTCCTATCGATAGCTCTTTGACTTTCCCTCATGACATCAAACGTTCAACGTATTCAAATGGCACTCATAAATGTTCTTACAAATGTTCATCATGGACAGATCAGTCCTCAGTTGTTATCACCACAGCAGCTTAATGATGAAATCTTAAAAATCACAGCACATTTCTCACCAACAATGCAAATACCAGGTTATCAAGGCGACATCCTATCGATATACAAGTTGATGAAAGTTAAGGCAGCAATAACAGAGAAACACGCAATCTTTCAGATAACTGTTCCGCTAACCAGTTTGAACCATTTTAACTTGTACCGATTAATACCAATTCCAACAAGAATAAATAATACTATGGTAGCAATAAAATTATCTACAATTCTGGCGATCAACGTACATCGAGATCAGTATTTTCCAACCACGGTTGAAACTCTACAGTCTTGTTTCAGAATGGAAAACGAATTATATCTTTGTGCCAACAAGCAACCCATATACAAAAAGGGATCAGAAATATGTGCCTGCGAGGTCAGTTTACTCAACAATGAAACCAGATCCCACTGTGAACTTGAGCATAGCGGAGATCATGTGAGGACACAAACCAATGAAAGAAATAAATGGATGTTCGCTCTGGCAACTCCAATACAAGTAACAGCAGTGTGTAATAACCATGTCTCGCAAATATCACTGGAAGGGTCCGGATTTCTCGAGCTGACGGCAGGATGTGTACTAAAATATCAACTCTTAACTATAACAAGCAACCAGATAGTATCATCATTTACAAGCACTTCCTACACTGCAGTTGGACACAGTGTCAATATAAACATAACAAAACCAGCATCACTTCCAGTTTTGGTCAACACAAAGATTGATTATGAACCACAACTAAACGAATTGTCAAAGCTGCAAGAAATTTTGGAACCACACGAAATCAGAGACCTTCCAAACAAACTGCAAATCCATCAATATCATAGCTTTGCAGTGGGTTATTCGGCCTTGGCCTTAAGTATTCTCATCATCATGGCAATCTTCATCAGATACAAGCAGCAAGAGAAGCAGCGTGGAGTAGCTCAATCAACGGCTTCGCAAGCAAACCACCACTAGAGGAAATCCCACTGTCAGAGACAACTCCAGCCGCCCCACCACAATCAGCGCCGCGGTACTCTCGTAGCTTCTGCGTGGACTTTTAGACTTGATTGTTGAACATTCGTTTAACGCGGGGGAGAATGTTAAATGTACATATATTTTAATTCGATATTTTTAAGTTTCATTTAATACTGCAATTTTCATTTCTGTTCAATTTATTCTTTGCGTCAATGATAACAGAAGTTCGTTGCACTTTGCATAACACCAGTTTAAATTCTCTTGCACATTAAGCCGACGAAAACTCGACACGTTTGTTTGTTGTTTTTAGTCTCATGATAATATGCAACTCTAGCATATACTCGTATGTTGTGCAACGTGCATCGAACTACAGTATTGCTGATCATATGTATTATTAGTATTATATAGTATTGATTTTAACATGTAAATTTTGTATAAAAACGCAAGGAATTATTTAATAAAGTCAGTTCAAAATTAGAACTCTAAAGAACAATAACTGAATTATTATTTCTTCGTGGTTTTCTAGTTCAAGTTCTAGAAGGTCAGTTTAAATTAAGTTCAATTTTGTTTCGTCGTGAATTTTCAGTTCAAGTACTGAAAATTCAAAACCTCAAATTCAGATTAAATTCTTGAATTATTTAATCATCGTGAATTACCAGTTCAAGTACTGGAAATTCAAAACACAAATTCAAAACAGAATTTTGAATTAACATTAGTAAATATTTGGCTATTTGCTGAATGGTAGCGTTGCCAATAATAAAAAATAGAAAAAACAATGAAATAAAATTAAATTTGATTTAAACCAAAGACAAAGAGAGAAAGAAAAGTTAAAAAGGCCAGAAACACAATATCCGACATTCGGTAGCCAACACAGGCAAGTTCCGCTTGCCATGAACACAATGTACGGCAGCGACAGCGCGTCAATAGAAGGCGCGCGGAACCAGCAAGTGGTAATGATGTCGCCACAGGTACTCCTCTCCCAGTGCTCGGCGCAGGAGGCGCGGAGAACGATACCTGCTTTGTCGGTTTTGCCCCTAGCTGGGGTGCCGGTTGTCTCCCCGGTTGGTGTGTCAGGTGATCAGCTGTCGTTAGTGATGGCGGCGATTGCGGCGATGACGATTGAGTCGAGTCACTCACCTCGAGGTAGGCCGGCTTCAAGCAGACCGTAGAGATGGCTTTCTCTACGCCGTTCAATTCGATGATGAAGCTCTTGTCGTTGACTCGGCGGATTACCTTATGTGGGCCCGTATAAGGCGGCTCGAGTGGCCTGAGGATTTTTTCCAGCTTGCAGAATACGTGTGTGCAGATCGCACAGGTCCTTGAAGAAAAATGGATTCTGTATCGAGTGGTTCGACGCTGGTACTGGCTTGATTGCTTTACCAGCTTACGCAACTTTTCGACGAAAAACGGTTGGTGGCAAGAGTCATCATGAGGGCCAAAAAATTCCTCAGGTAGGTGAAGCCGCGTGCCGAAAAGCATTTCGGCTGGAGTCGTTTTGAGGTCCTCCTTGTACACAATCCGCATACCCAACAGCACTCCGCCATCCGGCCATGGTGTCTCTGGGCTGCACATGAATGCCGCTTTTAGTGTGCGGTGTAGCCGCTCCACCATGCCGTTTGACTGGGGGTGGTAAGGTGTTGTATGGATGTGGTTCGCATCTATTATTTTAGCGAGGGCTGTGACGAGCTGCCCCTCGAACTGACCCCTCTGGTCGGAAGTGATGGTAAAAGGCGTGCCAAAAGTGCAGACCCAACTGTCGAAAAAAAGCTCATGCGAGGGTTATAGCTCGGATGTCCAGGAGTGGGACAGTCACTAGCCATCGGGAAAAGCGGTCGATGATGGTCAGGCAGTGCGACAATCTTCTCACCAGCGGTAGCTTGATAAGGTTTACATGTAAATGGCAGAACCTGTCGTCTGTCACACCGAAGCTCTGTAACTCGGCGCGATTGTGGCGATGGACTTTCGCCCGTTGGCATGGTTGGCATTCACGGGCCCAGTAGAACGCGTCCTTGCGCATGTTTGGCCAGAAGTATTTCGCCACCAGTCGCTTTGCCGTTGCTCTACCACTCGGGTGGGATGATCCATGTACGATGCCAAACGCCGTTCGATGCAGGTTGGGTGGCAAGTAGTGCCGTATCGCTCCATCGGTAACCAGGCAGTAGATCTCGCTGTCGTTGAAATGAAATTATCAAGTTGGATACGCGGGTGCGCCAGCAGGTGAGGCGGCTCTACGTCAGAGGCTTGTTCCAGGCAGATGGTGGTGTCGTCGAGGCCGTACAGGTTCGCGAGAGTGCATCTGCAACAACGTTGTTTCAGCTTCCTTGAGAAGAAATCTAGAGGCTTCTAAGTCCCATCGGGCTGTTCCTGGTTGAGTGCAGCGCCGATAACGGTGCTTGATGCATCGGTGGGGAGTGCAATTGGCGCAGTTGGCGAGAGAAATGCTGAATCTGTAGCCTTGCAGCGCTGGAATGCCTGCTGCGTTTGCGACGTCCAGCTGATCGCCTTCTTCTTCTTCGTGTTGTGCTTCAGAAGTTCGTTGAGCGGCGCCTGTAACTCCGCTGCATGCGGCATACCACGGCGGTAGAAGTTGAGCATACCCAGAAAACGTCTCAGTTGGGTAGAGTCTGCCGGACTTGGAAAGGCGTCTATCGCCTCGATCTTTGGGCGCGGGTGCCTAAACCCCTCTTTGGAGACCCGATACCCAGCAAAGATAACCTCCTGAGCACCGAGTTGACATTTGTCCAGATTGATGTGCAGATTCGCCGCTTTCAGCGTCTCAAACAGTTGGCTCAAATGGAGCAGGTCGTCTACGTAACCCCTCACGAAGGGGAGTTTCCTCAGCAGGTGATTAATTACCCGCTGCAGGGTTTGCGCAGAGTTCCGCAGGCCTAATGGCATGCCCGCATGTGCTGAGTCAATGCGGCACGTTGCCGCGATATTGGTGAGGGTCTACCAGGAGTCCATAGTGTGCCAGAAAGTCCACTCCCAGTATAGCTATTTGTACGTCCGCCACGATGAACGACCAAGTGAACACTCGCCACAGCGTAAGGTTAAGTTTCATCGTGAGCTGTCCATATGTGGCGATCGGCGATGAGTTGGCAGCGTACAGCGTGAGGTCGTTCCGCTGCAACTTGCGGACAACTGTTCTCCGCGGGAGTAAAGAGACCACTGAACCCGAATCTACGAGGAAGCGCGTGGACGTCGTCTGGTCGATTATGTGGAGGCGTCTCTCGGTTTGTGGTACGCCGGCGTCGCTTGCCCAGGTAGGCGTCGGTAGCGTTAGTTTTCCGACGGAGTGGAGGTTGCGGCCACTACGGCGGCGGCGCTAAAGGCGCACGGTGGTCGGCATAACTGCGCCGCGACTTTGCACTTACGGTGATATCAACTTTGGCTTGGCGTTGTGAGCGATCGCGGTGCTGGCTGGGGCTGCGGGTATCAGCGCGACCCCTCTGGAGTGGGGGCGTAACCTTGCACAGCAACTCCTGGTTCTTCCGCGATAGCCCCGCAAGCTGTGCCACTGGTTGGTACAGCGCGTCAAGCTCTGCGTGCACGTAATTGCCTGTCGAATCATGTCGACGATCTGTTTGCGAATGGAGAGCGGGGTCTCGGAGACGAAAGCGGAGGTGACGTAGCTGCCACCGTAGGTCCCTCGTCGGTCAATTTGTCGGCCACTGCGGCGAGCTCCTCCAAGCTGCTGCCTTTTAGAATTTTTAGCAGCCGACAAGTTGGCGGCGGTAGCAGGTCGAGCCACTTAACGCGGATGACGTCATCCGACGTGCGGTCTCCCGCTAGAATCCGCATCTGTCGAAGACGACTTTTTGTCTCCCAGCTCGAGTTGAGTGAGCAGCTTATGCATCTGCCGGTCTGCAGAATCGGTCAGGCGGTGGAGGATAGCCGCCTTTATGGCATCGTACTTACCCGCCACAGGCACCGTGCGGAGTACATCGGCGACCTCAGATATGGTCTCCGAATCGAGCGCGGAAACCACCAGTTTATATCGACTGTTATCATTTCTGACATTATGCACCTGGAAGGCCGCCTCGATTTGGAAGAACTACAGCTCTGGATTACCCCGCCAAAATGGCGGTAGGCGGCAGTCGTTCGCGACTGCGATGGTGGCGTAGCACGGTTCCACATCTCATTGCAGCAACTGTGGCGTGGGTTGCGGTGGTGGCGCGGGCAGTGCTTGCTGTGGCTGTTGTTGATGCCATTGGCGCTCCGGCGATGTAGGCGATACAGGCCTGGATCCCGGTGGCGATCTTACACCTCGTGCGCTGATTATTTATCATATCCCTCTGGGTGTGGCGAACGCTTACTCCTATATCACGTCGGGGTCACCAATTTGGCTATTTGCTGAATGGTAGCGTTGCCAATAATAAACAAAAGAAAAAAGAATGAAATACAATTAAATTTGATTTAATACAAAGACAAATTTAAATAAGATTCCTTAGATTCGAAGAGATACGGATGGGGTTCCTGAGCGTCCGTCCGGCTTCAGCGCAGCGTTGAGAGAGACAGAAAAATGAAAAAGGCCGGAACCACAATGTCCGATATTCGGGAGCCAACACAGGCTAGTTCCTCTTGCCATGAACACAATGTACGGCAGCGACAGCGCGTCAATAGATGGCTCGCGGAACCAGCACCTGCTTGCGGCGCCGCACCCGACAAATAGGTGGTGGTAATGATGTCCAACCAAGGAAGAAGAAAAATAATACGACAGCCCTCTACTATGCATAGAATAATATCCTCAGCAAAACTGATTGAAATCAATATAAAAAGCCACATAAAATACAGCACGAAACATCCAGCATGGCTACTAAAAAAAGAAAGCGTAATTTGTAAATTATTCGCTCTCGCAAAAAATACAACCACTGCCACCATATACCATTAAAACTACAAACAAATTCAAGATTCTTGGCTAAAATGTGGATGGAAATTCATGTATGATACTGACGGCTCCAAGAAAATAAACAGTTTCGGATTTGGCGTGATCAATGCTAACATGGGAGTACTCCAAGTGACTCAATTACCTGCATACTCCTCAATATATACGCCAAAGCAATATATACAGCTTTAAAATATTGCAAAATATAAAAGGGAAAGTATATCATATGCTCCGATTCACAGTCGGTTATCAAAGCAGTTCAAAACCCATCACTTGGAGACGAAACAATATGCAAAATTCGTGACATTTTAATCACACTTCCCCATAAAACAAAAATAATGTGGATACCGGGATACGTTGGAATTATTGGAAATACCTGGCTGACGAAGCCGCAAAATATGCTACAATTGCACGACTTTTGATTCATCCCACCTACAGCAGAAGCGATTTAAAAAACCAAATAAATGCATACCATTCTATCCAACGAAAACAAAACTGGACTCGATACTCGCACAATTACAATCTAATTAACCCAGACGGGAAAGCACATAAATATTTATTCGAAGGAACATTACCACCAACCTGCCCACTTTGCAACTGCCACATACTAACAATAGTTGCAACTGCCACATACTAACAATAGTCCATCTCATCAACAGCTGCCCGGCTGTGGTTCAAAAACAACTACATTTTTTTAAACAAATCATTTTGCCATATGCAATACAAAATATGTGTACAGAAAACATAAAAAGACGTGACTTCACTGCTCCACCCCTGCAGATTTACTTTGACATATAAATATAAAATATATATGTATATACTTTTATTAGTAGTTTAATACTCGTTCATTTTTATTAATAGTTAGGCCGAAGACCTTAGTTGTTAGTTGCCCAGGTAATAAGTTTAGTATTAAAGTTATTTGTGTAAAAACTTTTTTAAAATAAAAAATTAAATAGATCGTTGTTGTTCTTATTTTGGATCAAAATACATCACTGAATCATATATTGGATCATGAGATCAAAATTATAACTCGATAATTGCAAATGATCTCTGACTCAGTTATGATAATGCATTTTGATTGTTTGATTGTAGTTTAAAAAATAATATAAATATAAATATCGATATGCAATCTGATGGAGCCGAGATCCACGTACTTTTTGTTCAGTTCACTTTTATGGAAGTCCATTGCTAGAACTTTACTCTTAGAAATAAAATAGTTTGAAGTTCCGAAAAAACATACATACATACATACATAAGCGGCACTACCACCGCATATCGGTTTTGGCCGAGTCCAGAAAAGCGCGCCAGCTGGTTCTGTCCTGTGCTCGCTGGCGCCAGTTAGAGATGCCCAAGGTTGACAGGTCCTGCATAACTTGGTCTCTCCAACGGAGATGTGGTCTTCCTCCACCCTAGGGTGCCGTCTCGTAGGTCTGTCTTGCCGGAGCTTCTTCGTTCATACGCGAAACATGTCCAAGCCAGCGCAACCGCTGTATTTTTATGCGCTTCACTATGTCCATGTCCTTGTATAGCTCATACAGCTCGCTGTTCCAACGAATACGGTACTCATCGCCCACGCGAAGAGGACCGAAGATCTTATGGAGTACTTTTTCTCTCGAACGTCTGCAATGCATTCTCATCACTATTCGTCAACGTCCAAGATTCTGCGCCATACATCAGGACGGGGATGATGAGTGCCCTGTAGAGCGTAAGTTTGGTCTGTCGAGAGAGGGCTCTGCTTTTCAATTGCCTACTGTGCCCATAGTAGCACCTGTTGGCATTCTCCGTTTGATCTCCAGGTTGAGCGCTTAAATTTGCAAACACAAGGGCTTAAAGCGGAGCTGCAGGTGCGATTAAGAAACGCTTTAGAGGAGCAGGGTATAGACGTCGTGGAGTACGAATTCAAATTTGAAGAGCCAACGACATCTCGAGAGGAAGAAGCACCTCAAAGAACTAACACGGGTAACTTTGACATGAACGTGCTTATCGAGGAAATACAGAAGCTCTTCCAGCAACACCGTGAGGATCTACGGCAGCGATTACAAGTACATGCTTCAGCAGTCAAAGAGGATGCCAAGGAACCGTTACAGCAGAGTAACGCCTACTCACCTACTCAACTACCGCAACAGAATTCACAGCAGAAGAAAGAAATGTCCGAGGTGGTGGACAGGAAGGTTTTTGAGTTTGGGTCACGGCAGGAGTCGTTCGAAGGATTAGTGGAACAAAAATTCAATACGAACGAGCAAAGGCAGAACGAAATTGGAGAACAAATAAGACAAACGATGCACCTAATACAGGAGGGTGTATTGCCTATGCCACCCCATGATGCAACCACGCCATTGGGCATCTTCAGGATGCAGTTTGAGGCTACCGCTAGCCCAAATGTTTGGAGTAATCGGGAAGTACTGGCACCGTTGGCTATGTCATTGAAAGGTGCTGATGTACTGCCGTCCATCGCAGAGGGTGAGAGAGACTGTTATGAAAACGTGATGAATGCCGTTCAGCAGAGGAGTGGTGAGTCTCTACAACAGGTTGTAGTGGAGGTGGAACGTTTTCCCCATCTTGCCTGTCTAGGCGAGATTGCTGAGAGAAGTATGATGGATACTTTCGTATGTGGTATTCCCGATGTGGAAATGGACTATTCAGCGATGACAAATCCAAAAGCTACATGTATGGAAACAGTGGCTGGCGCTTTAACGTTTGCGATAGCGGCCTTGGTGTGCCAGCCAGTATGCAGAGCCCGTCAGGTGCAAGTTGAAAGTGGACAGGGTTGCACGGGCAAGTGCCTTGCCTCCGGTGAGCTTGGATACGCGGCTCGTGGTTGTCGGACGAAACGCAAACGTTCTCCATCAGACTCGCATGTGGGACCGCAAAGGCAGAGAATTGGATGATGTTTTTAAGCTGTCGACTAACTAAATGGAGTCAGTCTTGAGGGGCAAGATTTGACTCCCACAGCATGCAGCCCCAGAATCCTCGTTTCTCAGATCGTACGGAAAGTCAGATGCCTAATTGGCCTAATTGACCTAAGAATGGACTAAAAAGTCATCTACAGTACTTCGATGCAGCAGTTGTATACCTGAAAAACGCGAGCAGCTGAATCAAATTCATGGAAACAGCATAAATCGTACACAACTGATGAGTGATAAATCGAAAGCCAGATATGATCTACGAGCAAACTCCAAGGGATTTCAGGAAGGGCAGCTAGCTATGCTTCATAATCCGCAAAGGAAAAAGGGATTATCGCCAAAACTGCAAACACACTGGGAAGGACCTTATAAGGTGGTAAAGCGGATCAACGATGTTAGATACCGCATCCAGTGGACGAGAAATGTCAGGAGCAAAATGAAAGTCGTTCATTTAGAGAGGCTACCTCCTTATAAGGGTTGCAGTACTATCCTTGTTCGGGACGAACAAGATTAAGCGGAGGGCAGTGAAACGTGATTGCTGGAGTTTGAGAATAAGTGCACCACCCTTTGTGTTATTTTTAGTCAAGGCACAATCTATTTGTATAAAAGCTTCTTTCGTTGTAGAGATTGTGGTGTAAAGAAATATCTCGAAAGTAAGAACGTCCTGTATAAAGTTCTAGAAACATCGAGAAAATTCTACACTATTGTAGAATTTTCTACCGCAACCATTCGAAACTATAAAAGCACAAGACTGTGCAAAGTAAAGACATTCGAACAGAGATCGTGACAGTGTGTACATCGAGCATTATAATCGAAGCAGCAGTATTTGTAATTGTGCAAAGTGATGAAATTCATTGTGAAATAAAGTACAAATTGTAAAGAAGTAAACATTAAGCCTAATATTAAATGTGTAAATAGCAATAATGAAATAAAGTTAGTTATTTTAATTTAACCAGCGATTGTTTGATTACTACACGATCCAGTGGTACGAATCCGAGTACAGAGAGTTAGAGTAAATTGTCAGGAGGGTAATTTCGTAACAGAGTAAATTGTCAGGAGGGCAATTTCGAAACAATATATACAAAACAACAGTTTTATTATATTAAACGACATATCACCCACACACTTCTCCACACATTCAACTCTAACACATGTGGATCTAAGTATGTGCACTCCACCATTAAACTTGTCAATTAAATGGTCAGTTATTGATGACTTACCCGGAAGTGATCATTTACCAATATTGTTCACTTTGTTCAACGACATGTCACAACATACTGGACATAGTACACCCAGATACAAATTAGACTACACCGATATAAATCATAAAGCAGCAATCCTACTGAAAAAAATTCAAAATAGTGCGAACGAATCCATTCCCAAAACTACGCATAAAAAATTAAAGAATACGGTTTGATGGTGAAACGACACGTTAGCTCAACTTAGATCCAATAAGAATAATATGTGGAAAATAGTAAAACAAAATCCCACTAGTGATAACATCTTAAATTATAAAAGAGCTAATGCAAGATTTAAAAGAGAAGCAAAAATCTCCAAAAGAGCTATGGAACTAACAAAAGATATAAACTACAACACGCCATCAACAATCCTTTGGGATAAAGTTAAAATCTTATACGGGAAAAGTACGACAAATAACATCCACGACATGGAAAGCATAGATGGGAACCAAGTTTCTACATCAAAAGCAATCTCTGACCTGTTGGGTAGGCCCTGGTCAAATTACTCAAACAATAATAACTTTTCATGCCCAAATATAAATAAAAAAGCGTCATTCATCATCAATTTACACATAAATTATACCTTAAACACGTATTCAAAGCAGAGAGAAAATAGCTTTTCTAGTATAGAGCTTCAATCCTGCCTCTCACTACTAAAAGGAAAAACTCCTGGGCCAGACAATATCCCATACCCACTTTCGTAAACTTACCTCCAATTAGTAAACAGAAATTATGCGACCTGTACAATGACATATTCTCTTCTGGTGTCATACCACAATAATGGAAAATTGCAATGGCAATTCCGATACCTAAACCTAACAAAGCCAAAAATAGTACAGAAGGATATAGGCCAATATCATTAAGCCCGTGTATTGCAAAAGTAATGGAAGAGATGATTTCCCGTAGACTTATGTGGTATATACTTAATAAAAAATTACTAACAATAAACCAAGCTGCCTTTAAGCCTAGAAGAGGAACACTAGATGCACTGCTTACTCTAGAGGAACATATTTGTAACCTGCATTTCAACAAAAAACCATCTTTCGATAATTACAATGGACATGGAAAAAGCCTTTGACAGAGTCGGTATCCACTCTATCATAGAGCAGCTTATGGCATGGCGAGTTGGACCCAGGATACTAAACTACATTAAAAAATGTTTAACAAACCGAAAAATACGGGTCAAGGTGAATCAGACGGTGTCGGAACTCTGGCCACTCGACAACGGCATACCCCAAGGCTCGCCGTTGTCTGTAACTCTATTTCTGATAGCTTTTGATAAACTTAGCCGGATTATAAATGAACATAAATTCTTTAAACACATAATATACGCAGATGATTTATACATATTTTCTAAAGTTCAAAACACAGGTTTTAAAACACAACAAACACTTTCCTACAAAATTCTTGCTTGGTGTCAAATTAGTGGCACAAAAATATCAAAAGAAAAATCCAAACACCTCCACATTTGTAAAAAACGTAACTGCGATAGCCTAAATATCTATCTAGATATGCACAAACTAACTGATGTAAAAAAATTAAAAATATTAGGCTTAGTCTTTAGTAGTAACTATGTTTGGAATGAACACAGTAAATACTTAACCAATGCATTAAATGATAGAATCAACATTGTAAAATGTCTAAGCCACATGAAATTGGAGAGTAATACTAACTCATTTATAAATATCGTCAAATCAACTAACCTATCTAAAATAGATTACGGGCTTCAAATTTACGGCAACACATCAAAAAATAATGTAAACAAACTGTCATCAATATACCACTCCGCGGGCAGATTGGCACTTGGAGCCTTCCGCACAACCCCTATAACTAACATCCTTACAGAAACCGGGCTGCCGACTCTTCAAAACAGACAACTACAACTTACGGGACGTATGATCGTCAAACTTACAAACGCAAAAGGATCAATAAAAATGCAATCGTAAAAATCAGCGATACAAAAGGCAGTTGCCATGGCCAAACAATTGGATATTAAACTTAATTCCAAGACCACACCAACCTTAAAAGCGCCGCCGTGGACACTTCAAACAGATTCAATCATACTTGAACTAGCAAAACACCATAAGGAAAAAACGCCGCACAATATATTCACAAGAGAATTCTTAACGATGCAACCAACACCAAAACTGGAACATTTTATTCACTGACGGATCAAAATCTGAAAACGCCGTTGGATTCAGTGTTGTATAAATAATTATTATGTCTATACTTCCAGCATATGCATCCGCTTTCTCAGCCGAAGCCGAAGCAATACTTCAAGCAAGTCTCATAGCCAAATCCAGCAAAATGAAAACTTTAATTTGCACAGACTCTCTCTCAACGCTGCTAGCAATAAAAAACGTCAACAACAATGACAACACTATATCTCAAATCAGGGACATAATTATTACAAGCCAAAAGAACATCAAACTTGTATGGACACCCAGCCACGTTGGAATTCATGGTAACACTTTAGCTGATTCAGCGGCAAAACAAGCAAGAAATTCCCCTCTAAAGCTAACAAACTCTACTAATAAAAAGGACACAAAAAAAGCTGTTGACAACCTCTACGTTCAAACTATTAGACAAAACTGGACTGAATTCGCACATTCCTACAAATCCATAAACCCCAACCAAATTATTCCCCGGTTCCCAACTACGATCCCTAGACACATCATCATTTATACTAGATTCCGACTTGCCCACACACGGCTAACACACCAACATCTTTTCAGTAATACCAGTCTCCCTACATGTTTATTTTGCAATTCCACATATTCTTTATAACTGTCAAGCAATCAGTCAAATCCGTCAAGAATTGAGAAACCCTAATCTTAAAGAAATTTTGCAAAACACAAATCGCGCCAATATCAAACTTTTCATAAATTTTATTTGCAAATTAAATCTATACTTTGATATATAACACTATATGACTTTAACTGTATTTGTATAACATTGTTTCCTACTAAGCTTAAGGCTATAACAATTTAAAAAAAAATTATTACAGCTGACGAGGAGAATGAGGTTATGTGGTGGTATCTACTACATTGGCGAAATACACGAAACAAGATAGGAAGCAGCCCAGTACAAAGACTGATGTGTAAAAAAACAAGATACAGCTTGCCAGCAGTTCCCAGTAATTTTGATCCAAAGATAATGAAAAATGTGCCAGAAAAAATTGATATAAAAAGGAAAAGGGCAAATACTACTATGACAAGAAGACGAAAGAATTACCAGATCTTGATATTGGACAAGAAGTTTTAGTGCAGATAAGGCCTGATTCTAACAAGCTATGGTCTAAAGGTATAGTAACAGATCAAGTATCCAGTCGGTCATATGTGATTGATGTCAACAAGACCCCTTACAGAAGAGACCGCGTGAACATAAAAGAAACATTATCAGCAAATAAGCAAGGAGAACTGAACAGCTAACGGTTGGAGAGTTCAACAGACACGTTTGAATCACCATGTAACTCATATACCGATCTTGAAGCGTATATGTCTGAGAGTTCTAACACTACTAAGGACTCAACTCCCTTGAGAATAAGACCAAAGGTCCGACCAAAAAGATATGTCAAGATGCCAATTAGACTTCGTGATTATTACTGCTCAACAGACTAAATGAAAAAAGGAGAAGTTGTTATATATGGTTTGACGAGATCTGGCATCGCTGTAAATGTCAGAAACGACGATTGGAATTTGCATAGGGAATTTAACCTAAGATCAATAAACTTTGCTAGTTATTAGATTAAGATTTCGCTTGTTACAGAATATTACTTAATATTAAAATCATGTCGATTTTGTGTGATGAAATTCATAAAACTATTGCTTTCATTTATGCTTTCAATCCGTTTCCTTAGTACATATGTGTTAAGAAATCACTTTCTATATTGATAATATAGTTATCTGGCAACCCAATGCCATTCTCATTACTTTTGACATTTCTTGCATTCTTGCAATTTACACGTTCCTTCCTTCTTACTGTTTCCGCCTTCAGCACAGGTTATGTTTTCTGAGTTCTGTTCATCAACTAATTTTATACGACTTTATTATTTACATCATAAGTAACTTTGACTGCTGGATAATTGCACATTCGATTTGTAAGATCATTTTAGAATCCGTCTTATATTAAAAATATGTATATAAAGCTGCGTTTCTTAATTTAATTTTTTTTCATTAATTTCAATAAAAACATTTAGATTTGTCTTTTAATTTGTTAAGTTTTTTTGACATTTTGAATAATTGTAATATAAATCATATTAATATAAAAATATATGTAATAAAAAGTAAATAATTTACTTATAAAAATATATTTGTATCAAAATGAAATAATCCGCGTAGGAAAACACTTTTGATTTATACTTATGTGTGTATTTCGAATATAAAATAAAAATTAATTTAGCTCAGAGAATTTCTTATGAGATGATGACAATTACGATTTTATTGTTCATCAGAAATTGAAAAACCCATTTTCATACAATTATGATTGCTCTTTGAAGAAAAATTAAAATGTTTTAGAAAAAAAAGAAACCTTTTAATTTTTCAAAATCTATTCATAAATTACAAAATTTTGTCTTTTTCAAAATGGGTTTAATGACTTTATTGTTTATTTTACCATAATTGCCTTTTCGAACTCATTCATATACAAAAATCAGAGAGCACACAGAAGGGACACTTAAACGTCAAATTTTCTGGCGTTTAAGAAAAATGTCTGTTAATCATGAGTTGATAATAGACGCATTCGATTCGCCACTCTATCGAAGATAGGACAGAAATTTGTATGGAAAAGATATCGAGTATATTATATTCGGATTAAACGAGCGTATTTTTTTCATTTTCGATAGAAAAATGCTTCCAAATTGAAAATTTCTTGAAAACCAACGAGATGAAAAATTACCCATAAAAATTCCCTGGGATTTTTTATATTTTAGCTGTTTAAATTTAAAGAAAACAAAAATTAATCTTTGGATTTTGTTTTTTGATTTTAAATATTATTGTTTTGTTGATTTAAATTATATTCAGTTGATTAGTTTGCATAAAAAATATAAAGAAAACAAATGTTTAAAAAAAACAGTTGAAACAGTACTGCCAAGTGTCATCGTAAATTTAGCACTGAGTATTTGTCTTTATTCACACTTTACCATTCTTTATTGTAATTTATAATCTGGCAATGCCACTGAATTCCTTTTAACTCATTTTCTTTTGACAATTTGCTTTGAGCTCATTTGACGACGCTGGTGGTCAGTCACTTTTGATAATATATTCGTAGTGTGAAGTTGTTGAATAACGATAGAAGGGAAAACATGTGCAACTGCACAACCGCGAATGAATAGTAATAAAATAAAACTTAAAATATTAACTGGATTTGTCTATTAATACTCTGGACATACTGACAAAGTCAGAAGTGGGATAATGGATCTGACCAAATACACGCTCGTGGAGCTTAAAGATATGCTTCGCCTGGTGGGTGAGAAAACCATGGGAAGCAAATCGGAGCTTGTGGCGCGTTTAGAACAGTGCGATAGCGAGCTGTTGAAAACTCTTGGCCAAAATGCAGAGTCATCTTCCGTCGCCACTGAGGAGAACGTTGAGGACGCCCATGCCAGGTCAGCAACGAATGGTGACTCTGCCATGAAGAAGTTGCAGGATGACGTTAGCAGTCTTCAGAAGACAATGGAAATGCTGAGTCAACAACTTCAGGCAGTTGTAAATTCGTCGACGCCGGCGAGGCAGGACACCTTGACACAGTTTAGGAACGCCGAAGCCACAGAAGTTGTTCGTGAAAATTCGAGCGCCAAGGTTATAGAAGTAATTCCAGAAAATTCGACAGCAACCGGCGGTTTTCAGGACAAACGAGTAGCAGCAAGCCTACTCGCTGATGCCTGTCGCGTCATTTCCGACGACTACAGCAAATCGACCGAGTATGGTGTCGGAAAGTTCGTTGCAGCTCTCACCTAGAAACGTTTCTATGCAGCCGAGCTTGCAGCATGATATTTTCAATTCGCAGAATTCAAACGTGTTGTCAAATGGTGAAGGGTTTGCAATTAGAGCACCAACGTACACAACAGCGTCGAGAAATTTCGAGTTGCCGTTAGTTTCGTTCGCGTCGAATAGTGCAAATATTTTGCATCGAAATAATAACGCGGATGCACCAAGTGTTGTCAGTGGAGGCACAATGCAAGGAAATAGTTCCGCTGACGGGTGCAATCAACAGACAAACATTCGAGACATAATCAGTATATTGCCAGAATTTGACCCGTGCCGCGATGAAGTAACCTCGGTACAGTTTGTGAATCGCGTAGAACAATTGAAAAATGTGTATGGGTGGCCCGAAAATTTAGTGCTTTTTGCCACACAATGTAAGCTAAAGGGTGCTGCCATGTTGTGGATAGATGCACACCCAGTTTTTCATTTATGGTCAAATTTTGTGTCTGAATTTTTATCAGACTTTCCATGTGAGGTAAATGTCGCGGACATTCACATACAGATGATGCATGCGCGTATTGCTAAAAATGAACCTGTTGTTTTATTTTATTACAAAATGTTGGCACTAGGACGGCGCGGTAACCTAGATGATAATGCCATAATTCGGTACATTATAAACGGGTTAAATGATGACGGGTTACGCAGAACCTTAGCAGCTATGAACTTTTCACGGTGTGCGGATTTGTTGAAAACACTTAATAGTATCGTTGCAAGTGGTAAAAAAATGTCTCTTCCATTCGTGTCTGGTTCACAAGTGCAGTCGCACAGAGCTAGTTTTGGGGAGGTAAAAGAAACACACGCTACCGCGGAAAGAAAAGATAATGTTAAATCGGGACCAATTTGCTTTAATTGTCGTGATCGTGGGCATATGTCCAGGAATTGTTCGCAGCCTAAAAGAAAAGTGCAATACCAAAGTTCAGATAACGCTAATCGTGAAAAAATATCAATAAATCAAATCGAAAATGGTGCGCACTTACACACAAAATCTGAAATTACAAAAAGTGTCTTAATAAACGGCATTAAGTGTGATGCGCTCATTGACTCTGGAAGTTCCAAATCTTTAGTAAAACGTAGCATGGTTGAAAAGTGCGGTAGTGAAATAGATCAGTGCGTAGAAACTTTACACGGTTTTGCAGGTGGCGAATATCAGTGTAACGAAAAGGTTAATGCTTCGGTAACAATTGATGAACATAAATATCAGTGTGACTTCTTGGTTGTTGAGAACAACATTTTAAATTATGACGCGTTGATCGGTTTGGACATTTTAACTAAAGGACGGGTAATAATAGAAAATGGTGACTTTAAGTTAGATGCATTGGAATGTAAAAAGTTAAATGTCGGTGAAAATCTTACTGAAACCGAAAAGACTGACCTAAAAGTGCTGTTGAATTCATACATCGGGTGTTTCGGTGAAAATTTGGATCACCTCGGAAAGTGCGGTACGGTAAAAATGGAAATGACGCTAACTTCGACAAAGCCGGTAGTAAAGAAACCGTATATGATTCCAATTCCTAAACAGAAAACTGTTGAACGAATCATATCCGAATTAATGCAAGCTGAAATAATTCGTAAGTCAACATCACATTACGCGTCGCCAATTGTACTGGTGCGCAAACAAAACGGAGAAGACCGCCTCTGCGTAGATTACCGTGAATTGAACTCCATCACTGAAAAGCAACCTTGGGCAATGCCAACCGTGGAGTGTGCTCTGTCCACACTGAAAGGTAAGAAACATTTTACTACCTTAGATATGATGTCAGGCTATTACCAGATAGAAATAGCTGAAGAATCGAAGCAGTACACTGCACTCGTCACGCACAATGGACATTTCGAATTTAATCGAATGCCATTTGGATTGCGTAATGCTCCGTGTACATTCCAGAAAATGATGCTGCAGATAATTGAACCTATAAAAGACAAGGTGGTTAGCTACGTGGATGAAGTCATCATTGCGTCGGACACGTTCGAGGAGGGGCTTCACAATCTTGAGAAATTCTTACGTATTATACAGAAAGAAGGTTTGACGTTGCGTCTCTCAAAATGTGCTTTTATGAAAAGTTGTGTATCGTTTCTGGGGCATGAACTGGATGAAAATGGGTTGAAGCCGGGTCGAATTAAAACGATTGCTATTAAAGAGTTTCCGCTTCCGGTTGCTGCTAATGGCATCAGGCGCTTCCTAGGTCTTACCGGGTTCTTTCGGAAATTTATAGCAAACTACGCCCACATTGCCGCTCCATTAACCAGACTAACAAAGAAAAACGCCGCTTTTGAATGGACTGCAGAATGTGACAGCAACATTTTTGGTTCCCGCGATGTCGTAATTTTGTAAAAAACTACATCAAGTCATGTATTGCATGCTGTTATAGTCGCGAGCCGATGCAGAAGGAATGCCAACTGTATGGAATGGAAGTTCCGAAAGTTCCATTTGAGGTCCTACACATGGATCATTTGGGACCATTTATTAGGAGTCGGCGAGGAAACGAGCACATATTAGTAATTGTCGACGCGTTAACAAGATATTCCATCATATTCGCTGTGAAATCAACAAAAACAAGACCTGTCATTGACGCGCTGAACCAGCTAACACTGTATTTTGGAATGCCAAGGATAGTTATTACCGATCGTGGAACGTCGTTTACCTCATCATCCTTTGCAGAGTATTGCACCGAAAATAATATTCAACATGTCAAGGTGGCTGTTAGAACACCAAGGTCAAATGGTCTGGCCGAGAGAGTCAACAAGTCGATTTTATCTTTTCTTAAAGCCTCTACATCAAGTGCTAAAGATTGGGACTTGGAGCTTCGTAGGTTACAATGGACCATCAACACGCGTGTCAACTCAACCACAAAGTACTCTCCGATGGACCTTGTGTTTGATTTTCCTGTGCGTGAGATCGGAGGTAATAAAGTAATAGCAGCTTTACATGATAATGACATTGAACTGGATGTCGAGCCGACGAGCAAGAAACGAGAAGAGGCCATCAAGAATATCGAATCAGCACGCAAAGTGTGGAAGACAAGGTTCGACGCGAAACATAAAAAACCACACCAATACAATGAAGGTGACTTGGTGCTTATTGAAAGTCCCCCTCCAAGCACAGGTGAGTCACGTAAGCTAGAAGTCAAATATCGTGGACCGTATGTAATTACTAAAACATTACGGTTCGATCGCTACGTGGTCGAAGACATTGAAGGAGCGCAACTAAAACAACGACGATATAGCACAGTAGCCAGCAGCGACAAACTAAAACCGTGGTGCGAATTATATCCAGGGGTCGACGATGAATATGACGTTGATGAGGATGATAATTGTGAACCAGAGTAACTCGGGACGAGTAAAGTCAGGAAGGGCCGAGTTGTCATCGTAAATTTAGCACTGAGTATTTGTCTTTATTCACACTTTACCATTCTTTATTGTAATTTATAATCTGGCAATGCCACTGAATTCCTTTAAACTCATTTTCTTTTGACATTTTGCTTTGAGCTCATTTGACGACGCTGGTGGTCAGTCACTTTTGATAATATATTCGTAGTGTGAAGTTGTTGAATAACGATAGAAGGGAAAACATGTGCAACTGCACCACCGCGAATGAATAGTAATAAAATAAAACTTAAAATATTAACTGGATTTGCCTATTAATACTCTGGACATACTGACACAAGTATACCACTTACTCGACTGCTGTTTTTTTGCACAACTCGTTGCGAGCTCAATACAAGAGACTAATCGAATGAGCCTAATATGAATAGGTATGTTTATCATTGGTTGTGAACAAGGTGAATTTACTTACATGCTGGCTGCAAGAACAAATTTTTTTTAACCAATTTTCCGTCAGTAGCTGTCAAAATTGAAATTATAGAAAAATGTGATCAAAACAAATATGCAAACATTTGAAAATAGAGTTTTGATTTGAGTGAATAAGAGTTTTTTAATTGTTATTTTTGTTTGAGTTTGAGAAGTTTGAACATTACAAAAAAATTATGAGTCTATTTAACTATTAAATATATTTTATATAAATTGAGTGCCACTTTAAGCAGCTCTTATGTATTCCTTCATTCCTCTCAATTTCGTTTATTTTGATCGCACATTGCTTGTGTTTGACAATTCCGGAGGTACGAAATTCACCTTGTAGCCACCATTCACCTTGAGTACAGTGCAAAGGATATTCCGTCCTTTCTCTTCTCTGATAAAGCATATTTAAAAACAGAGAGCACAGAGAAAAGAAAATTAAACGTCAAACGGCAAAGCAGCGAAATAAAGCAGACGGACGTTGTACATGAATCTACTAAGAATGGTGGTGAATCCACTCAAAATCGTGGTGTGTCCGCTACGGACGCTGGCAGCGAAAAATACTTTCTTTTCTCTGTGTTCGATGCTTAAAACTACTTTTGATATGCCTCAAAGAGGTATAAAACGACGTGTATCCTCCGTGTATGTGCTCTGCTATTTTATGGCACGAAGTGTTTATAAACGAAATTGACTGCGTTCTGCTCTTCATTGTCAATTTTGAACGCACTAGAGATACCAGAGACCACAAAGACGCGACACTTAAACGTCTCTCGTTTTACGCACACTTACAATGCGCAAAACTGTAGTAGTATGATTTTCTTTACACCCATGTTAAACCAACCTATACAGATTGCAAAATAATGATAAACAAAACATTTTTTTTTAAACGTCAGAAGATTTGAGGTTTAAGTGTCGATACGCTGTGCTCTCTGGAGATACGTCGTATATAATAGCGTACCATAAAATATAAATATCGTATAAAGGTGCCCATAGACACATCATGCACTGCAAACCAGAGAATATGAGAAATGAAACTTACTTATCCATTCACAGAATACACTTGTATTGCTGGCAATTTTTTCGCCACTGGATGTAAACAAACCAATTTTTCATTTCCCACTGGATGTAAATAAACTGGTGAGTTTCGGAAAAAACACTATTTGGGGTTGTCGTTCGTTAATATTTTAATACTATTCTCATTCCAAAAAGTACCAAATTCAATTTAGTGAATACTATATCTGATTAATAATTTTGATCATTACTAATATTAGCTACACTACTCTAAATGCTAAAATAAATTAATTAAAACTATTATTTAATTCTTATATTAATTTATAATTTTTTTTGGCTAGTTTATTCTTTTTTATGAACTTAATGACAACAAAAGTAAAAAAATTAAAGAAAATATTTATCTATTATCATTAAACTATGTTGTTAAACTTACTTCAAATGTTTAGTAATAAATATAAGAGAAAAAAGCAACACAATTCTGTACGTATATTTAATTAAAAAATTGTATTATAGTGCTGCATTTGGCTTAGTAGATGTGATACGTATTTCCTTTTTGTGTGTGATACTTAGTTTGTTTTGACAAAAAAAAAAGGTATTTTATTGTATGTACATATATTAAAGTTTTCCCAGTAAACTATAGATTTACAGGCAGATTAATATTGATATATATAGGCAGATTAATACAAATTAAGATATTTCCTTATTTTAAAATAGGAGGGCGAAATGGATGGATATTTTGGTTTTCCGGGAAATATAATTTTTCTTATTATTACTCTGAATACTATAAAGTGATAAACTCTTTTATTCTGATCGTTCCTTTTTTTCTTTTCCTACTACAATTTCGTATTATGAAATTTTTAGTACAATGGCAGTGCATGATGTGTCTATGGCATAGGGCCGTAACTTAAACGTCAGATTTTTTACCGTATGAAAAAAAAAACATATACACTATATGTGAGTTCACCTCGAAAAAACGGGTGCCATTGTACTAAAAATTTCATATTTCGAAATTGTAGTAGGAAAAGAAAAAAGGAGCCATCGGAATAAAAGAGTTTATAACTTTATAGTATTTTTTATTAGTAAAACGGAATAAAAATATAATACAAAATAATAATAATAAGAAAAATTTGTATGCAACAATATTTAAATTTTTTTTTGGTCCAGATCCATATATCGTATATATTAATGCAAAGTTAGTTTTTTTTATACATTACATATCTAAAAATAAATCCATTGATTTTAGTAAATATAATGCATTGCTGGTATAGAATTTCATGTTAAATTTAATGTTCTTATATCAGTATCGTGCTAATTAAATATTTTATAAAACTGTAATAAAAGTACACAAATTTCGAGTGAAAACTTTGTATCTGAAACTGGCTCACTATTGCCCTTCACCACTATATCTACATATTGTAGACCCCAACGATTTTGAAATATGCCTAAAAATGCTTGAGGCGTAATTCTAACAGAATTCCTCCCCCTCTCCTAATATCACCAAAAAAGTTCACCAACTTATCTTGGCACAGTTTTTTCTGGTCATAATATATTCAAAGCCTTTTTGTGAAATAAATTTCTACAGTCTAATTATGCTTTTAATATTTAATAACCAATTAATATTTAATCACTCTCAATCACTACTTCACTCTACAAAATATTAAATGCTTTAGTTTCCGATTAAGGCACTGGACGCCAGATTCGAAAATGGTGAACTTTTATTTTTATTGTGATATTCAATTGTTTGATTTTTAGATAGTTTTTTGATGAATTCTGAAGCAGTATTTAACTAAAAGAAGTCAAGTTAAATGTTTCTTGCAAGACTATAGTAATAAAATTACTCTATATTATAGTATTGCTTTCATACACGGCACTGAGCGATTCATTAAATTGTATGAATTTTGACAACGTTTTGAGTAATTCCATGTAGATAAGATTTTGTACGCTACAAGGTATTTGTTTTTTTTTATTTGTAATTTAGCTAATTGGGTGTTTGTGAAATGAATTCTCAATAATAATAAACAAAGTAACGAAATTATATAAACTATCAAATCTATTTAGATGCAAATTAGTATTTAAAATAATACTGAATACATTGTTAAATGTAGACATGCTTTCGCAGAAGCTATATATATATATATATATATATATATATATATTCATTTACAAAATTCCGCAGAATTCATATATTTATATACTGCTTTCTGCTTTGGTATTTCATAATTTTACTAATACATTGTAATTTGCCTGGAATAGATTTTGTATTCATTCGATTTTTAGCTATGAATTGAAATTAAAATACCCTCAAAAATAGTTGTTTCAAAACAAAAACAAAGTACATAACATTTATATAATTAAATATACGTACAGAATTGTGTTGCTTCCTTCTCTTATATTTATTACTAAACATTTAAAGTAACTTTAACAACATAGTTTAATGATAATAGATAAATATTTTCTTACAATAGATAAATATTTTCTTTAATTTTTTGTACTTTTTGGTATTAAGTTCATTAAAAAGAATAAACGAACCAAAAAAATTAAAAATTAATATAAGAATTAAATAATAGTTATAATAAATTCATCTGATTAGCACATAGAGTAGTGTACTTAATATTACTAATGATCAAAATTATTAATCAGAAATAGTATTCACTAAATTGAATTTGGTACTTTTTGGAATGAGAATAGTATTAAAATATTAACGAACGACAACCCCAAATAGTGTTTTTTCCGAAACTCACCCCAATGTTTACATCCAGTGGGGAATGAAAAATTGCTTTGTTTACATCCAGGGGCGAAAAAATTGCCGGCAATACAAGTGTATTCTGTGAATGGATAAGTAAGTTTCATTTCTCATACTCTCTGCCTTAACGCTGACCATCCGTTTTAGAAATACTTATTTCAGTTAAAGTTTTCAACAACTCTGAAAAGTAACGAGTGAAAGTAGCGAATACAAATATTGGATAAACAAACGTCAACTAAAATCTGTGTCATTTATATTTGGTTGTGCTGTACCGCATTTTGCTACAAATATATTTTTGGCAAATACGCGTAAATTTTGAGGAAAATTATTGGTTTTTTATAAATTTTCATTGTAAATAATATTTACAAACAATGGCAATGACAATAGCGCGTAATGGGGCACCAGCCGAGGATCTATCAAATGTCGAGTTTGAGACCAGCGAGGATGTCGAAGTAATTTCTTCGTTCAACTCTATGAATCTAAACGAAGAACTTCTCCGTGGAATCTATGCTTACGGTAAATATTAAGTGAAAGCAAATTACAAAAATGGTGTCGTTTATAAGTTATATCGGACGTTACACAGGTTTTGAAAAGCCATCTGCCATTCAACAGCGTAGTATTAAGCCAATTGTAAAGGGCCGCGATGTTATCGCTCAGGCACAATCTGGCACAGGCAAGACAGCGACTTTTTCAATTTCAATTTTGCAAAGTTTGGACACATCGCTACGTGAGACACAAGTGTTGTGTCTTTCACCAACACGCGAGTTAGCTGTACAGATACAAAAGGTTATTTTGGCGTTGGGTGATTTAATGAATGTGCAATGTCATGTGTGCATTGGTGGCACGAATCTTGGAGAGGACATTCGCAAGCTTGATTATGGTCAACATATCGTCAGCGGTACACCCGGCCGTGTTTTTGATATGATTAAACGTCGAGTATTAAGAACAAGGTAATATCTTTCTTTGTCTAAATTAATGGTAATACAAATTTATATTTTATTGCAGGGCTATTAGAATGCTGGTATTGGATGAAGCAGATGAAATGTTGAACAAAGGATTCAAAGAACAAATTTACGATGTGTATAGATATTTGCCTCCCGCAACTCAAGTTGTTCTCATCTCAGCTACGTTGCCTCACGAAATTCTCGAAATGACTTCAAAGTTCATGACTGATCCAATACGTATTCTCGTAAAACGGTATATAATTTGTAATTTATTTTCTTAAATGGAGTCATTAAATATACCCTTTAAATTTTTAGTGATGAATTGACACTGGAAGGCATAAAACAATTTTTCGTAGCTGTGGAACGTGAGGAATGGAAATTTGACACTTTGTGTGATCTTTATGATACTTTAACTATCACACAAGCAGTAATATTCTGCAACACAAAACGTAAGGTAGATTGGCTAACAGAGAAGATGCGTGAGGCCAATTTTACTGTTAGCTCAATGCACGGAGACATGCCACAAAAAGAACGTGATGAGATTATGAAGGAATTCCGTGCCGGCCAATCTCGCGTACTTATCACAACCGATGTATGGGCACGAGGAATTGATGTGCAGCAAGTGTCGCTTGTTATCAACTATGATTTGCCCAACAATCGTGAGCTGTACATTCACCGAATTGGTCGTTCCGGTCGATTCGGACGTAAAGGTGTCGCCATCAATTTTGTCAAATCGGATGACATTCGCATTTTGCGCGATATTGAACAATACTATTCCACGCAAATTGATGAAATGCCAATGAATGTCGCAGATTTAATTTAAGTATATAGATACAACATATGTTTGTATGTTATTCAAAAAAAACCAAGTTGAAGTTAATGGCAATTTGAAACATATTAATAACCCATTTTGTTTACTTGTAAAATAATAGCACCTGTCAGGTATTCCAACCTGTACTAAAATGCACCTGCAATCGGATTTCATGAATGTACATTCAATGACATTAAGTATACAAAATATATTCGTATATTCAATACATTAAATATAATTCCTTTATTTCTTTTAGTTTATTGGAAAATTACATTCACAATTTTTTAAAATCATATATAATTAACTTTGGTTTAATGACGAAATAAAATTTCAAGTTTCCAATTCTCATATAAATTTTGAACCTTACTAGATAAAAAGCTACCTTAACACTTCCTGCTTATTAGGTATTTGTACAAATGGACTCGTGGCTATTGAATTGCTGCTACTTGCGAGGTTTACTTGCATGCTGTTACTGTTTTCCTTTGACTTTAATAGAGTCCCCAGTACGATACCAAGAAAGAGAATTAATCCCACATGTTGATTTGAAATGAATTTCTTAGCACAGTCGGTCGGATTATTTATATTCAGAGAATAAATCTATAACAATTAATTTTATAAATTAATGCCTAAATAAAATTTGTTTAAATGGTTACCTGATGAACTAAATGGGCACCTACCACACTTACAGCTGCGTAGTAAGGTACTGTTTGCCCACAAACTCCTCCGGCTACTGTAAGTCCAGTTAACATGGCAGCTGAGAAACCTGAAAGCCATACTTTTGTATTGTCACCAAATTTCAACGCAGTCGATTTTACTCCTATTCGTATATCATCCAGTTTATCTTGATGCGCGTATATAGTGTCGTAGACAATGGTCCAACAGATACCAGACAAATATAAAGGAAGGCATGCTGCCCAATTGACTACACCCTGTGTAGCACACCAGCCAAGAAGCGCACCCCAATTGAAAGCCATACCTAGCATTAGTTGTGGCCAGTAGGTCACCCTTTTCATAAGTGGGTATGTTATGACTAGTCCCAATGAACAGGCACCTAACAATATTGATTCCAAATTCAATTGTACTAGTACGAGTAGTCCCAGACTGAGCTGAGCAGAGAGAAACACGATAGCATCGAATTGTGTTATTCTACCAGATGCCAAAGGACGTCCCCGAGTTCGTTCCACTTTGGCATCAATATCCTTGTCCCAGAGATCGTTAATAGTGCAACCGGCTCCTCGCATTATTAGCGCTCCGGTTCCGAAAAGACCTAACATCGCAAAATCGGGCCAAGCACCAGCTTCGGCACTTAGAGCGATACTCCAAGCACATGGCCAAAATAGCAAATATGTACCTGCCGACATAAGCAAAGTAAAACAATTTTACATTTCATACATATTAAAATAATGGATTGATATTTTTTAAGCTAACTAAATTAATTTGGTGGTTTTCGTTAAACGCAATTTAATTAGCAAACGATTCAATACTAATCTGTGATAGAACTCATATTAACCAGTGTATTCGAGAATCTCTGTTTTGCCAGTGAAGTATCAACATCTTATTTAAAGGACATTTTCTTTAAAAAAAGAATATAATAAAATTGGGCCTTATGACTAAAGCCTTAAAATTCAAGATATTTAGTATTATTCTGAATATAAAAAATGAAGACAGACGAACAGATGTACATGTATTCCACAGGCGTTGCTCATACTGGTTCCGGTGATAAGACACTGCTTCTTCGCAATGTTAGAAATGTTGGTTTATGTATCAGTTAATAGAACATATTATATAGATAAATACTATAATTGACATAAATAACTCTTAATAGGATCCAACTAAATCATTGAAATTATAAAATTAATCCTCACCAATTGGTCGATCTAATCGCATCAGTTGCACGTAGGGAGACACACCTGAACTTAGTACTTGCACCATTGATTTCTGCACATCCTTGTTAACCTGTAAGTTACTTGTTATCGGAGAGTTACCTATATTTTCTTTATCTCGATGATTACTTAACGTCGAAGAGGCTTTAAAGGAGCTTAGAACTCTATGAAGCTGCAATTGTGTATTCTTAAGATTAGAGGAGCGATACATGTGCAGTCGTTGTTGCGATATATATTTAAGTATATAAGCAGGTATATGACCACTCCTAAGTATGGTATCATTTAATATGTACGTAGGCGGAACCGTACGTGGTATCGACAAACTAATACGAAAACACGACATGCGTAGGGACATCATTATAAAAGTGGTGAGGCGGGTAGAACATCTGCGAAATAAAAGTTTGAATTGTATTGTAATTTTATTATTAGGGTATTACATACATACAAGTTATTATTTAATGGCAAGATAATTGGACTTTATTCTTTTATCGCGTGTTGTGTATTCGTTTTCATCTATTATTATAAATAAAAGTTATTCAATATTGAATTTTTTTCGCTTCGTAACCTTGAACTTTACGGCATTAAAACTGGTTTTGGTTATTGATTTCAGTCGTTCTATATGCAACCAGATTTTGTTGTAAATTGCTGCAATTAATCATTTTCGTGTTTTCATTTTCGTACTATATTGAATGTGTAAAAACTTCTGACTTTGAAATTTTACATCACAGATGAACGACAAATACAATCCAAAAAATTTGTGTGGCGCAGTGCGGTGCCTTTAGATGACATATGTGAATGTTTCAAACATATGATTAATATTTTACCTTATGGTGTAATAGCTGCCAGGTAGCATTCTTCTTTCTCTAAAAATATGATACAGTTTTTAATATCAACTTGTTCAAAACTGGTTGTGGATTTAAGGCAAGAATAATATAAATCAATTAGAATTTGTAAGCTCGAAACACAGGTGATCAAAGCTGATCTAGTGTTTACAATTTTAGCTTCAATCCAACACTCAACATGTAACTTAATTGTCAAAATTTGATCATATGTTTGCTATGAAAATGCAACTCTGCTAATAACAACTTTAATAAAACTTCAGAGAATTTGAGGTGTTTTGAGAATATTTTCAGTAAATTTTTTGGCACACGGCGAGAAGAGTAATCATACATAACCCGTGAGAATGCCATTTCAAACAATTTTGTCAAATGGCTTAAGTTTCTTAAATGGTAACCTGTACAAAAAATTTCGTAAATCTACTGTGAATGTCGTGCTGAAGAAGAAGAATATAAGAAAACCACTATCAAATTTATGTAATTTTGGTGGAAAAAGGAAGAATTTGTACTTCAAAAGCAATTAGTTGATTATTTTTAAAATCAACAAAAATGATTATTATATTCCATTTTCCCATTGCTGGAATCATTGGATTGTGTTAATTAGTAAACAAATATTTTTTAATTTTAAATAAATTAATTTAAATAAATAAACAGCAACTCACTAAATAAATAATTAATAATGAGATGCTGGCCATCATAGACCGGAAGGAGGTCATACCCAAAGAGAAGTGGAGGTGGGTGGAGCAAGCCGAAGTTTACCTCCAGGTCTTAGAGGAAAATCCTGGACCCCCCTTTCTGTCACGCTGCGGGCTGGTATCAGGGCAGGGCCAAGCTCATCGTATGCGATGGCAGCAGGTCAGCAAAACTGTACAAGATTGCGGTAAGCAAGGTTGGCGAGATTTGGCCGGAAGCTAGGCTTGAAGCCGTCAGCAGGGAAGAAGTTCACAGCAGACCCAGAGCCCGGGCCTGGATCCCGGATAAGCCAGCTGAACCAGCGAAAATAGAGGAGATCTTTAGATCTTGCAAACAGAGTCCTGCTAACCCATAACTGGAGGGTGTCGAAGCTTGAGGAGCCAGTAGAAGTTAGGAGACAGGTGTTGTTAATACTCAACACTGAATCCCTTGCCCCACTGGCAGAGAGAAAAGTGGTAGTCAGGTTCGGGTTCGTTGACGCAACCGTTCGAATCTACCGCAGCGACGAAAAAGCTTTGGAACCGGAGGAGGTAGAGGGTGACAAAGCTAGCGTGCTTGGCGGTGGCGAAGAAGGGTTGTCCAGCAGCCAAAAGTCGACTGACTCAGAGCAGCTGACCGTGGTCGGGCAAACACTTTGAGGAAGACGACCTCCTTGACTATACCGAAGGAGAGGAGGACGCGGACGTGACGATGGTGGAGGTAACAAGGACAGATTCCTATGAAGCTGATCCAAATCAACGTCCATCATTCTAAACTCGCCGCCGCGATTTGATGGTCCGCCTGGGTTCCGGTGGTTTTGACGTGGACCTCATCCAAGAACCGTGGATATGCGGCAACAAAATCTGCGGTCTAAAGATGAGAGGTTTAAAGATGCTAGCCTCTCAGAGCACAGGTAAGCCTCGTGCTTGTATGTTAGCAAAGGATAACACTAATGGCAATACAGTGGCGGCAAGCATTGATCTGCAAAATAGCAGTTTCTGGGTAGCCTCTGCATATATGCCCATGATAAGGACGCCCCACCGAAGGAGGTTCGGGCATTGGTGATGGAGGCAGCCGCAGTCTTGGTTGTCTCCAGCGATGTAAACGCCCACAATACAATGTGGGGAAGTACCGACACTAATGCAAGAGGTGAGTCAATTTTAGACTTTATCATAGACAATAAGCTTAGTGTCCTAAATTTAGGCTCAGAGCCGACTTTTATAACAAATAATAGAAAGGAAGTTTTGGATATTACCTTGACATACGATCAATTCGCGAATAATGTAAAAAGATGGAGAGTTTCGAATGAAAATTCCTACTCTGACCATCGCTATATAGAATTCGAATTGAACTTCCCAGTTAATACGTATAGAAATATACGTAGAATGGACAGGGGAAAGTATAGGAAGACTCTCAGGGCCTCACTGCCAAGGAATCGCCCGTCCGACCCCACATACCCTGTGGAATTAGACGGACTGATTTATCAGGTAACTACGTCCTTGAATAGTTCACTGACAGCCGGGTGCCCGGTTGTAAAACTGAGAGGCAAGAACATACCACCTTGGTGGTCAATGGATCTAGGCCTTCTCCGGAAGTCCAATAGGCCTTCTCCGGAAGTCCAATAGGCCTTCTCTGGAAGTCCAATAGGCCTTCTCCGGAAGTCCAATAGGCCTTCTCCGGAAGTCCAATAGGCCTTCTCCGGAAGTCCAATAGGCGGTTATTCAACAGGGCTAAAACTTCGGGTCTGCCCTCGGACTGGAAAGCTTACAAGGCTGAGCTAAAAATATACAAGAAAGCAACCAGAACTGCGCAACGAGAGTCCTGGAAAAATTATTTTAGGGATGTGAAAAAAACATCGGAAGCAGCTAGACTACGAAGAATCCTATCGAGCGAATCGAGCTGATAGAGACTATACTCGTTAGCAGGAAGGTAACTGGCAGCTTAGGTATCTACACTTTAAGCAGACAGGTTTGCAGAGGCACTCTTCAGGGAGGAGTCCTCTCCCCCCTGCTCTGGAATTTGGCAGTAATTTCATTACTGCTAGCCCTAGAGAGGGAGGGTTGCCATGTCGTCGCCTATGCTGATGACTTGGCAATTGTGATCAGAGGGAAATATCCAAACACTCTTATGGATATTTTGCGCTCTAGCATGGCCATGCTAACTGGTTGGACGGGAAGAAGGGGATTAGGGTTAAACCACGATAAAATGGAATTAATCCTACTTTCCATGAAAAATAGATCTCCTAATGCCTCCCCGCTAACATACAAATGTGTGGAAATTCCGATGAAGGAGACAGTCAAATACTTCAAACTAGTACTAGATAGAAAACTTACCTGGAAGCCCAATATTGAAGAAAGAGTTAGAAAGGCCAATATTGCTTTGTACACATGTAAAAAAGTGGTTGGAATCAGGTAGGGGTTATCCACACGAATTATGCACTGCCTGTATATTTCGATGGTCAGACGTATATTGCTATATGGAATACTGGTATGGTGGCCAGCTAATCAGAAACAAAGCTATTTGAAGCTTCTGAACAAGGTCCAAAGAACGGCTTTTCTGTGCATCTCTGGTGTTTTAAGGACCACTCCAACTAAAGCATTAGAAGTAATACTCAACCTGCCTACATTAGAACTGGTAGGGAAACAAGTGACCGCTACATCAGCACTAAGGTTGAAATGTGCGGCGTTATGGCATGATTGGCAGATTGGTCACTCGACTATTGCTCATGGAGTAGTTCTACCCAACAAATTGACCACAACTGAATTTCTACACTGACGGATCCAAACTTGACGATAGAGTCGGTTTAGGACTTTTCTCAAAAGACCTGGGACTGGAGCTTTCTTTCCGTCTCCCCGACCACTGCAGTGTTTATCAAGAAGAGGTCCTAGCCATAAAGGAGGTAGCCGTCTACTTAAATAGACATGCAAAGAATATTATATATATCTACTCGGATAGCCAGGCTGCCATCATATCAATGAACTCGGTGGCACTGAAATCAAAGGTTGCTCAGGACTGCCGGGCAGCCCTAAATGATATCAGTACCATTTTCAGGGCATGCCTTATATGGGTTCCGGGACATAGAAATATTGAGGGGAACTGTAGGGCTGATGAGTTAGCCGGACGGGGCACCAACCTTCGTTTATGCACGGACAGATGCGACGTTGGAATACCAATTGCCACCTGTAAACTGATGCTGAAGGATAGGCTCGTGCGTGAGGCCAATGGGTTTTGGGCACACGAGGCCACTTGCTTATCGACCAGGCTAATGTGGCCGGAGTTCGACGAGTGAATCAGAGGTGCGTTGTTACGCGGTGGTATCACAATGGAACCATGGTGGTCTGAGTGAGCTGGTCCTTAGACCGGCTGCCACTTTAACCTAACCTAACCTAAGGTAGCGGGATAATTGCCCAAAACGTAAAGGGGCCAGGAAATGCATATTCGCATCACTCCGTCGGTGCTGCAGTGTGTCATTTTGTGTAAATAGTGAGTAAGTGGAGATACGGTGCTAAAAAGCATGACTGGGGCCTGATGGCTCGTCAGTGGAACGATGCTGAGGCAAATACTATACACAAAAAAAAGAAGTTAAGTGAATTTTAGTAGGAAGTTGAATTTTCTGTATTGAAATGAGATTGAAAGGGGAACCAGTCCGATTCCCTGATGAGGCGAGAACTGGAGGATAGCTCAGCAATATTCTCGAGAAAAGGTGCCCCCAGGAATCGAAATCTCCTTGTCACAAGGGCAGAACAGTAGCATATTAAGTGTGTGATGTTCTTCTCTTCGTCCGGCGATCCACAGCTGGAGCAAAAGTCATTGAAGGGTAGGTTAAGCCTCTGAGCATGCCTGCCCATGACACAGTGGCCAGTCAGGACTGAAAATGTTGTGGTGAGAGGGTCGCGACCTAGTCGCAGTATTTGCGTTGTTCTTTTTCGGCTAAGCGAAGTCAAGCTCTCTCTGGTAATCTTGACCAGAGCATGTTAGCTACCTGCCTATATGCCTGCCTGATTGATAGTTTTACAGAGTGCGTGGTGGTCCCATGTTTGGGAGGGTTCTTGTTGTGTGGTGGCTCTCCTGACCAATTTGTTGGCCTCAAAATTTACAATGATACCTCTGGAACCAGGCAACTACCGGACGTAGATCACTTTCTCGCACCGATTGGGTGTTTGAAGCAAACCAATACTTTACCAGAAGGAGCGTAGACCACAGAAATTGGATTTGTTACCGCAAAGCAGTTAAAGAAGATATAGATATCGAAGTTATTAGTGACGTTGTATGTTAACAGTCGTTCAAGCGCTACCCAAAATACTACAGTGGTCCGGTACGCGGAAGATAGACGTATCCTCAAAATATCGCAATATACACCGCAGCCTACTCTGTCGTTCAGTTTTGAGACATCAGTGAATCCTTCTGTTGTGTAGGGAACCATTTGTTTCTGCCAGGGATGTGTGCGGTGATTTTCTGTTGGATGGTATGGGGGATGTCTTCCGAGGTAAGAGTATCAAGCCTGTGAATGTTTGGCATCAGAGTATACAGAGTAAAGAAACTTAAACGTCAAACGGCACAGCAGCTAAATAAAGCAGAGGGGCGTTGTACATGAATCCACTGAAAATCGTGTTGAATCCACTCAGAATCGTGGTGAATCCACTCAAAATCGTGGTGTGTCCGCTGGCAGCGAAAGAGTTTGTTTTCTCTGTGTTCTCTGGTTGGCATGACCCACAGCAGCTGTATCATTTGTTTACAGAGTTCAGCCGTACGGAAGCGAGTTTCCAGACAGCTTGGCTTAGAGATCGGATGCGATCTAATTGAGGAGTGTAAAGAGTGCTTTAGTGGAAGTTGTACATAAATCCCATTGACAAGAATGGTTGCGATTCTCCCCAATTGGTCGGGAGCTTTCTGGTTTATCAAACGGGTAACCACCATACCGCCGTCCCATTCGGCTTCACCACCGCCCCATACAGACAGGAAATGACTGGTTTTACCTCCACCTTAACCCAACAACTAGTTTGCAGCAGTAAATGGCGTTGTAGGCCCTCAAAGATCTCTCCACAATGTTAGCATTCCACATGAGCTTGGAGTCGAGAATGCCATCCAATTTGTGCACACTACACAGTAGGATTTTATATCTCCTTGTAAGTAGGACGAGTTCAGTCTTGTTAGGATTAGCCTTCAGGCCACAGGTCGCACTCCATGAAGACAGGATGTCCAACGTGTAGTGGATTTTCTCTCAGCCGAGTGTCGAGATCATCAACATAATCAACGACTTCACAGCCGGAGAGCTATAGATTTAGCAGGAGTTTGTCCAGGACAAATTAACTGCGACAAAATGCCGCCTCTGGAGTTCATCTCCTAATGTTTTTTCGAATGCTTGCCTTACCTAGCTTAGAATTTATAGAGCGGCTACTGAGTAAGAGACCGATGAAATCTTCCAGTTGTCAGCTTAGCGCTTATGAGATCTTTGCCTAATTTATCGAAATGGGACAAATATTGTTGAGAACCCCCTTCAATATCCAGGAATGACACCAGAGTATATTCCTTGAAGGCAAGTGGTTTTTCAATAAACCCCACGAGGGAATGCAATGGATTCTCAACCGACCTGCATCTCGTATAAGCGTGCTGGGATTCGGAGTGCGATATTGATGGATTTCTTCACGTGGAGATCCACAATTATTTCCAGTGTCTTCAGGTCTGAGATTAGACTAATTGGTCTAAAGTCTTTTGGTTTCTATTGAGATGGTTCCCCGCTGTTGTGATGAAGACGACCTTAACTTCGTGCAAGCTCGTTAGGTAGGACCTAGCAAAGCTCCCAGCAAACCACTTGCTGTGTGCCAAATGAGAAAAAGCTATATAAAAACCAATGTTATGTTTAAAATTTAAAGTATGTAGATTTGAAGAAACAATAAATGGTATAATTAGTTGATGCTTTGATTTCAGATTTAATGAATAATGAAATTGATCAATCATGACAAATGTTGCAAAAGGCATTCGATTTCACATTAGGAACGTGACGAAAAATACTGTTTTTCCAACTATTTTCATTCATTATATATGTATTTTTATTAAATTTAACTAAGTGTACGGCGCTGACAAGCTTCTACTTGTCTACTTAATTTTAAAACCACAATCACTGAAGGCAGCAAATGTGTGGAAAATAAAATTCACAATAAGATATTTAAGTATCATTCACAATAATGTCAACTATCCTACAATACTGATATTTTACTATAAAATTTTAAGAACAAAAATTAAAAAATGATTATATTTTCAATCATCTTTTTTGTTAGGCACTAAATAAAGTAACGCTATAAACGTAAACTTTGTCACATTTGAAGTACTTTCCATTTAGTATAATAAACAAATGAAATCAGTGTATAATTAGGAAATAATTATGTATATAAATATACGAGTGTATGTAGTATATATGAATATATTAAAATATATGTAAGTAGGTGAAGTTACAATTAATTATTAGATACTTACACACAATTTATCAATAAATACCATCTGCATTTGATCACAAATTTACAGTTAAAGTGACCGATGCACAAGAAATATTTTCATATATACGAGTATGTATATGTTTGAAAATAGTTTCAAAATATTGAAAATTTAATATGTGTTGTATTATGTATTATGCATATACAAACTGACAATCCAAAATGGTTGGTATTGCCAACATATATAACAGACATGTGTACCAACATAACAGAAAAAAATGCGAACATCGAACAGACGTAACTCACGAATAGATGAAAATAACGGTTATCTTTTGATCACACCTCGTATTATAATACCTCTCGGAGAATAATGGGAAGGCAAGTTCCTTTGCAATAATGAACTATTGTGAAAACGATTACTGAAGACGTTTCAGATGTATTAAATATGTTTTGTTATTCATTCATTATTTTAAATTAAATTTCTAACGTACTACAGCAAAAGTTCCCAAGAGGAAGCTTTCATTTGTAGCCAAACTAAGAAAAATTGCTAATATTGGTAACGATTATAACTAACTGAAAATTTCACCACGTTTTGCACTCAACCCTTTAAAAACCTATAATATTGCAGACGGCACTACACAAGACATTTACAGTAGACGTTCATAAGTTAAAAATACGAAAATAGTATTATCATTATCAGAACCAAATCGCTGCTGTTAAAACAATGGTCGTAAACTAACTCATGCTGAGTAGCATTAAGCCCAGAGTGATCGCGAATGTGCACGTAGCGCGGAGCACTTTGGTCAGCAAGTGCTATTCATAATAAGAAATATTTGTAGCTTTGCACAGACGTCGTATAAATGCTTTGCACAAGTGTTTTATGAAAGTTAAAAAAAATGAAATAAAATAGAAAATATATAATTAAACGACATAGAAAGAGAAAACAAATGAACAAGATTTCTGACTTTATATATAAAAGATTCAATGATCTACGTATGCACATATACTTGAGCTCCTAAAAACATATACATACGTATGTAGAAGGAATTTGTTTTTCAGGAATAAGTTTATGTCAAAAAAATATTTGAATTATATGTATATACTTGAACTATTTCATGAATCTGCCTTACTTTCCGCTTCTATATGTCTCAATACACAAATATTCCTTTTTTAATCGCTCTCCTTCACATTTTATTCTTATTTTTAACCACTAACAGCCGACAGATAAGCATATCGAAACTCTTCAGGCAGTCTGATATAACGCATTTGTTATCTGTTTGTGGGCTTAATTTTGATCGTGCGTTAATTTTTTTAAATAGCCTCAACACAATTCTAAGCCAGTTAGTGCAGCCAAGCATTCTGTATTCTTAGCAACTGCCAAACTTCTCTTAAATATAAATAACTCATTTTATTTATTGTGAATATTGTGAAAAACAGTGATAAAATGGATCATGAACACGGTGGTCACGGCGGACACGGCGGTGGTGGCAATGAGGAAGCCTCATGTCCAATGATCATGGTGGTGAGTTTCAACGCTTTGTAAATAGTGCTTATTAAAAACAGCTTCAATAATTGTTTAAAAAAGTTCAATATTTTTTGTATATTTTAATGTATAAGTACTGCTAAAAGAGAAAGGGAGTAATCGTATTGCGTCCAAAGTTTTTTTTTTTATTAATCACTCATTTAATTGTGCACTGGAAAAAAAGAAAGCATTTGGTTGATGAAATGCCGGTATCAAAATAAACCAACATGACTTTTCCAAAAACACTGTTGCTCAAATTAAAATGAGACCTCTGTAATTTGTATATTATAAGAACCAACCTTAAAATGTTTACACGAAATTTTACTTAAATTTTCATGCTTTATTTCCAATTAGTATTTGTCCTTTATGACAATTTTATACTCAATTAAAATAATGTAATGCACATTATGTAAAATGGAAAATGATGTTAATAGTTATTATAATTTTATTATACCGATTAGGAGTAGGGAAAATTGAGTGGATCGAAGATGTCTAGAGTCCAATGTATTGTTAATTTTAAAAAATTTAAATTTTTTATAACTTAATTTACCACAAAATGGTGTTATTTGTCTAAAATACCAGCTATTACTGCCTACTATGGTCCAAACTACATAAATTAAAATAATTAAAACTAATCGGAATTTTTGGTAATCACAATAATAAAAAATATTGATCAAGAGTACGATAAACAGACACCAAACCACTAAAACCAGTTTTATTTGTATCTGACTTTAATACAGCATCGACATTCGGAAATACTTTACTAATTTAATCAAATATTTTTTTTCATATATTTTTATATATTTTTGACAAGAGAATAAGTCTGGTTGCGAACAGATCGCTGCTGCAGTTTATTTAGCATTGTAAGATAATCACTGTATTTCAATTATAAAGTAACAAGGAATATATATAATGTATATATAACCTTTGAAAGATAGTATTTTCTAGATATTATAATAATAGAGCCACAACAACAATTGCAAAATGGGGCTAAACTTATGATAAACTCAAGTTAATTGTTTAAGATCAATGAACTTTACTAATTGTGAGTTTTGTTTACAATAAGCATTATCAATTTATTAATTTATTGATTTTGAATAAAAAAAATCGCAACCTACGCGGATGATACAGTCATAATGGCTACAAGCAGCAACAACATAATCGCTACAAATTATCTCCAAGAAAGCTTGGATAAGCTCCAAATCTGGCTAAGTAAATGAAGGATAAAGGTGAATGCAACTAAGTCTGTGCAAGTAACCTTTAGCTTAAAAAAGAAGACTTGTCCTTCAGTAATATTAAATGATTGTCAACTGCCCCAATCCGAAGACTTTAAATATTTAGGGCTACATCTTGATCGACGTCTGACATGGCAGAAGCATATTCTTACGAAGAAAAAACAACTTGGAATAAAGCTTACTTCCTTATATTGGCTCTTGGGATATAAATCCCAGTTATCGCTTGACAATAAACTGCTCGTTTATAACACAATTCTAAAACCCATATGGACATATGGTATACAGCTATGGGGCTCAGCGGCAAAAAATAATATAAAAATCATTGAGAGATTCCAATCAAAAGTATTACGCTTGATAATAAAGGCTCCATGGTTCGTCAGGAATGATATAATACGTCACGACTTAAACATCCCTACTGTCGATGAGGAAATATCAAGATACAGCAATAAATACCTGGAACGACTAAGTAACCATCCTAATATACTAGCTTCAAATCTTCTGGAGAGGACAGGCACAACACGGCGACTGAAGCGAGCAACACCACTAAATTTATAATAATAATTTTTTTTAACGCAATAGTTCTGAACTAACCTTATGGGAGATTAGCACTGGCGCCTCTTCCTCATGTTGATTTAAATAACTATTTTAAAAAATTACTTTGTGTATTGATTTATGTAGCTGCTTAATATTGTTATTTAATTTGATTATTGCCCAAGGGGCAGAATGCAAATAAAACTGGAGCTAAAAAAAAAAAAAAATGGATTTTTTAATCTTCAATTATATGATACTGTATCTAAAAAATTCATGTTTTAAATTGTCGTAATTAATGCATTTAAATCATTAATATTGGCATTAATATTTGGATTAACATTAAATTCTGATAATTAATATTTTCCAATTACACAAAATTTTGATAATAATTTTAATAAATTAATTGTAGCTAATGTTAATTTCTGATTAACATACTTTTTACCTATATCATCATCAATCTTAAGCGAAAGGAAAATAAATAAATATTGTATTTAGAAATGCTTATGTGAGAAATTTATATACAAATTGTTTGTTTCCAGTGTATCATTAAACGTTGTTTTCATGTTTGTTTATTTACAACATTCTCGTATGTATATACTAACATTCGTATTTAGATTGCTTGGCTTAGATAGAAACATTTTTTAAAATATTTCAAACACAGTTCCGTGAATTTTTAATAGTTTGGATTGAAGTTAGAACTACTGAATAGTAATCATTATTGATGTGCATATATTTTAACGGCACATTATCAAACTTATTGATAAAAATATTATCTTCAGTTTTTCTTTTCACATTTCTCTAGCTAGCTAGATTAATTCTCTGAGACCCTGACTCAAGTTAAGTGATGTTGCGGCTTCTGATTCATGCTTCTAGAGCTTACGTTGTACACTCTAAACAACTCATTTGTATTCGACATTTTGAATTTTTTCGTAAATTAATGAAGAAATAAATACCTAATATCAGTTATTTGCGTAACTAATCCAGCTATGCCGGAAATAATTCTTTAGTGATTAACGGTTTCGAAAAACCATGATGCATTTCCTTTTTCAGTGTCATCATATCAATTGTGAATAAAACGTTTGACTATGATTTCGAGCAATAACCAAAAATAGTTTTTACTCGTTTACTGTTAGTATTACAATTTGTTTTACCATAACCATTTTATAAAAAATTATAAACATAACAATTTTCAATAATTTTCAGTTTCATGGCGGACATTGTGAGCGCATCCTGTGGAAGAGTTGGCTTGCTACCACAGTAACCCAATTTGTACTATCTGCAGTAGCCATCTTCGCGATCGCTTTTATCTATGAAACTATAAAATATATTCGCGAACAACATTTAAGACAAGCAGCCCGAAAAGAAGCGGAACGCATGGCTCTGGAGCTGCGATCGAAGAGCACATCTTGTGCTTCGGCAAATGGCGTTGTAAGCAGTCCTGAGCTAAGAGACAAGTCATATTTGGAACGTATTTTCGGACCGGCTCATTTGATACAGTCGTTACTCAATTTGGTGCAGTTGACAATATCCTATCTGCTGATGCTAGTGTTCATGACATACAACTATTGGCTCTGCTTGGCAGTTGTAATGGGCTTGGGGGTGGGATATTTTTTTTTTGGTTGGGTTAAACAGAATGCTTACGAGACTGAATGTTGCAACTGATGACGTCAAATGCACTAAACTAACTTAGTAAACTCGTTTATAAATATATTTTTCACATTACGAAGAATTTAAAACTTGTACATAAATTTATTCAAAATATTGTTATAGATGTAATATTGGAATGTTTTAGCGAACAGTACGAGTACTTAATTTAATAAAATAAAATTGAAAATAATAAATGATATAAAGAAAAATAATAATTGTCAATATATTTTATTAATTATTATTTATATCAAAATTATTTGAAATAGTATTGAGCCAGATTATATATTGTAGATTTTTTAAATAATACATTTAATTTTCATTAGAATTATTTGAAATTTTTTTTTTTTGTATTCACAATTAAATTGTCCTAAATTATAATATCTCCAATTCGCGAAGACTGTGTTAGACCTAAAAATTGTAAATTTTCGATGAGATATAGCTTAAACGTTTGAGTTTTATTTAGTATTATTAATTATTACATACTTCGCTTATTATAAATTCTTTCTATGGAAGCATTGAAGAAACTAAGTGAAAATCGTTTAATATGTCTAAATTATTACACCAACTTATACAGCTGTTTGTTTAAAAATTCCGAGAACCCAAGTTCTTAGAAAAATCTATATTAGGAATGTTGAAAAATTATCTATATAAAGAAAAATAGACCTATCGCTACGAATGATATTTGATATATCGATATTACTTATTTATTTATTAACAAAAATAAATATAATAAAAACTATACTGCTATAATTTTAAGAACAACACTATCAGCCTGGCCATCGGCTGTATGGTGAATAATATTTTAGAAATAAATTAATATTTATAATGATTATTTATATTAGAATAGATAACTAATAACACAAACATTTTAATTGATAAAGAGATAAAAGTGTAGGATGGTGTTCAGAATGAGTTAGAACTTAGAGAACATTACCAATATTGCAATGCGAGAGGAATTTGAACATTGTGCACAAGTGTTGATGAGCCGAAGAAAATTCTCCTGGCAGTGGAAAAAGCAGGCCACTCATCTAGGATGTGAATAACCGAGCAACTAGTACGCATTAAAGTAGTCTCTTGAATTTCCAGTTAACAGGGAATTATGTAAGTATTGTATGGCCCAATCGAAGGCGAGTGAATATCGCAATTTCCAGATTGCCAGCTGTAGTGGGGTGACAGACTTTGTGTATAGTGGGTTTAGATCCTTGTAGTGATAGTGGTAAGTACTCCATTCCGAAATGAGTAAGCTTTGGAGTGAGTTTTCACAGAGCGGTAGATTAATTTTTTGCCGTGTTTCGAAGGAGATGGTAGACTGGTGGGCACATTTGGCAACAGTGCCTGCAAATTCGGTACCATAGATACCGCAATAGCCAGGAATACAAATTATATTTGTTTTGTTGGTATGTTTTCTTAGTTTATCTCGGATGCTGGATATAAGATAGTTATTGTTTTTGAGATTTAACATCGATGGCGTAGATACACAATTTTCCGAAGCGGCCTATTGAGGACAGTATAGCTTAGTATATATATATATATATATATATATATATATATATATACATATATATATATATATATATATATATATATATATATATATGTATATATATATATATATATATATATATATATATATATATATATGTATATATATATATATATATATATATATATATATATATATATATATATATATATATATATATATATATATATATATATATATATATATATACGTATGTATATAGCAGGCCCTTTGTTAATACTTCGTCCTCTGTGACAACTGCAAAAAAGGTCGAGTCGCTGTTTTTGGATCCGTCAGTAAAGACAAATTTGGATTTGAGTTTGCTAATTGATTTATTATTACTTAGAATAAATCTTTGTATATTGTTTGTTTTTTGGAATTTTTTTTTGCGCAGTGAAGGAATTGTTTGTTGGCGTTGGATGATGTTACTATTCAGGGTGTAGTAATCGCTGCTGGTTTGTTGGAAATTTTTAGATTAGGAGCCATATCCCTAGTGGCGGAGAATAGCGGAGACACCTAGAGGTGAATTTTCATTTGGCAGCAAGGTTGATACCGTGCAGGAGTAGGGGTTTATTGAAGTACATTCGATAAGATCAAGGTTGTTAGGTGGACCAGATTCACCCTTCAAATTCTCAATAGAATCTGTTGGAAATTCTCTTAAGCTCTTCTGAATAGCTGCGTGGTACGGGCCGAAAGGTGTTACCGCAAGATCCATATGTTCACGAGCGTTCTGCATGTTTTAAAAAACTGAATGCATCCAACTGATAAATGATTAGAAGTCCCTCTATTGTCATCTAATCTGCTCCTATTAGTCTTACAATCGTGCTTGTGTAATCTACAGATACAGATCATATTATTTTAATTTGATTAACTTCTGCTTAAATTAATTACTAAATTGATTTTGAAAACTATATCGTAATATTATTATAAAAAATCGGTGTTTGTAGTACTAAGAATTATCAAGGATAATGTTAGTTTTCATTTTATTATAGATACTAAAGGAGTATGTAAATTTCTCACACACAAAGGCTAATAGTATTATATTCTTTTCCCCGATTATTATACTTAATTCGACTTATCATGAAACTTATTTATAATATATTAACTTACAAACGAATATTATTGTTATTTTTCTTTCAAAAACAAACAAATTTTAAAAATAAAAATTTTACTGGAACATATAATGTCAATGTCTTTGTACTGAAAAAGTTTTATATTATTTATTTATTTAAAAATTGGACCCTTTTGTGAGATTTTATTCTTCAGATGTTCGCCTCATAACTTCACTCTATAAAACTCTATAGTTGCTACCATTCCTCAGATATGTTTATTTAAAAACTAATTAGTTCGAGATAGATATAATTAACCGTTCGAAAATAATTAGATTTTTTTGCATACGTAAAAAAATCCTGAATACAGGCATTAATAAATGCCCATAGCTAAAATACTCGTATTTACAAAAAATACTGTTTAAACTGATAAAAGTATAAACAAAAAAGAAGTAAAACAAAATCCTTTGTTTAATCATTTAGTTGTAATAAAAATGGTTTAAATTAACATTCATTTACCGAATTATTGACAAAGTTTAGTTCAGGGAGTTCTCCAATATGTATTTTACTTTTAAAACACTTTAGCACTGCTGCTTTCAACTCACAAATGATGGACTGTGTGATGGAAAACATACGGAACGGCAGGTGTATTTGTGTGTGCAGTGACACCCAGACTGCGTTGAAGGCCCTACTCCCATCATATTAAGTGACCTAAAGACATGGAGATGAAAAACGACAATTTACCCATGAATCCTACTCTACAACAGGAAGTTCTGGTAAATCCCATCAAAACAAAATCAAAATGTACTTTCATACGCTCAGGCACTGAAACACTCAACACAAGCAATTAATGAAAACACAACGGCCCTACCAATTAATACTGTTCCAGCAGAAACCCAAGCTCCGAACGAAATGCGAGAATGATAATGCTACTCCGGCAAGTCATGCAACAAATCACAACAATGAAGAACTTATTAGTGACCCTCACGACTAAGAATTGCTCATCCTCAATCCCATAAAAATCATTCTATGGAACGCTAATGGGCTGTCAAAACATTTATTAGAAATTAAAAAATTCCTTAAAACATACGAAATAGATATACTCCTAATATCTGAAACCCATTTCACCAACAAAAGCCATTTTCAGATTCCGAACTTCAAGTTTTATCACACCCTGCACCCAGATAATAAGGCTCATGCAGGTTCAGCAATATTAATACGTATCACATATGGCAACCCTTCCGAACCATCATGCAACTGCGCCATAGAATGCATAGAGAGAGAGAGAGCTCTTCAGTCTGTTCGTAACCATCGTCGCGCAAGCACCAATGAACCATCGTCACATAGTAAAATAATACATATTGTTCTATCCGTTATTGAAATCGCTTTATTTAAAATTAATCAAATAAAAACATTTATATTTATAAAATATAAGCAATCAGTGTTCGTGTTTCTTTTAATTGACGATCATATAAAAATCGGCCGTCCCTGGACATATCAGAAGTGGAATAATCTTACAGTGCGTGTTTGATGTAAGAAAAGAACAAACGATAAACATACTTACGTACGTCCGTTACAAAGCAAGGGCCAAAGAACGAAGAAAAAAAAAGAAAAAAAACCGTTATAAAATAGAAAAAAAAGCGAAAGAGAAAAAAAACTTGGTTGAACGACTCGCGTTTTATTGCATATGCATATGTACATATGTATGCAATCGTTGTGTATAGCAAAACGAAAAACTCTCCGTGTGAGTGCTTGTTTTTCGCCAAACCGATCGTTGAAATTTGAAATCAAACCAACTGCGTTAGCTGCAACAACAATGCGCTTTTGTTGTTGTTAGTTTGTTGGTGTGTACGTACGCGTTGACTCAGCAGCAATACGTTTTTGTTGTTGTTGTCAGTTGTTCGAGCATGCCCAGTCATACGTTTTGTCTGAGTTGTCGCAACGTTAAATTGAGGGAGTGAAAGAAAAGAATCGAAAACGTTAAGAGAAAAGAAAACGAATTCACAACAATTACAAAAATTGTTAAAAATAAAATTTTGACTCGAAAAAAAAAGAAAGAGAAAATGATAAAAATTAATGCCCTGAAAGTTGAACAGTTAAAGAGTCTCTTGCGTGAAAGAGAAGTATCGAGTTCGGGTACGAAGGCTGAGCTGGTTCAACGATTATGTGAATCAGTGATGATATTTCCGAATTTTCGAAAGTACTTTTTTACTCAACGCAAAGTACTTTTTCCGGCTCGAGAGTACTTTTTTTTCTAATAAATCATAAATGTAAAGCAAAAACAATTGGTGATGTATACGTTTGTCGTTTTACACTCACACACTCTCAATGTTTGACCGGCATTTGATGTGTCTGCAGTCAGCTTTAGAACATAACATAGGAATTTTGTGCATCGGAGAGTACTTTTTTTGGGTCGAAAGGACTTGGGGACTTCTTAAAATCGAAAGGAGGTAAAAAAGTACAATTCCACTACAAATATCATCACTGATGTGAATCAGTACACAGCGACGAAATTTTTGTTACTGGCGCAAGTGAATTCCTTAGCGAATATGATGCAAAATTTAATGTCGGTTGTACAAACGCACATAAATAATACAGGTAATGGAAACAATGTAGAGAATGATATTCCTCGAAATCGTGACATGAATATGCAAGACAGACCTTTCGTTAATTCATGGGAAAGTGTGCGCGACATGGCATCGTTATTGCCAGAATTTAACCCTACGATAGACTCTTCGCTTAATTCGGAACAATTTATAAAGCGCATAGAAATGTTAAAAGATGCATACAAATGGTCCGATAATACATTATTATTCGTTATAGAACAGAAATTACTCGGTTCGGCTAAATTGTGGATTGACTCTCAAGAAATTTTTGTGTCATGGCAACGATTTAAATAAAAATTTTTACAAGATTTTCCTTGCGACGATAGTGTGGCTAATGTTCATATCAGGCTAGCAAATTTACACAGACGTGCAAATGAAACACCGCAGGAATATTTTTATAAGTGGATGGCAATTGGTAACAAAGCAGGACTACGCGAAGAAGACATTGCACATCATATCATAAACAGTGTAAACGACAGTGATTTAAGAAGAATCATTTCGAAAAATTATCGAAAACTAAACGATTTGTTACGCGATATTAACACCTACTGCGAATATAATCCTGTGAAAAACTAACAATCGTACAATCGTAATAGAAGTGTCGAATACAATCCTAAAAAAAATGTTCAAGTACACAATCAAAATAAAAACAGCGTAAATTTTGATATTAAACCGGATATTCAAAAATTTCATGACAAACGGAATTCTCGTGAAATTGAATGTTTTAATTGTCACCAAAAAGGTAATTTTTCGGTTAAATGTCCTGAACCACAACGCAGACCACGATGCATGCATTGTCTACGTACGAACCATAGAAGTGACGAGTGCTCAAAAAAACCCGCAAATGAGACAAGAACAAACGTGAACAAATTTCGGACGGTAAATCAAACAGCGACGTTGTTAAACAAATCAGAATAAACGGTAACGTAATAACATATTTTATTGATTCGGGTAGTCAGATATGCTTAATTCGTAAAAGTCGGGCAAAAACTTTCGGACGGTAAATCAAACAGCGACGTTGTTAAACAAATCAGAATAAACGGTAACGTAATAACATATTTTATTGATTCGGGTAGTCAGATATGCTTAATTCGTAAAAGTCGGGCAAAAACTTTCGGACGGTAAATCAAACAGCGACGTTGTTAAATAAATCAGAATAAACGGTAACGTAATAACATATTTTATTGATTCGGGTAGTCAGATATGCTTAATTCGTGAAAGTCGGGCAAAAACTTTCGGACGGTAAATCAAACAGCGACGTTGTTCAACAAATCAGAATAAACGGTAACGTAATAACATATTTTATTGATTCGGGTAGTCAGATATGCTTAATTCGTAAAAGTCGGGCAAAAACTTTCGGAGATGTGGAAAAATGTACGAAATTATTAGCTGGTTTTGCAGGTAGCACATACGTGTGAAACGCTAAGATCAACACATCGTTAGAGATTGATGGTAACGTCTTGACCACAGATCTCTTTATAGTCGACGATAATCTTATCCCAGAAGATATTTTGCTTGGTCGAGATATATTATGCCGCGATGGAAATAGATTTGTAATCAAAGGAGATGAATGCTGGATAGAAAACGATGACAAAATCAAGGTGGACAAAGCAGTCGATGAAAAACAACGCTCGGAGCTAAAACAAATTCTCTCAGTTAATCGAAAATGTTTCGCCAAAAACATTTCTGAACTGGGCAAGTGCACGGGATCGAAAATGGAAATATAGCTAACGAAGGACGAGCCAATAAATCTGAAGGCATACCGAATACCATTCGCAAAACGTGAAGCCGTTACCAACATCGTACGTGAATTACTGGAATACAAAATAATACGAACATCGAATTCGCCATATGATTCGCCAGTTGTCCTAGTCGAAAAGAAAAATGGTGAAAAGCGACTTTGCGTCGACTATCGACTTCTTAACAGCATAACCGTAAAGACGCCATATCCTATGCCAGTTATAGAGGAACAATTCGCACAATTGGCCGGAAGTAAAATATTTACTACTCTTGATCTACGAATGGGTTATCACCAAATCGAAATTGACGAATCTTCAAAACAATATACTGAGTTTGTAACTACTAGCGGTCACTACGAATATAATCGCATGCCATTCGGATTAGTTAACGCACCCGCCTGTTTTCAAAGGGTAATGAATTAAATTGCTGATGAGATGAATCGTGGTGATATTCTAGTATACCTAGACGACGTTATTATTCTGAGCAAAACTGTAAGTGAAGGACTGTATCGCCTCGATAAATTTCAAAATGTAATTTTCTACAAACCGAAATTGTTTATCTTGGACATGTTATAAACGGAGAAGGAATAAAACCGGGCGAACATAAAATAAGCGCGATTAAACATTTCAAAACGCCGACAAACGTAACCGAAATACGTAGATTCCTTGGATTAACCGGGTTCTTTCGAAAATTCGTACCTGATTATTCGTTAATTTCAAAACCACTAACGAAACTTTTACACAAATCGGAAAAAGATAATTTTATTTGGACAGACGAACAACAACATGCATTCGGCAGGTTAAAACAAATGTTAACTAATGCTCCCGTACTAACCTTATACGATTCATCAGCGATACATGAAATACATACGGACGCGAGTATCGTTGTATTGGCTGGAATATTACTTCAGTCGCACGATGGCAAGAACTTTCAACCTATTTTCTATTTCAGTCGACACTGCACAGATGCAGAACAACGCTATCACAGTTATGAGTTAGAAGTGCTAGCTGTGGTTGAATCGCTGGAACGATTCCGAATTTACGTACTAGGAAAACATTTTCGCCTCGTTACAGATTGCTCCGCTATCGCCACAGATCGAGAAAAGAAAGAGCTGAAAACTAGAATCGCTAGGTGGTGGATGAAGCTACTAGAGTATAATTTTGAACCTGTACATCGACAAGGTAGCCGACTAGCTCACGTCGATGCCTTAAGCCGATCACCAGTTGAACATCCTACGGAAGTCGAGCCAGCTGGATTTATTTTCAACGTCGCGGACGATATCGATGATTGGGCCTTAACGATGCAGCTACAAGATCAGAGGTTAAATCATATTATGGCGGTATTAATCGAAAAAGTAAAATCATCCGAGCGAACACAGCTGAAAGCGGATTACGAGATTGTTAACCACCGATTGTACCGAAAAGTGGATAAAGAACTGAAATTCGTCGTACCTAGATCAGCGCAATGGAGAATAGTGAAACATTTCCACGACGATATGGGACATTTTGCAGTCGACAAAACGATACAACGAAAACAAAAATTGTTTTGGTTCCCGAAGATGAGAAAATATGTTAAAGAATATATCGCTTCCTGCGTTTCTTGCTGTTACAACCGGACGCAAAGGGGTAAACCCGAAGGACGTATGCACTTCGAACCTCCTGAGCCGATACCATTCCGATTACTCCACATCGACCATCTGGGCCCGTTCATACGATCCAGAAAGGGAATACCCACATACTTGCAATTTTCGATGCTTTTTCAAAATTCCTAATCGTAAAAGCCGTCAAAAACACTAAAACCATTCCTGTTATCAATGCGTTAAACGAAATTACTGGCTATTTTGGACTTCCTGTTAAAATAGTCTCCGATAGAGGAACTGCGTTCACCTCCAAGGCGTTTGAGAAATATTGTGACATTTACAAAATACAACATATCAAAAATGCAGTTCGTACACCCAGAGCAAATGGACAAGTTGAGCGAGCAAACGCAATTATACTTAATTATCTCAGAACGACGACCGAAGACGTTAGGAATTGGGACGCTAAACTCAACGAACTTCAATGGATTGTAAACTCGCAAACCAATTCAACAACCGAATTTACCCCAATGAACTTGTTTTTAATTTCAAAATTAACCTCGTCCAGAATCACCTCGTCAATGCAGTACAAGATGACCTTGCTGAAACCGTAACTGACATCACACATAACGAGAAGCACAGTCAAGCTTTGATCAACATAGCGCGTGAACGAGATAAATGGAAGACTAGGTTCGATAAGAAGCATGCTACTCCTCGCACGTACGCTATCAGCGACCTCGTGGTTATCGCAAATGAGCCTAGCGCTACTGGCGAATCGCGAAAATTGGAGCCGAAGTTTCGAGGGCCCTACATTGTCACACGTGCTCTCGGAAACGATCTCTACCTAATTGAGGAAATTCCGAGTCTTAACATCTCGAAAATTTAATTCTATTTTCTCTTCCGACAAACTTAAGCCGTGGTGTGGAACCTATCCCGAGTTAGATGCCGAAGATGACGACAACGATACTGAGCTACAAATCGAGGACGATTTGAATGTAGGAATGGCCGAGCTGTCACATATGGCAACCCTTCCGAACCATCATGCAACAGCGCCATAGAATGCATAGAGAGAGAGAGCTCTTCAGTCTGTTCGTAACCATCGTCGCGCAAGCACCAATGAACCATCGTCACATAGTAAAATAATACATATTGTTCTATCCGTTATTGAAATCGCTTTATTTAAAATTAATCAAATAAAAACATTTATATTTATAAAATATAAGCAATCGGTGTTCGTGTTTCTTTTAATTTACGATAATATAAAAATCGGCCGTCCCTGGACATACGTAATAATATAAAACACTGTGAGAGCACATCTTATCGCACAGAAGCTATACAAGCCACGAATATAATTGTTGATGACTGGAAAAAGCCAATTACAATTTCCGCTGTCTACAGCCCACCTAAACACACAATAAAAATGGAGGAGTATGAGAAATTCTTTCTTTGGCAATAGATTCCTAGCTGGAGGAGACTATAACGCAAAGCACACATACTGGGGTTCCCGTCTCACTACACCAAAAGGTCGACAGCTTTATGCGGCCATTGGAAAATTAAATTTACTCCCTGTCTCTTCAGGTACATCAACATAGTGGCCAACAGATGTAAGAAAAATTCCCGACTTGATTGACTTCTGTGTGACGAAAGTAGCTCATGTTTTGAGCTGTCTTCTGACCACTCTCCAGTTCTCGTCGAGCTTAACAACAATCTTGCCCTTCATCCCAGTCAATGTAGCTTACATAATCACAAAACTGATTGGAATCGCTTCCGATATATGGTATCTTCCACAATTGATTTAAAACTATCACTGAAATCTGAAGAAGACATCATTGCGGCTGTTGAACACTTCAACAACTGCCTGCAACAAGCTGCGTGGGACTCCACCCCCCCCACTGAATGAACGAAAATCAACGAACATCTCCAAACCTATAAAAGGAAAACTGAGAGAAAAGCGATATGCAAGAAAAAAGTGGCAACAAACAAGACATCCTGAGGACAAGAAAAAATTAAATGCGCTTACAAAAGAACTTAAAGAGATCCTTAATAACGAACGAAACACCCAACTCCATCATTACCTCAGTAATCTCGATGCCACAGCTGCTACAGAATTCTCTCTCTGGAAAGCAACTAGGAATCTAAAGAGACCCACAATGTTCCAATCCGCTTTACGAATGGAAAATAACTAATGGGCTAAAAGTGACCTTGAAAGAGCAGTCACATTTGCCCGACACTTAAAAAATGTATTTACCCCACATGAAATCGAGCCCCCAGCATGTGTAACAGAAGAAGTGAAAAGTGTTCTGAGTAATACCCATCAGATGGACCTACCCATACGTAAATTTTCCAAATCTGAAGTGAAAGCAGCTATTGATAAGCTAAATATTAAAAAGCCCCTGGGTACGACCTTATCACTGGAAAAATAGTAAAACAACTTCCAGAAGAAGGAGTGACATATCTTACCTACGTATTTAACGCGGTACTAACATCTGGCTTTCCCCAATGGAAAGTGTCACAATTAAAAATGATTCTCAAACCCGGAAAAAGCGATGATAAAGTTGAATCGTATCGCCCAATTAGCTTGTTACCGATTGCTTCTAAACTCATGGACACCCTTTTCCTGAAAAGACTACTCCTAATTATAGAAGAGCGAAAGCTAATTCCAAATCATCAATTTGGATTCAGGAAAAAACACAGCACAATCGAACAGGTTCATAGGATTGTTGAGTATACGAGTATACACACTGCATTCGAACAGAAAAAATATTGTACAGCGGCGTTTCTTGACATCTCGCAAGAATTTGATAGCGTTTGGCACGATGGCCTGCTTTACAAAATTAAAACTACACTCCCCATTAACTACTATGTGTTAATCAAGTCCTATCTTACACATAGATATTTTTTCGTAAAGCAAGGTGAGGAACAATCTGAGCTCCATGAAAGCTCAGCAGGCGTACCCCAAGGAAGTGTCATGGGCCCAATACTTTATCTACTTCACACGCACGACTTACCATCAGCTGAAGGAGTCACCATAGGTACCTTTGCAGATGACACTGCTGTCTTAGCTGTTGACACTCTCCCACACTTAGCTTCCTCTAAAATCCAGAGTGGGCTAAACAAAATTACTGAATGGCTAAAAAAATGTAGAATCAAGTTGAACGAAACAAAATCAGTCCAGGCTACATTCACTATCAAACGAAACACCTGCCCACCCGTTAAACTCAACGGCATAAATATACCCCAATGTAATGAGGCTAGATACCTTGGGATGCACCTCGACAGAAGATTAACTTGGAAAACACATATATTTACAAAACGAAAATCACCCGGTATAAAGCTCAGAAATCTACACTGGCTCTTGAATCAAAACTCCAAAGTCTCAATCGATAGCAAATTGCTCTTGTACTCAAAAATTTTAAAACAAGTTTGGACATACGGTATTCAGCTGTGGGGCACTGCGGCAACTTCCAATGTTGGAATACTTCAAAGATTCCAATCAAAGACCCTAAGAATGATTGTAAACGCGCCCTATTATGTCACAAACAGCCAAATCCATCGTGACCTCAAAGTTCCTACAGTCGCTCAAGAAATAAAAAAGCTCTCTACTTCGCACAATCTGAGACTCCTAGTCCACCCAAATCCACTGATATCGGAACTCACTTCCAACCCCTTCACTTTCATCCGACTGAAGAGAAAATCCACAACAGATCTCCTGTGCTAATAGGCAATGGCTGCACAACTGGGTGTAATAAAAGTCAGTAAAGTCAAAAATTAGTCTTAAGTTATTAAATATTGCTGAATGTGTGGTGAATGCAACAGATTGCAATAAAAATTTTGATATTAAAAAAAAAAAAAAAAAATGGATATGTTAGGCATAACATGAAGTGCCCGGCCTTTGGGGAGGAAGACTGTTCACCACTTTTTGAGCGTGTGCCCCGCTTTCTCGATAAGGAGGTTTCAGGTTTTAGCACAGAGAACATTGATATATTCTGGGGCTGCTTACGGACACAGGTTCTATTAAAAGATGATCTCACATCGGGTAGATTCAAAGAAAAATATAAATAATGGAACGAAAAATTTAGTATATTGGATGTCTTATGATTTGAGTGCTATTTCTAAGTAGTTGTTCCGACAAACAGACAAAATTACAGAAGGGGACAATACTAACGACTAATTATTAATTACGAATAGAATTGGAGAGATAACAATAGTAGCGCATATAGGGTTGTTATGCCAAAATATTGAAATCGAGGACAGCGGGCTGAAAAGACTAGGACATACTGACTAAAATCGAGGACGCATAAAATAATATGAATTTTTCAAAAGAATATGAATATTTAAAACATTTATTTTATAAAATTTTATACATAAGAGTTTTTGTTAATTTAATAATGTACATTTACACATGTTCGTATGTACTGTTACCGCACCACTAGAACGATGCAGTGTGGTGGCCACGGCTAGCTCACCGCAATGGTCGTGGTCCTTAACCCGCCACACTGCATCGGGTGGGGCAACACTACAAAAAAAAACTTCAACTCACCATGTTTTCTAACATCCTCCTCTACGACGACAAGCGAGCCCGCCCCATATTGTCCGCCTTAGCCTAACATTTTTTTACATTAAATTCAACACAATAAACATCCTACTGGTACTTAAATAAATAACATATATATATATATATACGCGTATACTTAATAATACCTATGTATACTCGCGTATACTTAACAAATATGTACTTATCTCTAGGGGCGGGCGGCAGCCTCCTTTTCCTCCTATGCTCGAATGGGGTGGGCCGGAACAATAAGTTATCCCTCTTATGGGATGTGCCGGAAACACGCGGTTATGGATCTAGTCAGCACACTCAATAATCAAGGTAAACTTTCTAACGCCAAATCTTTAAACTAAACTAACACTTTAAATTGATTCAAAATTTTAACGTTTATTTTCTACACATGTACATTGTAATTGCATTCAAAAAAAAATTTTCAATTGCTATCTTTCACACGTTAAATATACCCGGATAAAAAAACAGGACCACGGACGAGACGAGAGACTGTCCATCCAAAAAAACCGACACGAACTAAAAACTAATCTTAATTTTCTCGGCCTCTTCCGCTATTCCATCAGTGACCGCTCCAGCGGTCGAGGCGGTCAGTCACCTTTTTTTAAAATTTCTACCATTCTGAGGCAGCGCCATCTGTACCTCAGAATCTGGTAGGTTTCAGCCTGGCCGCATTCACCAGCAAAGCGGACAAGTGGAAGGAACAAAAGAAGGAGAGAAACAAAACAAACGTACAGACGGTAGACGCCAAAACAACGACCGCAACAGTACATATATATGTTTGTATGTATAATTAAATACAATGTATCATTTTTATATTATAATGTTAAATTTACAAGAATTTTGAAAAAATGTTACTAAGAACTTTTATACAATAAGGACATTTATACATAAATATATAAATTAAAAAATGTGAATGCACATATTAATGTTTCTACACTGCTCAGTTTACAAATACTTGTCTATACTTCCAATATCTTTCAAAACTGGTTCACTGCACTGAAGCAAATAGTTATAAAATTCCTGACAGCTCAGATCAAAATTATATTTTGTTTTAATGATATCAGATATAGTCTGTAGATCCTATTTCTTTCAGACGTCCACTGAGCTTTTACTAAAGAAAATATGCGTTCAACATTTGCATTGTGTGCAGGAAGGCTAAAGAAACTCAACTAATTTTTTAAGTTCATAGCAACTTTCGTATTTGTCAAAGAAAATACACCAAAATTTATTGCAATTTATATTTTCATCTTTCATGCTCTTTACAAAAGCTATGAAACAAAGAAGCTCATAAAGGGGTTTCTTCGTTAATTGTAATTCCACAGTTATTTAAAAATGTAACCGAAGGTTGTACATCAGACTAGTTTACCGAATTATAAGCTTCAAAATCTAAAAAATTAAATACATCTAAATACTTTAGCGGCACAATCCAAAACTCTAAATAATCTTTCATTATTGTATAAAAACTCCCTACTTATTCAATAAATATGGAATCGTATGCTTTTTTCCCCGTAATTTTTTAACTGCTATTGGTATGAAATTTCGAGCATGTCTTTGATTTAAATTATGAAGAATATGATCCAAAATTTTTTTAACTTAAAATATTTTTTCAAATATTTGTATACATTATGCTCAGTGTGGAATATATAGTAAATCAATAAGCTTCACTAAGATCGCTTTTAAAAAAAATCCATTGATATTTTGGGCGGATTATATAGACTTAAAAAGTAGGGTTTGAGTGATTCAGTTTTTTTTTTTTAGTTCTGATCTTTTAGAAATTTAGAGGCTCACAATAAAGGTTTTCCTTTTTCTATTTATCAAAATTTGCAGCAATGTCTGCCAACCGCTCCAGAAATAATGTTAATATACAAATTTATATAGTCAAAAATGAGAAAAAAATTGGCATAGCTGTTTATCAAATAGTTCAAATTAAATAAATTTAAAAAAGTGTTGTCATAATAAAATAAAAAATCTCTTTTTTAGGAACAAAAATATATAAAACATGTTAGAGCATTAAACTAGTTCGACTTCTATTAAGTAATATTAAATGCAACCATGTGCTTTCTTTATGTTCTCTTTTATTCTTGAAAATGAAATGTCAAATTTGAACTTGTTAATTGAGTCAGTCTCTTCCTTTTCGCCTTCTGCAGCGCACACACTTTTTATTAACAAACTTCTGTATAACTATGTAACTTAATTCTCAATATATATAGTACATTAAAGACTAAAATACTTTGCCTTTTTAATAAAACAATTATTGAAACCTTATTTTAAAAATTAGTTTTAGACTACATACTTACAAGAAAAACGAAAACTTTTCCCGGACGTCAATATTTACCCGGACACAAACGAAAAACTATACAGGACATCCCGGACGCTCTAAAAAAGAGGAGAGTGTCCGAGAAAATGAGGACGGATAACAACCCTAGCGCAGCGCATATCAAATGTTCTGGGCCAAATATGATATATAAGGAATTTGCAACAATCAACCCTGTTTTACCAACACCTATTTCTAGCACGGAGTGTCATTATATATCGTAATTGTTCTGGATACAATTTGAATGTAAGGGCCAAAATTTGATTATAACGTTTTCCATTTTTAGTTATTCGTATACAGTTGTTTGGATTAAATCGGACTATAATTAATAACAACAATAACTCTCATTTTACTAATTTATGTTCAAGTCTGCTTCCATATATTAAGTTTAAGCTTGAGAAAGTTATCTTTTTTTATTTACTACAAAAACGATTAGTACCACTAACCTCATTTAAAAAGTATTTTATTATTTTAATAAGAAAGTACCAAACAAATAAAAAAACCTAAATATTAAAAAAAATTTGGGCATTTCAATATATCGACATATTGCTTTGCCGTCTATACAATATACTTCAAAATCATCGCTACTTTAGCTGTCGATATTTTGTAAAATATATATATATATATATATATATATATATATATATATATATATATATATACGAGTATATATATATATATATATATATATATATAATATATACGAGTATATATATATATATATATATATATATATATATATATATATATATATATATATATATATATATATATATATATATTCCTAATTCAGAGATCATGTCGTACTACAGAGGTGAAATGTTGTCATCTTCTGCCACATCAGATCTTTGTTCCATGGAGAAGAGTGACTTGCATTCCAATTATGGAGACTGCGGAGGAAGTACAATACTGGAACAATACTTATATTGTGAATTGCACGTATTATGGGCTTATGGTTGGGTGGCGCTGGTGATTTTATTTGATGATATGCTTTATGTATTTGATATACATATATTCCTTGTTCAGTGCTGGATAAGTATATCTTCTTTATTGGGCTGTGCTCATTACTGTAAAGTGAAATCAGACATCATTAAGGTAAATAATGAAGTGGCACGAATAATATACTTGTATATGTATACCTACCAGTTCTAATGACTGATTATTTTTTATCATATATATATATATATATATATATATATATATATATATATATATATATATATATATATATATATATATATATATATATATATATATATATATATCCTGCCTCTTGGAATTCAGAATTGTTTTTTATTTCAAATAATTATACAAAACGTAAACATATTTGCATATATATTTATTAGAGCTAAACAATTTCTTATTTAAAATAAATACATTTAAAAATTTCATATAGGTTTGTAAGTACCAGCATTTACAACTGCTTAAATTATACAATTTGTAACTTGAATACATACAATATCTAATATATATTTATATATTTAAATATATTTAATACTATTTAGTTAAAATACAGTTTAACAGTAACTCAATACAACTTAACCCCAGTAAAAGAAAACTTATTAAATTACAATTAATTATTAACTAATCACTTACAATGGGAGTATTATAATTATGAAATAAATTAATATACAAAGTAGTTTTATTGTAGTTTCTGAGTGAAATAGCTTAAAATATTACTACAAGGTTATTTTTTATTAATTATTATAATTAATTACAATTTAGAAAATTACGAATTTTTCAAAATAAGTACAATATAGATAAATACATTTAGCTTTGAATTTAGACTTTGTTGTCTTGAAAGTATTTCAGCGATACTGCTCTTTTGTACTCCAGGAACAGATACAATGTTATATGTAATAATGGAGTTAAATTTCATGAAGATTCTTAACTTTTATGTTTTCAAACAATTCATAAATTGTTTATGAATATAGTTTTTAGTAATTCAACTTTCTGTTGACCTACTTCCAAATACTTAATGTATGTTGTATGGATTGAGACCGAAATGGATATCAGCATCATATCGGATGGGATCGATTCCGTTGGTTTATTACTTTGGTTTCAGTAGCCATCGATATCGGTTCAAAAAGTCGATATTCCGAAAATCAAACACAGATATCATTTTAACAAAAATGTTAGGATCAATTAGGGTTTCATTACACCAGATATATCTACACAAACCAGGATATAATAGAGTTCCAATCAAATTGTAATTGTTTTTAAATATAAATTTGCTTATTTTGATTTAGAGAAATGCTAAAATTTTTTATGAATAGGATTATCAGATTCGTCTTGAGTGCAAATAGAATACCATTATTTTCACAAATCACATGATTTAAATCTTTGTATGCTACACACCATTTGTAGTGTGTACTGAGTAACTATTTGTACTGCACAAAATGAGGTATGGCATGTACGAATATCATTTCTTGGAGTCCATCTATCTGTCTTTTCACAATTCTTTTAAAGAGTATCGCTCAAAGGTGAAAAGGATATTGAGCTGGAATTTTATATGAATATAAGGTAAATTATACATATGCCCACTTTTTAGACGCGTATTTGCTCGAAATGAACATTTTGTAAGAGTTATTGGTTTGAAATTACTTATGTAGTCTATAATCGGATTACCATTTGCTATATATCTTCAAAACGCAACAAACGAGAATCCCAAGAAGCAATAACTGGCAACATGCTTTCAAACGTATTATAAAGAGAGTAATTCTAACAGTTTCTAGTCCCTATATTTCTCTTTGATCAATAAATGGATTTTTTACAATCTGTGTTCTGGCTAAGAACATTTTCAAATAAAAGCATTGATATATTCTCGTAAGCATTCAAATATTCTCGTATCACTGTTGATCACATTTCCCTGGAGACAATCTATATGTTTGTGAAAAGGTGCTCCAGATGGTAGTTTTGAATTAAGCTAACAAGAAGTTAACGTATCAACAAAGTTCTGGAATCACAACAGTTCGTTATGTAAATAAGCACAGCTATCGATAGCAACCTCTCCGTCCACAATACAGGTCATTTCAATATCTAAACAGTGTTTTTGAGTTCATTTCCAGCTGTTAAACAATGATAAGCAAATTATTGAAACATCTATCTGGAACTTCTTTTTACGTCGAACTCTTACTTCGAGAAATGCTCGTCTTGACTTTCATTATTGAATTGGTTTTTTACAAATCTCCATTTTTTTTTTCTTATCATCGGCAACTCAAGTGTAAATCTTCAAATGATGTCCGTTGTTCTGAAGGAGCAGAAATAAAATATTCAGATCATAGTTGTAGGATATACTCATATCAACCAAAAATTTATATGACATTATTTCACCTTTCTGGAAATAATAGCTATGTGCAAAATGTTTACCATTTTTATCACAAATCTATTGTTGTAAACAAATTTATGTTGCTCTTTGAGAAAGCAAACAATTGATTATTTTAAAGTTGTGATTTTTATGTTCAGTTGATGATCGCAACATAAAACTGATTATGGGTGTTAGAATTTTCAGGAACTTTCTCTGTATCATCAAACTTCTTTTATTGACCACTATGAAAGTCAGAATTTGCGGATGACTTCATCATATTTCGTTGTTTTAATCCAAATCTAAAAATTTACATAAGTTGGAAATATTTCAGTTTAAGTTGGAAATTTTGCATTTATGATATAAATTCAGATATGTCTTCAAATACGCCACAGCTTTCCTGTCAGAGTTCTAGCAACACCGCTGAGGTTTAGGGCGTATATTCAAATAATTCATAATAATTTCAATTGATCGCATTCTACGCTTTTAGATATTTTATAAAGGTAGTATTCCGAAAAACCTATTATTGGATACATGCCTTATTAGACGATAGACTGACCGAGTAACTCTGGTGGATTCCACTTTTACACATCAGGTTTTTGTGAGATTTCAATAAGGTTTTTTAAGTTTTCTCCCTACACTGAAAAATATGGTACGATTTTGTTGAAAACAGTACTTATGATTGGGTTCCTATTTCATATATATACACTGAAACATCTAACGGAATCTCATAATTCTGTTTATGTGAACGATTCTAATTTAGCCAAGAATATTTGATTTACAATTCGCTGTTCCGCCCTATCATTTTCAAATTTATTGTTTAAATGATTTCGTGTTTTTGCTGTGCTTCTCCACAAATTTGACGAGCTTTAATATGGATGGTTAAATTAAGACTTCGTACAACATATCAAATTGGTCGAAGAGCACAATTAAGCCTAGGTCAGGATTAGCCGGACCTTAATTTCAAACCCTATAGGATTATCAACTCATCAGAATTGACACAGTGCGGCACGATAAATTTGTTCAACATCGAAATTGTGATTTTTTAGTGGTACGAAGTGTAACAAGTACCTACTTAAATATTTACTATATTAAAGGTTAATGTTAAGTTATCAAAATAAAAACTATTTGAAAGATTGTAAATCCTTTTTAATATGGCAACTAATTACTAATTTTTGTTGTAGCGTAAAACTACCTAATCTCATAAACCAGTCGCGCCAGCTGTCATCATGCCACCATGGTGATGGTGATGCATGCCGCCATTTTGGAAATACATGTAGTAATTGTACGGTTGTTGTGACGCAGCGGCAGCGGCAACCGCAACTTGCGTGGCTGCCACTTGATGTTGAGCAACTGCATTTGAAGCGCCTTCGCAATCAAGCAACTGTTGCGCTCCTGCAGTGCCTACAGGCGACGGCGTCATCGGCAATAACGGCCCCACAGCGTTGCCCATTTGACAACTAGCACGTAGGGCCTGATGGTGTGCCAGTATGTCGGTGACAGAGTGCGAGGAAGGCCAACAGTGGGCAGCTGCCGCGGTACGCAGCTGATGAGTCGTTTGAGCAGACTGCGGGGGCGAGGGGCTACCACACGATACTGCGGATTTCATGCTATATGCGGTGTAAGGTTGATAGATGGAATTGTACAGATGCGGATGTGCGTGCGGATGGTGTGCAGCAGCGACTGATACGGCAGCGGCATGAGGGGAAGCATGGTGGTGGTGGTGAGCGTGTGGATGTGGGGAGGTAGTATTGGTAACACCGTTAACTGATGAGCTATGATGGTGGCCGATAGAGCCGAGTTTGTTACGCAGTATCCTTGAGATCGAGCTGACACTGGGTACATTCGTTTTATCGCAGATGCCCTCGCTGAGCAGTCGATCACGTATCTCCCAGGCGAATATGCCAGGATCACGCTGCTTTAGTTCCCGTATGTAATTGACTACTTTAGGCGTGGTGACTCGAGGTTTTGAACCACCTATTGCTCCAGGTAGTATGGATCCGGTTTCGTGATAGCGCGCCAGTATTTTCGAGACACATCCATGACTCACACGCAGTTGCCGGGATATATCGCATGGTCGTATACCGAGTCGAGCCAACTCGACTATGCGCATGCGGGTTGCATTAGGTAGCGGCCTTCCGTTCACAAAAACGCCGCCCAATTGATTCACTTCGCCATACTGCGGGCACTGATTTTCTGCAAGAGAAGAGAAAACAATTTCGCGATAAATATCTTGAAACATGAAAATTGCGGCATTTGCGTTGTTGTTTTGTGGTTGTGGTCGTTAGTTAGAAAAATTGCGCATAATGTACATGCCTCTAATTAGCTTAACTTATGGTTAAACTAGAACTGTAACAATTTAGTTCCGAGAATTGCGGATGTGGATGTGTATGAATTTGCCAAGCAGTCGTTGAACGTGTGGAAATGCGTTTCGTGGCCGGCATTTCTGCCCTGGCTTCAGTGTGTTTCGTGCGCACCAATCCATATGTTCAAAGAGAATATATGAATTTTGATTCACATCAGCCAAAGGAGTTTACTTGGAGTTTTTACACATTGTTCTGATGTGCAAGTTAGAAATTATTTGTACTATGCAGCTACAGTGCAATTCTTGAAGAACAAACAAGAGTAGTGGTAATAAATCTTATGACTTGCGGTGCCTGTTAGTATATAAGGATTTTTACGCGGAAATCTTCTATCATAAAATTATTCAGATAAAGGAATCTATTTATTTCGGTCATTTTGTTTGCTTTATCATCTATTTTATAATACCAACAGGGTCATGATTGCAAGAACTACTGTAGCATGGCTAATTAAAAAAACCCTTTTGTTTGTGTTTAGAACAAAGAAACTTAACGAATTCTCTATATTGGAGGAGTTGGCATTGGTCTTGGTATTATACAAGTTAACGACTAAAATGTGTGCTGCCAAGTCAGCTCTTCCATGGTTTATGCAAAGAAAAAAGGCCCAAATACAATGAGGCGAGAGCCTGAGGCGAGAGAGAGACCGAGTCTCGGAGGAAATGTCAAAAAGAATTTGTACAAACGGATGGTATGTGGCAATATACAATAATGCGTGATACGATAGAGGGAGGCGAGGCATTTCTAAAAAATTTGAAATTCCTCGTGCGAAACAATTTGTCAAAGTAATGAACTGTTTTGTAATGCGGATTTATTGAAGTCTGTTTTGCTGTTTGTGGCTGCGTGTTTATTTTATAATTAATTAAAAAAAAATTTTAAAACATTAGTTTTTAATAGTTCTTTAGAACTTTTGCTTTTGTGTCAATATGGTTGGCATTTTGTTTACTGTATATTAGAATCCGAGACAATGCAAAACGAGATGTCTCGCTCTCGCGCTCACTTCGGGATCTCGCTTTAGGTTGTCAAGAAAGAACGCTCCCAAAATCCTATACCTTATCCTTGCCAAAGCCGGGCATTCGCGAAGATAATGGGAGTTTCTGGGTAAAGTCCCTGCAGTCTCTGCAATGGGTGTTAAAGGGGATAAGCAGTCTCTCTGCATGAATACCTACGCACCAGTGCCCAGTGTAAACTGCCGTGAGCCTTGCCGTTTCAGTGTGATCCCTGTTAATTAACTCGCGTGTTCTGCCCGCATTGTATGAGGGTCATGTTGCCCGTCAGATGAGTGCGAAGACTTATTGCTAGGAAGTCAATATTTTGAATTTTGTTCATATATGCCTTGTTTCTGGTGAGAAAGAGGGATGTGGGTTCAGTTAGGATAAACTGTGATGTTCTCTGTAAACAGGTTAATTATCCGTATATGTTTTTTTAAGAAGCAGTAACCACTGAGTATTCTTTTTAGCACCAGGCTGGTACAATTAGTATTTAAAATAATACCAAATTCCAGTACGTAGTACTTGTATTCATACTTAAATATTGTAATCACAAATATAAAGTTTGTAATATGCCAACACTTGCTTTCACTTCAAACACTTAACTATTTTTTCAAGTAATTAAAAACTGTAATTGGTCAAAAACTTAATAAAAAAATGGTTATGCAGCATTGCGTATTTGGCAACATTTGTAATTTCATCGTAGTATTTGATTTATATTTTTTTAATATTGAGTATTTGTAATTGAAAATGAATACTTTACCGATCTGATAGGCAAATTTACTACTGAGGGTAATAATTGAAAAACTCTTTAATGCAATTTCTTGCGAACCGATGAAGTCGGGAGAGAATGTTTGGGGTAGTAATTTTGATATTTCGCATCATATGTATATGCAAATATTTTACTGATGCTGTAGAAATGTTCAGCGCCTTCAGTTTTCAGTCCATAGCGATAGTGTGCCTAGATCCAAATAATTTTGGCTGTATTATTTCATTAGTCTCAAAGTTTCAATACACGAGACAACAAACAATTTTTCGTTCCTGTTGAGAATTCAAAGTTGTTTGCTTGGAAAATGACTCGGATATACCTAGGCTACTTCAATATTTAGAGTAGTTGGAATGAACTTCTTCAGAATGATTCATACTAGTACCCTAGCTCTTAGTTTACTTTTTCTAATTTATAAGGATATTGGTTGCCTTTTGTGTGCTTGTGATACTTTTGCCGATGTCCATTTGACACTTAGCTTCCAAGTCCCGTATAAAATGAAATCTCTATTCAAAATGATTTTCCAGCAGGTTGAGGGCTTTGTTTCATTGAAAAATCACCTTTTAGTGTGATTTGTCTAAAAAATAAACAACGCAAAATTTTGAAGTTTTTCCATTCTACCATACACAGAAGTAAAACAACATATTAATCTTTCTTTGCCCTTTACGAATTTGCCATTGAAATAGAGCTGAACATCTGCTCTCCCTCAAATGAAAGTTCCTCAAATAGCAAAACAACTATTTGCACACTTCACACTCGAGTATCACTTTGCCACAATGCACGATTATTTCCAAAGGGAAAACAAAAAAACCAAAAACACATCGAGTGAGTGTATCGACCTCGTTTTCATTCATAAAAATGCTCCAATGTTTAAACAAATGTGCACGCCGCAACGCAATTATTGAAATTGCCATTATCGTCGCCTTTAGGTCATAATTGCTATTGTTGTGCCTTTTCAACTTGCTACTACATTTCAGTGCGATACTTCTACAACAAGAACACGAAGCGGTCATATGAACTAATGGAATTACCTAGAATTATGGAGGAACAAGCCTAGAATAGGCACAGGCACTCGGAACACTTGTTGTGAGCGTTCGCGGGAGTAGAATGAAATGTGGCAGAAGTAAACAAAAGGAAAGCCATCATAAATTGGCTACTAGTACTAGTCTCGAATTACACATTACAAGAGGCATATTGGAGCAATTGTTTTCGGTTGACGCAAAGAAATTCATTTTATGCTGCATCTACGAACGAATGTACATGAACAAATATATTTACATGTATATTTATATATTTATCCAGTCAGAAATTAATTAAGATACGTTATAAGCCACCCAATTCGATGCTAAAATTTAAGTTCATCAAAACTTTTTCAGTTTGGCTTTTATACTATATTTTTATTCCACTGCATACAATTTGTTGTATATATTGGAAATAAAAACAGTCGATGGGACTTTTCCATGAATTTTAACATTAGCTTCTAACACCTGTATATAGATTCTTGATCAGTGTTACTTTTTGAGTCGATTTAGCACCGGTAGCAATTCCGTTCGTTTGTTTCTAAATTGATTACCCGAAGAACCAAAATAGATATTTGGCTGAATTTTGGAGTTAGGCAATGTTGAGAATGCAGATGCGTGAAATACATACACGTGTATTTAAATATGACAAAAACTTAGTCACCTGCCTGTAAGCCTCTTTACTTTTCAAAACAAATTTCCGGAACCAAAGACGATATCACAATTAAAACTAATTTAGATTGCTTATGGGAAGGCAGACGAATTATATTATGACTTGAAAATAGTCCATGGGAATAATTGAATGAAAACAATATAGTTTTAAAATTGTTATTTATTCACTTAATACTAGTTCTGTAAAAATTAATTGAAATAAAAGTATTCCAATGACATTTTCAATCGATTGAAATCAACTTTTTCAACTTTCATCCCGTGAACATTTTTTATTTCTTATCTAAAAAGATTTTTTTTCCTTTTGCAGTACATCTCTTTGAATTTAACTTTATTTATTTCCAAGAAATAACAAGTGACAGATCACAACATAAATGAATGCATTCCTCAGCAGAAATTTAGAAACGCGTAGGTATGGTGCAAACATTGTCGTTTTATGAAACGGTTTTTAAGTTAACCGAGAATGGGAAAATTCGGGTACGCTGGCCAAAACAAAAACTGGCAAGTGAAACAATATAACTACAACAAATTTCAGAGAGGGAAAATGAGCTGCGTCTACAACGTAACCTGAAAAGTTTTTCTGCGACTGCAGATACCAACTACTGGGTATGCAAGGCTGTAAGTAAATGCTATCATGTGACTTAATTACCTCCCACAGTTTTGGAATGTATCCGGCATTATAATGATCAATAAACCTTCAAAAAGTCTTCTGTCAACATTCTCTAAAGTCTTCGCAAACGACCTTATTCATAAAATTGCTTCACTACTGGAAATAAGAGAGGTTATCCCAGAACACAAATTTGGCTTTCAAGAGGAATAGCCATGGTCAAGGAACTTGATTCATCACGGCTTAAATGATTTCAATTTAATATTATATCTCTTATTCTCTTATTCTTATAATTATACATACTCCATAAATGAAATGAAACTTATCGTTCTAATTTAGAAAACTCAATAAAGTTTTCTTTAAAAAGAAAGTTGAATGAAAGAACGTAATCATACAAAGAGGATCTTACCGTAGCAGCAAAAGCAACTACAAATGTGAATTATTCACTTGCCATACAAAGTTTTTTCCGAGGCTGCACTCTCTTTGTGTGTTACAATAATATAAGGACATAAAATAAATGTATATATAATTCAAAACTTATATATAATATATAATCAAACTATATATAATCATCTAACTTATATATAATCAAACTATTTATATATTTGAAAGAAATTCTGTAGCCATATTGTGCAATGTTTTACTTAAAATGTTTGCTTTATATTGGCAATTACTTTATACTGTGTCGTCATAGTACACTGTTAATAATTATCCCATTTTTTGATTTTTCTATTGCTTTCTTTTTTTTTAACACAGGCAAAGTAATTTATCAAATCTAAGTATATTTCGTTTCTATATTTACTTCAGACTATTTTTAATTTCAGTTGCAGTAAGTATATAAATAATACAAATAATAATAATAATAATGGCTTAATAAAAATAACTAATATCAAAACAATATTTATTTATTCTTCTTAATTTAAATATATTATTAGATAGTGAAAAATTAACTTATGACGGATTGTTCAAAGATTTTCTTGAAACAACCATTTCAACTCTGATGTTCAGGGGCAGAGTGTTCCATAACTTATTAGCAAACGTAAAGAACTTTTAAAAAATTTATTTGTTATGGCTTTGACACTTTTTTTATATACTTTATTCAAATGTTCTTCAGATATTGTTCAATTATCTAATACGGCAGCCATGATTTTGTATTAAAAGGACGCATTTTTCGTGGATTCTTTGTAATATGTAATAATATTGATGTTCTTTTTGGGCCGGAGATGCCGGAGATACCGGAAATACAAAAAATTACATTTGTTGGTCGTACACTTGTAATAAATATTGCTTCTGTGAAAATGCTAGTATGCTTTAAAGCGAGGAGTGGCCAGAATGGATTTATAATTTTTATAAGGTTGATTTTCTTTGTCTATTAAACTCGTGGTTAAATTCCAGATTGAGAAATATGAGCATAACTTCTCTTCAAGTGGTGACTTTAGTATTGTTAGAAAGTAATGGGAAGTCTCGAATGAAAGCAGAGAACAATTCGAATACAATAATTAATCACTCGATGCCGTTTTCAATAAAAATAACTCATCATAATAAATAACTGTTCCCTTATTTAACTTACTTCAATTCTAATAAAACAAATTATTTGAATGAAAGAAAAAATCATAAGAGTTTTGAAATCACTCCATTACTATTTGCTCGATTGTTCCAGTCATATGATTGTCACATCACTAATTATTAGTATATTTCCATACCATTATTAAATTAATTAATTAACTAATTATGTTCTAGATACAACTTACTAATTGTACTACTAATTTTGCCTTCATACAATGTCTCCAACAACAAATGCTGCATTGACGTCGCTAATCAATTGTCTAACTATGTTAGAATTAATTTTATTTTCGATTTTACACATTTCTTAAAAATTACTTTCCTTAACACCTCTGTGTTTACCACAGTGATGCTTGTTAGCAATACTCAGTGTTACAGTAACTTCACATTCACAGAAAATCATTGAATTTTTCTACAACGGTGGGACAGCCGATGATTGTTGTGAGTGCAGTGATAAGCGTTTAACAATCTGCTAGGTCGAGGTCAGGTCATCATTTCTAAAATTCTCCTTGTATCTTTTTATTGTATTATGTAAATTGTCTGCGACTTAAAGTTGGACACGGTTTACTATCGTTATATACATGAAAACTGAGATGTTGTTCGTAGTTTCTATATTCACAATTAATCCTTTTTATATACTTTCTACTCCTATGGATGCAATATATCCAAAAATGTGTTATTTTTGACTCCTCGTCATTTTCATTTTAGTGCACCAGAATCTGTTTTGGGATTGTTAACTGATACACTAAAATCAATCAAATAAATGTGTCAGTGAATGATATCATTCATTCCTTTACACTCTAAGAATATTATAAATTGCTAATTATTTGCCAATGAATGAAGATCTGATTCAGCATCCTGTAAATTAATGTAAGAACTGTACGTGTGTATACAGTGAAATAAATGAGCTAGAACTCTATAGACATTTGAAGTTTCAGAAAACACCTTTAACAACAATACAACAATACAAATAACACCAATTTCAAGTTGGCGTTTTTACGTCACCCTCCTTCGTTTCTTTTCAGCAGCATACTACATTTTATTACTATACTTTATTTACAGGTATAATCGGTCATTTACTAGTAGAAAAAATATTTAAAATTAATCGGAGGCCGGTCTGGTCATAGTGTTAATTATGAGTACTTGCCTCAGGTGATTATCCACAGAATTGTCTTTGACTTGAAATAACTAAATATTTCTTTACTAGTATTCAAATGGATAATATATTTTTTCGTGCGCACTTTTTTAATGACTTATTTTACGGTGGCATTACTAAAAAGATGAACAGAGCGTTTTATGACTCCATTTAGAATAATGTAGTTTATTATATGTTCCCTATTGCCACTTACTTTAGTCTAAGTTGAGTACTGAGACGTGCAGCTGCATAAATATTGAAATTAATTCCCACACTGAATGTCCGACTGCAAAGGCAGCAGGGTTTTAACTGAGGTCTAACAACTTTTACAGAGAGCATTGTTAAATGTCTGTTAAGCTATGGTTACATATCTCGAAAACATACATTAAATGATCCCATTGAAAGCAATGAAAACAAAATAAAGTATGCCAACAATTACGAATATAGCAGCAATGATAAATTGTGCCACTTGTTGCAATTTGCCAGTTGAAATTTTGTATATAAGCGTAAACGTTACCAACTTCTAAGTAAAACGTTTCGTGTTTAGCGTGCAAGTACGAGTACTTTTTAACTGTCTTTCGACGTGTTTACTGAAAAACTCTGAAAATGTTGCACAACTATAAAATAATAGTGTTAGTTTCGTTTCTGACTGTGGGATATTTTAAAACTATTTCCTTAACGACTTCCATCCCGCTACCGATATCCGCCGGAATTGAGGATACTGCCGCAGAATCGAATAGTGAGAGCTTCAATGGAAGGCCGGTATATATACTATTTTTCTTAAAGTTCTTAAGTTGTAAGAGACGTGGTACGTGGTGAAAATTAAACTCATATTTTATAACTTATATGCATGTTCGTAGCCGTCCTATTTGTTTGCAAAGGTAATGAAGGTTCTGTATGTAGAATGAACTTTATATCTGCATAATCGGATCCCTATGGATTTCTGTTCCATTTTTGGAAAAAGATTCCAACCAAATATTTATTTATTTGAAAAAGAAGGGTCCTTGAAAAGAATGACTTTCTTCATTTCAATTACCATTTTTTTGTATTACTTGCACCTTAGTTAAGACGCCCTTTCAAGTCTGTTCTAATCTGGTCCATACTAGAGGTGGTGAACACAACTCAGAGAGCATCCCAACAACTGTCAAAATTGTATGAGAGAATGAAAATTATTTGGATAATCTTAAAATAAGCATCAAACGAATTAAATAAATTTGTGAATTTAGCTGGCTTCTGTAATATTAATAAGCGAGTAAAGTCTGAAGTCGAGTAAGACCGACTTTGAAATACCCTTTACCTTTCTCTGTGCGTGCGAGTTAAACAATGGCGATGTTTTATTCATAAATCATCATTATATCCAAGATAATTTTCTGCAGGGTACCCTGAGTTCACAATAATGGCGCGAGGAGTGACCTTTATCTGATTCCATATCTTGTGAATTGCTTTTGCTGCGGCAAGATACTAATTTATATAAAATTTTGTACAAGAATTTGTCATAGGTCCAAGTTTGAAATATGTATAAATAGGGGGCTCGCAAAATGTAGTCAATTTTTTAATTTGTAGTTTATACTAGCACTCTGAAGCATCCTATGAAGTTTCGTTGATGAATCTTGCATTGGAGACTAGAATGTTGTAATTGTTGGTGTGGCAGTAGAAATAATTTGCTCATATTTTGCAAGCATGCTAGTATGGACCTAATGCATACTGCCACCAATGTTTATTCATATACATATCATCATTATAAGCATAGATAGGGTAATTTTTTAAAGTTGGGTCCGGAAAGTTCATTATAAGAGAGGGAGGCGTGTCCTTTAGTCGATCGACTCCATTTCTTGTGTATGGCTTTGTAGCATCAATATACGTAGTAATATAAAATTAAAATTGGGCGTATCCTTTCTCTGATCAACCCCATTTCTTGCAGTTGACTTTATAATGTCCACATGTTGCTTCTCATAGTTTCGTCCACAAATCTCTAATAGATCTTGAGCTATGAATATATGTTAATTGTGGGCGTACTGACCACATTCTGTATAGTGTTTAGAATGAGCCACATCTACATAACTACCAAATGTGTCACTATTCCATCAATTGCTCCGAAGTTATAGTGATTTTAAAAAAGGTGAAAAAAGTTGCATATATGGGAGGTAGGCGTAGTCTTTTTCCAAATCGGCTCATATAGCAATCTGGTTCTGTGTCTTTTTTCCAAACTATACTTTTGCAAAGTTTAATTAAGATATCTCTAACGGTCTGGACAAAAAGTGGAATCAGACAGACAGACGTACAAAATCTAACTTTATCAGAAAGCGATGCTGTTCATATCTGTATAAAAAAAAAAAAAAAAAAAAATATATATATATATATATATATATATATATATATATATATATATTTTATACACAAAAAAAAAATAAATAAAATAAAATAAAATATATATATATATATATATATATATATATATATATATATATACATATATATATATATATATATATATATATATATATATATATATATATATATATATATATATATATATATATATATATATATATCCGTACCTACCACGTCTTCTTCAGGTAATTGAAAGACCGCTCAACCGTGGAAACTTAGTATACAATTTTTACTTTTTTCAAGGTAAAGGGTATCAAAATTTCGCAAATGAACCATGAAATGAAATTTGTAAAAAAAGAACAAATTTGTTGACACGTGTGGTGGGCGCTAGCTTCTTTGAAGCTATTTTAACTAACCTAGTGGACCAACGATAATTAAGCGACTATGTTCTATTTTATACACTCTATAATTATACCATGCGTGGATGGATCAGCAATTTTTCCGTTGTCAATTGTCAAACAAAAGGAAAGAGTGACTGATGAAAATACATGGAACTGATGGAAACAACAGTTCACAATTGAACAATTGACAACTTTTTTATATTGTATAATAGCTTTGGAAATGGACCCTTCCTCCTTCTTTCTTCAGTTCAATGTCGTTTAGAATGACAAGTTTCGGTTGTACATGCGTTCCGGCGTCCGGGTTTTTAAAATTTGTTCCCTTTAGTCTTGAATCTGTAAACAAAAGCATCCACTGCTTTTATTTATTTAATGTTTTTTATAATTTATGTGTCACAAAGGAGCATTGCCGTATCTCGACTAGTTTTATATAATACAGAAAAGTAATACGAAAATCATCTGTTGAGGTAGAAACTATTAAATATTGATTAAAAAAACCTTTAAATCGTTGTTAGTTTTTAATAATTTGATTCATAGAATTGATGAGTCATTTAAGTTGTGGAATAGGTGGACAATCGCCAGAAAATCTTGTACTGTTTGAGGTGGTAAAATATAAATATAAATCAAATATATTTTATAATTTATTTTATTTGTCTGAGAATGAATTCTTGTATTAAAATGATCAGGAAATGTAATAGCAGCTAAAATATTAAAACTATAGATCACTATCGGCTGGATTTTTGATTAAAATAGCCTTTTGACTTTACATGCTTTGTGGACCAGTTCATACCAAAAGCCGGAATTTAGAATGGCCGGAGAACCATAAAAAATAATGTCTTAGGGCACGATCTACAATTAAATTCAAATTTAAAGTGTGTATAAATATTGGGTGTATTGAACATTACTTTAGTTAGTTTGTGAATAAAGGATACTGTTACATTCAAAATATTGCTTTTGAAGACAAGTAAAGCGTCCTTTCGGACCACGACTTTCAATTGTACTACGATTGCTATTTAATAGTCTGTTGATGTAAGATTAGACCGAGTAAGCAGCCTAAAATTATACGTATTACTAGAAGAATAAGTGGAAATTATTTGGGATTGATTTGATCATCTGAATTGAAGAGTTCCTGTCCCGATGATGATTTTCCTGGGAATGTTTCAGAAAGAAAAAATAAATTATTTTGGCATGAAAGGTTAACTGAAGATGTCATATTATTATGTGAAGGGCTTTTCGTCAATGTTGTAACTTTGCGTGAGAGAAAACCAGCATACCAATAAAAAAGTATATCTTTTGATTTTCACTGCAAGTCATGGATTCAGACGAAATAGATCGAAAATCAAGAATCCCAACAATTATTTTCAGAAGATTTAGTAGATCATTCATTGAGAAAGTTTTTCAATTTAAAGAAATTCTCAGCAGGTAGGTAGGTGGGTAAAATAACTGGTGACCTCGGGTCCCCACCATGATTCAAAACGAAGCATTTATAAAAATACATAAAGTTCAGCAATTTTTCGCCATCGCATATGATGAGTTTCTAGCTGGTATTATATGATTTCACCCAATGATATTGCTGTAATGACTTTTACGGTTCATCACCTTAAATAATATTTGAGTGAGGACAAACCTATCTCAAATATAAAACATAATATATGAAAACAAAATAATTGATCTGAAATTATTCACAATTATGGAAAAAATTAATTTATGACAAACAATTTTTACTTAGATACTCGTTATATATATATATATATATATATATATATATATATATATATATATAAATATATATATACATATATACATATATATATATATATATATATATATATATATATATATATATATATATATATATATATACATATACTTATTTATTTTCGATTTATAATAATGCTAGTGTGGTAACCATTGTATATATGTAAATTTGATCCCTTATTGTCTTTTAATTGTGTACGTTTGACACTAATCTCCTCTTGGTTTCTACCCGCCAACATATATATTAGAGACTTTTTGCAATAGTACAAATTTTGTAAATTATGTTATTTGTGAATTATCCTTATGAAATGAATGTTTTTTTTTTAGTCGTGACTTAAAAATGAAGTCAGTTATGTTACTTACTGACAGATATAGTACAATAAAATAAGTATAATATAATAATAATAATAATAGATGAGAATGGAGTTTATTTACATGGGGATTCAAGTCGATTCCACTATTACGAACGATGAAGTTTTGCATGCGCTTTAGCTATGCTTCGAGTGAATTGTTTTTGACAAGGCAGAGATTATTATCACCATGAAAAGTAATTCCACTATGTACCTACGTACGGATATATATTTTTTTACAATACAACATTAATTATTTTACTATATTTTTCAACAGAAACGTCAGGATTTTGATACGTTATTGTGGTCCCTTCTTTTTGGAGACGATTCATCGGAATCGGAGGAAGACTATTGTAATTCATTAGGAAAACAAATTTAATAAGGTCGAGGTACATTGAGAATGAGTATTTAGTAGACTTCGCCTAATACTTGGTACTTGCTTGGTACCATATAAAACAAGATTCATAATTACACTAATGTACCTCGGCCGTTTTACCATATATTTTTTAAAGCAGTGGCTTTATTATATAGTAAATTATATGATGGTAAAAAATATCGGGACCCCAATAAATTATGTTTTATTTTATTTTTATCAGTAATTTGCCGAAATTGCACAATCATCGTAAGGCAACAAGAAAGTACACAAAGCAGTGGACAAACACCTCAAATCGGGCAGGTTTCCGATGCAACAGGACAGGCAGTGGTGGCTCCAGATAATAAGCCCATTCCTACACAAACCATTACAAGCCGAACCACACCTATACCTGTAATTACTCCACCATCCGATCCTACCCCAGCACCAGCACCTGCACCAACACCAGCACCAGCTCCAGCACCAGCACCTGCCTTGGTTACTCCACTTGCAGATGCTCCAGGAAATGTCCCTGGAACTGCAACTACAGATGCTTCAGGAGGTGGTTCTGCAGCTGCAACTGCCGATGCCCCAGGAGGTCCATCTATCGACGCATCTGCAGTTGTACCAAGCGATGCATCTACACCAGGAAATCCATAAAAATTAAAAATATAATATATATAAGTTATATAAGTGTAAGTATATTACACTTACACACCCCAACACACAAACACAGGTGTAGGCATGTTTGTGCTCTATGAAATGCCTCTCTATTGTATACTTTTATATGTTTTTTAAAGGGTTTTCTTGAGGTATTTTTAATAAAACTAGAAATAGTAAGCATCTAGAACAAAAGCAATTTTATCACAATTGAATCTGGTGGCGCTAAACGCACACAGACACACAACTCCCTCGATTCTGCAACAGATCCGTGTAAATGTATGTCTATCTCCAATATTATTAAAGCATCACATTCAATAAAAACAACTTGTCAAGTCGGTGGTTTCGCCTTTCAAAAAATCTGTTCCCGCTTCCAAAACTAATTTTTCTTTTTCACAATTTTTAGCCCCACGACGACGCGAATAATGGCGCACATTTTAGTGACACAGTCACACTGCACAGGGAAAACGTACAAAAATCAGATACCAGAACAACACAACTTGACATTATGTTTGACATTTGTAATCTTACGATCGTTAATTATTTCTGAATTGAGATAGGAGCTCTTGAACATGTGAACCACACAGGAGCGGAGCACTCACCGCAATTGTCACTGACTACCGCCGAGTAGTTCACATTCATACAAACTCGCACTAGGGCATATGTTGTCATCCGCACACACATCTACATATGTGTCGTATGCCATGTACCCGTCTAGAGACAGCAGCCCGAATTGAATGCGCTTTCCTTTCTCGGCTTCCTCTGCCAAATAGCTTATGCGCTGCGTCTTGGAGTTGGTGTTTTGGTATTGGTGAATGTTTGAAATATTTTTAGTGATAGCTGCAATTTGTACAATTTGTTTGTTGCGCGTTGCGTTTATTATCTTTGTATGTTTGACTTCTGCACTAAATGTTAATAAATTAGTCTTTATTTGTACTTTGTTTTCGGCGTTTTTCTTTCGTTATATTCCTCTTCTTGGGTCTTTTATAATTTGTGGAATTTTTAATGGTTTTTCAAATACGCATGACGTCAATTTTCAGCAATTATCGAAGATTAATGAGCGAATCAGAGTTTGATTTGAATTTCATAGTGGGTGAGTTGATAAGACATAGTGAACAAATCAGCCACTATGGCAAAGTAGGCGCAGGACTACGTCACAACTTTGAGAAAATCATTATTTATTGGCATAATTAGTATTTTTGTGTAAGCGGGTGCGATATAAGAAATTAGTAAATACTTCTTGTAGAAAGCTGGACAAATATTACATTTATTTTTATTTGGAACAATAACTTTACTGGGCTCTTACTAACAAAATGCTGTAAGGTTTGTCATTTAAATTGCAACAAAACGGCACAAATAAGGGTAGTCAATAAACTGAATAAAGCCACATATGTATATTATATGTAACTTTTACGATCCAATTAAGTGATTTAATTTTCCTCTTTCGTATGAAATTAATCATATTAGCTGGAAAAAACTAAAAACAATACTGTAAAATGTATGTCACCATCGTTTACAAACCTTAAATCCAGAAAAATGGTCGTTCCGAGTGAGTGACAATCTACATTATCTCTTGTGACCGCAACGAAACAGAAATAAACAGTCCTCGAATTTGGACAGTAAGTCACTGATGGTAATTTTTTATATGGTTGTACAATATTTTTACTATTTGTAATACATCAAGGCCTAGTATGAAGTTAGCCTATTAAAGTTGAAGATATAAAGTTGATGATTATAGTTTAAAGAACGAAACTCACTATCTATAAAATTAGGTAGAAGGAGGGGCTGTGTAGGCTGCACATCCAGGTTGCAATCACTAACATTCTGTAAAAGGCTCGTTGTGCTTTTACACTGTAACGACGCACCCTAAAAGTAGACTGCTATTTTAGATTCCGTAGTTAAAATGTTTTTCTCCAATTCAAAGGCGAAATATCGTGTATAGCACATCATTATATTTTTCATTTGAAAGACATGCGAAGGAGGTGATGAAAACGCAAAGATCATGAAACACTTTAAAACATGTTTTTCATGCCTATATTAGGAGCACCATAGCATACTTCATGGATTCACGGAAATTTCTCTCCACTACAAATTACAATAGTCGCAATATTTAATATGTAGATAAATGTTTCCGATCACAACTTGGCTGCTTTCTCCAGGCGTAAATGCTGGTAACTAGGTAGGTAGGTAAAATGGCTGCCTCACGGGTCGCCCAAATAGCACTAGTGACACTTTGCTACCATATACCCGCGATCCTAAATATAGTGATAGGCTAGGATTACAGCCAGCCACAGTGTTTAGAAACTTTGTTAAGTCTGAAAGTTATAATTTAGAGCTATGTCCTCAGACTCACGGCATTGAATGGAATGCTCATTTTTTCAGCATGATAGTCCAATGACCCGTGTGGATAGCTATAAGGTTACTAATGGTGAGTCTTGGTTTATTAAGAAGATGATTCGTTTTTTTTGCACTGTAATTTTGGTATGTCGTTCTTGAAATGGCACATATCGCAGTGCTTTTCCACTTCTCCTGAACCTTGTGGAGGAAATGATTTTATATATATTTTCCTTAACAACGGCTAGGAGACCCCTACATCCATATAGGAAAACTTATGGGTGGTTTCCGACGAACCTTTACACTCGTCGGTCCTCTCGCTGCCCTCTATGTACCTGTGTTCTGGAACCCTGACGAAAGATACTTTAATATTGGTCGATAATGAATAAAATTCTTCCTTGCAGTGGCCGATTATCTTAGCGCCCTACAAGTCTGCGAGTAGTAAATAATTTCAGGTTTAAATATGCATCTACTAAAAAGTTGCATTTCGGTGGATAGTTTTCTTAATAAATATTGTTATACTACAAAACCTCGCTTTGCTTTAAAAAGACAACAAATAAGTATTTATAAATTTTTGCAGACTATCCACATTCGGGGTCAAGTCAGGTGTGGATTCAGCCGAGCATATAACGGAAAGTTCTCCATTCTCGGGGCGAGTACTACGTATCGCACTGATAAAGATTTTGAAAAGAATATCATATACTCTTAGGACACTTAATCGCATTCGAAACAATTCAACAATTGTTTTACTGGATCGAAATCCATTTGATAGTAAATCGCATTGTATGCCAATTAATATAACGTAGTTTTCAGTAAAGAATTTAATATTTCGTTAATTCAATAGGACACTTAAATTTAAGTGAGTAATACTCAAACGTGAAACATTAATTCTTGGATGATGATTGAATTGAAAATTAATTGAAATCACTTTTTCCAATCAATCACAAACTTTTATTGGTAATTTTTGCGTCGGATAAACCAAGTATATGGGTCTGTATGTTTATTTTTTAGAAGATTGCATATCAAATGTGTTGAGAGATTTATTAATAAATAGTTATTATCAACTGAGCAGTGGCAGTTTAAATTATTTTTTATTCTGTGTGCTTTTCCTGGTTAGATTTATGGAATTTCAGCAAGTTTGTTTGAATTAAAAAAAATCGATAAAACTATTTAAGATCTTCAAGCGCTTAAACTGTTATCAAACATGCATTATAACAAATTAGTTACAATAATGATGGCCCAGAGGCTTTGCACACACTTTTATATGACTGTTTCACTAATATCTCTCTATTAAGGGACTTCAATTAAAACGTCCATTTATATTAGAAACCCGGATAAATCAAGCAATATATCAACTGTGAACAGCGTAGTTTCACTATAAAGGGATTAAAATGTACACATACATTCTCTTTGCTAGAATATTTTCTTATGCGCTATTGAAATTACACTTCAAATACAAAGCTATGATAGGGCTTACACCGAATGTGGCAAAAGGTGCTCATTTAGGTAAACTTGAGCTTTGAAATCAAATAAAACCAAATGTGTTTGAGATATAGATAACATTTTTATGTTTTAAGAACTTTATATGCAATGAAGTATCAAAAATATAATACCGCAAAAGAGTTGCACTAAAAATAATACTTTTCCTTTGTGCCCTGGTTTGTCCCTGTCAAATATCTCTTTTTATATCCTTCTAAAATCGATATCGGGCCATTGTGGCTTATCGAATCTGTTTAGGTGAAGGAGGTGGTTTTAGTGAGTAAAAACCTAACATTTGGTAGGGGTGCATACACCCTCGTGTAGTTTCGAATAATTACCCTGCCTAAGGAACAAAAATGGTCACCTCGGCTGGAAAGAGTTGAGATCGTTTCCAATAATGTATGTCGATGTTGACCAGGTCTACAATCGGTTACTGTGTGGCACTCAGCACTGCTTTATTGAAAAAACTCAATTTAGATTCATAAAATCCATTTTCGCAAAGGGGAGCAAGAGAAAACACGATTTATCTTGTAGCACATTTCGCCGATGACGGCTAAAACTCGTCCTTGTTCATCCTCAAAGCAAGAGGATGCAAAAAATGCAGCAGATATGGGGGCAATCATACTGCCAATTACAGAGGCTGCCCGTTATATACACAATTAAAAGCAAGGATGAACCAAACTGGCAAAACAAAATTATAGTGCTATACAAACCAAAAACATCTCTTCATTATCTAGCTATGCGAGAGATCTAGCTAAAAACTGCCATTTCAGACAAATCGAGTAACGCTATGCAGCCTCAACATTTTGAAAACTCTAATTTCGCAAAAATGAAAAAGAAAATAAAAATATGTCATTGGAATGGTAAAGATATTAACTGACACAAAATTTAAATACAAAATTGTCTAGAAAGTATCAACATAGGCATCATGCTTATCTCAGAAACTCATTTAACTTGAAAACATAACTTCAAACTAGCAGGCTATAGTTTTAATGAACAAATCACCCACTATACAAAGGGCATGGTGGTACGAGTATACTTATTAAGACTTGATAAAATCATTACTTTCTCGAATCGTATGCGAACAAAAATATCAATCCGAGCACAAAGGGACAAGCCGTTGAGCTCACAATAGCCATGGACCCTATTTCCGCTATTACTCTTTGGGAAAATAGCAACTATTTGTTCGCCAAGGTGAATATAAGGCAGAAAACAAAACGACCTGAATATATTACCGATAAGACTAGCAGCGGTGTACAGGTTTCTCAGCCTATAACAGCCGTAGAACAGCCATGCTACTCAAAAACATTACCATTACTTCTAAGCCCTAAGACTTGATCACTCAAACGGTATTGGACACCAGGGAAATTAGCCTCCCCAGAAAAATCTGTCTTCTGGAAAAGGTACGATAGGCGGTGTCCACCTTCAGCCCATACAAATCTACAGGAGCAGATGGCATCCAACCTTGTCTCTTACAACGAGGGATGAAAGTACTGGTACCTGCTCTCTCAAGGATTTTCAAACCCATCCTTTAAGACACATTCCACACATTTGGTCTGAGGTAAAGGTGGTGTTCATACTAAAGGAAGGCAAGAAGCCGGAACAGTAGCCGTAATCGTATCGCCCCATCGGCTTCAGCTCTTTTATTCTGAAAACAATGGAGAAATTATTGGTTATATAAATAAGAGAGGCATACATTAAATAAAGCCATATTTATACCCAACGGGCATCTACGATAACAATAATACACTACCTAACAAAAATAATAGAACGGGCTTTAGATGGAAAACAAATTTCACTATTCGCTTTTATCGACATTGAAGGCGCATTTGACAACACGTCGTGCACAGCCATCTAAAATATAATTATCAGGAAAATAAGTCCAATGATCACTTCTTGGATGATTTCCATATTGGAAACAAGGATAATCAGCTTTGAAATGGTACCCAAAGGGGTACTGTCCCCACTGTTGTGGAAGGGTTTATTCTTCAACCCAATGAAAACTACACTTGTACCAATCATCAGAAGAAGGCAAATACTACTTATGAAACCTTCTCTGGACGCAAAAGAAATACCCTTCTCCGACGAGGTGAAATATATCTACGAGTGATCTAAGATAAAACATTTTAATGTAGAATTCCCATCTAAAGAATATAATCAATAAAGCCATGCGCTGTAAAACATGGGGCCTGAGACCGAAAATGGTCTACTAGTTATATAACAGTTTCGTCGAACCAATAATCACCTACGCCTCCTCAATATGGTGGTGTAAGGTCAAACAGAATACTGCAGCAACCAAACTAAATAAACTGCAACGTATACCATGCATAGGTATAAGCGGGGCAATGAAAACATGCCCAACAATGGCACTACAGGTCCGCTTAGGAATACCTCTAATAGGCTCCCATCAAAAGGGAGGCTTGCTCTTAGGCTCTGAGACTAAATTATTCCTTTCAACTCAAGAGTGGGGACCTAAAGGGTCGCATGAGCATGCTTAAAATGCTTGAAAATAACCCAATCCTCAAAGTCCCTAACAGATTCTCCCCAACAGTGGAATTCTCCAAGAAATACAAAATATGTATCTAGACAGAGAATCTTGGAGAACGCAGGAATTCATCACTGCACCAGACTCACAAATATGCTACGCGGATGGATCCAAACTAGAAGACGCTAGTGTAGGAGCTGGCATTTATGGCCCTAATTTCAAAAAAGCCATGTCGATGGGGAAACTAGCAACAATCTTCCAGGCTGAAAACTATGCCATAAAAAGCATGTACAAGGGAATGCTAACACAAGAAAATCTCTGGTGCAGATATTTATATGCTATCCAGCAGCCAGGCTGGCTTAAAGGCGTTGGAAGGCTTTTTGTTCACATCAAGACTGGTAAAGGATTGCTGCAATCTTTTAAATGAACTGGGGTTCAGGCAACGAACCGACCAACTATCCAAAAAGGCAACATTAAGACACCTAATTGGTCCCGAACCATGTTGTGGACTATCAAACGGACACATCCAAGAATTTTTGGGAAAATGGGTAGATCGAACATTCACCGGACAATGCACTAAAAATTTAGGACAACGTCAGGCAAAAAAATTGCTGACTGCCGACATAGGAGCATCTAAAAAAAACTCCTTATGCTAAATAGAGAAGACCACCGAATCCGCACCGGGTATCTGACGGGTCACTGCACACCCAGGTATCATCTCAAAACTTGTGAATTTCTTCCACTGATATTTACAGATTATGCAACCAAGAACCGCAAACCTCTATGCACATTCTATGTGAATGTCCTGCAGTCTGCAGGAGGCGTTTTCTTCAAATGGGAGCTGCTACAATAACACCAAAAACTATTAGTAACAGGGAACCCCAGGTGGCGCGTGGCTTTTGTTTGAACAGAGCAAAGCTTCTGATTGCCTTCAACTTGGTGATGGCCAGAGCGATCTCTGTCTCATTTATTAGCAAGTTGACACACAGCCTCCACGTGGCGCCACCTGGGTAGCTATCTCGGCATCCGCTGTATAGTGAGCTTATGTGTGCAGCGCGTCTTCCTCGACGTCAACGGGTTGTGCGCAGGGTTTGGGACCCGCCACGAAAAACAAAACTCCAATGAAAAACAAAAAGCCAGCCTCGGATGATAACCCCCACTACGTTGACGACAGCCGCGAACGAAAAAAGGACAATGATTTACGGATATGCACCTGGAATGTCCGGACCCTCTATAGGGAAGGTGCCTCTATCCAACTGGCGGAAGCCCTCGGAAAAATTAAGGCTGATATCACCGCCATCCAGGAGATGCGATGGAAGGGACAAGGCTGCTCAAAACGAGCAGACTGCGACATCTACTACAGCTGCCGTGCGGAGAAGCGTGAATTTGGATGCGGATTCGTGGTAAGTCGAAGACTACGCCACCTTGTCTCCCGGTTCACACCGGTGGGTGAAAGGTTGGCTACGATCCGCATCAAGGCTAAGTTCTTCAGCATTAGCCTGATTTGCGCGCACGCCCCGACGGAGGAGAAGGACGATGCAGCCAAGGATGCTTTTTACGCGAGTCTAGAGGACGTGTACGATCGTAGTCCGGCCCACGGCGTAAAAATAGTTCTCGGCGACTTTAACGCGAAGGTCGGAAGAGAAGGCATCTTTGGCTCCACAGTTGGACAGTTCAGTCTCCATGATACCACCTCGAACAACGGTCTGAGACTGATCGACTTCGCCGCGGCGCGAAACATGGTGGTTAGTAGCACCAGATTTCCGCACCTCGACATCCACAAGGCCACCTGGCTGTCCCCGGATCAAAAAACACAAAACCAAATTGATCATGTTGTGATCGACGGAAGGCACGCTTCAAGTGTGCTTGATGTGCGTACATTTCGGGGAGTCAAGATTGACTCCGACCATTATCTTGTTGCAGCCAAGATCCGCATGCGGCTGTGCAATGCGAAGAATGCACGCACAGGCATACAACGAAAGCTGGATGTCGCTAAGCTGCAATCACAACGGACGGTCGAGTCCTATTCCGCTGAACTCTCGGCTAAGCTCAACCAGCCAACCTCTGGACCCGACGACGCCGGTGGACTATGGGCGCACATTTCCCAGTCCATGCGCGCTACCGCGGAGGAAGTCATTGGTTTCCGGCGCCCGCAACCCCGAAATCAATGGTACGACCAGGAGTGTCGCGATGCAACTGCAGCAAAAAACGCCGCAGTCTGCTGCAACGCGAGCCGTGCGAGAAACTTACCGCGAAAAGAGGAAGGAAGAGAGACGCCTTTTCAGACGCAAAAAAGAGAGCAGGAAAAGCGTGAGCGTGAGGAACTCGAGATACGAGTATATCAGGGCAAGAGGGATGTACGAAAATTCTATCAACAGGTTAAGCGTCTAACCCAAGGTTTCAAACCCGGAGCGTCCATTTGTAGAGATGAAAATACAAATCTGGTTACAGATGTGCAGTGTGCGCTGAGATTATGGAGACAGCATTTCTCAAATCTGCTCACGGGTGACGATACAACCAATTCCACCCAAGCGGAATGCAGTGCGATGCCACCAATCGACGAAGACAGAGTGGAAGTCCCACTACCTAGCCATGACGAGGTTCGAGTTGCTATTCAGCGACTCAAAAACAGCAAGGCAGCGGGTGCTGACGGCCTTCCTGCCGAATTGTTTAAAGCCGGCGGCGACGAATTGATAAGGTGTGTGCATCAACTCATCAGCAAAATATGGCTAGAGGCATGACCGACGATTGGAATCGCAGCGTGCTTTGTCCTGTATTAAAGAAAGGTGACCCGACAATCTGCGCCAACTACCGAGGCATCAGTCTTGTTTCCATCGCATACAAGGTCCTGTCGAGCAGGACCTTGTATGCGATGGATGAAAGGACTTTGTATGCGCTGTGAAAGATTGAAGCCGCATACAAAAACACTGATTGGACCTTATCACCTTATCCACCATAGACCAGATTTTCACACTAAGCCAAATCCTGGAAAAGACCCACGAAAACCAAATCGACATCATCTCTTTGTTGATTATAAAGCTGCGTTCGATAGCCCGATGCGGAATTGCCTATACGCGACAATGTCTGAGTTCGGTATACCTGCAAAGTTGATCAGACTCTGCAGGTAGGAAATGACCTCTCCGAAACCTTTAATACTGAGCGAGGTTTCAGACAAGGCGACCCATTATCCTGCGATCTCTTCAACTTCATCATGGAGGGGATCCTGCGAAAGTCCGGTGTACATCGTAATGGCACCATTTTCTACAAAGGTGTCCAGCTCCTTGCGTACGCTGATGATATCGATATTATCGGTCGGACCAAGAGAGATGTGACTGCTGCTTTCAATGCTATCGAAAAAGAATCAGCCAAAGTGGGTCTGACGGTAAACGAGGGCAAAACAAAGTATATGCTGTCTGCAAACAGAGGAGCGCGGCGTCTAGGCTCCTACGTTTCAGCGGGCAACTACAACTTTGAAGTCGTCAAGGAATTTACACACATTGGCACCGCCGTTAACACCAATAATGATGTTAGCCTGGAGATAACGCGAAGAATTACAATTGCTAATAGGTACTACTATGGGCTCAGTAAGCAATTGGGTTGCAGAGCCCTCTCTCGATCGACGAAGCTGACACTCTATAAGACGCTCATTCTGCCGGTGCTTCTTTATGGCGCTGAGGCATGGGTGGTATCGCAGGCGAATGCAGCCGCTCTTGGGGTGTTCGAGAGAAAAGTTCTTCGCAAAATCCTTGGTCCTGTTCGAGTTGACGACGACTACCATATTCGAATGAACCACGAGAAAAACACTCTTCGCGAGGAAAAGGAAGAAAGCCTAAATAAATACCTTGAAGATTTGGCTCCTCTCAAAACCACTAATTATTCACCCTGGAGAGCAACACAAATGGGTTAAAACACCAAAGGATAGTGAATCACATCTAAGACAAAGTGATGGCACTTGGGCAAAAACAAATGAAGAAAAAGGCAATTCGTTTGCAGCGCACCTAAGGCCAGTCTTTGACCCTAATCCGTTGACCCGCAACAACAATAGCTTTCAGAATGTTTCAACAACAACGACACCAGTACCAATTCATTTTAAACCCAAGTAAGTCAAACGCATATATACCACGAGTATAAACCCAAAAAAGCAGACAGTCTAAATACAATGGAGGCTCTAAGATCTCGAGCAGATGGGTTTCCCGCTAAATTCAATTTCACCTTCAGCCAATATCTGGATAAATTTCGAGCACCCAATCAGCAAAACGTTGTGAAAACAAATGGTTGCTAAGCTTCAGGTTGAAGTGGACCTCACTAGCGTACACTGACGACCACACAATAACACAAGTGTACTCTGTACTCCCATAGGCCGCATATAATATTGTTAGCGCAACTATACCCAATGCATATTGCTGAATAAGCATTTTTACAACACAACGACTCAAGCAGGCTCTGTTGGCGCGATACACGCAATTTCACTCAGAATGCGGAATAAAAATTTTTGCAGTGCAAGGACAGGGGTCGCGATCACTTAGTGTAAGGGAAACCAACACCAAATGTCGATAATTCTACATTTGAGTGATATTTTGAAGATATGTTTAATAACATGTAGAAATAAGACAGGAATAATTTACATATCTTAGAGTAAGACAAAATATATATCAAAATGATATCAAAAGATATAAATATAAATTAGCATAACTGCTCTAAACTTCATTTCTTTCTCCGTGCTCTCAATTAGGCTTAATTTTGAGATCAGCACAAACCATAGCCTGGCCAACGCAAACTCTGCCGGTCATATACTTTGCTACAGGGCGCATATCCGCTTCGCTAGGATATTTTCTGTTTACAGAAATATACTGAAAGATTCTACATACAAATTCTGTATTATATTGCTTGACGATACCACCACCATAACATTATCCTTTTATTACATGACAACCCTGCCAGACTCTCATTAATTTTATTACAAGGTCTTTTGTTGACTGGATTTTATATGGGTGGGGGCTTAAGGCTGTGGGTAAAATCATTCAGATGGAAGTGTGTGTAGGCCTCAGTTCCTGCGAAAAACCAGGGAATTTAGAGATTTGAGTAGTCATGCACACTTTAACCAAAAGGCATTGATTTATCCATAACAGATTCGGTTGTTTGAAATTTTCTCAAATTCGGCCAGAGAGTGGCTTCAGTTGGACGATCACGTTGACCGAACATTTAAAAAAATCGCAAAATATTTGTTGTACAATCAGCGAATTTTCGCGGTCAATTTCCATTATTTGTACGCATTGTGTAATTGAGTATCTTTCCGTAATAATTTGCCAAGCCATGCTAATGACATTTGTTATTTTATGTGGATAAACATATCCACATAAAATAACACGGCTATTGCTCCTATTAGAAACCCTTTCAATGTATTGACAAATCTAAAAAACAAAAAATATAGATCTACTGCAATTATTATAAAGTTTGCTTAAGAACAGAGCAATTTAATGGTCCTGCCTCTTAACAAGTGCATGCACCTAGGAATCGCAAAAATACTTGTATTATGATAAAATAACATATTCTAGAAAATATCGTAGTTTTAAAAATTATTTAAAGAAGGTTTTCAGTCAAGAACACAATTTAACCTACACTCTGAAAGTTGAGCCCATTTTATTTTTCCTTTTCTCAAATTTAAAAATACCTTTTTGTATGGACTATTAAAAAAAACGTCGATAAGGGGGGAAATGTCAACCCAAAAACTACTCTCAATTTATCTGCCCCTATTGAGAGCAACGATTTCATTGGGGCTATACAAGTTCAACCAAAGCTATTTGCATACGAGTCTATATGCTGGCAGTGAGACCAAATTCAAAATAACGTTCAACAGTTCGATAACAAAATTTCATTTAATCGACAGTCGTAATGGCATAAATCAATAAATCAATCCGTTCGGAGCGCAAGACCTGCCATAAAGAATGATCTTAACTGAATGCTGGCCACCGAAACGACCAACTTGTCGAACCGCACAGAGAGCACGGCAAATGCTGAAGCTGAACATTATGTTAGACTAGAATTTACTCGTAAATGAACTCTCGCCAGAAACGCTTACAGGCACTCGTAAATTGCACAAACAATCCAAATAGTCGCAGCAAGATCCGAGCCTGACATCAGCAGAGATGGGCAGTAGCTGTAATTTTATTTGTTTGCGCTGCAAGTCTACATGGCTCAGGTAGCCTCAGAATGCACCGAACACACCGCAGCTGAGATCAAATGTCTGACGGCCATCATTATTGATCTTATTAGAGGTGCAAACATGCCACCGTCTGAGCGAGCACACACACATGGTACGCACACATATACACACACCTATAGGAGAATAATAACACCGTCATCAGACGGGGCCGCACCGATTTGACCGTCGGTCATCATCAGAGATGTTAAATCTGTGCAGGCTGCACATGAACGGCACTTGCGGGGCAATCTTCCAGTTTAAGTGGAGAGCGTCATGTTTGCTTTAAGTAGCCGCGATTGTTTACTCTGAAAATGTCTGCTGTTAAGATTTCTGTTTGTTTAATTTTTAAAGTAAAAAGCCCAGTGAACAACTAAACTAAAGGTTAAGAAACTATAAAAGGGACTTCAATATTTACGAACATATCTACTCTTTTTCGTATTAAAAAGGGATTTTTCATTCATTTGGTAGCGTTAAATGCGTTAAGTTTGAATCTTTCCACTCTGATTGAGAACTGTCACTGGCTTATCCACCACTTTAGCGGAAGATTTATTATTAGTAAGAGCGTATAAGCTCTCTGTACTATATAAATATGCGACATCAATTTTTGACTTTGATTCTGATAAACAAGTAGGAATCCCTTCGAAGGCAATTTTCTTTTAGCAAGACGCTGGAAGTCATTCGATCCGTTTAAGTGCCCTCAGATACATGTAAACGCCCTGTAAATATTTGCTAAACGGATCAAACATTTAACATAAACGGAAACTAATTTGGGACGTGCACAGTTGTTCGGGACGCATTGACTGGGTACGTTGTTGTGCTGAATGATGATTTACAAATTTCTACTATTGATTTCGGTTTTATGTGTGTTTGATTTGTAATTCGATGTTTTAAAGTAAAATTGTGAAGGGTTTAAATGGAAATGGGTCTTCCATATATGAGCATATAAGTGGTTTTTAAAGAGGAGTTTAGAGAAATGTTCTCTCCGAAGTGACTCTTCTATTTGCACCTGGTTTGAGTACTACAATAATTTATTTCGGAAATAGAAACTCAATGCAAATATATAATTATCTGTAAGATTCACATTTCATTAAATTAACAATTTTCAGTCATTTAATTTGTTGTTATTCCAATCAGAATGGGAAGGGAAACTTAAACGTGGCAAAATCCAGTTGGAACTGGGATCATTCAAAATGAAATAGTTGAAACCTTTTCTACAATTGCATTTCATTGGGTGAACATAATTGAGCTGTATTAAAGGTTGCAATAATGGTAAGGAACTGTCAAGAAAGAGTGAAAGTACCGCCGCAATGTTGATTGCTTCAGTTTTGGTAAGTATTTAATTGAAAATTGTGTTTGTGGATACATACATTTCTTTGCAGATTTCAGTCTATATATTTTCGATATGATATACTGGAAATATGGATGGAAATATTAGAATTGCCTTGTTTTTACGATTTTCGGCTCTACTAGGACGTGAGATGTGCTTTTTTCAAAAGTATAGGCTAATGGGAAGTTTGTGTTTAAGGTGGTCCGAACTGGGTCAAAAACTATACAACTTATCTAAATGTTGAATCTTATCTTCGATTTGAGTTCAATATCTCTTTTGGTTCTAAGGTTTTACTTTTTACAATAGGAGAGGACACACAAACGGACAAGGCTAATTCGACTAAGGAAGTGATCAATAATATGTATTGTAACAACCATATCAGCATTCATTACTGAATATGGAAAAACACTACATTTGAATTATAACTGTTACATTCAAAATATATCTAGAATATTCGATATGCATTGCTGTCCCTTGGGCTCCCTAATTTATTATGTCATTAGTTGCAATTCGTTGGTGATGTTGTGTCTTTCCGTCAGACTTTGAGGCATAAACAACACACATTTATAGCCTTTCCAGACAGTCGGTTACATGTTGGAAGACAGAATGCGACCGCAAAATTGGCAGCGTAGAATAATAGTTGATCAGTAGTGAACTGAAGCTGCAGTGATAAGAAATTAATAATAGTACAAACTATCCCAACTTAGAAGTGACCACATGGAGTTATGCTATATATATCTTCTTGCGATTTCTTTATGGATATAGTCAATGCCAATTTTATGGGAACACGCACTCGTTTGAATTCAATTGCTGATATTTTGAAATGAAACGAAATTTTCTCATTTTCCTGATCCTGCAATAATTCTAGGAATTTTAAGAATTGTATATGATATCAGATGCTCTAGTGCTGTTAAATATATGCTAAATTCAATTGGCAGCATTCCTCAAGATCTATTGCGGGTCTCATGAACCAAAAATCAACAGCTTATAAAACGACAATTTCTATCGTAAATGATAAATTTCTTCTTAAGTTCTGATACCTTTAATTCATGCTTCAGCTGTGCGTTAGTGTAACATGGTTTGTCTCAATTTAAAAATTAGCAGCAATATCGCTGATCTCTTGGATATTATTAAAATTACATTACAATATTACCCTTAAAAGGATTTGTGAGAAAATATAAAAAACAATAGGAAGCTTTTCCGGTACCACCTGGGTCATGATTTAGTAATTGGTCACAACAACTTTCACACTATTACTACATGGATTTTGAATATATATAATATTTGCGATTATCCCTATGAATTAAGTAGTGGTGAATAGTTTAGGAACCTGACTTAGCAATGCCTTCAAATCTAAATTATAGATAATTGATTGTAAAGAGGTGCCTATTAATATCTTGACAGATGGGAAGCACTTTTTATTAATAGCATTACACCTGCTAACATAGTTTACTGGAATGAATTTTAAAAGTGAGGCGTTAGAGGTTCATTATATACAACTGATTCGACTGAAAGTAATCATAGATAGCTAAAATCAATTGGTAGTTCATTTAGTTCTGTAAGAAATGTTTCATTGGGTGTTCCTTAAGCCACCGTACTTGGATCGATACTTTTTAGTTTCCACAAATAAGATTATAAAAATAAAGTAAATGCATTTGTTATTTCTTTTAAACTGGCTGGTAATATTAATCACTATTTAGAGGAATAAAATCGCTTAAAATCGTTTAAAATCGATAAAATGGATAAGAGTCATATTGCCATCTAGCGTATACGCGAAGGATTTTGTCTATGGGTTATTTAAGTTTCACTCCATTCATTTTACTCGGTCATGTTATGTAGTTAAAATAATTTATTATTGACGATGTTAAATTGTACAAATATCTTACTATATTGGTGATCTTATATGATCAGTTGGTATCATGGAATTTAAAAGGTATCTTATTGAGACTACTACGATGTAATCTTTAAAATACTTTTGTTCTGTTGTTCAGGAAGGATGCAACGTGCAGGACTGAGATATTCGAAGAGAGGAGTTTGTGCTTGGAGACATTAGCCCCTATTATGCAAATATTGTCAGTGAGTGGTAAAGACTAAAATTCTACACGAGGTACTTGGCAAAAAAAAAAAATGTGGATCCTGACCTGCAAATCTAAAAACTTTTTCTGTATTGAAATCCAGACTGACAGAGAACAGGGTTAAAAACCTGTTTAAAGGATGTCGTAGAGCATATAAGAAGTCTCGAAATTCGAAGGAGTCAGTACGGAAAACTATAAAAACAAACTACAGTGACCGAATTCTCTATGTTGGTCAAAATTGTGGTTAACATGTCTGCTTTTAAAAAATTCAGGTTTCTCGTACAAAAAATTTGCAAATTTCCAAGGATAGTAGGAAAATGTCTTGCTCTATTCCCAAAATATAGAATTGAATACGTTGTTATGGGAATCTTACTTCTATGTCAAAGCAATGACTGGTCTTAAATCCATGAGCAATATGCACCTGCATGAATGATGACCCAAAAAAGGTTCATTGAAATGGTTACGGAATACAGCCGTTTCTATGACTAAATATAATAGGAATTACTGCCCTGGATGTGGATAATGCGCAGGTCTGTAAGACGCCAAAAATACTATTTCGCATATTAACTTTTAAACATAGTTGGTTGAATAGTTTTTGTCACATATGTAGTTAAAATTTTTTAAATTTAGAAAACTAAACATCAGATTTCGTACAATTAATGGCCTAGAAAACAGACCTTAGCAAACGTGGAAAATTTCGCGAATGAAGGAAACAAGTTTGGCTTGCAAAACAGATTTCGTTGATAAAATTCAGGAATTTAACTTAATTAATTCCACCTAATTATAAATAAGTTTTTAGAAACCTTTCAAAATTACTGCTTAAATCAAACTAATAGTGAACAGAATGCTTCTTGAAATAACTGCCTTTGTACGATGCATTTTTTTAAGAACTGATTTACTGAACCGAAATTATATTCCAATCATTTTCGGTTTCGGTCCCGCGTATATAATGATTTGCAAAATCCACTTCAACTCCTGGTTCTATCAACTAAACTCCTGGTTCTACCAAATCAAAACAGTTCAACTTTATTTCACCTTTCTAAGACGGTTCTTTGAGATCTCTGCTGATGAAATGAATGGACATATACTTTAAACTAAAAAATTGTATACCTATTTGATTTTAAAATTTTCCATTTTTATACTAAAAATAAATAAAATTTCTAAAATTACTGATAAGTGGCGTTCTAGAAGTAAATTCCCATGTGAATAATTTGTTAGATTCAATTACGCATAAAATGAGATCACTACTTTTTGACATTTGAAGTAAAATAAGGAAAAAAGATTTTTTCTATTTGTACCTACTCAAAAATTAGCGGTCCATTCAATAGTTTGCGGCTATGTTGTCCTAAAATAAGTGGGGTTTATAGATAAGTGCATGTGTGTCTGTCATTTGAAGAATGCAGCAAAGCTGGAATTTCGTGTTTTTAATTTAATTATTTGTTTAATGTATATGGGAAAATAAGAATTTATTATTATTATTATTATTATATTATTATTATTATTATTATTATTATATTATTATTATTATTTTATTCCTTACACCATAATTAATTATGAGTGCAAGGTGTTGGGGGAATGAGTACTAGCTACAGATGCTTTCGACTCGAAGAGAAAAAGATTTTATAGAAAGAAGCATTTTGGAGACCAAGCCCGTGGCAGGATTTGAACCTGCGACCTTCGAAGTGTGAATCTAGCATGCTTACTACTAGACCACAGAGGGTGGCTTCAGAATTTATTTTCAGTAGCTACTGAGCTTAACCTGGACTTATTCTCTTATGTTAAGCTCTATTGAACGGAAATACTGATTGTTAGACTTGCTATTACTATCTGGAATAATATTGTGTTGAATAAATGCTAACTGATGATAAATTTGACACGTCTTATTACTTCTCAAGAATATTTCTTTCTTCATCACCACGTGTTTTTTTCCAGAGACAGGAAAACAAAATTTTGTATAGGTTGTAAAAGACGAATTACAGTCGCCGCTCTTTAGAAAAATATTTTACCATCATAGTAAAGTTATTTTTTATTATACATTTTTAGAAAAAATAATATTTTCATTTTAATAATTTGAACTATCATTACAAATATTAATATTAAGTTGGTTAGTAACTTTTGGTGGAATTACTAAACCGAACCTGTATTTTTCATTTACTGGTGGCTCGAAAGAAGAGAAAGAAGCAGATGTGTCCATTTCTTTACGAAATGCTTGTCCATATATGAGTATTCCGTTAGAAAATGGGTTGTCAAAATAACTCTACCCAAATCGCCAAATTCAATTTCAAATAAACCTTTTTGTCGCGTCAACAGCGCAGCAAAAAGAGAGCGCAAATAAACAAATTCCATTCTTTTCGTTTTTTTATACCAAGGAAAACGAAATTTTGTTTCAACTGCTTACTGGGCTTTAACGGTAATTATTGGGCGCTCTACCTCCAACATGTACTTACATTACATTTCTGTTTTTCCGTATTGCTTTGAAAAATATATATAAAAATACAGATACGATCAATTGATAAGGGTGGCTGCATGCATACTTGTATAACACAATAGTAAGTGTAGGGTGTCTCGTATACGATAATACTAAACAGGGTATTGGCGCAACTACTCTGAACATTGTATGAATAGACAAAAAGCTTATCAGGGAATTTAGAAAAAAATTTCAACAAGACTAAAACTTAGCTGGAAAGTATTTAGAGAGAAATCTAAGGTCAGGACTTATTTTCATGTTTTTCCTTTTAAATTATAAATAAAAATAAATTCTATTTAATGCTTGACAAAATTGTTGCAAAATTTTTTTCTCTCATTTTCTAATCTGCATTATTTTTAATTGGTTCTAGTTAGTTTAAGATTGTTAATTGCCTTTGTAATTGGATTTATTCGCTTCAATGAGTTGCTGTGACCTTTTTCTTTAAAAAAAATTATATACATATGTACATATGTGCTCATGCGCACTTACATATATATGTATGTGTATGTATAAAAACCTTAATTAGTTATTTTTATATATTTTTTTAAATTTTTGGTTCACTGCAAAATTGTTTCATATATATGTACATATGTATGTATGTTTATGTACATGTATATTTTCTTTGATATTCAATCAAATTTATAAACTAACAAATATACTAGCTCTGAAGAGACATACACACATCCTTACATACTTGCATGTATGCATATAATATACATATATACGCTAATATATTTTTAACACTGCTTTTTTTATAAACAATTCGTGTATTTTTTAAATCATCATATTCGGTTTCTGTTCAAAGTAAAGCTTCTTGGAAAACCATGGCGATATTTTATTATATTTCTTTTCATTTCCCCCTCTTTTTGTGTGCTTTTGCGTTATGTTTGTGACTTAGTATTTTGCATTAGTCGATTTAGCATGAACAATGACTGCTGTTGTATTCGCCAATTTCCCAGAATTTATAGTGTACAATTTCTTTTTTAAAGCAATATTAATTAGGCTTTTTATAGTAGTCGTTTTACATTGAATAGGATATGCGAATATTACGTATTTTGCATTTGAAGGGGGCTGGCTTGGGGGCAGGGGAGCATGGGCGAATATTGTAGTTCAGACACAAGTAGACAATTCTGCTTAAGCTGAATTTAAGTAAGGAACGTGTTTCAAACTACATACGAAAATTAATTTGGTGTTGAGATCTTTTAAGCTGGAATAGCAGAATTTAGTTGAACATAAGTAGCCCTGATCTCTTTGAAATTCGTTAAGAAAACCAAACATTGGAAAATGTAAAAAACATTTTAAATATTCGAAAAAATAGAAACAATATGTATTTTAAATGGATTTAGAATATCTAGAATTTCAATAACAGCTTTTGCAGAGGCATGGAAGTAGTTTTTGTATAATTGTTCTACAGTTGCACTCTAATCAGGCAATGGTACGTAATTAGAACCAAAATGGCCCTTTGCCGTAGATGAAACTTTAAGTAGCATTTGCATTAAAAGGGTCCTGTAATTAGAAGAGCAGTTTTCTGATATTTCCTTATAATATCGTTAACTCCTTCGCTTACGAAGTCTTGAGGTATATCAGTAGCAGATACATTGAATAAATTGTACAATATAAGTTATTATTGGGTTTGTTTTCTTTGAATACGACTACTTCCTAATAAGTGTCGATATGCTATATAATATATGCTGTTGCATAATTTTTTCTTTTTTATATTTTTCTTTCATTTAAGTTTATATACACATTACAATCAGTTCTTGAATATAGTATGGTCACTTTAAATCAACAAAACTGTCACTGAACATTTAACAGTATTCATAAAATCAGCAGAAATAATACTACCATCAATTATAACACTTAAGGTGCAAAGTGACATTTAGCAGAATGGCAACGGAAAAAGAATCCATCATATACATATGCAACAGAAACAACATCTACCAAAAAAAAATGAGCATTTGGCAACAGAACAGAAACAATTTACGATGAGTTGTTTTGTTTCTCTCGTTAAATTTTGGAGTTTCTGTTGCAAATGTACTGGATTCTGTTTCTGTTGCCGTTTCTGCTTTATGCCACTCTGCACCTTTACTCATCAGTAGTTGTAATCATACAACTGAAAACAGCACCAGTAGCAGAAGCGACAAGACTACCAATAACACTAAGAATGCGTAACCCGCGTTTTTATAAATTATTAATATTAGTTTTTATAATAATCTTTTATTACTAAAAACTATTATTCCGCCCAAAATTTACTTATGTATCTCAATTCAACTCCCAATTTTGTACATGAACTCCATCAGAATCTGGAATGCACTACCTATCATCCGGTGTTTCTACCCAATAAGTGTTGCTATATACATACATACATATGTACATAAACTCAGTGATGGGATCGGCGAGTTTAATTATTCAAGTTTAATTATAATTGCAGTGAAACAAAGTATGCTCTAAATATTTATATCAATTTATAGTATTGTTTTTTTACTTCTCTTTTTTCTTCTTTTCTCTCTTTTATATGAAAATCCGTAATAAACTTTATTTTATTTAATCTATTTATATATTTATTTGTATTAATCCATTTTATTTAGTTATATGGCAAAATAGTTCATCTAATTATTTAACTTAAGGTTATATGTATATTCAAATAATAAATTATTACCAAGTCAAATAAAAATATTTCATTTGTGCTTGTAATTAATAATTAAAAACTGTGCCGAACAGATTCCAAAAAGCGTGGACTTATATCAAAGAGAATGTACATGCATCAAAGAGTATTTGTATATTGTCTTTGCATGCATATCTATATATTCTCTTTGCTTATAATACCGTGTAGGTACTCGTAGATTCGAAAACTACTCGTTATAAAATTTGTTTGTGATCCCGTTTGTTTGATGCAGTGCAAAATTGAGAACGAAATCAGTATCGTTATGCGCGTATCGTTGACGAGAGTTGTCTTCTTCTTTTTCATTTGTCGTTCCGCAGCTCGTTAGTGACGATTATGAATTTCGGATGGGATGTTATGCCCAATACATATGTATGTATGTATGTACGTCAATATAACTCTTGGCTTTGTAGCAATTTACTAAATGCATATAGGGTAATGTTTTATTTATATTGTATAAACGATATATATATATATGTATATATATATATATATATATATATATATATATATATATTTACATTGTAAACATATTATATTAATTTAAGTAATAAATTCACAACAAAAAAGTTAATAAAAACTCTAAAGCTCGCGGATAATTATTTAATCCATAAATAATATCTATAAATCCAAGGAACGCTGTTTTTCCACTCATAATTCGTGCTTTTTTAAATAACACGTTCGGATGTTAATCTAGCATATCATACAATTTCATATGATTCAATTTTAATCAAATTTTAAAACATTAGTCCAATTAAAATGAGTAATGCCAAAAAGTTTTGTGCGGACGTCAGCACCGAATTCATTTGCAATTTGCAATTACAAAGGTACAAATTGAATGTTTTACTTTTGTATTTTGTATTGTCTTGAATTAGAAAAAATTGGCATCATTTTCTAAGGTTTTCCTCTATATGCATCTGCTTCTATGTAGGTATATATATGTACATATGTATATGTACAATAATAAATTTCGATACGGCGGTAGTTCTGGCATAGCAATATTTTTAGTTTTCTGGGATCAACAAACACAAATTGAATATAAATTTGGCATGAAATAGCGTTTGTGGTTTATGCGCTCGCGCTGCTGCAGCATGGTGTATTAATTTATTTTTTTCACATTTTTATTTAGATACAGAAAAGAAAAACAAACAAAATTTATAATTAATTTTAGCACTAAAATGAATTAAGATGTCGCACAGTAGGGAGAAAGTGTAACGAATTGATTGATAGTTTGAAGTTGTCTCGCGCAACTTTTTCGCACTTGTCAGTCAGGCACCACAGCAGTTTTGCGTCATTTTGCGTATAAATTTACACACAACTCTTGTGCTTGGGTACATCGCTTAATTTCAATTTTATAATTTTTCTACCAATGCATTTGCATTTTAGCAGAAATTCATTTAACAACTCAGTGGAGTTGAGACTAACCGCGTCGAAGTGTTTGGCGAAGTTTGAAAAAAAATGTGCGTGGCTGATGCGTAGCTAAGTTTACTGGGTCTTAAATTCAAAATAGCATAGCACGTTTATATACATGTGTACTATATGGAAGTTCCAATTTAGCACAGATTTCTTCATGCTAAATATTTTACTTAAGCGAAGCCATGTTTAAAAAATTTGTTAATTTTCATATGTATTCTTAATTTTCTTATATATTTATGAGTGTTCCAGTATAAAGACACATTTGTAAGTACAAATATGCATTTATATACTGTTACTACAGATCATTTCTACGACCAGACAATCATTCAATTTTTATTGAATATGCATGTTCATAAGAAATCAACTCAAAAAGTTCAAACTGAAATGTTATCAGAAGAAGCGTAAAATTATGTGTATTCTTCGATTTTGCACGCTACAATAATCGGCGCAGCATATTTAGTCAGTCACCTCCACTTTTGTTAAGTCGGAAGGATGAACTCCTAAAAAGCTGGTAAATTTGTATACAAGGGCGATCTCAGAACCTACTTATCAGGTATCTTATTATATTCCATGCAGTAAAATGTGAGTTCTCATATAAGAAATCTGAAGAACCTGATGACATAGACAGAAAGATAAAACTTCGAAAGCTTATACTTCAATTATACTTTTATTGAAGTGTTGCCTGTATTTACTGAAATACAAAAATGAATAATCCAATTGAGTCAGAGGGTTCTTAGTCTATCGGCTAAAAACTCGGTAGAAAACTAGCGAAATTGGATAATTTAGATTAGCAGCGCTCATACAACCAAAACGCTTGAACCACAATACTTAGAAATGATAATCAAACTTTTCAGCAGTAGAGGCACCTCATCTTATCTACATTAGCCAGGCGCCAGAAAGTTTTGTATGTCGTCTTCCGTAAACTGTGAACTGGTCGTTGTTATTACTCAGCTACTTTCTACTTTTTAATTTGTCGCAGATCAGTGTTCAGACCTTTTAAGAATAATATATAGACAGACATACATTGCCATCATTTTTAGTTTTTTATAAGTGTCTGTAGCATTATAATGGATATTTTCTTATACTTATTTCGCAATATAATCACTTATTTGCATATTGTAGGGTATTCATGAAAGAATCTTATACAATTTGGACTTTTTTTGCGTCAGTCAGTGTCTCGTTTTAAACGTTCGTTTGCATTCGAACAATGTATAAAGTTCCAGGGTCTCGATAATGTTTAACGGGTCATGATAACAAATTTTATAAATAAACCCACAATGATTCCATTAGACTCTGGGACTTGCATACATACATATAAATATGTACGGACGTACAGATGCAGACATTTTATAGGAAACAGAAAATAGATAATAATATTGCAATGCAATTGCACTTGTCGTCTATTTACTAAGAATTTCCTTGGTGCAATGTGACGGTGACATGTTAATTGTAGGTACACTCCACTGAAGAATTGAGTATTTTAATGGACCACATTAAAAAATGTATGAGGTATAATGATGTTTTGAGGAATACTGAATGAATATAAATGGAATATATGCCAGAAGCACCCAGTTATACCTTAATTAAAATGCAATAATAATCTGAGTAAGATACTTTCTGAGTTCCTGGGCTAACTGATTGGTTGACGAAAGAACAATATTCTGTTATGAATGATCTGAATCAGCTTTTAAGGCTAGTTGCCAGTAATGCTAATAGCAAGAGTTGAAGTAAAATCGGCTTATTGCATGATTAACTAACATAATGATCTAATGATCCCCTGAAACAATACTTTACAGAAAGAAAGCAAGTATCGAAATCAATAGTTTCTACTCCACTGAAAAATGCCCATGTCGAATTTTTCCAAAATCTAGAAGTGTTCACAATGTAAGATCTGTGGAACTTTCAAAAAGTCGTATTGAACATAGTTTAATGCAATGTTTATATTTATTTTCTGAGACATGAGGATTAAAAAAATTCATAAACTTAATAAATTCATTATTTCATTCACCAGCAGTGACTTCAATATTGTCATGTGTTACTTATATAGTCTGTTCTACGAGTATGAACGGCGGATGATCTATAAAAATTCATAATTCCTTACAAGTAGTGGATTTCTTTCAAAACTCGCTAACGTTGAATATGGGATTTACATGTTTGACAATCGTCTAACTATTGAAATTTGACATCATTGAAGCCACACATTGCAAATCTAATGATCATAGAAATATTTGTTTTGAAATATTAACGAATAACTTATGATATATGTATACCAGCAAAGACATATTTAGATAGTGAGTGTTTTGTTTCATTTTTATACATTTTTATATATGTAGCTATCTTAACGTTCAATATCGGGTGTATCAGTTTTGGTTCCGATTAATAAATTGAGAGAATTTTTCTATTGTATCTGCCACTCCTCATATCTACCAACCTCACTAGAAATGCATGTAGTGAATTACCAAATTGCGCGTTTTTGGCGCGTTTAATGAAAACTAAATTAAACTTGTCGGAACTAAATCGTGGTATTTTTTTCAAAATATATTTAATTTTTATTTAAAGCATATTCAACCTTACTACTAAAACCGTATTTTTAACTACATTTGCACAAAACCTTTGGAACTGGTATTGAAACAATAAGTCATTCAGTTTAAGAAAATAAAATATAGAAAGTTGGATGGATTTTAACAAAAACATTTAACACATTTAATTATGAAAAAAAAAATATATATATATATACTCGTATATATACAGTAAAACTCCCCATTGCGGACACTTCTTATAACCGGACACCTTCAATAACCGGACAAATTTCGTGGACACAACCATTTTATTAGTTTTTCCATACAAATATGACTCCAATAACCGGACACTCTAATAACCGGACGCGGACACATACTTCAAACCATTTTGACCAAAAAATCCCTCATAAACGGACAAAATTTAAAAAATCCCAAACAAGTTTTTTAAAAATCTGGTAATCCTTACAAAAGAAATCGCATTTGTGCTGATAAATCCAAAATTGGTGATTCCCCTTTTCACATTGCATTGATAAAAACACGAATTTGGTGATTCCCCTTTTAACATGTATGCACACATTGTGTCACTGCATATGTGTTAAATAGTATGCGCAGTTTGTTAAATACAAAAGTTAATTGTGAATTGTGTTTTAATAAACTCGTAATAACATGGTATCACAAAAAAAAGTACTGTCCATTAAAGAAAAAATGGAAATTATTAATGTGTTCGAAAAAGATAAATTGTCTGTGCGTGAAATTGCAAAAAGGTAAAGTTTAATTCCCATAAAAAATGAAATTGTGCTTAATTTTTTGTTTTCAAAGGTTCAACATTGGCAAAATTCAAGCAGCAGAGGTCAACAAAAATAAGGAGACAATTCGTTCTAAATGGGAGTCTGGAGTAAATGTACATCAAAAGCGAGGTTTTCTAAAGGACGGTGGCTCTGAAATAGACAAAATGTGAAAGTACGTTCGATGCCATTATGTATGGAACTCGTCTTCTTTTCTATGACCACCACGGGCACGCTTGCAGAAGTCCAGACGCTGAACCCAATTTTCAACGGTTTTCAAGCATAAATCGGCCGATACTGCTGCAATTTCACGTTCGATATTCGTACGAAGTTCATCAATCGTCGCTGGCTTGTTGGCATAGACCCACAGGAAATAATCTAACGGCGTCAAATCGCACGACCGAGGCGGCCAATAGACTGGGCCATTTCGTGAGATAACACGTTCACCAAACTTGGTTTGCAGTAAATTGATTGTGGTGTTCGCTGTGTGGCTTGTGGCGCCGTCCTGTTGGAACCACATGTCCTCCAAGTCCATATTATCCGATTGGGGCCAAAAATATTCGGTTATCATTGAACGGTAGCGATTCGCATTCACAGTAATGTGCCGGTCTTGATCATCACGGAAGAAGTACGGCCCAATGACGCCGCCGGCCCATAAACCGCACCAAACCGTAATTTTTTCGGGATGCAATGATGACTCATGGAGTACGTGTGGATTGCTGTCTAACCAATAACGCATATTTTGCTTATTGACGAAGCCATTCAGCCAGAAACGAGCCTCATCATAAATTGGACGTAGCGCTCTTAAAGTTGAGGCGACTGACTCCGAATTTCGGTAGTAAATTTTAATAATTTTGACTCGGTGTTGGCTCGTATATCTTTGCATGACAAAATGGCAAACCTTACTGAAGAGAAATGTCAAAAGGGAGGGAAAAAAATGGCGTCGTTTGCTGTCACTATCGATTTACTTTTATGGCGTTTCTTTTGAAAAACCCTTTATAAACATTGTTTCTTTGCCTCCAAACACAACGTCAGTAAGCCAACCCATCGATCAAGGAATAATCCAAAATTTTAAAGTTTTTTATAGAAGCTTACTTTTAAAACACTTGCTACGTAAAATTGACACTGCAAGTTCAGCATCAGAGCTGTCAAAATCTATTAATGTGCTTGAAGCTGTTTATTTCATCAAAACATCTTGGAATAAAGTAGAAGCAACAACAATCCAAAACTGCTTCCGAAAAGCAGGGTTTTCGGAAATTGATGATGTTCTTCCCGATTTTGATCCAGAAGATGACATTGCACTGGCAATCTATGCTAAATTTCATGAAGGACTCGACATGGCAAATAATTTCGACGGTTTTCTCGAAATAGATAAAAATATCTGCACTGAAGACAACAATATAGAAATTCAATTTGATGAGCAAAACGAATTTATGGATATAAGTAATTCAGAAGAAGAATCTTACGAAGACATAAGTGAGCCAATAACTTCGTACGCGTTAAAACTTGTTGCGCGTTTGAAACAATTTGCCAAAAATGATTTTGTAGCTTTTCAACACATTAAAAATATCGAGACTCATTTTGAAAATGAACATTTTAAATTAAAACAATCACTATTTAAGCAATCAACCAATAGAAAATTTTTTCAACCAAAGTAGTAATGAAATGTAAAAACTTGTACAGTGCACATATGTATTATTAAATATTATTCATAAATTCGTACAAAATATGAAATAAATGACAACTTCTAATGATTTGGAAGCAATTTAAATAAAATTTTTCTGAGCCCCCTTCGATCACCCTCCTTATAAGCGGACACCTCCCATAACGGGACAAAAACACTGCGACGGTGAGTGTCCGGTTATGAGGAGTTTTACTGTATAACATTAAAGGCATACTGCTGTTGATATCTCCGTCTCAATTATTCTATGTCCCTTTTTCCCCTGGGTGGGTCAATGATGTTTCTGTCTTTTTCTCGCTAATCCACTTAATTAATACAAGAGTCAAGAAAGTGCAGAATGATATATGTACATACGTAGAAGGATGCGTTCAACTTGTGTTTAGAATTGGTTGCTGGAATGATTTAATTTGTGAATCTGTTATATTGAAAAAATAATTGTGTATATGGTGACTGTTTCCCAAAAGTTATAATTTTATTGAAAATCATGAAAAATTGCTAATCAGAAATATTTGAAATATTTAAATAAGCTAAGTTCCACGTATTTATATACATTAAAAACTATCTTTTGGTCCATATGAATGTCGGTGTGGCCCCGACACATTGTGAAAACAATTATCACTAAGGTTTTTGCACCTTAGTAGTGAGAATTTTATTTAAACATGTTACAAAGATCGTGAGTTGTACATATGTATAAGTATATATATTTTTGGTAGCACTGTAAGCACTGTGAGCCAATTACGTTGATAAACTTTACATATGGATTCAAAAATATGTGGATGTGATGGATGAATTCATTATATAATCAGTGATAGCCTACCTGAGGTTACTTTAAATGGGGTTTCGAGAGCTGCTTATATGGAAAATTGCATTTTATCTTATCCCGTCCATTTTGTGCTTAAGACTTTATATGATGTTAAAATGGTTCATTACAGCAAATTTCGGCCAAAAATATGGTGCAGATCCTTATATATGAAAATGTGGGAATATTGGGTGAGGAAGTCAATATACAACACTTCACATTTTGTAAAGAGTTCAGTAAGTTACTACCAAAGTTGATTAGCATAGTCTCCATCAAATCGCAGCTATGGTCATATTGTATGGGGTGTCAACTTGTTTACTGGGAGGTAAGCATATGCTTTGGTTGATTTTGTTCAGATCGGAATAAGGAGTTGTGTACAGGTCCGGAGTCTGCATATGCAAAGTTTCATTTAAATATCTGCAACGGTGTGCAAAGAAGTATACCATAGACGAAACAACAGACAGATTACTACGCCAATTATTAATCACTCAGGAAATGAGACTGATCAAATATATCTTATAGGGCCATACCTGTCATGCCCCCGAAACATTAGAAGAACCGAGTACTTGCTCATTCTTAACCCGAAAACATAGTACAGCTAAATATAGAAAAAAATTTACGCTGAAACCGCCATATAAAAATTCGATTATAACAGTAATCAAATGAAATGCAACTAATTCCTAATTCCAGCGAAATTGCGCCATTTCATATTTTATGACACTTCAAGAGTTTAGTATGCAGTTATCAGATTATCAAGAGCTAAATAATCGAATAAAACTATAATCCTAATAAATGTAGAAAATTAAAAACTTGTAAAATTCTAACATTAACCATAAATTAAATGAACTATAAAAATACCAAAAGTACAGCACATAAAATGCAAAGTCTCACACACACGCAGGCAGCGGAGACACACATGTACACACAAATATACTCCTTCAGTGTCAACATCTTTGTCTGTCAACAAAAATTAATGACATCATAAATCACCGCAACCACCAGCAACCAAAACACACCCTACGAAATATGAATACGGCCCTGAGAAAAGGGGCGCATCTAAGACATTTTGCGGTAAACATCAATTAAGCGTACCAGGAATGCAAAGCATTTTTAAACAGAATATAAAGAAATTCAAATGGAGACGAACACACATACCAAGCCGAGCAAAGAGCACTAGAAACACAAAATTCGACCAATCACTATCAAATGCATGTGCAACTGTGGGGCAAAATGAACCACACCAACAACCACAACTATAAGGAAAACATATCTGATCGGCACAATGTACAATATGCATTGCAATAAAGAGCAGTGCTGACAGTTGAGCATAAATTTTGACATAAGTACATGTCAAACAATGGAGAATAGAAAACGCTTAGTTGCCAAGGGAAACACATGCGAGGCCAACCAGGCAGGTCATGAGTTCCGGTTCCTTGAGATTTCAGTGGGTTCAGGGGAATCAAACGCGTTTATCACTTTCACTTCAACCCCACAAGTCAAAGATGAACAAGCAAAGTTCAACTATTGATTTCCTTGCAATATGTTAACCATAACCATAATCCTGTGTACTCGTACAGATGCTTCCAAATGAATGAGTATTGCTGGGAGTTCGGAAGGACATACATAAATTACGATTCGAGACAATGTAGTGGTGCGAACGCGTGCCATTGTTGTGGTAGTTGCAGCAGCTACATTCAAGCCATTCAAGATGTGCGTCTATTAGAATCTCATTAAATTTTAGTAAATGCGCAGAGACACAAAACCTCCATGCACACGATACTAGTGCAACATGCAAGATGCACTTGTCAATGTCAATGTCTCCCTGCGGAAAATTCATTGCATGGCGGCGGTCTGCTGCAGACCCAGTGCCGTTGCACCGCAGGAAGGAAGATTGATGCTGATGTGCTGGCACTTGTGTCAAGGGGTGTGCTTGTTGGAATTTCTGTTAAATTTTGTGTGGTACAAGAGATCACTTTGGAAACAAATTAAAATTACATTAGACTCGTACGTATAGAAAAAACCTGGAGCCTAAATATGGAAATATGGTATGTAAATGTTTCCGGAAGTAACCCGAAAATCACGAAATATATTCTACAAAGTTGGTTTGGTTAACTGCCCACATCTTTGTTAGGGTAACTTCGTACCAACACAAAGCTAAATTCAATAAAGCGGCAAAAGAACTGAAGGCAACGATAAAACAATATGGGGATTGAAAAGTAGAAAATTATCTAAACAATTTAGGGACAACGGCCGCTACAAATTATTCCCTTTGGAAGGCTACTAAAAAACTTAATAGTGCAATAATACATAAACCACCCATAAAAACAGCAAATAATACCTGGGCAAAAACGAACATTCAGACACCAACTACTCTCTCAACACATTTCGCAAACATTTTCAGTAACGACATGGACCCTCAAAATATGCAATTTAACAACCTACCTACAATGTCCGCTACAACAAAACAAAAATGACGACAATAGCTTAAATTAAAACACTAATCTCGAAAACGAAATACAAAAAGACACCTGGATACGACCTAATCAACGGGAAAATATTAAAAGAAATTCCTGTTTCTATAATAATATATGTTAGAAATATATTTAATGCTCTATTTAGACTAAATCATTTTCCAGTCTTGTGGAAAGTAGCTCTAATAATAGCAATCCCGAAACCAAACAAAGACGCAACAAGAACTAGCTCTTATCGACCACCAGCCTCTTGCCAATTCTTTCAAAGATATTTGAGAAAATACTGTGCGATAGAATTGAACCTATCTTAACACAACAAAAAGTTATTCCAAGCCACCAGTTCGGATTTAGAAGACATCATTCAACCGTGCAACAAATCCACAGACTTGTATATCAAATTTTAAACGACATGGATAAAAAAAAGTATTGCATGGCGGTATTTTTGGACATTGCTAAAGCGTTTGATAGAGTTTGGCACAAAGGACTTTTACATAAAATAAATAGTGTACTACCTTTAAATTATTATTACTTATTAAAAAGCTTTATACCCAACAGACACTTTTACATAAAATATGACGATGAATGTTCAGATATATTACAAATGACAGTGGGAGTGCCCCAAGATAGTGTACTAGGATCACTTCTATATTTAATATATACTGCCTACATTCCAACCCCCACAACACCAGGAAGCATGATAGCAACAGTTGCGGATAATACTGTACTCCTAGCATTAAACGACGATGAAAAAATAGCGACAGATACGCTGCAATGAATAATAAAAAATACAGTCTTGTAGTTCAAAAAATGGGGTATAGAAATAAACAAAGAGAAATCTGTTCAAGTTGTATATACTAACAGGCAATCTGAGAAACATCCTCTAAAAATTAAAGACTAAATAATTAAAATTCCACCCAGCGCAAAATAACTTGACATAATAATCGGCGCCAAACTTACTTGGAGACAACACAAAAAAAGTAAACAATACGAAATAGGAAGCAAATTCAGACAATTAACTTGGCTACTAGGAAGAAGTTCCAAATTATCACTACAGAATAAGCAAAAAATATACAAGACAATAATCATACCAATATGAAAATATGGGATAGAAATCTAGGGGACTGCGAGCAAAGCAAAAATACAACTGATCCAAAGAACACAATCCGTGCAATAACGATGGCTGACTGGTACGTGACGAATGAAGACATTCACAATGACTTGAACATTGACACGGTGGAGGAAACCATAAAAAAATGTAGCAGAAAATACACGGAGCGTCTAAGTACCCATGAAAATCCTCATATGCGACAACTATCGGGAATGGAAAATTGGCCACAAAGAAGACCAAAGCGAATCGCACCCACTGAAATTCCACAAAGGTGTTAACATTGTCTTTTGATGTTTTGTTTTTCATGTATATTAATATGTATTTAGATATCTAAATATTTTGTTTGATGATATAATATTTGCTCTGGCAGTGGCCAGAATATATAATATAACCAAAGTGTACAAATAATTTTACTTATTGTTGAAAAGCAGATTGTAAATAAATTGGGGGAAAAAAAAAGTTTAAGAAAAAAATTGACATTGTGCAGTTTGCAGTCAATTGAACGAAATTTTAAAAATTCTAATTTCTTATAAATTGTTTTTTGTTATTATTCATATGAAATGGCAAAATTCTGTTCAAATTAATCGCGCGAATTCTCCTTACTTTTTTCCCCAAAGTACTATAGTAATTTTTTATTTTTTTCTTCACAATTATTATTATATCTGGATAATTACATATATCGGGTCGATTCAAGATGTTCACTACTACTCTAAAAATATAATGCTAACCAAATAAATTTTTTACGTATTCTTTCCCGACGCCATTTCTTTGACCACAAACAAATCAATTGGCTATGCATTTATAAAGACGAGATATCTCTGATTTAAAAACGTTCTCTAAAGACTTTAATACTACTTACAATGGTTGATAACAGCTGATCCACAATCATCTTTGGAGACTTTTTTCGAATAACTTTCCTCGTGGAAGTTTACTAGAGCAATATTTTCCGTCAGCTTATTCAAACTGTTAATGTTCGGGTCTTATCACTCTTGGGTCAGAAGCATTTATTTCGGTTCCATTTTGCAAGGCTATATAGATATATTTTTCGATGCAATAAATAAATGTAATATAAATTGCTCACATAGATTTCCATCTCTACATACTTGTAGTTTGTTAGCTTAATTTGAGTAAGTCGACTTTATATAGTTTTGTGTATTTCATTGAAACGAAATAATTAAAATTAAAAAAGACTATGAAATGTACACCGATATTCAAAAATTAATTTGCATTGTGTGTATTCGATGGAGAAGTTTGCTAAAGGACTGGTTAAGCCCTGAAGCCCAGCGAACATTTACTGTAATATTTTATGCAATATTCCTATATATAAGTATATCGGGTCACAGGGATGAGGGACTAAGAATTTAGAGGATAACTCATACATTATGTTAATTGTATCATTATTCAATTATTAATAATAATTATTCAAAGCTTCAAAGTGAATATGAGTAAAAGATGAAGTCTTACGAGACTCTATACTAAAAGAAAATGTCAAACTGGCAATATATAATAATAAATTGGGAATTGCAGAATATTATGACTATAAAGACTATCAAAAATCCGCCACGGAATCTTTGCAGCTCCGAATTATTTTTATTCAATTCCTGCCACTGTTGTAACTTCATAAAATTTGGCTTTCAAGTGTTACATTGCTTGTAGCTTTCCAGCATTTTGCAAATATAAATCTGGCGGTTGAAGATCACACTTTCTTGGTGGTCAATTGACAACGACAGATTTTACACGACCTGGTATGTTTTGGAGCCATAGACCTATTGTTACGGAAGCTGTGTAGTACGCGGCTTCATTCTGTTGAAACCACTAAATAATTCAATTTAAGCCATAGAAAATCTTCCATAATGCGAATATAGCGGTTGATATTGACCGTAATGGTTTCAAAATTCCAAACAACCGGATATGTATTGGATAAACCAACTCCTCTTCATGACAGTAACACTCGATCCAATGCAAACATCGAAGCTGGCGAAAGTGGCCTTGAGAAACCAGGTCTTTTAATTCCAAGGAGTAAGCATGAATTTGGGCATTCATTGGACTCCACTTGGATGATTTTGCAGAAAGGCCTCCACCCATATAATAATGCGAGAGATGAATCCGAGCGACCATTAAATACATCAATGATTTACTGATTGGGTCCTCGAATATTTAGAAATTATGCTAGATTTTGACTGCTTTATTTGGAGTGAATTTATTCATCTTGGGAATAGAGTCTTTTGCATGCAGAGGTGCAGCGATCAAATGCATCTTCTTTCAATGATCACGAGCGTTAACCATCAACCGCGAAATGTCTATTTGGAGCGTTTGCTAGAGATGGATCTTACCAACTTGGAACAAGAAGGTTATATCTGTCCCATCACACTTAAAATAATCATTGTTATTTTTATTGCGGGGCTATGTTTAATCGCTGGTCTACGAAAACAAACCAATAACAATGACGGAAAATATCAAAAATCGGTTGAATGCAGTGTTTTTATTTAAGAAGTGATACAAATTATACTTCCCGTAGGCGCATCACCAAACGAAGCCATAGAAGTCGTTAGTGCAACATATAATAATGCCATAAAATGTGTCTGAATATTCATTAAAGAATCAATTGAAATCTCGTATTCAAATCTTATCTTTTTCATATGTAACACTTCTTTTATTGACCTTAAAAATTTCATATTCTTAATTTCAATTGTTGACTCTTCAGTCCGTAAACATAAGGACACTTATGTGCTGAATTCAATTATTCAACCCTTTGTAAAAAATATTCCTAGTAGGATTCGTACACTAATTTTGAATAGCTGAGAATTTTCTAAATTTCTCATCTGAGTGGTAATTTCTAGATACATGACTATTTATAATAGTATGAAAATAAAAAATCGGCTTCAATATAAATTAGATCAGTGTTCAAATATAAATAGTATGTATTTAAAGAATTTCTCCAGACTGTTTACATTTTGTACTTCATATTTTACATTTTCTACAGCTGGTTTTGCCACGGTAAAATCTATGTACATACATATGTATGTAGAAAATTCAGCATAACTCTACGCAGCTAACGCAGCTGTAATAATATCAGGAGCTATTAGAAAGTATTTGCCTAACTCTATTCGATGATTCCCACTAATTATACAGCCATATAACAGATATTTCAAAATAATTAACAAGGACATTTTATGTATAAAGTTCTGCTTAGATCCTTTGAGAACTACCTCCGCATATAGAGCAAACATTTCATTGGAGCGATTATTTGTTCTCGAAAGCATGCTCTTCATAGAGTGTATATTTTCTTTTTGAAAACATGTATTTCAGTGTTAAATATTTCAAATGCTACATTAATGCCTTAATAAAAATCGCAAGAAAGCGTATTTATTTGCGTAGATTTACACTAACAAAGAATGCAATTCATAAAGAGTGCAAAAATGTTTCTTTATTTGCATTGTTCTTTCGTAGGAAGAGGAGAGAAGGAGCAGTAGATCATAAACATGAGCAAACCCACATGATTTTATGGTGTTTGCCATCGATGCAATAACATTGACATGTGCCTAAGCATTTCATCAGATCCGAGAAGTTTGCTTGTTTGCCAGTGAGTGTGACTGTACGCCGTTAAGTCGCCCAAGTTCCAAGACCATAAAAATTCAGAAATGCGTGACTAACGGCCACCGGTAGCCATCTACTTCGGTAGCTGCAAACAAAAACGAGATGCTAAAATTACAAGAGATGCAGTAAAATAAAAGCGTAAAGGGTCTACGAAAATAACAACAGCGCCGCAACCGCCACAACCTTAGCAACAAACACTTAAAGAAGTCGCGTCAATGTGTACACGCCTTAATGGAAAAACATACAGTGAAGCTTATAGTTTACTTAATAAAGGGACTCTTCAAGTTAAATCAGAAAAAAAAAATATTATAAACAAAAAAAATTATAAACGATAATCAAACCCAAGACTAAACCCAAGTGCAGAGCAGACCTGGCGCACAAACAGAGAGACGGAAGAAAAAGTTGCATGATTGAAATTGGAAAATCTTTTGACTGAACGACATGGCGCGACGACCAAAAGGCGTCTTGAATTTGTTGCTTAATTAAAACACGTGTGCGGATCTTTGCTATGGAAATGAAACGTGTGTAAGATTTCTGGAGTCAGGGCTGCAACGATCACATTGTTCGAGACTGTTTAAACGCATTTGCTTTCATGCGAATTTGCTACCATTTTGGAATTCTTTCCTTCATTCTAAAAATGATTTAATCAATGAAGTAAATATATATTCGGGGGATACCGGAAAGAGAGAGAGAGAGAGAGTGTGTGTGAGGTACACTACAACTGCTGAAAAGGGGTCTGAAAGGTGTAGCAAAATAATTTATGTACTACTTTGGTGAACAAAATTTTAACGTTTCTTTTTCTATCATATAATAGTTCTTTTTAAAACCGAGTTTAAAAAATGTATATGTTGCCCTGTGAATGGTAGCAAAATATGATCATTGCATCTGCTGTAATATATACACTGATCAGTTGATATTATACTCGATGTCGAGAAAGAGGCAAGAGATGAATGTACATACAATATATCCATAATTCAAAATTCTGTGAATATTCCTGTATTTCTCACATTCATCTCAGCTAGTCACAGAACTGGATAGCGGCCTCTGGCTTCTACACTTATCTTTTGTATAATAGTTTCTTGTCATTCACCTGATTGATTTTCATACGCCATAAACTTGTTCTAATTGTGGATATTATGGAGTGTACCCTTAAGTTGTGATTACGTTAGTTACATGAGGTAATTTTAGTTCAGTTTTTCTTTGGAATAAAATATTGAACCAACTAACTTTACAGAGTTCATAGCGAAAATGGTTGTACCAGCAAATAAAGAAGATAAGAGTTACTCCGAAGCCAAGCTGTTTCTTTAACTAGGATTCTCGGATATTGGGGAACTCTTAATAATTTTTCAAGTACTCGTATTCAAGTGGAAAGCACTGAAGATGTGTATTTATGTTGTAGCGAGTTTCCTGAATACCGTCGGGATTAAACGGTGTTTCTGCATTTTCCTGTTCCCCGCTTAGACACAGTGCTACTCACCCTTACACGTAAAGTGTTTTATCAACAACTCGAGCTTTCCTCACACACTAAATACAAACACTTCAACACAGCTATCTCAATGCTTCAAAGTTCCGCGGTATGGCTCATCCTGTGCGTTCGGGTACATCAATGACTGACTCAGTGTGGCCGGCCATACACAATGTGGAAAATAAATAAAAATATGGTAAAGGCATGAAAGCCTTTTTGGTATACTTGTATGTAAACTGTTTGCTTTCGATTTTCGATGCGACGTGTTGTTCGCTGTTGCGCATGATCGCCCGCCAGTCGGTAGCAGTAACATCAGCAGCATCAGTAGCAGTAGCATCTCTCGTCGCTGGACTGGGTCCGGGTACAGTTCAACATTGGTTGGCCACTCGCTTCCTAATTCAACTAATGATCGTTGTAATGTTTAATGTCTGCTTGACGCGCGTGTTGAATTGTACTTAATGAGTACGTGTGTAGGCAAAGCTTGCGAGTGTGTGTGTGTATGTTGGTTTGCTAGCAATTTGGTGGTCTCAAATTGATGTATTTGTTTGACGAGATTTGTTATATTGAAAATTTGTGTACCTATTTATTGGTATTCAATTAACAGTTGGCATACGACATGCTCTTAGGCGACTTGACTTTAATTTCGTGTTTATGCTGTTTGAATAATATGGCATGTGGATTTTTTTACCATATCGCACAAACTATTTAAATTTCAAATGATCATTGTGCAAAGGTTGAAAAGAGTATTGCAGCCTGATGTTAAAACCAAATCTGGGGAAATCCATTGCCGCACTCTCAATTCCCTTAACCCTTAAGATCAATTTATGTTAAACACCAACGACTCTAATCATAAGATTGTATGGACCCCATTCTAGTACAGAGTTACATCACAGTTTACTACTGTCTCGCAATACATTCAAAGAACCTTGAAATAATTTTTGCACTCGCCCGCACTTTTACAAACCATTGTTACCATCCACTAGCCTGTATATGAAATGTTTTGCTGTCAGAGGATTTGTTCTGAGTACTTGCTATCACTCAAAAATGTTAATGTAGTGCTTAAAAAACTGCTTGAAAATTGCAATTTTTATAAATGAGAAAAGTATTTTGGTGGGATTACCTCTACTTAAATTATATTTTTATACAAAGTCCAATAATTCATGCTGCCAAATTAACCTTGTTCAGAAAGGCTGAAAACTATTTTTCTATTGTAAACTTATAACTTCCTTTATTATATTAAAACAAGTTTTTGTAATATCACCGGTCGTTTTTGGTTGGTCCATTGATAGCAGGCTAGAAACCGGAAAAAATTGTAAAATTAGTTTGAAAAAATGTTTTATATTCAAATCCAAAGCCCAATCATACCCTCACCTCCCACATAGGTAAGGCGGAAACACAATTATAATTTTTAAAATCATTTAAGTAAGTCACACATAACTTCGATATAGAGCTTCTATTATGAGTTACATCGAATGGTATAAAGTCCATATCTATTTTCATTTCTCTCTCTTTCGAACTTCGCTTCAGTTGCTTATTTCACATACACTACGATGTAATATGCATTTTAAATTTTAAACTTTGAATAAAGATTTAAATGAAAGTATAAATTCAAATTTATGAAATATTTAAAGAAAAATAATCACTATTTATTATACTATATTTATTTTATAAAATTCAATCGTATTAAAATAATGTAATATAATGTAAAGAATATTTCCTATAATATTCGCACGGCTTTCTCGGCAAATTATGTTGGTACACAAACTGAAAAAAAGGAAACTAGAAGTACCTTAAATCACAACTGTTTAACGATGAAACTCTCATCTATAACAAAGAAGTCCTTTAGTTCTCTTTTTGAACACTGTGATATAAAACTCTTTTTCACCGAGCCAAAAACTTATTTTAAAATTTCTAATAATGATTTAATTCTCTTCATAACGCAACTTAATCCTAAATCGTGAAGTAATTCTTGTTATATATCGTGAAGTAATTCTTCTTATGTATGCATCCAATTTATGAAGCAGCACAAAAACAAGCTGCAGAACCGCCTTTTTTATTATTGATATTAACAAAATTAACAAAGAAAAGCATTCCACATTATTGTCTGCTAATAAAAGGACTGCCATGTAGGAAAATTTAATAAGATAGTTCAATAAGAAATTCCAACCCAATTCAACGCGAAATGAAAGAGGGCCACTATCTAAATTAAATTAAATTAAATCAAATTAAGGGGCGCATAAAAAAGATATACGAGCTAATATGGCAAACACTTCTAGGGTTTTAATTAGCTGGTAAGTATTCATTTGGGCTGTGTTCCACAGTGAAATCTACTCAATGTATAATTCAATTAAATGCTGTATTTACATTTGTTCATACATATATTCTCTTTCAGGGCAGAAAAATTACCACGGTTTGAAAGATACTACATACTCGTACATTCTATTTTGGCAGCTCAAGTTCTGTAATTATATGTGATAAATTTTATTAAAAGATATTTATCAACGATTTCGATCTGAATTGTTTTCTTCTCCTTTGATTATGTATGGCAAATGACATCGGCCAAATGAACACTTGTTAATTACAACTCGGCAATGTTCTAAGGTAATTTGGACAACTACTTTTTGTGTCAGTCAAATATAAACTAACATAGAGGAACAAAAAAAATTTGTCTGTTGAAGATGGTGTCCAGTATCAAAATTCACCCCTTAGGTATTGTTGCTCGACACCACATAAATACTAATAGATTTTCATAAAGATTAAGACAGCCTTCAACTATTTTAGAGAAAAAGAAGAGGTGAACTCCCAAAAATGGTCTCTGTGGCATTAAAAATGTAATTCCTGCGGCTAATTTGTACTTAAACCATCTGAATAGGTTAGTTAAACTCCAAGTTATCATATTGTCAGCTAGTACATATAGGATTATATCCGTGACTCTCCATCAGAAAATATTATCGCATAAGTTTAGGATTAGGCCATCAAATTTTTGGAAAATTAATGCAAATATTAATTCAATCATGGGAGAAAATTGTATAGTTAAACAATTCTTGGGTTATATAGTTTTCAAAGAATGTGAAAACTATATTCTAGAAATTGCAAATATTGTTTCATAAGTCTTTATAATTATGCGAATAGCTCATAAAATTATGCAATGTAGAAAATGTAAATGCAAAGTCCTTCAATGCAATGATCCAGCTTAAAAAACGCCAAAAAAATTATATATTATATTATATAATTAAGTAAAGAAATTGCTTTCTTATCGCGGAATCACATTTGTAGAGGTTTATTACATTTTTACTCAAGATTTCAATTTGAATCGTGTAGAAGCAAATTTTTTTTTAAACTGATGGATTTGTACAACGTCTCTCTGATCCGACCAAAAATCGCCAACGTTTTCCATATTCGATTATCGCCACTCAATAAGGGGTTTTCGCATTTCTTTATTTTAGAAAATCTAAATTATTCCAAGTGCAAAAATATTTTGATAGCATTGAATTAGTTTGTATATATTATTAGATATGAGCCTTGGCATCGGTTGGTTTTAACTAATGCAGTCTTTGTAGTTTATCAATAAATAGCGTCTAACGGTGTTACACGTAACTTGTGACCTTTCTCCTTGTAACTTCTGGCGAAATAGAACCATTGATAAGTGAGCTAGATGATATGTGCCACGATATATTGAAACCTCACATATTCTAGATCGAAATAAAATCGTATATCTCTAACCCAGAAAAGCTGGCATAATGAGTTTATAGTGCTCGACATTGACTAACATGGTGCCCTTTGATCGTTTTAAAAGATATATGACCCAATCCACTATCCACAATGTAACAGGCAGTTACTCTTAATGCATGCTACGGCGCTTCTTTAATCATATGAAGATTCTTCTGGTCACACATGCGGCCTTTTTCTTATTCACTTTGTATGTGAAGTATGCTTCAACATTCATCAAAATTACAAGCATGTATTCGTGTATATTCTGCACTGTTTATGCTACCTAAGTTACAGTTTTTGCATCAGTTTGAGCTGATATGGCGTCTTTGGAACCTTGCCTGTTCATCAGGTCAATCAATTTTTGACGTTAGGTTGCGAATAGTTATAATTAGCTCAAATATTTCAAAATGTGGCTACAGCAGTGTTCTTATTTCTGTAGTACATAGGTTTACGTTGAGCATTGGAAACACCATCCAAATTATGGTGTTGTGAGGACTGAATATGTCACGTTGAGTATACCAAAATATCACTGACTAGTGCAACCGTCTCAAATCGCAAACTGTGATAGATCACCCTGTATAATGAGTTATAATATACAAAGAAGGGGATAATGCCATTTGTTCATATTGTGGTAATATTTTATAATTGAACTACTGATATTATGAAATTAAACATCTGCTTTTGTATTTCTGAATATCAACAACTGAGTTCGAAAATATTACAATTGAATGGATAGATTTCAGCAATTTAATTACAAAATTTAAATCAACAAATTGCGTAAAGAAAGCTATTATTTTACAATAATGAAAATTGTTGATTTGCATTGAGATATTGCTGATGAACAAAGAACTGGACTTGACAAAGGAAGATTCGATTTCACGATGAACTTGCACAAGCATTATATGAATAGTGAGATCAATAATTGTACAGTGAAACTTCGATATTACGAACTTCGTTATAACGAAAAACTCAATATAACGAATTTTTAGCTGAGTCCCTTGAAAAAACCTTTTTATTGCAAAGTTTTTCATACAAAAATGCTCTATAGCTATAACGAAAAAATTCTGAGCTATAAAGCCTCTATATAGCGAAGTATTTTTTCAAAAGCCTCTATATAACGAAATTATAATTGAGAAATACATACATAACATTTTAATATAACATTTTAAGTGTGTAAGTCATTATCAAAAGCCTCTACATAACGAAGTCTTGAACTATAGCCTCCATACAACGAAGTCAGAATAAAGCAAAATTAAATTTTAAGCAAAACGGGGAAGTCCCTTTTAAAAACAACGAAAGGTAAATGTCTTTGCACGTGCATATGTAAAGCGCCACAATTCTGTTTTGGTTCTTTGCCAAAATGAGTGTATTAAAGCGTAAATCAATTTCTATACGAGAAAAATGTCTATAATTGATGCTGTTGATCGTGGTGACAAATCTAAGCAAGAAATTGCTAAACAATTTAATATACCGCCGAGTACTCTTTCTACAATTTTAAAAAATTGACAACGATATGACTAAAGTCAATCGTAAAGTTTTACTGTTTGTGGATAACTGCACAGCACATAAAAATGCTCCATCACTTAAATACATCAAATTACAATTTTTACCGCCAAACGCAACATCGAAACTACAACCTCTAGATCTGGGAATAATCAAAAATTTCAAACACTTTTATCGCAAAGAGATAATTTTAATCAACGATCTTGAAGAGGGGCGCAAAAGCTCTATAAACGTTTTACAAGGAATAAGAATGGCACACAAGGCATGGGAAGGTGTCGAAAAATTAACAATTGCTAACTGTTTTGCAACTTGTGGCTTTGTCGAGCGCCCAAATATTTTGATTACAGAAAATGTTTGCCTCCAAGACAGCGAAGAATGGCTTATTCTAAAAAACCATTTTAATTTAACAGAACGGTTAGATGATTTTGTGAATTTCGATGACAACATTACTTTTACCGGGTCCCTTACCGATGATGACATTATTACTAGTGTAACGAAATTACAAGATAATGATGAGCAGGAGGTTGAAGAAACTGAAGAAATCGAAAATGTTGTAACCGCTAGAGAGGCTAAAATAATTGTCGGAAAACTACAAACATTTTTTGAGGCACAGGATTCTATACCGCAAAATACGTTCGACAGCTTAGCATCTGTCGAAAAAAATATTGATGGTTGCATTCTAAACTTGCGTAAACAAACAAAAATTACACAATATTTTACTAAATTGTAATAAAATAAAAAAGAATTAAAAACATAATTTTTTATTTACCTCTTAAATTGTGAATTTTTATTATGTACATAGCATTTTCGTGTAAAATAGAATTTGGAAAAAAAAACTGTAGTTATAACGAGTTTTTTTCGTATTTCTTTAAATTTCGTTATACCAAGGTTTCACAATGCATATGTACATATAACGAATCAATAGCTATAACGAAGTATTTTTCGATCCCCTCTAGATTCGTTATAGCGAAGTTTCACTGTATATTTATGTTTAACTGGATGGTGGAGGAATTGTGGAAAAGCCAACAACTTAATGGAAATACTTGTATAAAATAATATATTTTTAACCCCACTATATGAGCACAACTGATAAATAAATTATATATATTTATATTATATATCAAAACTTATCCATATCTTCAAGTCGGCTCTGTCTTTAGATACATATTAATACACATTTTCACCGATTTGATCAGAATTGCCGTCGGTTGTGAGATTATGAGTTGCCCACAACACGTTTTAGGTGACTGCAATCGAATGAATTCTGTGTGTAGGTGTTGCAGCGTGCTTTAAAAACATACTAATTAACACATTAGCAATGAACGAAATTTCCGAAGACAGATTTAAGCTAAATTACAAAAATTATCACTTCATAAAAAATATGACAACACAAGAGCAGTAAAAAACTCATACTGTGTATATATACAAATGTAATGGGTTTACTCGTATGTATGAATTTTAGAGCGATCCTGGCATAAAAATTATAATACATCTAAAATTAATTTAATTATCTCACAGGTAGAAAATTGTGTGGCATAAGTTATGTAGAGAAGCCGCCTTGGCAGGTTCATAAGTGAAAGTTATCAATGGAATTGTATTGCAACCCACCTGGGTCCATCATGACGCTCTGCGTGTGTGTGTAGCACTCAATATTGAGGCCGGTGATTTTCCACCCGAACGAAGTGAACTCCAAATCCTAATGGAAAAAAATTTACTAAACGAGTTGCGGTAAGAAATTCGCACGCTTTTTGTTTTTGTTTTGATTTTTTGTATTAAATATTTCGTTTATATATTCTGTTTCTGGAGCTCAGTTGGTGCAAAATTTCACATCGGCCAGCAAGTGTTAAAGCACGTTAATGTATGCCAATTATATTTAATTATTACGGGTAATTTCTAAGCCGAGAGACCATATAGAAAAGTTTTTTCTTGCACTACAATGTTGAGCCATAGCCTAGAACCAGCTACACACAACATTAAAATTTTTGTAAACTAAAAGAAGCGCCTGATTGAGGCAAAATTTGATTAACACTTCGTCCAATATTTTTCTTTATTATAAAATTAGCTCTCAATTCACACCTTCTTTTGAGCACCTTTTTCGATTTTTTTTTATATTTATTTTCTGTACACAGTAAAGACACGATGCGATTCTTCTAATATCGTTTGAAGTTAGCAGACCTCCCGTGCGCAAGTGCAATGACGCAGAGCAAATGTGATATTTTCAATTAATTTGGAAAAGGTAAAATACGATCGCGGTAGCACTTCTTCGATTAACTCACGCGTAGGCGAGAAATTTCTACGCGAACATCAAAGGAACGATCGATGCAGTTTATAGTGTGACAAGATTGGAGCAGGTCTACAAGAATCCAACCAAGCACGGACACGTTAGGCACACACCAGCAAGTGTGTCCAGTTCAGTGTGTACACGCCTAACAACACCGATTCCACTCTGATAACAATCACTTGTTGGCATGTGCACTTGCAGTTTGTGCAAAAATCACGACCGATCGATTACTGCCGATTAATAATCACAACAAATCGAATTTCATCGCTTCCGAAAGAAATCAAAAAGTGTGCGCGAATTCCAAAATGTGGCAAAAAATACTATACAATCTCTTTGTTCGATCGCATACCAAACTGACGTGACGGACGCGTGTGTTTTCGCTCGCTCCAACTTGCTGTGTTGTTCGTCACCCGTGCTTGCTTCGACTAATACACCGTTTAATACAGGCAGGCATGATGAATGCGTTGCGTTTACATCCATCCAACAAGTAAACAGTGAGCTAGCATCAGCGATCTCCGCAGCCACGGGCACAGTAGCGCGCCTCCACCTATACGAATACACGAATGTGCCTGTGTTAAACTTGTTGGCAGTGGCGATGCACGAGTACTTTCTGTTTGGCCGTTCACTTGCGCCTGCGGATATCTCGCCGCTGCTGCACACATATACAGGCGGCTTTTTCTGTTTAGCGCTTAATGGCGCTGTTTTGTCGTTGTATTGGACAGTGAAAAAACAAAAATGAAGATCATCTTTGGCACATGTATATGTCGAACAGGGAGGTTTCATTTCAGTCAGGTACAAGGCCAGTTTTGGAAAGCAGATTTCCATACGTTTGATAAAATTAGTTTAATGTGACTTTTCCTAGAGGCACACTTGGCCGTATTAAAGCCATTATGATACTAGGCTTGAAACGGAAATTAAAGAGAATTTCAGGTGGAGGAGCCAATTGCACAATTCCACAAAACATTTTAATTCTGTAAGCTCAACTTTCCCCTAGACCCCTAGTATGACCACTAAATGTAGTTTACTTTTTGGAACATGACAACTATTTGGGCATTACATTCCTGGCTTGGTTTTTATCCTACAGAAATTGATTTACTTAAGACTACTAAAGACTCTTGGCAAAACAAACTTCCAATATAAAATAAATATGGAGAAAGAAAAACAATATTGGACATCGGATGTTAATGTTGTGTTACAGCCAACTTAATTATTGTGAAAGTATTGTTTACAATTTGCAAAGGATTTGGAGAGCACCACGATGTGCTCACATTTTAAAATGTGAAATAATAAAGAAAAATACTTCCATTATTTTTACTGTATTCTTTTATAACACCTATAGCCATTGCAATATGTTTGCTATTAAGTGATTGATATAATGTAGCCTACATACGTTATAAGTGGAATTATCGGATCTTTTTCTCACAGATTACTTAAGGTTAGTCGGTTTAATGAACTCTGTATTTGTACTAATGAATACACCAGTCAAGTTTATATTTGAATGTTTAGGTTGGTGTGTTGATAACAACGTTTCAATTGATTTTAGACTATAAGCCCATCTTATAATTAATGAAACAAACGAACAGTATACACAAATACAATATTATACCCACCAATAAATGGGTTTTTAAAAAAAATATTTTTAATAAACTATTTAATTACAATTTTCCTTCATTGTTCTTCACCGGTTCATTATAAGAGTACCCTATTCTGCAGTTAGACTATATTCAAAGTATTTTTATCATATGAAAAAACTTACAGTGGTTCAGAATGTATGTTCTAATCTAAGCACTAATAATAATTTATTACACTGAGCAATTTGTCGCTAAATGTCAGCAATTTCTAACTGTCAGTAACTCTTTACTATAGAAAGCAGGGGCACCATTTAAGCGTTCCATAATAAAATGGAGTTGAGTACTATAAAGCTGACATGAAAAGGAAAACGAATGAACATTTTATCATGTCAGGCGTATGCCAAATTGATATCAGTTTATTAAAATTAATAAATCGATTGCTGAAATTTTTTAATAAAATTTGGACCTTCAGATGCCTAGAGGCAATTGGAAATATATTTTGTTATGTCTGCCCAGAATTTGATAGAATTATCAGGGACATTCATTCATATTTAGAACACTTGATCCGTGTAGTGGTTTTTAGTAAATAATGCAAATCTTTTGTCTCACACCTCTTTAAATTCTTTCAATATTTGTTTATAAAAACTATGGGTACATAAACATTTATTTTTCGACATTTCTATATACTAAAAATGTATGCAAGTTCTCTTCTAAACTCTACTAAATTATATTATAACATGCCTGTCTCTTTGGCTCCCTCACTAAGTAGTTTCGATTGACTAGAATTTCAAAACTTGCTTTGGGAAGGGTATCTTTTTGAAAGATAAGCCACACTATCAAAATGAGTATTTGTTCAGCTATTTCTCCTACATACACCGCCCTGGACTATGCCTTTCGTAAGCAAATGTTTGTTACTAGTGAAATTTCACGTATGCAGCGATTCGGTTTTGGTTTCTTTAGACTTCTTAAATTCTTCTATAAACAACTGTCAGTTGTCCAATGTTTACACCCAGTAATATGAAATAATGTGTTCAAAGCTTTACCACTACTTTCGAATAATATCGCCATTTTAGTTTAGTGCCAAAACAACAACAACAAGAGCAATCAAACGCCAAAGAAGACTGATCTTTGATGAATGATGCTGTAATCTGCGATGATCACGGATTTCGATTAACCAGTATGTTACTCATAATTTATGTCCTCATGAACTCTGACACTGGATCAACACCATAAACTTGGTTTATCAATTGAAATGTTTCGGTAAAAGTTTTAACAAGTTTGAAACTTAATGTCAGTTCTTTGCTCGTTTTTGTACCGACGACACAAACTCTGCTTCTATTAGTCCAAATGTCCTGAAATGTTGACAATACATCAGTGAGGGCTGCCAATGAATGGTCCCACTAGAAATACCAATTCTTAAGGAGTCCTGTTTACTTTGTCCTGCACCTTACACACTGCCTGTATTATGTGGCCTTGCACGCGATAGCGCTCCATTGTTGATCATGAGTTCATCTATTACGCTCGTCACACATAAACATACTACTCTCCCAATACATAACTAAAATGTGCATATGTGTTGGTGTTTGTACGCGTTTCTCAAAATAGGTTTTGTTATTGCTTTGACTTTCTCAGTTCGTATTCGTTCTCCCAACGTTGTATCTTGTATCTTCACTGTTCGAGAGCAGTTTGAATGACTAACAATACGCAACCGGGCGGAGTTAATTTTTGAATGCTTGAATGGCCAATCTGAAGCAAGTAAGCGTATCCGTAGCGTTCCGCAGTGTGCGCGAGCGATGTCATGACTTTTTAGCGTCAGTGCGCCCGTATCACGTCGAGTGACATTGTAGGCGGAGCAGAAACTGAAGCAGATTTCTTCGCCGATCGAGTCGAGTCGAGTCGCTCAATATTTTCGTGTATCTATTTTTATATCATTAGCAAAATCGCATTTGCCCGTTCGATGGGGTAATAAAGCGCACAAATAGTGATTATAGCTACATGAAGCGGGTCGAAGCGTTTCGAATTTATCCCCCTTCACCGTGGTGTTCTGATTTGGAAAAGACAGTGCGATTGACAACCACAACAACAACAATGGTGGCGGCCACAACGACGGCGTTGGTGGCGATGCTGCATTTCCAATGTCGCTGAGGCGTTGCGTTGTGGTTGGTTAGAATTAATTATGAAAAAAGTCGTTCTCATGAATGTGGCTAATTTGAAATTGACTTAAAATGTTTTAATGGTCGCTGCCAATTTCTTTGTCATTTGCGTACATTATGTCGTTGAGCTCAATGCAAGTGTTGCTTGTGTGAGTGTGCTCATCGATGGCTGCGCTGTGGACACACCTCCTAAGTGTGTTTTACCTGTTCTGTCTTTTGTGTTGCTTTTTATTGGCGATCTCCGAAATAAGGTGTGCTGAGACACAATCTTAAATAAAAAACAAAAACAATTTTATATGGAAAATGTTTGACCGCCATTTTATTTTTAAAGAAGACACACAGTAAATTAGTTTATTTATATTAGACTATTTTATTATGAAATAAAAGAAAAATTCGTTTATGCTTTATATGAAAATATGTACATACGAGTATATAAAATATTTTTTATAACAAAAACATTTTTTTATCTGGTTGTAGAATTGCATTCCTCCTGGACAATTCCAGCCATAAGTTAATTTTTATGGAAATATATATATATATATATATATATATATATATATATATATATATATATATATATATATATATATACATATATTTATATATATATATATATATGCATATATATATATATATATATATATATATATATATATATATATATATATATATATATATATATACATATATATATATATATATATATATATATATATATATATATATATAAATATATATATTTCAATTCAAACAAAATAAAGTATATACTATGTATATATAAATGTGTATCTCACTCTTATTTTAAATATCCATAAAATAATTATTAGCTTTTTAAATTTTTTCATCGCTAGTTTAAAATACAGACTCTAGAATAGACTCTAAAAATAAATTTACACTAAATTTAATAAACAAACTTAAAATACACTTGCATTGATCTTAAGATAGCTGCCAACTCTCGGGTTGCCCAATTAGCACTAGTGCCGTTTTAATTCCATATCCTCGCGTGCCTAAAGATGGTGATAGGTTGCAAAGACTTCTGATCAACATTGCCGACTTTTCGTAACTCTAGTGTTGCAATATGGAAACTTAATGCAGATCGGCGAGATAGTTGCCATTGTTTCTTGTGAACTATTTATTATAATGCATTAAATATTGGCCCAATTTTGCACTCTGGTCTCACAGACCAATCCCTACCTTTCCCTATCTCCAATAAGAAAGACTAAAATGCAGGATAACTTAAGCCTTCTAAATACCATTGGAATGTTAGTGTGGAAACAAAGTAAACAAATTAAACCCTCGTTGCATCCTACTTACGCAAATTTATCAAAAGCGTTTCAGGACCAGAATAATATTATTAATAAATAAATATTATTTTTATGCTTCGGAAACTCAGTTGCTGAGATTCGGGAATTCAATATGAGCTCTTAAGGGCCTTAAAATCAACCATTCAATTTGCGAAAAGTGATAATTGCGTTACTTTCATGCAATTTCATGGCAACGCGAGTAAATTGCTAAAACGCATCAATTAATTACAGAAACTCGGCAATATTTTTGCATTGCCTTCAATTTTTATTTGTAAAATAATCGATATACGAATAAATATAAAAAGGATAATAGAGGGAATCAGGGAACAGATGTAATCATAAATATAGTGAAATTACTTAATCTAAAATATAACAACTTAAGGGCAAGTTTCTAAGAAACAGCGATTTTCATCCTTGCTATTTATCACAATAATTTTATATTCATTATAAATAAAAACATGTGATCATAACCAACATATTTGTGAATACCCGCATTAGATACTTTTGTGATTACGGTTTTCAAGAATTTGAAAAGTAAAATAATCTGGTATAATTTAGAAACAAGATGATGTTTTCATTAGAATACGATTAAAATAAGTTTTTATATAGAAACCCAGCAATGATGGAAATATTTGTATCTAATAAAATATTGACAACTACGAGTATATTAATAATAATAATACTTTATAGTAAATTAATTATCGACCTCGGGATGAAATTTAATCTCTAATATTCAGATTGAGAAAATTGCCCTGTGAAATGCCGAAATGTCGGCAAATGAATTTCAAAAAGGCAAAGTTTTATTTTAAAAAATAACAAACTCTTTGTCATATGGACGTTGAGCTCGATAATCATTTAATGTTCTCAGCTTGTTGAGATTTCTGACCAGCACAGTTAATTTTTGCATCCCAGCAGTTCTAAAAATGTCAAGATTACAACCTAATAACCCATAACGTGTGCTCAAAGAGATCAATAAATATTATATATGTAAAAATTTATTAATATACTCGTACTCATATTTAGATCACAACAACAAACTAAAACTATATAGATTCCATGTATCAAAACATTCTCTATGGAATTTTCAGAAAGCCATTAGTTTTAAATTATTGGAAGTAATTGGAAGTTATTATTAGATGCAATATTCCAGTAATATATCATTGGTACAATATTTTTAAATATTGCATTTTAGACTTGAGATCCATAAATGTACATCAAACGTTTTGTATTTTGAAAAAATCAGAGTTCAAATCATGTATGTGTCTAGAACGACAACGATCATAAAGGACCGATGATTAGTTACCGAATATCATGGTGAATACTAAACTATATAGAAATTGTTTATGATTTCTTAGCTATAATATTTTTATTTAAAGGATTGCGTATTTATTCATACTTCTTAAATTAGTTCCCTGACATTTGACTGCTTTAAAACTTTATTTCCATATTTTTCTTTTATTAGACCTTCTAGGATTAGGACTAATAATGTATGTCAGATTTAATAAACTGCATATATACAAAACAAAAAAAAAATTTACAATTTTTAATTACCCAACAAAGTATTTATACAAGTTATCAATAGTTCTTAGTATTCCTATATTATATCTCAAATTAAATGCAGTTTTAGAGCGCCCTTCCTTCTAAGTCGGAGTAACTTTCATTTTATAATAAATTTATTTCTAAAATAATTGGGTGCTCTCCAAGTTTAGAACTATAACTTTTAGCTAAGTTTGATATATCTTTAGATACCATGGGGATATTTAAATCCTTGAGGATATTTGCGTTTTTTTTATAACAAGGAGCTTCGGTAATTGTGCGCAAGACTTTTGATTTTGCGCAAGACTTTTAATTTCTCAGCATTGAATCAACGCGTTGTACCCGAGAGTTAGATACCGTAAGTACATATAGGCTTTATTATGGCTTTATAGCACAGGACCTTGTAATCCAGTTTGAATCTGGATTGCCTTTAGCTGCATAATTATAGTGTTGATAGGTTTTGTACCATGTTAGTAGGTGACCAAGGTGCATTCCTAGATATTTTGTATTGGAGCACAGAGAAATAGACTTCAAATTAATCTGTGCTGGAGCACAATCCATCCAGTGCTCCGGAGCATTCAAGTAATCTTGGAGTAGTTTGGATCCTATGGTTGGGCCCGAGTGGGAATATACATTTCTAGTGTCATCGGCAAATGTTGAGGTGACGGTTTTGTCATTGATTGGCATATCAGCAGTGTATAGCGTATAGAGACCAACAAACTCCCTTGAGGAACTCCTACTTGAATGGGGTATTCAGCTGAGATGAATTTTCTACAAGAGAGGTAGCTTGCTAGTATTATATATAAAACCCAAGGCAGTATACTTTTTAGGTTTAGTAAAAGTCCTCTATGCCAAACTTTGTCGAATGCTTGGGTAACACCCTGGAGCTTTTCATATCTAATTCTTTAATAGCGTCTACCAGTTATTTTCTTTTGATTTCTATACCTGGCATATTTGGGTTATGGCTGGCGTGACATTATTTGAAATCATGAATAACAACGTTGGAAGTAAACACTTCCTTAAAATAAGTGGCAAAAACATCTTCTTTTCCCGCATGCTCGCCAGATAGAATAACTGGTTGCTGTTGTAGGGAATTTATCAGACAACCCCGTTTACTAGGCTCGCATTTCAATGAATTTCTTGAATAATATAAAAAAAATGATTCTATGCGAATCAGCTTTATGCTTCCATTTGACGCTACAAAGTTACGGACCGAGATAATTTACTCAAATTGAAAAATATTGCTGCCTTAGCACGTATCTTCTCTCTTCCATCGTTAGATCGCCATTTTAGATTTCGGTTTGCCCTCCAATTTTTTACCAACTTATTAAAAAAAAAAATGTCTACTTCATCTATTCAGGTACTTTTTTTAAAAAATTGTAAGTTGGTGTTAGAATTATTTATGCATTGGGAGACAGATCGGAAATTATGAATACTACATCCCTAGATTTACCAGTGAATGAAAACAAATTCTATATATAAAGCAAATCTCTTCAAATTGCAAAACGAGTATAACCAACGGAATCCTTGGAGAATGAGCAATACAAATAGTAGTTAAGAGATTAGAGATACACAACTTCTGTTTGATTAACAAGCCGGAACGACTATAATCAACGGTACCCTTGGATAATGAGCCTATGAGCCTATGTGTATAAAAGTACTAGTTAAGAGATTAGAGATACACAACTTCTGCTTGATTAGCAAGCCGGAACGACTATAATCAACGGTATCCTTAGATAATGAGCCTATAAAAATACTAGTTAAGAGATTAGAGATACACAACGAATATTGAAATGTTTTAAAGTTAAGTAATTATTATATCAAAGTTTCATCCAGTTTCTAATATCTTGCGGAAAAGTTCAGTTGTTAAGAAAGAAACAGCCTGTAAAGTGTAACTATTTATGACAGGACGGTGAGGATGATATAGAGACCAATGGTTTTGATTCCAAGTATTTCGTTTTTTAGAAACCCCTATATATTTATTTCATTTACATATGTACATAGTTTAATGGAACAGGAATTCCCTATATACTATATTTAATAAAACTTGAACCTAACTTAAAATTTAAGTTATTCGCTTAAAAAAATTAGAATCAGTTTAATACAAATTAAGAGTATTTTTTCAACAAATAAAAAGTGAGTTTCGATATCAGAGTAAATTGTTTAAACGAATCTTAAGGGCATTTGGAATATATGAGCACTACAAGGAATTGAACTATCAATCCAGCCGGAATAAATAGAGAATAGATACAGAATATATATTCTGCTCTGTAGAGTTTTTAAGTTACAGTATATTGCAGGATGTGGGATCTATGAAGTTTGTAAAATAAAGTGCAAAATGCAACAGGATGTTTAAATATGATAGAATATATAAATAATGCAAACTTCAATTAAGAAGGTGCACAAAAACGTAAACGTTTTATGATTTAAGAATCTTGACTATTCCATCAGAATACAGTCCGAATACAAAAAATTTAACTCAATTTGTGTAACTGATGAACCTAATTCTCACAAAAAAACTGAACATAATTACAAAATTCTCATAAAAGGAACGCCCAAATTAGTTATTTTGTGTTGAATAACTAAATTTAGTGAAGAACTGTCATTTGTGATAGATTTTTTATTTTTATTTTTATTTTTTTTATATATTTATTTTATTGAATCTTCCAAAACTATATTAGAACTAACAATAACTTTTCATAATAGGAATTTTCTACTTCACTTTGTATAAATACAATTTCATTACCAACCTCTCAATGCCAGTGCTTTGAGGTGTTGTATGAAAAGAATAAGAGCAATACTTAGATTGTAAAGATACTCAAAAGCTTAATATCTAATTGGTTATTAGGCACTGCCCGTTCTTTCGCTTCAGTCGGATGTAGCCTTGATTTTGCAGTAGTTGTCTCGCTAAAGCATTGTGACAGATGTGATGAATTAAATTAGAAGTTGATTATGATGAGAGAAGAATTATTGACTCCCACAAGGAAAGAGATATTATAAAGAATAAATTTGTATATTGAGAGGAGCAGCTTCAAATAAATTAAACGAACAATAGTGGCTCCAAAATTCTACCACCGGGGATACTAGATTGGTTTAATGTTACATAATCAGCATCCACAAATAAACAAAATTAATTTTATAGTTAGAGGAACTTGAAGTGTGAAGGATTTTGGAGAAATTAGTCTTCATCAATTCAATTTATTAAACAAAGATACCAAATTAAGACACCGAGAGGGATACCAATGGGTGGGGCTGCTAAGTCGTTTGTCAGCAAAGTACAGTACATATTTAATACTGCACCAGAAATCTTAGGATTTGAGAACAATTTCTTTACAATTTTAAATCCCAAAAAAACCTTGCGAAACTTTGAGCGGAAATTTGAGAGGAAATTCAACAAACGTGGAACAATTACAGATAAAATCATCCGTATAAGGATGCACCCATAGCAAATAAGAGTACCAAAATGAACGAATGAAGTTTTTAGATGAAGTCATCGTCCAGATTAGCACCAAGACCAAAATTAAATTTTAAAAAATGAAAAGTTTCGGTACGTAATCGATTACGCGGATTCATCATTGTAAAATGTCTATCACAATTCATAAACCACATAAATTAGATTTCATAATTTATTCATATTCACACAAGTATGATATGCAAAGATATGTATGCACATAATTAGTTCATTCCCCAATGCTGGTATTTAATGCTATATGTCTAAATAATGATGAATGGATTGGATAAGGTCGTAAGGGCCATAATACCTAACACATTTCAAAACACTCATCAACCTTTCTAAGGATACCCTAAGAATAAAGACAGGCCTCTTAACAGAACACTGTAACTAAATTCACACTTGGAGAATATGGGCGGAGCTTCCGACAACTTCTGCAGATTCTATGTGAAGGAAGAAGAGACGTCCATCCGTGCTAGCATTAATGCATGCTCATAGTAGATACTTCCCATCGACTCGTGATGTGAAATCTCTGGGGCCAAACAAAACCCATTTTTCCATACATATACCCAGAAACTGGGGCTCAAGGAGCAACTTTGAATCTTTATAAGAGTACAATCGATTTTAATTATTAATGAGAATTATCCTAATAACAATAATCATTGAATTCTTCTATCTCAAAGTTAGTATCAAATATCCATGATGTACAAAAAGCACTTCAATCTGTGTTTCCTTGATTCAGAGCTTAGGTTTTTTATATTAACGCAATTCTATATGTTGACCCTTTATGAGATAATATAACTAAATGAACAAATGACTAAAACAATGTATTTGTATATAGAAAGGACAGAAAGTAAAAGAGGATATCTTGCTATTGCAAATACAACGGCTGACAGGAACAACAACTGCAGGGAAAATTTAATTATTTACGAAAACACAAATTTTCACCTAACTTCCTACACTCCACCATGGTTTTAATGACCATATGTAAACTAAACGATATAAGAGTGCTGTTAATGGTACCTTTTGCACAACAAAATCTAATAATACGACATACTTCTTGAACATTATATTACGAGCTTTGTTATGGTAGTGTTAATTATAAGGACACTAAACTGACGGGTTGAAAATTTTCTTGCATCAGAACGAAAACAATATTTAGAATGTTTAAAAGTATTCTCGTTTCCGACATATTCGCATACATTACTCACTTTCTGAGTTTCTTCTGTGGTCCAGCTTTTGGGTCCATTCCAAATATCCATTTACGGCACTGATGGCGTAATTATTGGAATTATATCATGTTCTGCCCAGTAAAATATACGTTATCTCACTTTCTGAGTTTCTTATGTTGTCCAGCTTTTGCGTCCATTCCAAATATCCATTTACGGCACTGATGGCGTAATTATTGGAATTATATCATGTCCTGCCCAGTAAAATTTCTAAGTTTAGAGTCAGATAACACATATTAGAATGGTTACGAGCCGTCCTTTCTTTCTTTTGAAATCATTTTAATGGACCTTAAGCAAAGCCGTATGTACAGCAAGTTTAATATAAGCATAGAGATGTCTTTACCGAACCACAATTACATCCCCATGTGACAATTACACATTTCCAATTTGATTTAAAAATGTATTATTAAATTTTGTGAATAATTTTGTTTCGTTCCGCAAGCATGCCAACAATTTAAAATAAGTGTTTTCTTTCTGCTGACAAAAAAATGCCTGCTACAAAATTGAAGCAAAGAAAATACTTTCAAGCTGCATACATAAAACAAATTAGCTGACAGTCTTTGAACTCGCCGATGAAACGCACATATTTACTTGGGAGACAAGAGACAGGCATAACAAATTAATATGAGTATTATTCTGATTATATAGCGACAAGGAAGGAACATGCACAGACTGCTACGAGGAGCGGAGAGCGACTCGAGAACAATCTGAAAATATAAAAAAGATCATGCTTAAGCAAACAACGCGCGAGTCAAATATCAAAAGGCGCAAAAGTACAAAAATTGACACTTTAGCTTGGGAATACTTGGCACACCAAATGTGATGCAATTCTAGAGCGAGAGCACCAGAAGGACGGCAGCAGCAGTGACACTTTGAAGGCAGTTACCAACGTGCGGAAGCGTCAAATTGTCTACGCATGCTAAACAGCCACTTGAGACACAGATACAAATTTTATTGCCGCGACGTTGTGTTGTAGAAAGTCGTCAATATCATCACATTTGATTATCTTGTTCATTGCTCACTTTACGTCTCGTTGCAGTGTAAGTGGACAATGGGTGCATCCCATGGCTGAGCACAGCTCTAGTTAGGCATGAATTATTGATGTAAACTTAAACCGCTTGAGTGCAGTCGGCGTACTCTCCGCTGCCACCTGATCCGAGTTCCACACTGCTCGTGTAGACGTTCATGTAATTTCATGTAACGCTGCATTGCTGCAGTCTTGGGTCAAACCCACAATTCAGCATAACCAAAAACAACAAGCGAACTGAAATTTTTGTCAACGCACATGTTTTCACTTTAGTATGGATGACTGTCTCTGACTTCTCCCAAAATTCTTGCATCTCTTTGTGCGGGGTCTTTCACAAATGCAGCTGAGGAGCCAATCGCACTGCTTTTATGCGCATTTCATCTCATCTGTTATCTGAAGGAGCGGCAGGAGGAAGTTCCTTTCTCACATTTCATAAGCGGTTTGTACAATAGTCGTTGTAGGGGGAAATCTGGGGGCGATACGGTTCATAAATTTTTGTCTGCTGCACAAACTTTTCGAATTTTTATGTGAGCCAAGAGGATTACAGTCTCAAAACAATCGCTTCGAGTTAAATTTGTTGTCGGTCGGTTTTTAATTGTAAAATAATGCTATGGAAAAAATTTATTTATAATTAAAACTGTGGAACGAGCGCTGCCGCTACTGGGCCACACACAAGCAATCCACCCGAAATTAATTTTATGCCGATATTTCTGCAAATGGAGGAACAACGCAATCATTTTCCATTTGCCATTACTTGCGAAGAACTGGTTCTAAATTTATAATGGGAAAACGGTTTCACTCATCTGATTACAGCAACGGGATTGAAGATCTGGTTTGCGAACACTCAAACAATTAAAACATGTTTTAAGTAGAACAGATTGCAAACTTTTTAGCAATAGTTAGATGAGAAGGATATATCCTAACAATAACTTTCATCATAGAACACAGCTTTTCACAGCCGATGAATAAATACTGGATTGGATCAACAATCGAAAGTGATAGGTATAGAAATGCACTACAATGTCGGAACTTCAATCACACTTAATATGCAATAGAAGTACGTCCAGGAAGCTTAAGTATTGAAGGCAAAAAATTGCGTTACAGAACTGTTAAAATAATAATAAGGAAATTAGTATGTATAGTAATATTTTGTATGCATATTTAATAGTGGAACAACTATAAAGCCTCACTGAAGCACCAAAAGGCAGAAAAGCAGCACTGTTGAGGATTTTAAAATTCAAATCCGCTTTTGAGCACATATCCTGCTCCATACATACCGCCCCAGAGAAAAACAATGGCTGTAGACGCCAGCCACAACGAAACCAATGGTACAATCCGGAGTGTAGAGAAGTTACGGCAGCGAAAAGCGCTAACAAAAATTACCGGGTAAGGAAAACGGAATAGAGGCGCCTTTCCAGACTGAAGAAACGCGAGCAGGAAAGGCGTGAGTGCGAGGAACTGTGCCGGGACAGAAATGATGCTCGAATATTCTATCAACAGGTCAGGTGTCTGATCCAACGTTTTTAGCCCGGAGCAACTACAGGTAGTTATAAAAATGCACTCTGAGATTATGGAGGGAACATTTCTCTAAATTACTTGCAGGTGACGATGCCAACAATACCGCCTCCGGAGAATTCACCCCGATACACCAAATGACGATGACGGAATGGTCCTTCCACCGCCTAGCCATGACGAGGACCGAGTTCCTATTCAGCAACTAAAGAACAACAAAGCAGCTGGTGCCATTGAGCTGCCTGCTGAGTTCTTCAAGGCCTCAGACGATATGCGGATAGGGTGCATGAAAGCCACATAAGTAAGTAATTATTACTGTGAGCATTTTTTTGATAAATCGTACTAGAGTGTAACTTAATTTCCATTGGTTTTTCGATACAATAATTTTCTTGGTCAGACTGTTTATTCGGACCGGCAGTTGGAGTCATTTTTTTTTTTTAGGTTTGAAACGGTGTCCATAATAACAATGCTTCATTCTCAACATTAGATGAGCAAGGCTTCATCCACATTGACAGTCTTAAGAGGAAATGTAAAGAAAAAACATTACTTTACTAAAGATTAAGTTGTATTAATTAGAATATTGGCCTTACGGTGCCTCATTAAAAAACATTATATATTAGAAACCCTAAAAGCACTTGTAACGCTTCAATGCAGTTTTATCAGAGAAAAATTTATAAGTTTATAAATATTTGTATAATTATTCAAAACATTGTTTGAACCAAGTACGATATATTATGCGGATTGCAATTTTGTGAGTTGGGGACCACTGAGAAATAGCATTTGTCAACAGTTTGAAAATAAGAATGATTTCCCCTTTCAAGTCTGCTAATTAAATAATCGAACAAAAATGTATTATTCCTAAACACCAGTTGGGGTTCAGGACCATTGACCACGTACACATAACATTAACCAAGTCCATTGGATTACAAATGAAATTGAAAAAGCGTTGGAAGAAAATAAAGTATGCTCTGCGATTTTTTTAGATGTATCGCAAGCATTTGATAAAGTATGGAATGCGGGCCTTCTATCAAAATCAGAATGCTCCCACCAAACGAATACTTTGAAATCCTTAAATCGCATTTGAGGAATAGATACTTCAGAATAAAAGTTGATAATACCACCTTTTCAAAATTACATGAAATCAAAGCAGGGGTCTCGCGAGGAAGTGTGCTCGGCTCTTTGCTAGTTTTCACTAGTGACCTACCAACTTCAAATAATGCAGTCACTGCAACGTTTTCAGATGATACTGCTATACTGGCAACTGCCAAAACAAAGAACGAGTCCGCTGTGATATTGCAAGCAGAAATAAATAACGTCGTAGGATGCACTAAAAAATTGAAAATTAAACTAAACAACACTAAATCGATTCACATAAACTTTATAAACAAGAATACCAATATATTCCTATCTATATCGACGATATACAGATCCCATATACTCAAGTACATGGGTATTAAACTCGACGCTAAGCTTCGCTGGAAAGCGCACATTAAAAAGAAAAGGGAAGAGTTGGACCTGAAATTTAACTCGATAAAATGGCTTATAGGACGCACTAAAAATCCGTTCTATCACTTAAAAATAAAATTTGCACATACAAAAAACTGTTGAAACCGGCGTGCAACTCTGGAGCTGCGCTAGTCAGAACAACATAACTACAATTCCGCGATTTCAAAACCAACTCTTGAGATGTATTACTAATGTCCCCTGGTACATTAGAAATTGTGACCTCCACCGTGACCATGAAGTCGGAACAGTGAAGGACGAAGTAAAACGGTTTGCTGAAGCTCATGCAGTCAGACTAAGTAATCATGTTAACGAAGAAGCATCTAACCTGATAATTATGAATAGTATAGAACGCAGATTAAAACGCACTAAACCTAGCGACCTGATTAACCAAACCTAACATATTAGGTAGTGGTCAATAAATAAATGTCTAAAAGAATCACTTGTTAGTTTTAAGATAACTAAAGGGTTTTCCAATAAGAGGTGTTATTTTGGTATTCAAAGAAAAATGCCATTTTTTGAGATAAATGATCGGATGTTTATTTCATAATAAAGAGCAAGGTATGCCGTTAATAATGAAAAACAACGTCAGTCAAATGGCCACCACGACCACGCTTACAGGACCATATCCTTTTCATGAAATTTTCCATAACCAAATCGCAAAGTGGCTGCCCTATGTCCTCGATAGCCTCACGAATTCTATCTTTGAGGTCTTGAATCGACGCTGGGCTGTTGGCGTATACCTTATCTTTCACGTGGCCCCAAAGGAAGAAGTCGCAAGGTGTTAAATCACAAGATCTCGGTGGCCAATTGTGATCACCTCTTCGAGAGACAACACGGCCCGGAAACTTTTCCCGTAAAAGAGCAATGGTTTCGTTGCTTGTGTGGCACGTAGCGCCGTCTTGTTGAAAGTAAACGTTGTCCAGATCAATACCATCCAACTCCGACCATAAAAAATCATTAATCATATCTCGATAGCGTAATCCATTCACCGTAACTGTTGGTCCACCCTCATTTTCGAAAAAGTAAGGTCCAATTACCCCGCCGGACCATAAACCGCACCAAACAGTCACACGTTGAGGATGGAGAGGCTTCTCAACAATAACTGTTGGATTTTCCGAGGCCCAGATGCTACAATTTTGCTTGTTGACGTAGCCACCGATGTGGAAATGGGCCTCATCAGTCAAGATGATTTTTCGATGGAATTCCGGATCATTTTCATTCATTTCAAGGACCCAATCAGCAAAGTCACGATGTTGTTGATGATCGGCCGGCTTGAGTTCTTGTGTTAACTGAACTTTATAAGCCTTAAGACCCAAGTCTTTATGCAAAATACGGTATAATGACGTGTGTGAATGCCCAATTCCAAAGAACGACGAGGAATGGACAAACCTGGGTTTTCTTCAACACTTTGGGCTACAGCAGCAATATTCTCAGTTGTTCTTGAGCGACGTGCACGGGTTTTATTCTTCACATCACTAACTTGTCCCAACAGCTCCAATTTTTCCACCAATTTCTGTATTGCGGTCCGACAAGGTGCTTCACGACGACCCAAAAATGCTTTAGTTTTGTGAACTGTGACTGCAAGATTTTCACCATTTTTGTAGTGAATTTTAATAATTTCAATGCGTTGTTGAAGCGTGTATCGTTCCATTTTTAGTAATGGCGTAGTTTCTACTTGTAAAATGTCAAAGAATAAAAGCTTTAAAAGTGACAGCTACCGAAATACCGGGTGATTCAAAATAACACCTCTTGTTGGAAAGCCCTTTAGTTGCAGTAATATACGAATTTTATAACATGAGAATTAATTTTATAAGCTTATAAGGATAATACGTAAATAAAAAAATAACAAAAACTTTCAAGACTGATACTGCTTTGGTTTCCTGTTCGCCTGGTATGAGTGGCCAACATACTAAATAGAAATAATACTTTATTTTATTTATTATTTTTATAATACAACAAAACTTACAAAATCACAACAAATATGAGTACCTATAATTCCATTTTTACAAAACTCAGTCAAAAATGAAATCAAATAAATTCAAAATTTCATAATCACACATATTCATGAACGTATAAAACTGAGAATGTATATCATTTCATAAAATAGTATGTGTTTTCGGTATGAAATGTGGCAATTTCGCGCAAATTGTCATATACGAGTATTTATTCACAAAAAACAAAACAAAAATTATTTAATTTACTCTTTAAAAAAAATTCACAAGAATAAAAAAAATAACGTGACAAAAGTCTACATACAGTTCAGCTTAAACAAATAAAAAAGAAAAATAAGTCATAAATGAGGCAGCTTTCAATATTTTTTGTATTTGGTAGGCCCATCATTGTTGTGTATTGCCACTTGCAGGAATCATGTCATTGATTCAACCAATTTTGTGACCTCTTACCATGCACTTATTAATTCATTCTTCTACGATCTCGCATCCGTTATGTCCCATTTCCAAATTTTTCGTTCCACAAGCTCCCAAAAATGCTCTCTCGGAATTCAATCCGGACTTTGTAGGGGTGTATTAAGTTGTCTGAGTCCATAATATAAATACCATTGCTTGACAATTTTGGCAGTATGCTTATCTTGTTGGAATATCCAGTCTTCGCCAAGAGACAAAAGCATTTTACAGATGGCTTCAAATGTTGTTTCAAAATACTTTTATATAAAAATCGGTCCATTTTACCCTCACTAAACGCCTTCTTCCTAAATCCAGATATATGTATATATATATATATATATATATATATATATATATATATATATATATATATATATATATATATATATATATATATATATATATATATATATATGTGTGGATTTGGATAAATATACATATATATATATATATATATATATATATATATATATATATATATATATATGTATATATATATATATATATATATATATACATATATATTTCATAAATACGAGTATTTATATGGAGCATATATTTTTAAAAACTCGTACAGTTCGTGGTATATATGGTAGTAGTTACTGACACGAATAGGGCCGCAGATTTTGCGAAGAATTTTCCTCTCGAACACCCCAGGCGCGGCTGAATCAGTTTGCGACACGACCATTAGTGCCAGCAGCTTTATAGTCGACAAAGAGATTAGAGATGCCGATCTGTTTCTCATGGGTTTTTTTCCAGGATTTGCCGTAGGGTGAAAATCTGGTCAAATGGGACTTTCCAGGTGTAAGACCGCACCGATAAGGTGCAATCAGTGTGTTGGCATATGGTTTTAGTCTATCACACAATACTATTGAGAGAACCTTATATGAGATTGCAATAAGACTGATTCGCCGGTTGTTGGCGCACATCGTTTCAATACAGGACAGAGGACACTGAGATTCCAATCATTGAGCATGCTTTCTTCTAGCCATATTATACTGAAGAGTTGGTCCATGCACCCTATTAGCTCAATGAAAAATTCAGCAGGCAGTCCATCGGGTCCAGCTGCTTTGTTGTTCTTTAGTCGCTGAATAGCAACTCGGACCTCATCATGGCTAGGAGATGGAAGAACCACTCCGTCATAGTCAATTGGTGGTATCGGGTTGAATTCTCCAAAGGCGGTATTGTTGACATCGTCACCTGCAAGTAATTTAGAGAAATTTTCCCTCCATAATCTCATCGTACACTGCGTATCCGAAACCAGATCCCAATTTCATAACTACAAGAAGTTGCTCCGAGCCTAAAACCTTGGATCAGACGCCTGCCTGTTGATGAATATTCGAGCATCATTTCTGTCCAATTCACGCCTCAATCAAATCGCGGCTCACCTCATGTCAGGTATAGTAGATATCGTAGCTCGCTCGCTTAGTGCAACCATGTCCTGTCTATCTCATTTCCTGGATGGCGACTAGGCTTTATTTTTGGAGGACGATGGTGTTCAATATTAAAAGGGTTCTCAACCGTGGCATGTTTTTTTGTCTTCACTGGAGTTTAATGGATATTTCTGAAACCAAACTGATGAGACTGTATCGAGTTTCTTCTTCAATAATTAATTTGAATAGTTAAATGGTGAAAAATAGGAACATTGGTCTGCTGAAAGAAATTTCATGAGCGACTTTTAGAAGTTTAAATCTCGTGGGGTGGCAAAGGGAGTATCTTTTTCATATTCATATTCTTCGTTGGAGGAATTTACTTATTAAATTAAGGAGTAAATATAAATATAAATGCAATAGGCGGACTTTAAAACCCAACCTGTCTTCACATTATTTTTAGCCCATTAGGAACAAAGGCATTCTAATGAGTGCATATGGAGGGTAATTCCTAAGTACTCGTTTTTGACGTTAGGTGTCACCACTGACGTTAAATCTACCTTTAGTGTCAGCTGACAAAATTTAGCCCATTAGGAACAAAGGCATTCTAATGAGTGCATATGGAGGGTAATTCCTAAGTACTCGTTTTTGACGTTAGGTGTCACCACTGACGTTAAATCTACCTTTAGTGTCAGCTGACAAACAGTGATTGTCAAAAATTCACCCAAATTCCTTGGGCTTTTGGGTTTTCGCAGTGTTTGGAACCTTGAATTGTTTGTAAATTTAGAGTAAGTGCTAGGTTAGGCTAGGACAGCGTGGCAGCAAAAGGATCTAACTAAAAGGAAGCACCGATCGGTAATTAGATTATTGTTTTCGAATGGGAAACGTGTGACTAGATCAAAGAAAAAATGGGTGCAATTTTTGAGGGCCATTCACTTTCGATGAGAACCATAAGATATTGTTCAACGATTTCAAGCATGATCGGGCATCCGTTCTGGATTAAGACCAACCAGGTCGACCAATTGAGGAGACTTCGGAGGAAATGAGAGAGATTGTCCAGTCCGTAGGCATCTAATATGTGTGCAAAATATTATGAATCTATATGAGCATTTGAGCATGTCAAAGCTATCGAGCGGGAGTGGGTTTTGTTAATTGATACAACAATCGTGTTCGAATGAAAACTTTGAAATATTCTGTTTAAGCGTAATCCGAAGGTATTTCTGTATCGTTTCGTGACTATGATGAGATATGGATCCATTACTACACGCCAGAAATGAAGGAACAATTATAACAATGGAGCTCACATTCAATGGCGAACATGCACAAACAAGGCGAAGAGGGTAACATCAGAAAGAATGGTGATGGCTACCGTTTTCTTGATGCCGCATCCTCCGTAGTATCCAGATTTAGCCCTCAGCGACTTGTCTTGTTTCCAAACATTCAAAATAGCATGGGGGAAGAGATTCGCATCGAATAAGAATGTTACCGCTGAAACTAATCCTATTTTTTAGAGTTCGACAAATATTATTTTTAGGAGGACTTGAAAAAGTTGGGCCAAATATATTAAACTAATATGGAATATACTAAAAAATAATTCAAAATTTTGCCCAAACAAATCTTTTCCCAACAAGCCCTTCGTACAATGCACATTTTTTACAATTTTTCTTTTTTTCTTTCATGTTGAAGAAATTTGTTCAGCGATTCGTTTTAAAACTATTTCCCGTCTTAGAGCTCTGGGGATATTGAGTCATTTATGCCGAAATAACTTATTTGTGGTGCAGTTCATAGCAAGGTAAAAAAAAGCTGAAGAGAGAGTTGTGTGCCAGGATATTTTTGAATTGGGCAATATTTGAGATATAATTATATAATTATTTATTTTATTTATTATTTATTTACTATTAATATTTAATTTTTAGTTTACTTCGCGAGCTACTTATATTGAGATATTGCTGCTTTGAATAGAAATTGCGAAATATTTATACTCAAATTTATTTCTATTTTATCGGCAAAAGTGTCCCTGGCATACAATGGGATGGCTGTCAATGAGTTGCTTCTTCGCCCTTACTTTAAATTGTAGGCTTCAGTATAATTTAAAGGTTTATGGATCCATATATGTAATTTCACGTATCTACTATGGTTCTTCATAGAAAATGTAATCCACGAATATTTTTTATGAATTATGTTTTGAGTATCTCCAAAGAATGTGCATAACAATTTGTATATGCAGCACCTATTTGGACCAAATGCATATCATCACCAAATGTTATCAATATCTCATTAAAAGGAACGAAGCTATGGGAATTTTAAATTACGTCTGAAGGGCCAATCTATGAGTCTACAGACATATTGGTGTCCACCCAAAAGGGTTACTCCTACTTTTTGCCGCTATGCTCGTATTTGGCAATCGTGAAGTACACACTCGGGAAACTATTCCGTTATGCATAAGTCACCAGAGAAACCATCGAATTCTTAGGAGAAATGTCAATTTCGAAATCTGGTGATATGGATAGGCCTCCTCGGTCACCCGTTGAAGCTACTCTTTTTATGGGGTTATCTAACAAGTAAAGTTTATGATAATACGAACAACTTAAAAGGTTGAAATGTGTGAAAAAGTTATTAAAATTGTAATCAAAAAAGATCTCGTAAATCTCAACAACATAGTCTAATAATACACCAGTTTGAGGGTAGAGGGTATAAAACTTTGTCACTAACACAGCTTTACTAGTAATAATAAGTGACATGAACAAAGCCGTGGGAGCCAAAAGGTTCGTCTATAGGCATTAAATAAATGAATTGTCTTTGAGTGTGTAACAATAATAAAATTACATTGATGATTCCCTAATACTCATAAGCATAATTTCAGTTCATTATCTTTATATTTTTAAAATTATTTATACAATTATTTTCATAGGAGTCCACCCATTTGTATACAAATTTCTCTTCAGCTAACCGCAGACAGATCAGTTCGATATCGGCGCTACTATTTACAAACGTGGCTTCAATGCATAGAGAAATCAGAATATATTATTGTTTTATGTGTCTTTTCCAATAATTATGTTTTAAATTATTATTTGTTTACCATAATACAAATTATTTACTAATATTATATTTTAATTTTTCCATTGAAAATATTACCGATGTTTTTTAAAATTAACTTTTTCGTGTTAATTGTAAAAATTGACCTTTTTTGGCTTTTAACGACAAATGCCGCCACGGCACCGCCAACCACGTCACTCACTTTTGTGGTTACAATAATTAAGCAAATAAATAAACAAATAAACAAATTTGATGTTCGACTAATTGAAGCTCAAATAAATCAAATCTTAACTAATGGCGGCCGGCCACCCAGAAACCCAGCTGTCTTTGGTTTTAGTGTACACAGGAACCAGTTTCAGAGCGCACAGAAGGAACTCATGTTGAAACTTCAAATAGATAAAATAAACTTGAATTATTTTTGTTAAATTGACGATGGTTGGCCAATAACGCGTTTATAAATCGTCACAGCCACACCTGCAGCGAAGTCTGCACTTAAAAAAATATTTAGTCAATTTGCTTAAATTGTGAGCAGCTTTTATTTAAGTTCAATTTATATTTTATATTTAGTTCTTTAAGTTAAATTCAGACTGAGAGTATTTGTCTTTCAATAATAGTGGAATACGTAGGAGAAGAAAGTTTGAGGTGTGGGGTTTCGGTGGGCTTTTCTAAACTTGTTTCAAGTGATGGGATTATTGAATATACTGCAGCCACTATATTAAAATTCAACTTGATGCCACCGACAAATTTCTGTATTTCAACAAAGTTTTTTACCTTATATACTCGTATATAAATTTAAACAATCGATCAAAATCCTTTGAAATGCGTGCGGAAGCATTTTAACCCAAGAATAATAGCTGAAATTTGATGATATATTTCATCACTTATAATTAGCTATTGAGACACAAAATCAACAAATCACTGAAAGTCGAAAATTTTGATGAGAAATCAATTTTTAGTGATGAAATTTTTAATAATAAGTCATATTTAAGATAATTATTATCTAAAAAACATTTTAAATAACGACTTTTCGTATTACTGAAACTTTGTGCTACAATTTAAGTAACTATTGCAAATATATTGGTAAATTAAAAGTGATTTAAAAGCTAAATTCTGAATTTTGTAGAAGCATTGTTCATCCTTCCTTACTCGAAAGCGTATATATAGAAAAAATAGACCGATTTGCTTGTTTATCAAACAATTTATATAAGAATTTACCTCTTATAGAAAAACATTTTAGTTTGTTGTTCCTTGGTGAAGTAGGATGATTAAACCATTCATTAAAAACGCTTATTTTTTAATTATTTATTATTATAAAAAATAGTTATTAAAAGTAGAAACTAGAAAAACAGCAATGGCGGCACAGGCCACCTTAGGCGATCGACTATGTCAAAAATTTATTTATACAGGAATTATAAATGCAAATTATACTTACATATTTACTAAATTATGTAAAACACTTTAGGGATCTTTAGGAATTTTGAGTTTCTTTAATATTTTCTAAATTAGGCATTTTTAAGATTTCCATAGGGCATAAACTACCGAAGATTGCAGTTCTGTTTGCTTGGAAGTGAGGACATTGAGTTAAAATATGGACTGATTTCAGCCGAGAATCGTCATCGCAAAAATTGCATGTGAATGGGGTATTATTGATGAATAGGTCATGCGTTAAGGGCATATTTCGTAGTCTTAACCTTTGAATGTGCTCTTAGTTTAAATTGTCATTATAAATAAGTGATGGATAATATTGCCGGGAATATTTACCAGGCTAGGTATCCATCGGATATGGAAACCATTCAATAAAATATTTTTTATTCGATTCGGATAAAATTTATTGTTGTTAGTATTGGAGATGCTGTCTATTCATGATAAGAAATACCTACATATAGTAAATATATCTAACACATATTTGTATGATCTAATTATTATTACTATTATTATTATTCTTACACCTTACACCATAATTAATTCTGTCTACAATGGGTTGGGGTAATGAGTACTAGCAAGTTATAATTTCGATTCGAATGGAATTTAGATAGGAGCATTTTTGAGAACATGCCCAGGAAAGCATTCGAAACTGCGACCGTCAAGTGTGAGCCTAGTGAGCTTTCTACCAAAGCACTGAGGCCTTCTATTGGGTTTAAGATAGCTATAATTTCTGCTGCAGAAACTGAACTATATTCCAGGAGCGCTGTTTCATATTTAGCATATTACATATAGAATAAATATATTATATTTTTGAGAATGTACCTGTAATAATCTCGTCAAAAGCTTTTCTAGTATCTCAAATCACAGCTTCCTCCCCAATATATATAGGAAACGAACGAAGAAGGTGATTAATTCCAACAAATTGATTCCTAAAAATTTAAGAATTAAGAATATATCACCAAGAGTGAATAATATACACATCTCACAATCAAGTGAAGTTTTATTCTATTGATTGGTACCTTATTTCTTCAAAGTGTAATTTTGAAAGAAGCGAATACCACTGAAGATTGTAAGTCTTCTTTAGTGTAGGTACTTTATGTAAATATTTCAATTTAATTTTAAAAATAATCAAATTTGCTTATTTTTTCCATTTGTTAATTTTCTTACACTTTCCGCATAACATAAAAATAACAAATGCAATCTCATGTGCAATTAAAGAATTTCCAAAGAATATACGCGAATGCGAATATGCTGCAGGGGCCATTCCAATCGGCGACAAACACGAGCACCAGCAACTCCAACTCTCGACGGGTCGGTCACTCATTTTCGCCACTGTAAGGAGAGCCCGGTGCGTAAATGTAACGCAACTCACAACTCCCAACTCAGTGTTGGTGCAGCGATCCCCAAAACGAACGGCGGACGACGTCATTGGCACCACCACCTCTATCGCTGCAGTTGGCGCGGCAGCAAGCAGCGAGTTTACTTCACGCTCGATGCACTTGAATGAATGAACGCTTCGACGGAATTCTGATTTGTGGCTGCACATGCGATCGCGACGATTGCGACGATTGCTAGCAGCGCCAGGTCGCCTTGGCTGGCTTCCACGCGGCCTGCTCTACGATATTTCACGTAAGAGCCGAAAGGAAAACGTTAAAACAAAACTGAAACTAAAACCACAACCAAGAAGAAATGGAGTTTAGTGGAAAGCAAACCAATTTCTCGAAACTTAGCTCGTACATCATCTTTTTTGATTTGCAGTGAAAGTATGTGTGCATCATGCGTACCTTTTGTGTTTAAATACTCGCACCAGCAGCATGAGCGAATCCATAAGATAGGCTCACGGAATCAGCTGCTGCCTGCGACTGTGGCATTTCCTTTGCCTGCTGCTGCTGCCTGTTGGCTTCAATTCGGTATCTTTTCCGCATCATGATGTTCGATGATAGACGCGCTTTAAATGCATAAAATTGCTGACTATAAATAAAATTTAATGAAACACATTTTTTGCTTTAAATTTTTTTGTTTTTTGTCTTCTCTACTTGAATAAAGCTGGCAAAGGGTTTCTCTCATTTCGTTCAATTTGGTATCTTCTCTAGCTCTTGAGTTATTTAATGTAATTTGGTCGAAGTTATTCAAGTAGAACCGTTGAATTTTCGTAGCAGACATTTTGTGATTGTCTTTCATTAAAGTTTTTTTAGGCAGCCGCTATTAAAAATTATATGCAGCATGTGCAACTTTTCCACATGTACACAATCTACACGTAATGAATGCATTTATGAATATGGGTTGGTATGCATGAATTGTGCGAGTATGCGTGGATGCAAAATGAAGGAACTTTGAATAAATGAATGTTATAAAAATTTATTGCAGCATATATTGTGGATAATATTAATATAATTTTTAAATACTTACTTTATATTGTCCAGGAGAACGGTAACTTATCTAACTAGAAAATTATTAAAATACGTTTATATTTTGGTAAGAAGAAAATTGCGTTATGTTCTGACAATATATCTTGAATTCTTCAAATTAGTTTCGAGTTAAATCAAAAGCCCAAAAATTACGTGAATTTTGAGGTATTTTGTACTGTCAGATCAGGATCAGGATCAGTTGGATTATTTTGTTGAGTTTAATATTGGACAATTTCTGACTTAGTACCAGAAAATACCAAAAGCCTATTGCCTCCTATTCATGGGTATTTACTTGGAGTTATATATATAAGAAGATAAAGTATACTTTATATAGAGCTCCTGTTCTAAGAATTTCTATGTGAGCACACGTCATTTTCTATATTCCCTTGTATTTAGGCAACTTTTACAAGCATTTTTAAAGCACAAAACATTATAAGTAAAAATATCTAAAAAAAAAAAAAAGGTAAAAAGTAAATGGTTAATTAAATAACAATGTCAACACAGTGAAGCTAGAAAAGAAACAAATAAAAATGCTAAAGACATTCATAAATTAACAAATTTTATTTTTCATTTCAGTAATTTCAGCTCTGAACTCTCTTTATCTATATATTATACCATCCCACTCTCTTCAGAGTCGGACGGTATAATATATATAATACAATAATTTTCCATACAAACTTCAACTGGCCTTATATCATATATTATAACTTGAGAACATTATAACAGTTCTTAAAGGCAAATATAACTATAATATGATCGAATTAAAGTAATTAAAGTAGAATTTTGTAATTAGAATCACAATGGCATATCAGTTAATATTAAGGCAGCTGTTTGGCGATTGTTCTTTATAAAAATCTTATTCATCCAGCAGAAAGTTGTGTTCCCCATTTTACCATAAAATGTATCATAAATAAGGTCAGAAGACCGGGGCCCTAATGATAACTGGAGCGCTTTGTACTAGATCTACGAAAGCTATGATTGCATCCCTTCACTGTTTGCCTACCCCACTTCTGGTGCAACAGCAAGCCAAGTGCTCAGTATCTGATCTGGGCTAGGCTAGCATTTCTATTGAAGATACGTCTGCACCAACACACGTCGACTATATTTGCTCTGCGCTCAACTTCAACCATGGACTTGGGTGGTAACAAAGAGAAATGGTTCTAATATAAGGCGGAATCGAACTGGCATCTACACAGATGGCTTCAAACTAGATTCAAACCATCTTTACGTCTACCTGATCATAATAGTTTCTACCAGGAAGAAGTGATAGGAATATATCAGGCACCAGTATCGATAATTTGCAATGAGATAAGTGGTATGAATATTCACATTTACTACGTCCACCAGGTAGCAATGTATTCATACATCAATGATTGTTCTTGACTGCCGCTCTCCCCTCAGTAGTGTAGCGAGGAATTCACGAGTCCACCTTTACTGGGTGCCGGCACATAGAGATAATTTCGGCAACTCTAAGGTCAGGTGTCATTAAATCTCGCATTTGCAGCACATCTTGTGTATCAGTTTTCGATAGCTCCGCTGATTTGATTAAACAATTATAGATAAATAGCAAGAACATAGACATAGGTTCATATCGGAATTACAATGGATAAGCCTTTAATTGTACTTTAAGTGAGCTCTCATGAAGAAGGCTGCCACTCTAACTTAATAAAAAAATAATGCTTGTCTGGTACCTTGATAATAAACAAATAAATTACATATTCTTGCCAAAGTACTTTCTATGAATTCCTCGAATCAGCATAAAGAGCAACGGAAAAATTGCGGCTAATAAATTTGTTTGCTTTAAAAAGGATGTCATACTCCAACCATGCCATGACGTACATCCGTCTCCTACTAGACACTACTCAATAAGTGAGCAGTATTTACCAATACTACTAAAACTGATGGACAATTTATTGACTGAAATTGGTGTGAATAAGCATATTAACACTATAAAGCAAAATTGGTAGACCATATAAAGGATACCCACTTAAAATGCAAAAATGGACCAAGACAGTATCCCACTAATACTCGTGGTGAGCAGACACAATTGTATATTCCGGTTTCTTTCTGAGCTTTTTCTCAACTTTAGCATTTCATTCGCGGTTTTACTCGACATTATCGTTACTACGGTTCGTACTTGTGTTTTTTACACAATACGAACAAGTCCTATTTGTAAATCTTTGTATATCTGTTTAATATCCTTCCTAAATCGGTATGAGGCCTTTGAGGCTTAGCGTAACTGTTAGGCTAGGGAGGTGGTTTTAGTGACTAAAAATCTTCCCCCCCCCTCGTGTCTTTTTGAAGATTCCCGTCTCTCCTGGAAAAAAAAATCCAAGTGCATAGTGCACAACTACATATAGTAAAACGTGGCCTCCGTCGAAGGAAACCATTTAGCTTTACTTGCGGAAGAAAAAAGAAAAGGCACAACATTAATTCCTCCTGAACACGATCTCCCACAAACCATCCAGGCTGTTGTAGCTTCTGCTGTTGTAAAAACTCCGTTTTTGAACTATTCCTGTTTCACAGTGCAAAAATCTCTCCACCTCATTTGCAAAGACATCGCCTCCTTCTGAGCTTTGTGACGGCACACGACAACTTCTTGTTAAAAACCAAATAATAGCCGAGGAATTTCTAGCAGCTAAAACGCTACATGGACTATGCCCAATTAAATGCACACTGCACAACTCCCTGAATTTTACAAAGGGAGCAGTATATGCCCCATATTTAAAGGCGGTTTCGGACGAATAAATCGTTCGTGTTCCCAAGGGGTCGCTTCCATCTTCAAATACCAAAAAATCACATCCTAGCTTTGATTTATCCCATCTTCCGGACAAAATTGACATTTCCTGGCGCACAGTAAAAATAACAAAATACATTCCTAATCCGATGCGTTGCAAATCGTGCCAAAGGAAGCCCTGCTTGTATTAACTGGGCCCACCACACACACCCATTAACTGCTCCCCCACGTTCTGTCCTGTGTGGAGTTCGCCCTTCTTCTTCCAGAAACTGTAAAAGATTCATCCAAGAAAATAAATTCCACATATTTTCTTTTCCATGTGTTTATTTATTGTGTCTTCTAACAATAGACTAACAATAAGTTGGCAAATCTTACAAACCTTACCAGTGCTTAGTGTATTTTAAAGATCAGTGTTATATTTATATTAGTTACTACAATAAATCAAATCGTAAATTTGTACTAGTACATAAATATATATTTAAACTGTAAGTGATTGTATTGCTGGTGTTTCAGTCCGTTTTAGACGACTTTTATATACCAGGGTTCTAGCTACATTGGAAGAACGAAATTTAGTCATACATCACCATTTACAAGGAAAAACTGAGCGCGAAATATCAAATTTGGTTAATAAAAGCAAATCAACAGTTCACGATGTGATTACCAGATACAAACAAAATCGATTCATTTCAAATAAACAACGTACTGCCAAACCAAAGAAATTATCCACCAGGGATGAGAACTTTATTACTACAAGAAAATTATTGCGAAAACATAACTTTCATGGTTGAGTAGCAAGAAAAAAGCCCCTCATTAGTAAAAAAAACCAACATGATCGACTTGACGAGAATTTATAGATGAAGATTTCTCATATTGGAGTAAGGTAAATATTTACAATAACAAACCTTTTCTGATTCTAGAATAGATTTTTTAGGTATTATTTACAGACGAGTGTAAATTTAATTTATTCGGATGTGATGAAAGAGGTAAAGTGTGGCGTAGGCCAAATCAAGAGGTTGAAGCGAAAAATCTAAGAAAAACAATTAAGCACGATGGTGGGTCAGTGATGGTTTGGGGGTGTATGGCAGCTTCAAGAGTTGGAAAGTTACATTTTATTGATGGGATAATGAATAAACTAGTATACTTGGCAATTTTGAAGAAGAATTTGAAAGAAAGTGTGCAAAAACTGGGTATGGAAAATAACTTTCAATTATACCAGCACAATGATCCAAAACATTCAGCTCTTGATGTTAGAAGTTGGTTGTTATATAACTGCCCAAAAGTTATCAAAACGCCCGCACAAAGTCCCGACCTCAATGTGATTGAGCATTTATGGGACGAATTAGGACGCAGGATGCAGGACAGGATGTATACATCGAAAGACCAGTTGAAGAATGCATTGCAAGAAGAGTGGAACAAGATTAGTCCCAATGTGTGCAAAAATCTTGTTGAATCAATGCCAAGAAGACTGCAATCTGTCGAAAACCAAAAAGGCGGTGCAACAATATACTAAAATTTATATTTTTGTTGGTAACTTTTTAAATATTTATATTTTTTATGTCTTGCCCGACTTTCAATATGAGACGAAAAAGTGTTCTTATCTCAGATTTTGGTCCATTTGCTTATATTTACTTAACTTTGAATATCTATTTTTGTTCTTTTTTTATCAATAGGACTTTTTATGACAATATACAAAAAGTTTCAGTTGAATATCTCTTTTCATAACAAAAATATTTTAAGTAGAAATTTCGTTTTGAGTTTGCCCGACTTTCAATGTGAGTGACTGTACGTGGTTTGGATGACTTTTAATCTTTTGCATATATTTCCGGTAGAAATCATTGATTTCTTTTTTCACGAGTGGTATATTCAGGTCGTTGTGAATATTAATGTTTTTAATTAACAAGGTGCGCCAGTAATGCTTCTGAGAATTTTGGATTGTGTTCTTTGTATTAATTCCATATTAGAGTTGCTGGCGCCACCTCACAAGTGGCTTCCGTAAGTTCAAATTGGTTTTATAATAGATTTGTACAAAAGTATTTTGTATCCTAAACTCAATCTGGATTTATTGTGCATAAGCCAATGTAGGCTATTAGCTTTTAGTAGTATATGCTTTTTCTTAGCTTCGATGTGGCGCTTCCAGGTCAATCGTCTGTCAAGATGAATTCCTAGATATTTCACTTGTTTTGCTTGCGGAACAGGAGCATTATTTAGTTTTATAACTGTACATTCACCTTTTTTAGAGTAAATGTGATCTGCGTACATTTTGATTCATTGACAATAATTCGCCATTCTGGCCAATTTTCTACTAATACCAGATGATCACGAGATGCAATTTTGGGATTTGGGTGAGTCCTAAGGATAGCGTGTCATCGGCGAAAGTTGCTGTGGTTAAATGTATGTCGGTAGGCAAATCCGAAGTATATATTAAGTACAGCATTGGACCTAGCAAGCTTCCTTGTGGTACGCAGGTTTTGATGTCATAGTTTTGAGAGTAAGTATTAATATTTCTCACTTTGAATTTCCTACGGTTCCAGTATTTGGTTTGCTTTTGCGGGCAACAGCTTTTTTAATTTTGAAGATAAGCCCCTCGTGCCATACTTTGTCAAACCAAACGAAAACAACGGCATAACCCATACAATAAATAAAGTAAAAATTGCTCCAACTATTGAATTAACCGCTACTAGTAAAAAATCTACTACTTCAACCAACTTCTCTCTCGAATCCAACAACATCAATAAACCAACCAGTTTCACTAGCTTCTTAACACACAACGATACAAAACATGACAACAACGTTTCAAACACCTCTACTTCTAACACCACCTCTCTTAGTAAGAATCCGTCTCTTAACCATTTTACATATTCTTCTCTTGAATCCAAAACCAATAATACACCATCCATTTTTAAATCTCTTCAAAACAATACACAAAAATCTTCTTTCATTTGACGAAGAAGAACAATAAAATAAACAATGAATTTTTTTATATATACACCATTTGGTACATAATTAATTAACCTTAAACTCTTCCACTGGACCATAAAAGGCTTCGTAAACAACTACCATGAATTACAATTGTTAATAAAGGACTTTAATCCGGATATAATTGTGCTACACGAAACACACATACCCTTTTCAATTCAACAAGTAATAGAAGAGTACCAAAGCAATACGTAGGGTACTTCTGTAACTTGACAACCAACACTACGTCTAAACAAGGAGTAGGCTTGCTCATAACAACCACATCCCTCACAAACTGGTTTTCATCAATTCTCTTCTAGCAACACACATAATCGAAATAAATTTGGCATAATTTTCAATATACGAGTTAATATGAATATTCCCGGTGTCAAAACTTCTCTTCGCAAAATTTACTTTCAATTACACGCTCTATAAATACACCCTACATTATTGTAGGAGACTATAGCGGACTTATTCATGGAGTCCGCTATGGAGATCAGAATATTCTAACCAAGTATTGTGTGAAAATTCAATAGTCTCAAATGACGAGTCGCCTAAGTACTTTTCTATTCACAAAACCTTTTCACCCATACATAGTTCTTAGCATATGCTGCGCGAAATTGCTCCTTCTTGGCAAATTTCTGAATACTTGCACAGATGCGATCATTACCCGATCTTCATAGAAATAAATTCTAAATTCAGTATAGAAAAAATTAAAATAAAAAATCAAAATTTTAAAAAAACTTATCCGACTGGACACTGCTTAACTTCTTTTATGATAAACAGTTTCCAACCTGCGTCCAATCCAGTAATGGTATAAAAAAGCTGCAAAAACACAAAAGAACATACGTAGTGCTGCAAATATAACAATACCATAAATTGCGATTTTCTTTTGGTGGTGCTGTATTTAGAAAAGCAATTAAAAGCGCCAAAGCAGATTGTCTGGAAAAATTCACTAAAAATATAAACCAGCAAACCAGCCCCAAAAAAATTAAAGATCTTGTAAGAGGCAAGCATTTTGAAAATATAAAAACAATAAAAAAATATCCGAACCTATTATGTAAATGCACAAACATAGCTAATTTCTTCGCCAAATCAAGGTTTAATCTCTAGCAGGACCTTAAGTTTCACCCCGACTTCAGAACTGAAAAAAACACAACTCTTCAAACCCATTATAAGCCCAAAAAACTATCTACCTCAGCCAAACAAATATAAAAAAAATTACCATACTAGAATCGAGTACGTTTCATCCAATGCTAAGAGCAAAACTCCTGGTTTTGCTCATTTTCGTACCAAATGTTGAAACATCTACCCAAACCCGCAAACATAAAAATCATAAACTTATACAATAATATCCTTGAACAAGGCATTTACCACCAAAATTGGCGAACAGCTGAGGTTGTTCCATCCCAAAACCCAATAAAAACAAGTATGAGTTTAATGGTTTCAGACCTATATCCCGATTACCTTGCACCGGAAAGTAGCTTTCAAGCGAAAACAAAGCACAATTCATGCACTCCTTCACTTTGAACATTGCATTATAACTTCTCTTTCCACCAAAAACTATGTCACCGTTCTAGATACTGATTTCCATAGAGGCTTTGACCGCATAGGAATACATGTTGTCCTTCAATAAATCGTGACTTGAGGTATAGGACAACAAATGTTTAATAATGCCGAAGCTTTCTTATCGAACCGAAAAATACCACACAGCTATCAAATACTTATCCCCTCGGTATTGACATTCCTCAGGATTCCCCCTATCGATTGTTTTATTTATTATAGCCTTCGATCAATTCAGTAAATTACTCGAAGGGTACAAAAATATTCACCACATAATTTATACAGACGACACCATTATATTTTGTAAATCAAAAGATCTCGATACTGTTAAAACGAATTTCACAAAAATCCTGAATGAAATTTAAAATTGGGACAACTTCTTTGGCGCCAAATTACATATATAAAATAGTACATATATATAAGAAAACCAAATGTAATCCTTAACTATGATTATGTAAATATTGAACTTGTAAAACATCTGAGAATTTCTTGGAGCTATTTTTGTTAATAAGTTCAATTTTAAGGAGCATTGTTTACAGGTAAGAAAAAGTCTAGCTACCAGCTTCAACTTTATTAAATACCTAACATCCAAACACAGTTAAATACACATTTCAACACTATTTGATATCACCAAAGCTCTCATACTTTCAAAACTAACTAAATTACGCATTGCCAATTTATGGATGTTGTTCTCTCAAAAACCCAAAATCTTTGGAAGCCCCTTACAACACAGCTGTCCGGAGGAGCGTCGCCTTTAAAAAACATATTAGCTGAAGCTGGTCTACCTATTCAACAGCAATTAACGTTGTCAACATACAATCGTATCCCCAAACTTTTCAACATTGACAACAGAGTACTACGCAAAGACATATTGGAGGTTTCCAAGAACAAAAGACAATTTAAAATCAAATCCACAATTCGTAGATGTGTCGAATAATCCAGAAACCTTTTGTTGGGATATAAAACTCTGTTGAGCTAAGCGACATAATGTACCACCTTGGAATATAAAAGATAGTTTCTTTGTATTGATTTTATTCTAATTTCTAAAAACAAAAACTGATCCCAAAATTTTTAGAGAACTTTCTACAGAAACCTCAACCGAATATATAAACAAAAAATGGAGCCTACTCTATACAGACGGATCAAAAGGAACTCGTGGCGCATCATTTGCTGTAGTCCACCACAACGGAAATTTAATTATGCCAGGATGTCTCTTCCTCAATTTACCTCTGTCTATTTACTGCCGAAGCTTTTGTTGTTAAATGTACCATCGACTTTGCTGTTAACAATAAAGGAAACTTGGACTACATCATCCTATCATACCCATATTGTTCATCGTCTATCCCATCCGAAACTTCAAATAGTTCTCTAAACCAGCCCACTATATTCATGTTGATTGTTGTTGATAACCACAGCTACTAAAACCATGAACAAAGAAATATATTTGTTCATTGAATGTGCATATCATATCATCATATTATCCCATCTCTAATGGCTTAAAGGAGAATCCATGAGTCCATGGTAACTTTTTAATGTATCGACTCTTTAAATAGGGAAAAGGATGTAATCCAAGAATTGTACTCATAATTTACTCAATACATACATACATCAATGAGGTATCATTGAGGTGCCTTCAAAATTAAATACAATAGACCAGTTATGGTAGACTCTAGAATCTAGACTAAACCAATATGAAATCCTCATTGACCCCTGTTCTTATGGAATTAGGCATTATCTGCATAATCGTGCCTTTAAAGTGCATATACTTCAAAAGTCGTTCTTCTACGCACAAAATTCCCCAATCGTACGGTAGTGAGAGAGTGTTTCTGCATTTTAAATGTATGTGTTAAAATTGCTTGGAAGAAATTTTCTGCCAGAATGTTTACCACACATTTTTCAACTTTAAAATTTCAAAGGGATTGAAGTAAATTGTCCTCCAGGCAATCTCGCGCAAAACGATGAGTCTTCGAAGCATATATAGGACCACTGAAATAACAGAATTATTTTTATAATTTATGTATTTTAATCTGAAGCTAAACTTTAATTTAGTTTGATATGGTCTCAAATTTGATGACATATTGTATGGAATATAAAATTATTACAGCGCTCGTCAACATCATTATGCGAGAAAGACCTTGGAGGGAAGAAACAACTTACATAGTCAGCGAAGGTAGCATCAAATGTGCCTATCCTCAAGAGGGAAACCTTGCATCCTTCCACCATTATTAAGCTGTAACTTATCAAAACTTCTTTAAAGCATAATAAAACATGTATTTAGTTTCTATGATTCTCATTTGTTTGCTTCATGTGTTCTACAAATAAAAAGTGTGTCTAATGTGGCTTCACAAGCCTCAAATCTGTTATAGAAATAAATGAGATATTTTAGGAAACTTCTCGAAGAACAAGAAGTATTTTATGGAGACTCCCTGAGCGCCTCAGCAAGCCTGCAGTAAGGAGTGTTAGATATAACACCTTCGGTAAAACTTGGGAATCAAAACTCTCATTGGGACCTGCTTTATACAGATATAACATCCATATTCTGAAAAGCCAGTTGGCAACTAAATGACCACAGTTTGGAGATCAATTGTGACAAAAGCAGCTGTCAAACAGCTTTTATACACACAATAATAATTATTATTGGCTACCGATCATTTCGCAGTGGCGGGGTCGCATTATCACTGGGTAAAATCCTCTCTAAAATTACCTGACCAAAATCTCAGAATAACAACGAAATTAAACTGTTATGAAGCGTACACTTTAATAAGTACGTAAAATTCATTGGATGTTGAAGAGACCATGAATACGATCACAACATAAACCCTGAGTTTAAGTCATCTGAATGAAATATTATTTCTGAAATACCCCGTATTTAATTAGTATTAACAATTTTTCTAAGGGTGAGTTATTTAGTTTTTTCTGTAATTCGGAATAACCCTTTCATGTTCCCAAAATAATTCATTTGTTTATATAAGAATACATTTATTTATGATCCTTGACGTCTTTTACACGAAGTGCGACATCGAAGAATTGTCGCCACTATGTTGCAATTAAATCAAAGGGCGTGCCGCTCGCCCAACTTTGCATGGAAAAGTATTTTAAATCGAGCAAATCATGTTGTTTTTCTGGCACAAAAAATCATGTTCAGCGTATGTAATCCAAATAAAAATAAAATTGTCACATGGTGCACGCGAGTGTTGCCATATTAGTATAAAAATTTCGTCACAGATTCTCATGATCAAGTTGCACCAATACACCAAATTCCAAGAAATTATATTTGTAGTTTCATAAAAAGTCCAAAGCTAATTTGTAATTTATTTAAAGGAAAAATAACTTATAATTTCAACAGCAACGACAACAACAACTACAACAAAAGCGATGAAAATAACAATAATGCCAACTTTAATATTAAGAAAACATCCGCATTTTTACTACTTTTTTGCGAATTGAAACTACTCTTTGCATATTTCTTGTAATTGTTGTTTTAGTTTTAGCTGCGGATGTGTTTGTAGTTGTGTTGTTTTACTTCTTCTTTTTGTTGTTCTTGTTGTTGGCCTTTCAAAAATCGTTTTCACTATTACACCGTTACGCAACATTTAAATTTGAAATGCGCGCGAACCCATAAAATGAACTTGAGTTCGCCATTAACACTTTAGCGCGCTAAATGCCAAAGCAGGAAAATGTGTTCTTCGGGAGGAAAAATTCACTTTAAATGCTGTTCTGCATAATTTTTAAAGAAGGCATAAAACCCATTAAAAAATGTTTTCCTTCACAGTTTTATATGTGAGCAATTCGTCATTTGAGTAAAATACGTTTCTTTTATGAATTCTGGAGCAAGTTTATATAAAAAAATTGGAATTTCACACATAAATAGTCCAAATTGATTTTCAAACGAAATTCAGTCGAGTCACATACGAATATAAGCACACATATGTACATATATTGAATACACTTTGAAAATCAATATCGATTTCAATATATACGTATTTAAATCAATGAGTGCCAGCTGTACTATTAAGTCCTTCAACAGTGTTAAATTTCATCTTAGGACATATGAAATACTAAACTATATAAACTAACAAGTTTATATGAAAAGGCTTTTCAAAATCCACTTAATTTTATACTATATGCGATTAGGTCTTACCACCACCAGTATACAAGGTTTCTGGACACCGAGAAGTACAGTGATCTTAAGAAGAGATATAAATAAATACTCAGTGAGGATAATTGTATTGAGTCAACATGAATAAATGTTACAACCAAATTAAAAACATCACTCATGACAACATTTCTAGCCCATAAAAACGATAACGGAGAACAACAGTTCCGATCAGTCATGAATAGAAAGCAGCCGTGATACGAACTTATTTAGAAGCATAATTGATAAACTGTGATAATAAATGAAATGTTATTTCCTATTTCTTAAGTAAATTACTTTTAAATTACACTACTTTTATGATAGTTAAATAATAAAAATTGTATTATTTGACAGGTTTTAAAATTGAACTAGAAATTAATATTCTTAAAAATATATTAACAGGTTTCAGGACTATCCCCAATCGTTATTTTGGCGTTGGTTGTTGAAACTAGTTGCAGTTGTAAGTAGCGTTGTTCTATTTACAACAGATATATGGTGGATTGACCGTAACAGTGGCGCAATAAATTTTAGCACTTGCCCCGCTGGCTCTGAGAGCTTGAAACTGAGTTTCCCAGGAATTTCAGGAACTCAATTATTTAAGTGGCAAAATGGTCATTTAAGTGTCTTCAGGGTCATTTAAGAGGCTGGGCATCTAACACTGAGTTGTCCCAGTTGGATGACCTCTCCATATTGACGAGAGCTGTTTCTAGCGTACTTTGCAGACCGTACTTTGTTACCGGTTAGGAGTGGTGGGTATTCACAGGTGCTGGCAAACCAATCACAACAGGTTCTTATGAAACTAGGTGAGGGATTGCAATCATTTAAAGGAGCTTTAAAATATCTACCAGGATGTAAATATCCCCCATTTTTAAAAAAACTTATAATTAGAAAAGGATGTATCTTCTATTCCTTGTTGGCAATTCTTCATGCCATGATGATCCTCTTTACGACCGTCTTCATAGATCTGCGGCAATGTGGTATTTTCAAATTTTGGGCGAAGAAAGCTGGTGAACTGGTTTTAGATGAGCCTTCTATACTGTCCATAATCTAACTTAAAACGGATCTATAAGTGTCGTGACATATTTATCAAGAAATCGGTTTAGCTATTTCCATGTGGCTTCTTGGGCTCACCGCTGTTGTTAGCTGCGGCTAGCAGCAAACTGGTTAAGTGTTCCCTAAAGCGATCATTGATTGGTGGCTAAGACATGAAGGGACGCCGGGCGATAACAGCAAGGATGGCTTATATGTATGACTGTATAATGGTGACAGATGTATGAAATAAAGGGAAATAAAAGAAATAAAAATAAAATAATAATATATATATATATATATATATATATATATATATATATATATATATTTTATTATTTTTTTTATTTTTTTTTATTTCCCTTTATTTCATACATCTGTCACCATTATATTGACACCTAGTACATGATTCGACAATTTGTTTGGAAATTAATATTAAAAAACACATTTTGGCCAGTGCCAAGAAGTGATACAACAAAAATTATTTACATTAATTATAATAGTTCACTATAATTATATTATAACAATTTATGATCAGAATTATGTTTATGATAATTATATACATTTGCATTTATAATACTATTACTAATATGTGTAGTCTGGATTTCCTAGTTCATTAGGTCGTTTGGTCGAGTTCTATAATATAGTTGCCTGTCCCACCACGAGCTTTACCATCAGGATGATTTGTCACATAAATTTTATATCCAGGAAATACTAAATAGCTTTGTTCGTAAAATGTGTTTATGAAACTAGAGCTATATCAATTTTCTTGTCAGACAAAAATTGCTTCAACTCAAGATAATGTTTTGTTAGGCCATTTGCATTCCAGGCTAAAATTTTTAAACTGTTACTTTCGTGCATTTAAGCTTGTTAGTAACATTGTAATATGTATTGTAATATATATATATATATATATATATTGTAATATATATATATATATATATATATATATATATATATATATATATATATATATATATATATATATATATATATATATATATATATATATATATATATATATATATATATATATTTAATTTATTATATAAGGGGTATGATTGGCCCGACTGGTCCTCTTACAGACCTGAAGAAGGTTTTTGTACCGAATTCGGTATGAAATATCACTTTAAAAAATGGGCGAGATCGTACAAAAAATACAACTACCAATACACTACAATAGAACTACATAAGCAACTGTTAAGACCTCAATTAAAATGACCGCAGCCAAGCAGCTCTTTGCATAAAGTAATATTTATATATACATATAAATATGAAAAGAAGAAGAATTTGGTAGTAATAAACATTTCCCCCCACCCTCTACTCCCTTCACTCTTTTTTAGGCTGAAATATATTTTACGTATGATACAAATATTGTACAATAAATAAGAAAGGAAAACAATTTAATTATAAACTGAATACTCAATATAATGGATTTCCAAAGGGTGCTATCAATATCTACGGTACTAATTAATGCATCCACTTTACAGTCACTGCCATGATATATTGTTGAAATCGGAAATTTAAGAAATCATATTGTGCAGCATATATAAAATTCTGAAGTACCTTATACAATATTCTGATGCAATGCATATTAGTTTTTCCAAATATTAAACGAATAATAATATGCTCACATTGATGATATTAGGAAAAAAAAATTTACGAGTACAGCAAATTACCTTATAGTGCCAAAGCTTTTCGTTTCATGACACTCAACCGCCCAACAAGTGAATTGTTCCCATAACTCAATCGACATATATTTGATATATAGTTCAGCCCGATAAATTTTAATTGAATCTTAAAATATTGTCTTCCAAGGGAACTATAAAAAAAAACTTCTCGGATCTCTTTAATTTTCATGCAAAGCTGATATTTTATATTTTCATAAAATTGCACACACAAATCTAAAAGTAATTTGGTGTGACTGGAGCACAGTCCTCTTAATGTAAAATAATGTTCCAAATATAGCTTTGGTTAAGGAATAATTTCCTTACCTAACCGACTTTCACTCACTTTAGAGTGGATAAAGTAGTAATCTCAACTGGTGCGCATTACCCTCTATGGACAACACTAAGAGAGGTGTACCAAAGCTGAATCCTCACGCAGATCCAAAAAGGTTCGTAGTAGGTTCGTGGATTATCGTACGGGAACCCAAAAGAAGAGGGAAAGAAGAAAGAGGCTGACTATGCTCTTCAAGGAGAAATCATTCTGTAGCCGATTATTTCAAAAGGTCGCGGTCGGTTAAAGTTACTCCAATTAATACCACCGAATCTTTGGAGGACAAGACAGCTCCCATTTTTTCTGAGTGGTGAAGAAAGCGAAGACGGCCTGACATGGAACGCACTGCTATAATTTTCGCCTCTGTTGCTATTGCGCTACGACCCCACAATGTCCCCTGTGTTCCAAGGAGGCACCTGGAAGAGACACTGGTGTTGCCACAAGATGTCATACGGCTAGTGCGAAGTATAGCGCTTCAGTTGCCACCGAAGTATCAACCCGGCGGTCACTTGGGCATTGCCGTTCCTCCAGGCTCTCTGGTGCCAATTCAACTACCTGATCAACGAAAGTTTCGTCTGTGGCTGGTACTGAGTTGGATATATGGCCAGGCACATCCGAATGTTCTGTCCCCAAAACTCCCCTTTAGAGAAAAGGTTATTGGCCCTCAGCCAAACATATCGGATGACAGATGCCTTGGGTACGAATGCAAATACAGGGGGTTACGAGATGAAGGACGAAACTGTACATGTGAAGTGCTAATCTCGTGTCCACTTCTAGTGGGTCTGGACAGAGGTAACAAAGATGCCCGTCATGAGTAAAACTCTCTTTGCTGTATATAGGGAGTAGAGTGAGCCTCTTGGGAAGGCAATCGATTGGGTTCAGGACTCTGACTTGGAGACAAAATATGTTTTTCCCACGTTCATGCCCACATGAGCATCGTTACGGCAAACTAGAATATTCTTTTCCACTGCAAGGGTAAGATAAGGACGGTTCTACTCGTGTGATGCTTTTATATCAGAAGTCTGTTAATAATTTGGGATCCAGGTACGGCTATCGCCTCAATCTCTTCTTTGCAAGGATTATCTGTCATATCTTACATGGAAAGTGATTAAAACGCCTCTATCTGTATTACGATCACGCAGATGAAATTTTAGCATTGCAAAGTATTCTACTGTAGACACTCTTCTAAGAAGACAGGTCTCGCGGCTACATTCAAAAAGCGTTGGTATAAATAATCCGACTGGGCCATGCTGACGGGCATAGTCAGACTCTTACCTCCACCATATCCAGTGGGTCCAACTGTGTCAGACGGGCAGCCGGGGAGTACAAACTAAGAACCACCAACATGCCCTCACCCTATTATTTCCCTCTGCCCCATCCTAAATTTCCTTTCTCACTCCCAGCCAATTCAATCCAGCTTAGGGGCGTCTGTTCCATAGTGGGCAGCCCCTTGTCAGTGTCTGACCCCAGTGAGGTAGCAGTTATTCACACTGGCAAATTAGTATAAAATCAAAACAAAATTTAAGGTGACGCCTGCTCCAGGTCTATCTGTACGAGATATCCAGCTAACTGGTAATCTTCCCTCCGACGCGTCGGCGGCTTGAGCATCGGTGTGCTGAGACTGACACTCAGGTTCTCGGAGGAAGCATATTACCGAGTGTAATTAGCAGCTCATTGACTATGTCAATGGAAAGCCTACATTTGGGGGAAAAGGGAGGCGATCTGGCATCGAACTAGTTGGAAGCAAGAAATTCTGAAGCTGTGAAGATGCTAGAGAGTTCCCCTAGCTCCTGCGAGAAACTGGTACCGAGTACGTCTTCGACAATGGTCAAACATGGAGCAAACCAGGGGGTCATCAGTAAGAAGAGAAGAGGGTATTGGTGGTCCTGAGACAGGCTGTCTGTAAGACAGCAAGAAGAAGACTACAGAGGGAGAGAAAAGCCGCAGCAATAGCTGGAGTGATTGCTCGAACTCCATCGACTTCGACGCCTGTGACGGCACCGGGGAAGCCTGATAGAACAGATGATAACTCGTCTGCCATGGGACACTCTTCTGGTATCAATCTGCGTCTGTTTCGGAAGATGGGAATAGCAGAAAGGCATAGAGGAGGAAGGTCGCAAGATCGGAATCTGATCTGCCCGTATGCTCTACCCAGGTGCCTGAATGACAGCCTCCTCCTGAGAAGAAGGTGGTAGAAGGACCCCTAAGAAAGTCGGATGATTCTCGTTCGTCTACCTCTGGTGACACATTCACTGGAGTGGCAGCTAGAGCTATGACGGTAGAGATACGTACCAAAAACCGGGATGGTCTGCTGTCAAAAGACAGCCAGACTATGTCGACAGCTATCTTTGGAAGGTCATCGGTGAGTCGAAAGATAAACCGAAATTCGATGGGATGTGTGTGAAAAGCGGAGTTATAAACATGCAGTGCTCATTGGATGACCAAACTTTTCGCTGTAATTCCAGCTTGCGAAAACTGCAAATTCGTTCTCACACACGGTTGCAGTAGCAAGCTGGTAAAAGCGAATGCTTGGATACCGGGTCCTTCCCGAAAACCAAGCGAAATACTCGCACGTATCCGTTATCAGAACCAAGGACTAAACATGAACCTCTGGAAGCTATACTCAGAATATCATTGGAGAACTTCTTCCAACAAGGAAACGACTTTTCATCTGAAGGTAGATATCGACCTGTTAGTAGGTAAGCTCCAGAAACGGATACCGTCCACATCTGGATCTTGAACGCATAAGGAAGGGGATACGATGAAAAATTACTTTCGGTCTTAAAATAATCCTTTTATGACTGAATCCAATGGTTGGGGCCTGATTGTGAGCTGTGACTCAGATTCACAGAACACAATATGATTTACCACTAAATGCAACTCTCGGGGCAACAAGATGTTGGATTTTTTTCTGTCTACAGATTTAGTGATACACAATGTAGGTAACAAGCAGACCTTTGTGACACAAAGAATACAAGAACACTGACTAATAGGTTTCTGACAGATCAAAAAAAAACAGTGGAAAGTTCTGGCAGAGGTATCTCTCTCGGATCACTGTTTAATTGAATTCCGACTTAAAGTTTGGGGTTCTTGCTGAAGAGAGGACTACCAGGTTTCCTAAACTGAGAACCATAACGGCAATCGAAGAGGCGACCTAACAGGTAACGAGTACTTTGATAGAATGATATGAGGAAGTGTGTCCGGTAAAAATGAGCAGGCAGGGTAGAGCAGTTCCATGGTGGAGGGCTGACCCTTCAAAGCTCCGAAAAAGGTACAGAAAACTTCTGAATACGGCTTTAAAAACCCGAAAAGAAGAAGACTGCGCAGAGAATCTTTAAGAATAACATTCGGACAGCTAAAATCGACTCTTATAGAAGCTTCTATAGTGAAATTAATATGACGGAGTCGGCTAGGCTGTGTAGGGTACGTCAGCGGGACCATGCAGTTACGCTGGACTTTCTTCTCAGGTCTGATGGTTCTTATTTCAATTCAATAATTGAAATCTACAATATCCTCCTAAAAACCCACTTCCCGGGTAGCAGAATTATTACTGACGCAGGTGAAGGTTGACAGCTCGAATGGTGGAAACACGCGACGAAACTGGTATACAGCATCAAAAATTGTGACGGAGAAATCAAGGTTTCCTCTTTTCAGAACTTTAAGTTACCTGGCCCTGATAATGTATACCCATTATATTAAAGAGAGGAGGGAGCTCTTAAGGCATTCTTCTGCCTATTTTCTCTATGACGCTATTCTGTCCTCCAATAGAGAGAGGAGAAAAAACTTCAGGAACTTGAAGTTTTTGCTATTCTAATCCCCAGCTTACAATTTGCAGCAGCAGGAAATGCAATGTTGCTTTTAGAGTATGTTGGTTCCGCCCTTAATAGCCATTGTCCACTAGAAACATATAGAAAACGGACTGGTTTAGGGAGATATTGTAAGGAAACCTTGAAATGCCAACTAAATTATGTAGTGGGCCAGGCACTGAAGTTGCGGTTTAGAAATCCCACTAAGCGCTTCCTGGTATCTTTGTTGCAGCATCTCCATCTCGCCCAACTCTTAATCGGACTTCAGGAGTTGAGGAAGCCGGAAGAAAATTACTAAGCCAAGCTGTCAACACTAATCTTAAAGAGAATTGTGACCGATAGCATGTAACGCAGAAGGAATTCAAGAAGAAACCTCGGATATCGAAAATACTTTTGCATTAATATCCACTCACAAGGTGACACGGCTAAATTAGTTAAGATTCTACAGAAGGGTTGCACTCTGGATTCGGAATTGCTCAGGAAACCTGATGGTACTTTTACTGAAAGGCGAAGTGAATCACTTCATTTATTATTGGAATTCCACTTCCCCGGGAATCAGGTCACGGTTGCACTAAAATTACCAAACATTGACTGTATAATTCTCGTGGAGTGGTTTCTTGCCAGGACTGTGGCAAATGAAGATGCTGTAAGATATGAGATTACATGACAGTTACCCAATCATGCTGAAGAGTATTAAGTCGATGATTAGTTCACTGAGAAGTATTTTCACTTCGTGCTTAGCGCTGCCCTATATTCCATTCCCCCTTTGTCAAAGTTTTATTCATCCCGAACATGGGAAAGGATGAATATGCTGACCGTAAGAGTATATATTTTATGCTAAAGAAACTGGAAAGACTGCCTGAACTTCACATGCGTAAAGGGTCGCTTATGGAACACCCTATATCTTCGTTTCAGCAAGCGGATAATCCTGCTTCGCCCGCTTTGCATAGTCAGTTGTCAAGTTTAAGCATGTCATTAGGACAGGCAGGAAAGAGTACACTGTACTAATCGGAATATGATAACCCTTGGTGTAAGGCAAAGGATATGCCAACCCTATTAAAACTGACCTGAGGCATGGTATAAACTCTACCAACACTCAAGAGAATCACAATTGATATATCTGAGAATGTGAAATATTTAAGGATAGTTTTTAATATTAATTATTATTATTGGATATCGAAACCCCTCACATCTTTTTGGTATTGGAAGACAATTTTTGGTACGACGTGAGCTCCTTTGGATTCACAAGTTAATGATTAGGCTTACGCATCGATGATCTAAGGAAGAAGACTATCTCTCAAGGAGGTGAAATTGAGTTTTTCTAGATTTCAGAAAATTTTGGCCTTTTATTTTACTAGTGCCTTTCCGACAACTTCTGGCCCTTCTCTTGATGCGTTCCTGAACTATACTGGATGTCTTTATTACACCAAAGGCCGTAAAAAATATCTGTTTATAAATACTGGACAGTTGTGTGGTGCACGTTTGGCTCTAGAACACATTGTTGGGAATGACATGGAACTGCTATCATTTTTATGCTGACAAACTCAATTCCCACATATCCAATAACAAAAAAACGGTACATCATTCAAATTCCGACGCTCATTAGTGGTTTGAAGCTATTATTGAGCAGTACCGTCGTATCTTCACTGATGGCTCTAGAACTGATCATAGATCGTGTTCTGAGATTTTCGTGGAACAGAACTGTTCTCAGTTGCATTACGTTTTTGGTATTCAAGCATCTATCTTTCAGGTGGAAGTCTTTCAGATCTTGAAGAAGATGCTGTCACAGTATGTTGCATAGAAGGCATTACTTAGCCCACATGTCACTTCAAAACTACACTAGTACAGTTCTATAAATCCAGATAAAAATAATGAAACGTGATTGCATACTGTAACGTGATTGCATACTTTTAGGATCCCATCTGGAGTTTGAGAATGAGTGCCTCCTGTGTATATAAATCAAGACTACCCTGTCGATGAATGTTCTCGAAAATAAAAACTTCCTTTGAGATGAATATAAGATTCTAGAATGATCCAGAAACTCTTGAATAGCGTAGAATTTTCTACTTCAACCATTCGAAAGCTATAAATGCCACCACACTATTCAAAGTCGATGACAGTTGAGCAGAGATCGTAACAGTGTGTACATCGTGCATTTTAATGGAAGCAGCAGTATTTGTAACTGTGATTTTGTAAAGTGATGAAATTAATTATTAAATAAAGTGCAAATTGTAACAAAGTAAACTTTACGCCTAATATTAAGTGTGAAAATAGCAATAATGAAATAAAGTTAGTTATTAAATTTTACCTGCGATTGTTTGATTACTACACAATCCAGTGGTACGAATCCGTTGTCAAAGGGCAATTTCGTAACAATATGTTGGAAAGTGTGATGTTAACGTGGACAAAACAAACTTACGAATAAACTATTTGAGTCCAGTTTTACTGAGCATCACAGGCAATGAGGCCGCCAATGAAATATATTAAGGCTTCATTGACATAAACGGTGAACCTATTGCAAGTGAGATGGTTCTCTACTAATCATTAAAAAGTGGACGAGAAAGAGTTGACTAAGATGTGGAAAACTTGTCCCTGTGAGTAGTAAAGAACTTAGCACACCTATTTACATAAACATGGTGGATTTAAAATGTGTTTTTAGCTTTATATCTGTATACCATGTGCTCAGATACCACATTAAGAATTTAGGTATTTCTATAGAGACGGATTGTCGTCTTTGTATGGAACACAACAAGGTGAGATCACACAATCCCTGGGGACCTTGATCGATTTAAAATATTAATCAGCAGATTTTAACGATCATTGTGCCAGATCTTAGTCAGCAAATTTGTTGTGCCCTTCATCAAGTCAAGGAACTGTTTGTTTTAATAAATTGAATGGATATCCAGAGATCCTCCATATCACAGGGTCTGACCATAATCACCTTTATGAATTTTCTCAATCATTTACCTAATGAATTTAATAATTAATTTATAAATCAATATTTTACGTCCTATTATATTTATTAGCTTTATCCTCAGTTTTTTTTTAACTATGCCCTTGAGTACAAAAATGGTGCTATATTCTTGTGTAGTGTTGTTGTTGATCACTCATATACACATGGAATCGGAATAACTCTCGATTTTTCAATGAAGTTAGTCCACGTTGCGAAATTAGAGTAGATGAAGTAGAATCTTTCGGCCTTAGGGATGAATGCGGTTTTCAAAAATTCACTTAAAAACTTCTTGTTTCTGAGGAATGGAAATCTCAAAAATAAATGGCATTCAAAAAAAGGGAATAATTATGAAATAATAAATTGTGATAAATATTCCAATAGTTTAAATAGCTAAAGAATAAAATGGAACAATATTTTGCTTTAAATTATAAACACCATGAAAAAATTTTAGTTTACTTTTCGTAAAAATGTGAGCTATTTGAAACATTACTCAGAGCAATATTTATAGTACCTTACTTACTTACTTTCGTCGCTTAATCGCAGAATCTGCGAAGCAGCCCACTATCAGATTACGGCCGAATTTAATAGAGCTCGCCAGGCGCCTCTGCTTTGCGCGCATCTTCTCCAATCCGTTATACCAAGCGTGGTTAGGGTTTCTGCGCCTTGGTCCTTCCATCGGAGGCATGTCGTCGTCCAGCGGCTTCCATAGAGTGCCAGTTTTGTGGATCGAGAGAGGGGTCTATTACACATTTGCTTACTGAGCCCATAGCCCATTAGCAAGCGTGATTCTTCGTTTATTTTCTCCATATTTCTTGTCTGTAACCTCGCACGGTTATAAATGGTTTGGAGAGTTCACTTCCTACCTTGACTGAGCTGGACGCATTGCTCAATGTCATTCTACAAAGCCGTATTCGCTTTGTATTTTCATATTGTTTTTTTCACAATTTTCGAGCATTAGGGTGGGGCGATTTGAACATCTTAATGGGCGCTTCGCGTTTCTGATTCTTGGGATTGTACTGAGCAAAAAAGTCCAGAAGACCATACATCTACGGTGAAAATCGAGCTTCCAGATTTTGACTGCGGCAGTTTTTTCTCAGACTTTATTTTTTTGGAAAATTTGCAAATTTTCGTGGGCTCATATTTTGTAAAGTATTTGAAATCTAGACTTATTAAAGTAAAGTTGTAGCTATTGTCTCGGACTACAATTTCTCTGAACATATTACTTAGAAAAAACTTCGTTTTCATGGTCGAAAAGTCGAAAATGTAGAAAATTCACCACTTTTTGTCACGTTTTTTTTTTGATATTTTGGCCTATAACAGCCAAACCATTGAGATTTTCGCCAAGACAATAGTTAGCCAAGACAATAGTTAAGAACTCTCTAGTACATCGCAAAAGCATTGGAACGCTCCTTCAGGCAGTTTTGGCCTTGTGAAAGTGCAAATTTTTCGTGAAAATATTGAAAAATTACCATTTTCAGTTGTTCATAGCGCAAAATCATAAAAATGTTATATTTCTTATTTTTTCCACTTTTTTTATCCAAAAATATAATGTTTTTTTTTTGTTTTGTTCAATATTTATTTTGAATAATAATTGCTTTCTTCTTGATTCATACCTTGTCTCTACCAATACAATTACTTTGTACTTTAAATGAATTTCTCATAATTTTCAAATACTTTACGAAATATGAGCCCAAGAAAATTTACAAATTTTCCAAAAAAATAAAGTCTGAGGAAAAACTGCAAGTCAAAATCTGGAAGCTCGATTTTCACCGTAGACGGTCTTGTGGACTTTTTCGCTCAGTACAATCCTAAGAATCAGAAACGCGAAGCGCCCATTAAGAATTTTTTTTCCTCCCATACTAATCGCCCCAACCTATCGAGCATGCTTAATAATTCCGGATATGTCTTGCAACTTTGGTCAACTCGCGCACAGCCTTATACTGATATTTTTGTTTTGAAGTCATTATGCTTTAAAAGGTTTTCAATAGTGGTTGCAAAAATTAATTCACATTACTTAATATAGATATTCACTGTACTCATCTGAAAAGTTCAAGGTTTATCAGTTCGAAAACTACTCCATACAATTGTGATATGGGGTTGAAAATTGTAATTGTGCGTTAAAAATTTACTAGTCAACTTTTTTTAAAATTAGCATGTACAATTTGTAATTACACTGGAATTACCACTTAAACTTCATTAAGTAAGACACCATTATTTCCCTGTTAAATTTTGTATTTTGTTTGCCTTTAACATTTTTATTTATCTCCTGCATACCCGTACATAACTAAACGTGTACAGAAGTCTGAAGTCGGGTTAGACCGAGTTCAACAATGGGGATGTTTTCTTCATAAATCATCATTAGGACCATATCTACGGTAGTTTTCGGTAGGGTACCTGGAATTGATTATACCGACCCCATTTCTTGTGTATGGCTTTGTAGTGTCAACATAACTACTAATATAAAATTTCGTCCAAAAATATTGATTCAGTCGTAAGTTATAATAATTTGTCAATAGTGTGCGTGGCTCTAAAAATAACACGCCCATTTTTTGGGTGGTGTTTAATTTTAATTCCCGCAACATTCCTGTGAAATTTCTTTGGCAGTTGTATTGTGATCTCCATATTCTGCACACACACTATTATGGTCCCCATGTATATAATTGCCAATTTTTATTCCGATGGCATCAATACGAGCATAGGTAGGCTAATTTTAATTTTAGACCCGAAAGTTCCTTATATCAAAAGTGGGCGAGTCTTTTCCCTGATCTACCCCATTTGTTGCAGCTTTATAATGTCCACATGTTCCTCCACGTAAAATTTCGTGCGTAAATCTCAACCAGATCTTAAGTTATTAATATTTGTTAAAAGTGGGCGTGGAAGTTAATATATACCGCCAACTTTTTCTATAGTCATTAGTAGGACCCACATCTCCATAACTGCCAAATTGCGTCACGATTTCTTCAATTGGACCGAAGTTATAGTCATTCAATTAATCATATCTGTATATACATACATATATGTCCGTACCTACCACGCCTCCTTCTTGAAATTGCAACCCCTCTCAGAAGCACAAAATTAGTATACCCTATTTACATTTTTTAAAGGTAGTGGGTAAAAAAATAAAATCCTTCAATGGATGTGACCACAACTTGATTTCAATACATTCGTAAGATTGTATAATGTTTACAATAGGCGTCGAAAATAGTCTTGTATCATAATGAGTTCAATTAATCAAAATAAATTTTCAATTCCAATGTAATTACATTTCTGGCAGATTATACCATCCTCGTATTCTTTGGAGCTGATTCATCACGTTTTTTCCATTGTTTGATACAAAAAACTTTTCAGAAGGTCAACTTAATCTATTCACATGCCCATATGAAAAGGATTTTGTTTCCATCAGTATTCCTTTCGTATATCAAAAGTCAGTAGCAGTTACTGATAAAATTGGAGACCTCTGGGAAATAGCGAAAACAAATTTTTATTTCTTAAATTTTCGATGCTCGATGCTTTAAAATAATACGTAAATATGAATCGTTGAGTGAAAAGTAGGCAATTCATGGAAAAGTTTTCCCGTGACTTGCTGCTCAAACAACCACAAATGTTTGTCCCCAGGACAAATATCCCCAGTGGCCCAAAATATTAGTTGACACCTTAATAACAGTTTCTTTCAAGCAAAAATAAAACCTTCATTTGTATTACTTTTCGATGATCTTTTAAATTGGTATGAAATTTCTTACAGTAGTATAACTGATTCTCTCCTATGTGGCTGAATCGATTTAGAATGGTTCGGGTCAACTGCAGATTGCCTATGGTCTGCACCAATTGATTCTAGCCGGTTACGTTTTCTATCTACATAACTTCGGATTCCATCACTATTGATTATTTAATTCATAACTCCAGTATGCAGGGTCAATGTACATGGCTTTAATTTTCCATCAACAGTTACGCCCGTCAAATGCAAATTTGTTTGGCCCCCTTTTTGGAAATCACTTATTTTTTATTTGAGCTGATTCTGTGGACATTAATGAAGTCAGGATCATAACCCTATCTCATACTTTCAAATACTTCACACCTGTGCTATCAATCATTGGTCTCCTCCGCCTTTGACAGTATTCTCACGCCATGTGACCTGAACCGTCAAATTAAACATGCACTTTTAAATTTTCTGAATGTAAAAGTGTACTACTACATGCTGAGGTGTAAAAGATACTTTATTTTCATTTACGAATAGTGTCTATTTCATAAGGTTATCTGGGTACATGACTATAATACAAAATTTCATCCGCTACAAAATATGAATTCAATGAAATCGGTGAGTTAAATTAGAGCACAATAAAGAGAATCGGTTACCCAACCGATCAGAATTCTCCGAATTTTTAGCAGCCAGCTGACTCAGAGGATGCTATTTCTTTCAAGGGAAATTTTCTGCGCTACCGTACTCAACACTAAATGCAGCTGTTTGTAAAACAGCTGTTTATGTATAAAATGACAAATTTTTGTAGCGGCCCATTTACAAACAAAGTGCTTTGTTTCACTCATCCCATACGCAATCGATGGGCTGCAAGAATTCAGCCAATCCTAACATCATTGGGAGATACATATTCAGCCCTATTCTAAATATTCCCTGGGAATTGTATTCCCGCGAATTTAATTTTCCCCGGAAATTAAATCCTCGTATTCTAAATCTTCCGGGAACAAATTGTTCCCGCAAAATTTGAGAAGTGTAATTCGAAAAACTATTGTATTTTCGATTCAGGGGCCGAATCGCGGCATTTGTGATCGAGTAAGTTTTTTCGTGATTTAGACGTTTAGGATTACGGCATAAGTTATCGAGCATAGCGTGTTGTAATTTTGGATCATCGCATACTCGTACAATAGCGAGTAACCAATCGAATGCAAACATTCGATACATCTGGGGCTATCGAAATAATAACTAAATAATTTTTTTTTTTTTGTTTTTCTAAATTTTCTCAAAATGTAATGACATTTAAAACAATGTTTTTTGTAAAAAAACAGCAAAAAAATATTTGTATACCATTGTGAGAAAAATTCATTTTTGAACTACAGGAAATGAAGACAATATTTTTGAACTCCAAGAAATGAAGAGAAAAAGTAATTGGCAGGAGCATATTGTAACGAGCCGCCGGATGATCCCGGATTTATAGCTGGGGTATGCTCAGCGGCTTCTAGATGTTCGTACAATAAATGTATATTCCAGGAAAATAAGTACAATTTGTTTTATGTATATGCCACTTTATTTCCTAATAGTATTTCTTAAGCTAAAAATTAGTTATCAGTATATTATATTTAGTTCTCCGCTAACGGTTCCTTGTTGTCGTCCCACGTAGTGAATCGAGACGGATGTTGGGTTGTCCTCGCTGACCTTGCACACCATGAAATTGCATACGCTTGGCTTTTTAGTGAAGCTAATGTCCTAGCGACTTGAATTCGGAAAACATTTATATTCCTCCCCGTGAAATTGTCTATGCTTGGATTTTTTTAGTAGAACTACTGTCCTAATTAACTTGAATTTCGATAAATTTATATTCTAAATAAATTTATATATTAAGGGAAAGTGTTGTTGCTAATTGGAGAGTTGGGGGTAGTGATGTAGACATATGCCTCTTTAGTGACTCTAAAGCGCTTTTTGAATCTGTAAATATTCATATATACATACGAGTATGTATATTAAAATAATGTTTAAATCGTATTCATTAATTTCTTACGCTGCTGACGGCAATGACAAAGATTTGCTTTTGTCCCGAATTTGTCTCCGCACGTTCAAGTCACTCCTTTCTTCTTCTGAATCCAAAGGACTTAAAAAATAAAACCATGTGGGATTTATTGCTATGTGAACTGAAACACTTTGATATTAAAAATTGTATTACTTATGTGTTACTTTTAGAATCAAACCATTTTTTTTTTTTTTTTACATTTACTCAATTTGACATTCATCTATTACTATGTAAGCTGGAAAATATTGTACATTTCGTTGTACGTATCGTATCAAGTAACGTAATTTCATTCGATACCGTTGATGTGATTCGGCCCCAGCTTCGCACCAAGATTAATAGAATCGAAGATTACGCCATGCGCAGGTCCGCTATCCCTCTCTCGACAAAAACACAGCACAGCTGATTGGCTGTGACGTCATGTGGTACTTTAAAATATTTTGTGATATGAAATATACATGTGTATAGGCAATAATTTGTGAATTACAAGGATTTTAATTATTTTTAATAATATATAAGTTAATAAATGTTCTTGCAAGTAAACGAGTACAAACTATTGAAAAACTCTTTCGATAAAAAGTACTTAAGCATAATGGATTTTCATGTACCGAGAAAGTAAAACTGCATTTGTGTAGTGATTTAATAAATATATATATAATAAAAATGAATGAATGTTCGGTTTGGAATTCTAATAATGAGCGTAAGTTTCTTCTAAGTAAGTTTTTTCTTTCGAGGAAAATAAATTATTAAATATGTGGGTGAAATTTTTAAGCAAAACACAGTATTTAATCCAAATACTTGGCGAATTTGCATGGAATATTTTAATGAAGAGTTGATAGAGAAGAATTTTGAGGTTGAAATGTGTGTGGGTACGTAATTTATTTGACAAAATATTAATTAAATTTTAAAAATATTAATTACATAATTTATAATGAGAAGGTATTTAAAGCCAAGTACTATTCCATCTTAGGACAAAAATATAGAGCCCATACCACAAGTTCGACTGAAGCGGCTGCAATAGCTCAATAATAAAAAAGTGGTTGCTTCACTTCTACAGGAGTCAAGCTTAATTTTTTATTTATCTATTAATATCATAAAAACTTGTAAATATCATAAAAACAAAATTTGTTTAGCTTAAATCTTTGTATTTATAAGTACATACTTTGTATTTATAAGTACATATATGCATGCATATCTGCATGTATAACTATGTATTTTTTTATATTTTTTTTTTTGTCGGAACAATCTAGTAAGCGCAGCACTCAGACAGAGTATATAGATCCTGTGGTGCCAAGGAGCCAAGTTGGTCACTTCTCAGCACATCAGTGCCAAATATACCAAACCTGATTCGAGCAAAGGCAGGGCAGACGCAAAGGAAAGGATCCGCCGTCTCGTCTTCTTCTCCACAGGCTGGGCATAGCGTACTGTCTGATATGCCAATCCTTTCTATGTGCCTAGCCCGTAGAAAGTGCCCCGTCATCACGTCCCTCCTACCTAAAGATAGAAGGAACCGCGACCATTGGTCCGAGATAACAGGTAGCATAATTTTCGTCCAACCGCAGCCTCTCTCAGCCCGCCATGCTCGCTTGTGGGTCGAAACAACCCACTTGTTTACAGTGGCTTTGATGACAGCAGAAGGGAGTAACTATGTATTCGCATAAATATATAAATAAAATAACTAAAATTATAAAATAAGCACTTATGTATGTACATGTGATTTTTTTATTTCACTTCCCCTATGTATTTCCTTTTATATTCCCATTATCACACCAAAACACTAAATAACAGCTTTCACGGCACAAATTTAACCAAAAAATTACTGAATAACACAAACATTTTAATGCCAAAATTATTGAAATATATCATAATATGCGATAAATATTACAAATTTTTTATATTAAGCACAAATTATCACATTTCTCACACATAAATGTATGCATTTTGGCTGTTCTCTCATTTCGTGTGCGCCTTATGACGACATGCGCAGAGAGAAGAAATCGTACCAGCAATTGCGTAATCTTCTATTTTATCATTCTTGGCTTCACACTGTGCACCTTGATGCAACGATACAGGTGGTGCAGACATATTTTGAGAGTATTCGGATCTCGCTTCTGTCAAAATAGTCAGCAGGCGGGTTCCGGAGACATGACGATATTTGTAATATAGGGCAAACAATTTTTTTGACGACTGATATTTTTGTTTTATAACGGCTAAACATTTTTTGGAATTTTATTAATTTATATTATTACTCTCTTAAATTTTCATTTTAGTTTATTTTGTAGCGAGAGGGAAAACCAAAAATACCTCGTTAAGCATCAATTCAACTCAAGATAAAATAATTGTATAAATCGACACAGCTAGATTTCATTTATTGCAAATAGTTAGCTCCTGTTGTAGATCAACAATTTTTACGCTTGGTAAATTCAGGATTCTAGAAGGATATACACCCTTTTATCCACCAGCCCAATAAAATAAATAAAAACCAAACGACTTTTTTCTCGAAACCCATTTCACTGAAAAAAGTTACGCAAAAATCCCGCAATATGACCTATACTCCACAATCCACCCAGCTGGCACTGCGCTTGGAGGAACTGCTGTAATTATTCGCAACAGTATTGCACACGGGGAGCACGAATGTTATAAAAAGAAATACCTACAATCAACGGTTATAACAATTGATGATTATAAAGGCCCCATAACAATTGCAGCGGTATATTGCCCTCCCAACCATCCAGTTAACTGCGAACAGTTCCAAGAATTTTATAACTCCCTAGGATCAAGATTCATCGCTGGGGGTGATTATAATGCTAAGCATCCACAATGGGGGTCTAGAATAACAACTCCTAGAGGCCGTAACCTATATAAAGCTATGCAACAAAACAGCCTGTCCCAGCTATCAACGGGTGAGCCAACCAATGGCCAACGGACAGAAACAAGCTTCCAGACGTTATCGACTTTTTTGTATCCAAAGGTGTACCAAAAACAAACACTTCCATGGAATCGTGCCTGGACCTGTCATCAGATCACTCACCGATAGTTCTAACAATTAGCTGTGAGGTTCAGATCAGAGCAAGAACAATCTGTCTGCACAACAAAAGCACAAATTGGGAGCTGTTTAGACAAAGCATTATCGAGACTCTAGTCACCAATATTCCTTTAAAAAACAAAACAAATATAGACGATGCAGTAGAACTTTTGAACTCAGCCATTCAGCATGCTCCATGGACTTCCACATTGGAGCCCAGCTGTATAAGTAATCATCGTGATGTAAGCCAGGTTGTAAAGGAGCAACTAAAAGAAAAGCGGAGACTGCGTTGAATTTGGCAAATGACCAGAAGCCCCTATGACAAAAACCGGTTCAATTGCGCTACAAAGCAACTCAAAAACGCCCTACGGTCAACAAAAAATTCAGAAATTCAAAGCTATCTCAGCAGCTTGTCACCTTCACAGGCTTCAGGTTATTCTCTATGGAAAGCTACAAAAAAACTAAATCAACCAACATCACATGTGCCACCTATTAAAACGAAAGATGGCGGATGGGCCAGATCTGACAAGGAAAAAGCACAGTCATTTGCTCTTCATTTATTAGAAGTATTTGCGCCGTTTCCAAGCAAATATCCACAAGAAGACATAAAAATAGCTGAATTACTAGATGCCACATACCAAATGGATATTCCATTCCAGCATTTTAAACTAAAATAAATTAGAGGAATTATCAAGAATACGCTAAAAGACAAAAAATCACCGGGATATGACCTTATTACGAGCAGAATCCTAAAGGAGCTACCAGATTGCGGCTATAAATTCATTGCCCAATTATTCAATGCGATTATCCGATGTGACCACTTCCCAAGCCAATGGAAAGTGGCTCAAATTATCCTTGTTCCCAAACCTGGGAAACCGGCAGAAGTGGTCACCTCATATAGACCAATTAGCTTGCTTCCGATACTTTCCAAAGTGTTTGAGAAACTTCTTTTGAAGCGACTCCTCCCAATCATCGAGTCAAAACAACTTATACCTTCCCATCAATTTGGATTCCGAAAGCATCATGCTACGATGGAAGAAATATATCGAGTATATGCATTTGCACAGAATGAACTAGAAAATAGAGAATACTGTTCAGCTGCATTCCTGGATATCACCCAAGCATTCGACAAGGTGTGGCACCAAGGGTTACTGTACAAATTGAAAATGCATTTACCCTATCACTACTTTGCCATATTAAAGTCCTACTTAGAAAGCAGATTCTTCATGGTCAAAGTTAACAGCGACGTAACTTCCCTCTATCCAATCAAAGCTGGTGTTCCACAAGGGAACGTTTTGGGACCTGTGCTCTACACACTATTCACGGCTGACCTGCCGCTGACTGTTACCACATATATCGCAACTTTTGCAGATGATACTGTTGTAATGGCCTGCAACAAAAACCCCGTGTTAGCCTCGAAGCATTTGCAGGAGAACCTGAACCAAATTGACTTATGGCTAGACAAGTGGCGAATAAAAGCAAATGCAATAAAATCAGTGCAGACGACTTTTACCCTACGTGCAGGTTCTTGCCCTCCAGTGACACTAAGTAACTCCCAATTGCCACAAGCAGACCATGCAAAATACCTTGGGGTGCACCTGGATCGGCGGCTTACGTGGCGCTGTCACATCTTCTCCAAACGGAAACAACTTGGACTAACGCTTAGGTCATTGTTCTGGCTACTTGGACGAAGGTCAGCCCTAACACTTGGAAATAAAGTCCTGATATATAAGGTAATACTGAAGCCCATATGGACTTATGGTATTCAAATTTGGGGATCAGCATCCAAGTCAAACCTGGACATCCTACAACGATTTCAATCAAAAGTCATACGACTGTGTGCTAATGCACCTTGGTATGTCAGCAACGACATCATTCATCGCGATCTAAACATCCCAAAAGTAAATGATGAAATCATGAAATATAGCCACTCATATCGCAAACGTCTTAGAGTCAATCCTAACAACCTAGCGGTAGAATTGATAACCAGCGATACCAGCGCGCGAAGACTAAAAAAATACATAAATACATAAAAAAAATAAAAATTAAAAAAAAGACTAAATTAAAAAAAAATAAAAATAATAATAATAAGGAATGAATGAAATTAATATATATAAAATCTAACTTTGTTAAATAAATGTACCTAATGTATTGAATGCTACTGAAAATTCATACACATGTTTATAACCAAATATAATATAAGTAGTACTGAATGTCCAGCTGGACAGATTGTAGTTAAATAAATGGAGATACAAAAAAAAAAAAAAAAAAAAACTTTTTTCTAGTGGGAAAAAATGCATAAATATAATATAATATAAATATATGCAATATATAAATATAATAATATAAAAAATGTATAATACAAAAATATATGAATAACTGCATCCTGTAGTTATTTCTCGAACTCAAAGGACATTTAAAGCTTTATTTTTATAAGTTTTTTATTTCCAGTTATTTTCTGCTTGGCTTTTTGAATTTTCATCCGGTGGTTTAAATGATTAATTCGGACAAAATAAACTTGGGTTTGCATATAAAAGTCCAGTATTAGAACGCTTCTTCGACCGCTTGGACCAAGCGTACGAGCGCTGCCCCCGCCACGACATTAAAATCGTGCCAGGGTGGGCAAAGAAGGAGTGTTTGGCCCTACAGTCGGAAAATTCAGCCTCCACCGACAGCGGTATGAGGCTGATCGACTTCGCCACGTCGCGGAACATGGTAGTGAGTAGCACCAGATTCCAGCATCGGAATATATACAAAGCTACTTGGCTTTCCCCTGATCAATTGACGCGCTCTCAGATTGATCACGTTGTGATAGATGGACGACATGCATCCAGTGTGCTGGATGTACGCACCATTCGTGGACCCAACATCGACTCGGACTACTCGACTACCTTGTTGCAGCCAAGGTTCGCATACGCCTATGTACGGCAAAGCGCGCACGTCAACGCACGCAGCGAAAACTCGACGTCGAAAAGATGCAATCACAAGGGATAGCCAAGAACTTCGCAACTCAACTCTCACTCCAGCTCAACCAGAGCACTCCTCTCCTCGACGATGTAACCGCGCAGTGGAGCTCCATTTCCCGCTGCATGCGTACCACAGCTGAACATGTGGTTGGCTTCAAACGTCTTATCAAACGTATTGTGTGAGAGACTGAAGCCCATCGTCAACAAGCTGATTAGACCCTATCAGTGTGGCTTCAGACCTAGTAAGTCCACCATTGACCAGATCTTCACAGTACGGCAAATCCTGGAGAAGACCCACGAAAACAATATCGACACACACCACCTATTCGTCGATTTTAAGGCTGCTTTTGATAGCACCGATAGGAATTGCCTCTACGCCGCTATGTCCAAATTTAGAGTCCCCGCGTTGAGCGCCACAACCAGCTCCGTCAGAATTGGGAAGGACCTCTCCGAGTCGTTCGATACCAAACGAGGTTTCCGACAGGGCGATTCACTATCCTGCGATTTCTTCAACCTCCTACTGGAAAACGAGCCGCCGAATTGAACCGTCAAGGCACTATTTTCTACAAAAGTGTCGTGTTGCTGGCATACGCCGACGACATCGACATCGTTGGCCACAACACCCGTACCGTATGTTCAGCGTACTCCAGTCTAAAGAGAGAAGCAGCCAAAATGGGTCTTGCGGTGAACGAGGGCAAGACAAAGTATCTTCTGTCAACAAACAAAGAGTCCTCGCGTCTTGGACAAAACATCATTATTGGCGACCGCACATTTGAAGTGGTGAAGGACTTTGTTTATCCTAGTACCAGCATCAACGCGAAAAACGACGTCAGCCTGGAGATCAAACGGAGAATCACTCTTGCCAACAGGTGCTACTATGGGCACAGTAGGCAATTGAAAAGCAGGGCCCTCTCTCGACAGACCAAACTTACGCTCTACAGGGCACTCATCATCCCCGTCCTGATGTATGGCGCAGAATCTTGGACGTTGACGAATAACGATGAGAATGCATTGAAGACGTTCGAGAGAAAAGTACTCCGTAAGATCTTCGGTCCTCTTCACGTGGGCGATGAGTACCGTATTCGTTGGAACAGCGAGCTGTATGAGCTATACAAGGACATGGACATAGAGAAGCTCATAAAAATACAACGGCTGCGCTGGCTTGGACATGTTTCGCGTATGAACGAAGAAGCTCCGGCAAGGCAGACCTACGAAACGGCACCCCAGGGTGGAAGGCGAGGAAGAGGAAGACCACATCTCTGTTGGGGAGACCAAGTTATGCAGGACCTGTCAACCTTGGGCATCTCTAACTGGCGCTAGCGAGCACAGGACAGAACCAGGTGGCGCGCTTTTCTGGACTCGGCCAAAACCATCATGCGGTAGTAGTGCCACTTATGTATGTTAATAATACGGAAGGCAATGCACCTGGTAGCAACCGCACAAATGCACCAGGCGAATTGTTTCCTGGAGCATTTATAAAATCACTTTAAAAAATGTTTTTGGCAAACGTACGATTGTTGGCGTAAACAAACACCAGCAGCTTTGCTCCAACGTTGACGCCTATTCTCGTCACTTGGAACTTTAAAACATTTCACATTTTCTTTGCCCCAACTTATACGGCATATTCCACAAAATTTGCCATTCTACTATTTTCACTTAAAAATAAATAAATAGATTTTTTAAACAATAACAAAAATTTGTGTTTCACGAATTTAAATAAAGCGCGGACAATTTTGTGGAGGCACCGGGTTTCATAATTTGACAGAACCGAGTCCGAAAGAGAGTAACAAAACAGAATAGGCCAGAAAACATCACTTATTTGCACCACCATTGTATATACACCTTGCCTTAATAAAATACATATATAATATGTTAAGAAAATGTCTACTTGCTACAATTATAATTGCATATTGACAACAGATAGCGCTAATAGTTTAATTGCATGTCTGTATTCGCATATTAACTAAAATTACAAATTATAATTGGAGCACTAATATTTTTATTATTGTGAAATATTGCGACAACAAACATAGATATTACCAGCATCGCTCAGGTTGTTTTCATCACACATTCATTGCCATATAATAAATAATACAAAAGCGATACATCGGCGCTTTGTTGAAGTCTGATTGTCGACTGAATGCTTTTGCTAGCGGCACTCAGCACATTGGTAGTGGCGTTCGGCAGTATCGGCAATAAAGACTAAGAAAAGACATTCAATTCCCTCCATATTTATTTACCGTTCCGACCATTTTGTTTGGTCACACGTACAGTGTATGTGAATTTATTGTGTTTGTTGTAAAAATATTCCATATCCCTGTAGTGAAAATTATAGGCAGTCTTCAAAATATACTACTAAATTTAATAGTAAAAAATCAAGTGGTTAATTTACTAGTTCAAAACTTATCTATAAGTTAAGCAGTTACTGACTTATGCGGCACTTCATCGCCGTGTATACTAAATTTTTCCTTTGTTGTCAATTTAATAAAAATGGAAGTAAAGACAAACATTGGAATTTGAAGAAAAACAGTTATTTTTATAATTTCAACCACTTTTTGTAATTCCTCATTTTAAAGATAAATCTTCAAGTCAACGCTTGTTTTAAAACATCCGCAAAGTGTCCGCAAAGAAGAGTGGAAATGCGGCACCATGAATTAACATGCTGAATTAATACACTCCTCATTTATGCACAAAAATTATTTTTCATGTCGAGTACACATTATTATATTATGTACATACATATATATGAATTTTACATATAAATATGAGTTTTACTAGTATTTTACATGTCGAGTACACATTATTATAATATGTATGTCGGATAAGATCGCCCTCCATCATTTATTTCATAAATTTTTATTTTATATAATATTAATTATTTGTAAACTTGTATTCCGGGCCACCCTAATACTGTTTTTCTATAATTGTCACAGCAGCACCAACATACATACATACATAATATGGTTCCGTTTGACCATTATGTAGTCATTGTCGTTAGATGTTTACATCTTCGATGCAAAGAAGAATAACAACAACAGCGCGATTTGAAGTTATTTACTTCCAATGTTCTATTCAGCCGCTGCATTGTTGTTGTTATTCCCTTTGCTTTCGCTGCTTAGAATAACTGTCTGATTTTTGTCGAATGTTTAGTGGTCCGACGACTTACAGTTTCAGTTCAGTTGTTATTGAGTTGAGAAACATATCACAGAAAAAGAAGTGATTGTTAAAAGAGCCATAAGTTTAGAATTGTTTATAATAGACAGAAGAAAATTGTGAACAGAAAAGAGAGACAGAGCCACCTAATAAAGAAAGGACCAAACTGAGTTAAATTAAAATTAAATAAAGTGTGTTTAATTTTAAATAACAATCGAAAAGTGTTTCTGTGCAACATTTTGGCGACCGTGGCAGGACGGTTCGTAATAAAATTAGCTTATTTTAAAAAACAAAATAAAGTGTTTCGAATTGTGTCAGGGAGCACAAAAGTATTTCGTGTCTTCATGGGAGAGACGTAATTATTTTCATCATTTCGTCGTTGGAGTTAACTCATCGTTGGAATTACGTCGCTTCAGTTAAGGAATTTGCTGCTGCTGCCACTGCGAAATTTTGAGACACAATTTTATTACGGCCGTGTATATTTTTTTTGTGGAAGAAATTTTACTTCGGTGATTTCTATAGCGGGAACCTTTCCTTTCGAATTTGGCAATAGTGGTTCGTTAGCTCGCTCTTTAAAGTGGTTCAAATACGGTTTTGTTACCATAGACATTCCCGTACATATTTTCGGCATTATCCTAACGGGAAATATATACTCGATTTGAGGCGTCGCAATACGTGTTTCACGCTTTAATTTTTCGGCTCTATATTATTGGTTCGTGTTTTAAGCACTTGACGTGAAAAACAAAATGTCTACCGACAAAGTTGAAGCATTAGCTGAAGATGTACCTGCGAGTGGCTCAGAATTGGCGTCGCTCAAATTGCAACGCAGCCACATGAAGCGGAATATAACTAACCTTCATAAGAAGGTTGAAAAAGATGGCGATAAAGTTGACCCCACCATTTTGGATTGCCGTTTGCAGATATTGGAGTCATATTTTAAGCAACTTTGTTTCATCCAAGGACAGATTGAAAAACATAGTTCCACCGATAATTCGAGAAGTGAGTTGGAGAACATTTTTATTGCAGCTAAAGCTAAAATAATGATTTTGCTGAATAAAAATCGTGGCTCTACATCGATGGACCACAGTTTTTTCAACGCTTCAATAGCTGGCGGCTCAAATCCCAATCGTCTACCCTCGTCAAAGTTGCCTCGATTTGATGGAAAGTACGCGGATTATACAAGGTTTATCTCAACTTTCAACAACATGGTCCATGAGAATTTATCAATTACTGCTGTTGATAAATTTAACTATTTGCTGAGTTGTCTCTCGGGTCCAGCGTTAGCAGTGGTGGAGCCGTACACCGTAACGGAAGAAAATTATCCGAAGGCGCTAACGCGGTTAGAAGAGAGGTACAACAATAAGGTGCTGATTTTCTTGGAACACATCAACGTTCTTTTCAATATTACTTCGATGCCCAAAGGTGATAGTGGTTCGTTAAGAAATATTATTGACACTGTAGCTGCTATTCGTGGCTCGTTGTTGTCGCTCGGCTCAGAAATGGACATCATGAACGCCATTTTGGTTCACATGGTGTTATCTAAAGTGGACGCTGATACGAAGGAAAATTATGATGAGAAGCAGGATTTTAAAATGCTGCCATCTTGGGACACCTGTTACGACACTTTAAGCCATCGATGTCAATTTCTTGAGAGCCATGGAAGAAAGATAAATGGAATTGAAAACCAGAAGATTGCGAAACCAAAATCAGGTTCTAGTCGGCCCTCCCATACATTTGTGAATTCAAATTCGAATTGTGGTTATTGTAACTCATCCGAGCACAATATATCAACTTGTTCATCGTTTTCGTCTCTCGTTGTTTTAGAGCGCTTTAACTTTGTAAAGCGTAGCGGACATTGCATAAACTGTCTTCGCAAGGGGCATTTAGTATCGAAGTGCTCATCCAAATCTCGTTGTAGAATTTGTCAGTCATCGCATCATACGTTATTACATAAATTTAGTGGTCCTGAACAAGCTGGCCCATCAACGTCTCAACAGGCTCCGACTCAACTTACCTCAACCAACCATAACCCAGTATCGTTGGTAGTACGATCATTTAAGCGAGCGATCATCCCAACCGCAGTAGTGCTTATATTGGACAGCTGTGGCACATTTCAGCCGGTAAGAGCTCTTCTTGATTCGTGTTCCGAGATAAATTTCATTGCAGAAGAAACGGCTAAAAGACTCCAGCTGAAGTTAAAGCCATACAACCAAGAAGTATCCGGAATTGGTGAAGTTCGAACCAAGATAAGGTCATGTATCGCTGCTACGATCAAATCCCGTGTAACCTCGTTCCAGTGGTCCTCAAGTTTTGCTGTTACGAAGTCTATAGCTGCTCGACAACCTGGTGAGTACATTCAGACGTCACATTGGCAGATACCCAGTTCCGTAGAACTTGCAGACCCTATGTTCTATAAGCCGCAGCATGTAGATCTGCTTATTAGCACCGAAATATTTTTTGACTTGTTGCTCGATGGTCGTATTTCGCTGGGGAGTAATATGCCTTGTCTCACCAATACAGAGTTTGGTTGGGTTGTCGGTGGCACTTTTGCGTCAACTTTGAAATCGTCGTTGCCCACCTGTAATCTCGCAACAAGCACTTCAACTTGCAACCTTGAGTCAATGTTAAATAAATTCTGGGAAGTGGAGGAATATATAACTTCCCCATCAAAATATTCACTTGAAGAAGAATCGTGTGAACGGCACTTTGTAGAAAACGTTTGCATCGATCAGGCCAATAGAATTCAACTACGTCTACCGTTTAACAAATCGCCTAATATATTAGGAGACTCATTCGAAATAGCTCGAAAGCGTTTTTTATCGCTCGAAAGACGCTTAGAACGTGATTCGGTCTTAAAATCTATGTATGTGGAGTTCATGGAGGAATACTTGTCATTGGGACACATGTCGCCTTATCACAGCTCGCTACGTAGTCCGAATTACATCATACCTCACCATTGTGTTCTCAGGCCACAAAGCACCACAATAAAAATACGAGTGGTCTTTGATGCGTCGGCTCAAACTTCGTCGAATCATTCGTTGAATGATATACTTATGGTCGGCCCTACAATACAGCAGGACCTTATCACCACACTTTTTTTGTTTCGATTAAATAAATACGCTCTCACCGCTGATATTTCGAAAATGTATCGCCAGTTTCGTATCGACGAAAGAGATCGAAGGTACCAACTCATATTATGGAGAAGCCGCAAGGAGGAAGAAATAAAAGTGTTTCAACTCAACACTGTCACATATGGTTTGTCGTCTGCCCCATCTTTAGCAATTCGAAGTTTGTTTGTCATTGCAGAAAAATATGGTGGCTCCTTCCCTATTGGATCAAAGGTTCTTCGCGAAGACCTCTACGTAGACGACGTACTCACTGGCGCGAACGATGTCGACACCCTACTCACTAAAAGAGCTGAATTAGTCCACATTCTGCGTTTGCATGGGCTCGAGCTAGCTAAATGGAATAGTAACTGCAGCGCAATTTCGAAGGCTCACGACGATGACATCATCATTAATATAGCTGAAGATGACATCACCAAAGCCTTAGGTATGTCTTGGAAGCCTAAGGTTGATATGTTTTGCTTCAGATTCGAGTTGCCCGAAGTCTCTGTTCCTACAAAGAGGTCCATGTTATCCGTTGTTTCCAAAATCTACGATTTGCTCGGAATTTTAAGTCCTGTGGTAATTCGCTGCAAAATTCTACTGCAGGAAACATGGGTCCAGAATTTTGCCTGGGATGATGTTATAACTGGTCAGCTTAAAAATCTTTGGTTGCACATACAAAAAGACCTAAAATTGGTTAAACATATTCAAGTGCCTCGATATGTATTGACATTCCTCGACGTGCAAGGAGAAATCCATGGATTCGCTGACGCCTCTCAACCGGCATATGGTTGTTGTCTTTATTATCGAGTTAGCGACCAAGGTACGTACAAAACAACTCTGCTAATCGCCAAGTCAAAGGTCGCTCCAATAAAAGCCCAGTCGTTGCCTCGTCTTGAATTATGTGCTGCCGTCTTATTAAGCAAAACGTGGCACAAAATTAAACCTAAAATTGAAAAATTTGTATCATCGACCTATTTTTGAACTGACTCCAAAATAGTTCTGCAATGGCTAAAATTGCATTCGTCAACACTACAATGTTTCGTCGCCAATCGTGTCTCAGAGCTGCAAGAACAAACAAGAGATGTCGTTTGGAGACACGTTCCTTCAAAAAGTAACCCGGCTGATATCGTCTCTCGTGGTTGTAGCGCTGAAGAGTTGCCCAATACGATATGGTTCAGTGGTCCAGCTTTTCTGCAAGAGAATCCCTCTAAATGGCCTAAATTGGAAGAAGCAACATCCGTGGATCCAATCGAGTGTAGAAAGTCTGCAGCCTTCAAGTGTTCTGACGTCACACCATCAATCACAGAGGAAATAATTGATAAGCATTCATCATATTTTAAAATTGTTCGAATAATTGCTTATATCTTTCGTTTATTTAATAGATGCCCAGTAAACCGTTCGTTGAAGCTCAAGGACCTAGTCCATATTAGCCCCTGTGAAATGGATCAAATATTTTGGCGAATTGTGGCCCATATACAACAAGCCACTTTTAAAGATGACATCACCGCACTTGAGAAGGGGAAATTAGTTCACCCATCGCTGCAAAAATTAACGCCATTCTTGCATAAAACTGAAGTCGGCTATGGCTTTGTAATTTTAATAAGAGCAGGTGGTCGACTCTCCAACGCACCTATACCATACGACGCTCGTTTTCCTGCTTTGTTGCCCAAAAACCATCGGTTTGTCAAGTTGTACATTGAACATTTGCATCGCAAACATTTGCACGCAGGTCCGAAGGTTTTACTGGGCATCGTGAGGCAAAAGATATGGATAGTCAAGGCTAGAGACGTGGTTCGGAATGTGGTCCGACAATGCGTACACTGTTTCCGCTACAGGCCCAAATTGATGGAGCAAATTATGGGAAATTTGCCAGCTGATCGTCTTCGAGCTGAACGCCCATTTTTAATAACTGGTGTCGATTTTTGTGGACCATTTTCAACATCGTATCGTATTCGGGTTAAAGTGCTACAAGACTTACATCGCTGTGTTTGTTTGCTTTAGCTCAAAAGCAACACACTTGGAGCTCGTTTCCGACTTGTCAACAAACAACTTTATTTTATGTCTCAAACGTTTCGTGGCACGACGTGGCATACCCCAAAAGCTATATTGCGACAATGCTACGAATTTTGTTGGGGCTCACAATAAATTGGCAGAGCTCAAAGCCACACTTTTTCGCGATGAAGTTGTCCACGAAATGAAAACGTTCTCCAGCCAAAACGGATTTGAATTTTGTTTTATACCCCCTCGTGCCCCCCACTTTGGTGGACTGTGGGAGGCAGCAGTTAAATCTACCAAAACGTTGCTCCTGAAAAACATCGGCCAAGCATGTCTGACGTTCGAAGAGTTGCAGACCCTCGTAACAGAGGTAGAATCAATTTTAAATTCTCGCCCTATCGCACCGATGTCAGACGACCCAAATGACGGCGAGGCGCTTACTCCAGGTCATTTGCTTATTAGTTCTTCGTTAATCGCAATTCCAGACGAAATCTTTGATGTCACGAAACAATCGTCGCTCACCCGTTGGCAGCGTATTGCGTTTTTAAAGCAACAGTTTTGGGAATTGTGGTCCCGAGATTATCTATTGTCGCTTCAGCAACGCACAAAGTGGCTAAACGCACAGCCAAACATTAAAGAAGGCCAACTAGTCATTATCCATGAGGACAACACCCCACCACAACAATGGCTATTGGCTCGAGTACTGAAACCTATATCCGGCCCTGTTGGACGAGTCCGAGTAGTCGAGTTGAAAACAAAAAGTGGTTTGTTTCGTCGTCCCATACACAAGGTGGCTCCCTTACCTTCTCCAGATGATGTTTGAAAAGGAGGCCTTTCAACGGGGGGAGAATGTCGGATAAGATCGCCCTCCATCATTTATTTCATAAATTTTTATTTTATATAATATTAATTATTTGTAAACTTGTATTCCGGGCCACCCTAATACTGTTTTTCTATAATTGTCACAGCAGCACCAACATACATACATACATAATATGGTTCCGTTTGACCATTATGTAGTCATTGTCGTTAGATGTTTACATCTTCGATGCAAAGAAGAATAACAACAACAGCGCGATTTGAAGTTATTTACTTCCAATGTTCTATTCAGCCGCTGCATTGTTGTTGTTATTCCCTTTGCTTTCGCTGCTTAGAATAACTGTCTGATTTTTGTCGAATGTTTAGTGGTCCGACGACTTACAGTTTCAGTTCAGTTGTTATTGAGTTGAGAAACATATCACAGAAAAAGAAGTGATTGTTAAAAGAGCCATAAGTTTAGAATTGTTTATAATAGACAGAAGAAAATTGTGAACAGAAAAGAGCCACAGAGCCACCTAATAAAGAAAGGACCAAACTGAGTTAAATTAAAATTAAATAAAGTGTGTTTAATTTTAAATAACAATCGAAAAGTGTTTCTGTGCAACAATGTATATATGAATTTTACATATAATCTGAGTTTTACTAGTACTTTAACTAGTTGGTTTCACTGCTGGGATGTTGTCTAAAATAGCGAATATTCGGAGAAAAAAATCAGAAGAAATCAGGGCTACATTTAAATTAAACTTTTAGGGGGTCACTTCATTTGTATTTTAAAAAGAACTGCGAAACTTCTAAAAAGAAAAGGTGATAATAAATCAGAAAAATTGTATTATTTAATTTGGAGTTGAAAACTCAAATGTTAACAAGTTCTTTTAAAAAATTATAACTATTCTTAATGTAAAATCTGATCCAATTGCTTACCATTTACACTTCTCTTCACTGTAAACGCACCATAGTAATCATAATATGTAGAATAATAATTATTTGGTTTTTTGCCATACTACTAATAACTAAAATAATTAATTAAAATTAATTTATATTAAAATGGGGTCCGACTGCCCCAGTAATACCCCAAGCATATTTAAATATATATGGCCATGAACGAATGAAAGTGCACAGGGGACAGTAAAAAATTAGAATTTGGAACGGAAGGAGGCCAAGATTAAGAAATTGCCGGTCAAAAGAGAATACATTAATATCAACTGCCTATTCTTGGACGAGTATGTTCTTCGGCGGCACTCTCAGTTTCACTGTGTAAGCAGCCTTATGAAGGTGGCTGCAAATGTTAGTAGCGGAGAAAATGTGAAATGTATTTTGGGTTGCGTCTACTTAACCATACACAGAATACAATAATATTGCTGGCAATTTTTTCCCCACCGATTATAAACAAAACAATTTTTAATTCCCCACCGACCATAAACAAACTGGTGAATTTTGAAAAAATCACTATTTGGGGTCGTCCAAGGCGAATTTACTTACATGGTGGCTGCAAGAACAAATTTTTTTGAACCAACTTTCCCTCAGTAGCTGTCAAATTTAATTTATAGAAAAATGCGATAAAAAAAAATAGAGTTTTCATTCGAGTGGAAAGGGTTTTTTAATTGTTATTTTTGTAAATTTTGCACGTTATGAAGAAATTATGAAACTATTTAACCATTAAATATATTTTATATGAATTGTGTGCCACTTTAAGCAGCTCTTATGCATTCCTCCATTCCTCTCAATTTCGTTTATTTTGATTGCACATTGCTTATGTTTGACAATTCCGGAGATACGAAATTCACCTTACAGCCACCATGTAAGTAAATTCACCTTGGGGTCGTCGTTCGCTAAGATTTTAATACTATTGTCGCTCCAAAACGTACCAAATTCAATTCGTCAAATATTTTTCTGATTTATAATAAAAGTAAATAAAGTAAATTAAAAGAAAACAAAAATATTTAAGTGCGTTGTGTGGAATTGCCAAATACTGTATTTCTTTAATTCTTGGCCTATCTTCACTTCACTTTCCTTTTGAATTTTTTTAAGTTGTTTAATTATCATGGTGTATTTGGGAATATTGAACTTGCTAATGTTTTTGGAATTTCAAGTTACAAATAGAGAAATATTTCGCCAACTTTTTTAGATTTTTCTATTCGCATTTCACAAAATATATTTTAATATTTAAATTATATGCAACACATAAGTTTATATTTAAATTGAATGAAACGTCATTGTAGTTACATACTATATTTGTTGTAAAAATATTTGAACTTTTCCTCGGTCATTTAAATTTTTTCTATCTCATAAAAATTTGGTAAACGATATTTAGTTCTTCTTTTTATATGTTTTAGTTTATATAGTATCTGTGACGTCACAAGCACTTCTGTTGTTTATGAAAATTTCTGAGAGGAATGTAACGAACCTGCGTATTGCTTCATCTTTTATATATAGACCTTGGGAGTTCCCCATATATTCCCATTAGGAAAATCGAAGAATGAAAAGTTTATAAATTGAAAATATTGCACTTAAGAGATAAAATAGGAAAATGAATTTCAGAAAAGTGCACTCTCATTATATTTATATTTAGGTACAAATCAAGGAAGGTATGAAGCCGAAAAAAGTGATATCAAATTTGAGGTGAATGCACTGAAATTTAGGAAAATCTCATGTCGGGATCAATGTGACCGAAATAGCCAAAAATCAGAAAAATACGAAGCGTCATTTATGGACGTCTTGTAAGGTACGATTAACTCTCTTATATTTGTTCACTGAGTGGGAAGTTTTAAACAGTTCACGCTATGTTAAAACCTTTTTGGCTTTTCACTGTCTTAAAATCAGAATTGTTCGTGTACCATATTACTAAAATAAAATAGTATGGATGACGGGTGTCTTAGACAGCTAAATCTTCATTTCCCTCGATCAAGAAATAATGAACGAAAATATGAAAATCTGTATGTTTGTTGTTAGCTCTCCTTGTCAGGTAATGACAGCATTTTTCAGTTTCTACCTTCAAACAAAACAGAACGTATCTAACTATTGATCAGGGTATTATTCGTTCTTTCAAAACTCAAGGCAAATAAATATTGGTGAAAAATCAACAGATTGGAAAGGATAAAAATGTGAACAAATTTTCAAATAATATTAAAAATCATTATTTTAGCAATATTTTAATAGTGTTTCAGGTAGGATTCATTTGGCGTTGCTGAATAGGCATAAGTCGATGAAGATGACATTTGAATTTTGGAGATTACATTCCAAATTATAAGACAAGAAGAACCCACTCCAAATCGTGGTGAATCCACTCAATATCGTGGTGAATCCACTCAAAATCGTGGTGTGTCCCCTACGGACGCTGGCAGCGAAAAAAAACTTTATTTTTTCTGTATTCTCTGGTTAAGAGCCTCATGAACAAGCTTTCTGCATCATTAAACTCTTTTTTCTGCTTTTTTTTGTTGTAAGTTGAGATATACATAGCAGTCATTAAACGTATCTATTGTTAAACTTTTTCCCAAAAATTAAAACTAAGTTCACTGTTTTAAGGCCGTATACTCAACATGCACTTAAACTGTGTAACTTAATTCTCAGTTATCGTATAACATGAAGTTAAGAGAATGGACTTTAATTACGTACACGCAAAAATTTTATTTGGCTTATTCCATATAATTAACTAATCGTTTAATAATCATTAATTTGATATGAGTTGTGTCTTATAATTAATCATTTATCTAACAATAATTTTTATATGATTTTTCGTTAATAATTGCAATAAAAAAAGACATTTTTTTTGTTTATTATTTATAATTGAATTTTATGTACACATATATATTTTTCTATCTCATATTTATTATAAGAATCACGGAAGGAAACTAGAAAGGTGATATCAGTAATAATAATGAAAATGTTTCCGGGACCAATTCCGCGGAGTATTGTTATACCCGTTTTGTAGTGTGGTGGGATGACGACTACGCCCATAAATGTCGCAGCTAACGTGTCCACCAAATGGTAAGATTGATAACAAACTTGAACTCCATCTTCATGATAAAAACCATATTGCTATAAGTTTTGGTTAAATATAACTGAAAAATAACTTATTTAATTCTAGTCTGAAATAATATATAAGTTACATGTCACTGATTATAAGTGGTTAAATAACTAGGTATGGAAGTAGTTATTGATAACTGTTTAATGATAACTCGTAAATAATTCATTTCCCATTTTAACTGATGTACTTATAGCTATTCAGAGGAAGTTTCTAAATCCAGCACGGCTCTATAAGTTCGAGGAGCGCCGCAGAAATAATACTTTCGGATGGTAACAATTAATAATATAATGGATTTAAAAGAAAAACACTGTCAAAGTAGTTACTTTTCAAAAAATTATACTGCTCTGATATAAATTTTACTTTGAAAAGATTTATGCATATTGATAATTATTGCTTGAATGCTCTGTAATGGACAAATTCAGACATATATCTCCCTGTACCTCCTATTAGTGATCCTAGACTAGCATTATTATAAACATTACATTTATATATGCCTCGCATAAGTACCGCATCAAGTTAGCAATAACAAAATTTTACTCCAGTGTGCCCCTGTACATTAAATTACTTACATTAGTATTTGTAGTTTCGGTACTCAATTATAGGTGGAATACTAGATTAACTCCGTGTGGTAAACTTGATAAAAGTGTAGTTTACTTAAATTAGTCACTTGGTCGGTTTTGTTTTTATTGAAAATAGTGTCATCTAGTGCAAATTTTGAGAAACTGCTGGAATACAGCCGGCCAGCGCACAAATCAGCTGGTCTATACCACACAACACCAACAACACAGCCCAACAAAACAAGCAACAATATTTGGTAAACGCGCTTAATGAAGCGACGGACAAGAGGCGGAGACTAATTTTAGAAGAATTCAGTTATTTTAGGAGAAATGTGGTAGATAATATCTAAGTTGTAGAATTCTCGTATATCCGTACTGGAGTATAATGACGAATAATTAATAATTAATTGCAGTGATGAAACCCTAAGCAGTCGAAGAAGTAGTAAAGCAGGTTATCGACACGACTCGACATAATTTATACATACATAAATAAGTGTATAAATAAGAAATGAATTTAAAATCGAAAATTCCCATTTAGTATCGCACATGCAATCTAATAGTCAACAGGTAGAAAATAACGAAGTTTGTTAATTTGTGCGCCCGTCAGCAGAGTACTCGATGTGTATAAAACCCAAGCACAAGCTGGATTTAATAACAATAGCTAACGAAATATAAAGAATTGTCGCGGATTGCGCGAATTATGTAATCCTAGAAAGCGGAGTGTGGTTTTTGTTGGATTCTTGTTCATTGTTTTTTATTGATTATTAATATTTAGTGCGTTTATTAATAATTTGGTCGTGGCAAAATGGCGTTGTTAATGTTTTCAACTGCTGTCGCTCACATATTCTACACGCCCTTCACGAAAGTGGAAGAGAGCTTCAATTTGCAGGCAATGCACGACATATTGTACCTGCGCCATAATTTCTCGCAGGTCAGTGCCTGCAAAACCATCTTGTTCTACAAATTTTAATTGCCTGGTTTAATTGCAGTATGATCATCATGAATATCCTGGCGTGGTGCCGCGAACCTTCCTAGGACCACTCTTCATATCTATACTGTCATCGCCATTTGTGATATTATTCGAAGCGCTACGCATCAATAAATTCTGGTCGCAATATGTAGGTAAAAGACACATCGTTAACACAAACTCGTTATTACCCACACCAGTGTGACCTTGACAAATATGATAATCAGATTTTAAAATTTTGTAACTTTAAATAGTGCGTCTTGTTTTGGCCGGTATAATAACAGCTGCTTGGAGCAGCCTGCGTCGTGTTATACTAAAATGGTTGAACCCGGAAGTAGCTATGTGGTTCACCTTTATTACAATAACACAGTTTCATTTCATGTTTTATATGAGCCGTTCCTTACCGAATATGATGGCTCTACCCATAGGTAAATTTATATACATATATTAATTTGTATTGTTTAATTTTTAATTCTTTTGGCCTTTTATAGTGCTTTATGCGATGGCTTACTGGTTAAAGGGTCAAATGAAACCATTCATAATATGTTCTGGCGTTGCTATTTTAGTGTTTCGTTCAGAACTGATTTTATTCCTTGGATTATTACTGGTATTTAGTTTATACCAAAGGAAAATCGCAATAAGTGGGTAAGCAATTCTCTCATGTTTGCCTTACAATCAATTTTTAAGCTGCGGTTTTTAGTGTAAGAAATTCCAAATTTTCAATTATGTACACAGAGAGTTAGACCGGTTAATCAACTTCGAACTGGGGTGGTAATAAATAACGCATAACCGCAGAGAAAGTCCAGATTTTTTACCACATTGTATGTGTTAATGATTAGTTCATTTTTATTTTTGTTTTGCTTCATTATGGATATTCAAGTTCCGTTTGTATTTACATATAAGTATTATCCCAAATCTGATCTGTAGATCTATGTAGAAAGTGAACAATTGTTCAGTTGCTGGACTACAAGCATGAACACTTTCAAAGTGAGTTTTCAAATAAAATTGTATCTGATTTACAATACAAACAACAAATAATGTTTTATAAGATAGGTATAGAGCGAAGTAAATTAATAGTTGAGCAAAGTACAAATCCAACACACTTACCAATTATGCCTGAACCGTAAGGATCATTAATGCCGTACGGTTCAGTTTTATAGTCCATGTTATTTTGAGCTCCTTAGACAGAACTTAAAGTTCATGCGGTGTTTGCTGTCCTTAGAGGTGAGCCTTATTTTTAAATTGCAGCAAAATTAGCATTCAAATTAATTTTAGTAAAGATTAATAATGACAATACTCGTATATTTGCCAACTTAACCATTGTAATTTCTTATGATGGAAGTTAAATTATTTTTATTCGTAAAAATTTTATTTAGATATCTTAAATAATAATAAAATATAAAACCGGTTTCTTTGTGGACTCTATAGTTAAAATAATTACAAAATAAAAATTTACAAAATAAAATTTATAAATTATTTCAATTAAATATTTGTAATTTTCTTTTGTAGCATATTAAAAATAGCGCTACCAGCGGGATTAGCCATATTAGCCATTACTGTTACAGTTGACTCATTATTTTGGCAGCGTTTAATTTGGCCTGAAGGAGAAGTTCTTTGGTACAATACCATTTTAAATAAAAGCTCCAGCTGGGGAGAATCTCCTTTCCTTTGGTACTTTTACTCCGCTCTACCACGTGCACTGGGTGTGTCGTTGTTATTTGTACCCATTGGAGTTTACTTGGAACCACGCATCCGACCCATTGTCTTAGCCGCCTTGGGCTTTGTTTGCATTTACTCACTTCTACCGCATAAGGAGTTGCGTTTTATTATTTACGTCTTTCCCGTGTTCAATTTATCGACTGCTTGTGCTTGCACACGCTTGTAAGTATACTTAAACAAAACTAAATTTGTGATATAAAAAAACTTTTGTTTGTAGCTGGATCAACAGCACCAAATCGATGTGGCATGGCTTTCTCGCTATATGCGCCGGCAGCCATCTTATGCTGAACATATTCATCACATTGTTTTTGCTTGTGATATCCGGCACAAATTATCCTGGCGGAGTGTCTCTCTCCCGATTGCACCGTTTAGAGGCAAATACCCCAAATGTTTCAGTGCACATCGCCAACTTGGCTGCGCAAAGTGGTGTTTCTCGTTTTATGCAAATCCGAAATGATTGGCGGTAAAAACTGAAGTCTCCCAAAATCATTTTCAATTCGCAAATTACCAATTTTTATTCTAGCTACTACAAAAATGAACACTTAAACTACTCACGCGAAGAAACTTTCCACTACACTCATTTACTTGTGGAAGCGAAAAATAAACAAAATACACAATTATGGACGTTGCTGCAAGATGATTTTGAAACTGTCGAGTTTGTAGATTGTTTCAATAATATTGGCATACAGTACAACTCTTTACTGCCGGTGCGCATTAAAACGAAACCTTGTATAGGCATTTTGAAAAAGCGTAAGGAATCAAAATTACTCACTGAGGAAGGACAAGACAAATCACTAAAAGAAACTAGGTTTATAGAAGATAAATTATCTGAAAAGGTGGCTCCCTCTGGGGAACGTAAAGATGAACAATCGATTGAAGAACTGGAAATTGAAACCACAAGCGACGACGGTGTCAATGACGTGGAATACGACGACAATAGTGTCAAGGACATGGAATATGACGACGGTTATGTTGACGATGTCGAAGAATCATTAGAAACTGACCCATTTGTGGAGTCGGAAAGCTCAGTGCAAGTCAAAGAAATCAATTTTGAAGAATTACGCAATTTAGCTATGGGCAAAGCAACGCGAAAAACCAAAGCTACGAAACTAAAAATTCGTAGAATCATCGAACAACATTACCGTTCTAAAGGAAAGCAAATAGAAAATGATTCAGTGGAGAAGCACAGCGATAAAGCCGATAAAAAACCATCTCCCCCCGGTATAAAGCAATCAGTGAAATCCATAATCAAACAGGAACGCATTAGAGAGATGATCGAACAAATCGCAAAAATGGATTTAACGCGGATTTGCGACTTGGAACATGTATCTACCAAGGATTGTCTAAAACAAGTGATCGATAAAATTGACGAAGATGGCGCCAGAACGTAATGGACTTTATACTAGTTTTAAGTACAATAGCTTTGTTACTTATTTAAAAGCAAAAAAAAGCTTGAAATTTTTTTTAAATACATGAAATCATTTTTAATTTGTTGTATGGTAGTATGCTGTCAATTTGCGTATGAAAACAAAAATCCAAAGATTATTTAAGCGATTATGTAACCAGCGAAGAGCACTAAATTTAAAATCAAGCCCAGGGCACTTAATCCCAATGTGGCTTGAAACATCATCTTGTCCATGGGGCCACCTTTTAAAAATACTGGCACTCCATCATCCTTTTGAAACTTCTCTTGCAATTTACGCATCTTTTCTGCAGCTGGACTTCTAACTTTCTTGGCAGCAGCCAAGTTTCTAGTGCAAAGAACCAATTGGCGTGTAGCGTTTCCGTTAATCAACAATGGCTGGGAATAAGAATATTTCGCATTATCATTTTTACAAGGAATTTTAGTCCTAAATTTACACACCCTAATTAAGAGCGACATCCTTTTTCCAATTTTTCAGTTTTTTCGGTTTAAAAAATTTATTACAATCAAAATAATTTCGTGCTCAAGCTTCAATGCGATTTATATTCAAAATGAACAAAATTGTTATTTCTATAACAAAGCTTACTTTTCCTAAATTTTTGAAAATTTTTAACGCTTTGTAAAGTAAGTTGATGTATGCATCACTTTTGAACAATCTGCTGCTATTAATATAAGTGCCAGATATCTTTGTTCATTAAGAACATGAACAGGATGATGATGATTTTATATTTAGATTAGGGCTTAACGGAAATTGGTTCATGTTTCCTCATAAATCATCAAGCACTCTCAACTTTTATATGAATCCAAACCTAATAAGTTGATTGCTTAGTATAGCTTAGCTTAGTATAGCTTATTTAATAATTGTTTTTACTATGTAAGCTTTAATAAAATAAAACAAAGTGACTACAAAACTCAAAAATTTACTTCCCACAAAAAATCCGTGGAAAAGCAATTTGCTTTCGTTTGATTTACATTCACCTTGTCCGATTATATATAATCAGACTACAACCACAAAAAAATCATCCAAAGTAAAATCGTAAATTGATAACCATTTCATTTAAAGTTAGTTAATATATTTCCATGTTTTAAATGCTTTTAAACCAGTTTACAGAACATTTTCGAATTAGCCTAAGTTTTTAAATACTCCCACAATTGGAAAGGGAAGAAAAACTCTGAAATAAGATCACATTCAACTAAATTAGGAATTAACCGATTTAACGACTTACTTTCAAAACACAGGAATACATAGAACTATGTAACCACACAGATGGATAAATTGAACACATCTTAGTAATTATTTTATTTTAACTAATTTTTTCAGTTGCATTTAATCTGTTCTAGGCACACTGAGCTCATAGAACAATTTACCGATACCACCAAGGCCAACCAAACTGAGAGCCATTGTGATGCGGTATAGAATCTGGTCCATTCCCGAACCCTTCAGGAAAATGGGTTTACCATCCTTCTTTTGGAAGTGTTCCTGCACCTTTCTCAACTCGAAGTAACCTTTTTCTATATTGGCATTGGGAACAGCCCGCTGAGTACTAGCGGTGGTGAAGCTGCGTAAAACGGCCTAAAGCAGATGGAGAAAATGAACAATCAATGTTGTGCAGTAAGCTTACGTAACGATATTTTAAAAAGTTCATAACCTGCCATAATTCAACTTATTTGTATATTATGGCGTATTTTTGTAAAGTTTTATAAACATAAATTAATATTAAATTACTCACTCTTGACAAGTTCAACATTTTTTAGAATTTTAGAAAATTAGAGCTGTATGGACGTCCCATAAATAATTCACATTACCAAAAATTTGACGTTTGACAGCTAAGATGCTGGAAATTACATATCATATTTAAATGCATTGGAAGGCTTCTGGAGTCAGGGTTGTATTATTGGTATTCCAATTCATCATAAAATCATTAACAGGTAGAGCGCTGCTACTGACACTCCAAAGCAATTTGTTTACATAGTGTCTCGACTAGCTATAATTCATGGCAATGTTCATGTTCATGTCAGAACAATACGCATTGCATGCTTTAAGGCCCGGATTCACAGTCATTGGTTAACCAATGACAAGGGTTTAACTAATAATATGTTATGTTAAGTGTTTAGCATATATGTAACCCCAAATGCTGTGGGTTAACTAATAGTTAAACAACAGCTGCTGCTTAAAGAATTGAATCCACATTTGTGTTTGTGGTAAATATAAAAATGTCTCGCGGAAATTTTGATTCTGATATTGAAAATAGTTTGACGAGTAAATCAAGAGGTGCGCTGTTACATGGTGGTATCGCAATAGACCCATTGTGGTCTGAGTGAGTTGGTGTGTAGACCGGCTGCCACGATAAGCAAACCTAACCTACACTAAGATTGAAGCAAACATCGAAATCAGCGAAAGTTGGAATAGCGCTATTGATGTTGCCAAAGAATTATATAAAGATTTTATACTGTAGAGTTCCCTTATGTTATTTTGGTTATTTGTTATTGAGCATGCGAATTGCTGTTGAATTTTGATTTTTACATTAGATGTTTCTATAGAATTTTGTATTTTTTTGCTTTATTATTCATCATGAAAAATATTCAGGTCGCTTTACATGAAAGAAATGTCTAAAAATATTGTTTATTTTGTAATAGTCTCCCCACATATTCTTGACTTATTATTCCTACAAATGAAAAATTTGTGAATAAAACATTAATTGGTATCAGACTTAACCCTACGTCTCCACGGGCAATTTTTGATTTGAAAGGTTGGCAATATTTTAATGGTGGGCATAGCGATATTATGTCATCGTCGTTTTGAAAAGGTCGTCAAGTAAACTAGTTCGCTGTGCCCGCGCTTGAAAATTTGTTTGATTTATACGATGAAGAGGAAAAAAGAAGTAAGCCTACATTCTGGGTGAATCCTTTTTATAAAGAATGCAAATGCAGTCTCCATACATTTTAGCGCTTAAATTAATTTAATAGACGCGGTAAACCTGAAATGTTCGACGATGCTGCCACTGTGAGAGTGAAGAAAAAATGAAAAATGGCTGTCAAACAAACAAAATGGCAACTGATTGCAACACAGCACATTGGCAATTTGCCTGAAATTGGCAATGGCATGCCCTCAAAAATTGCCCGTGGAGACGTAGGGTAAGGTAAAACCAAAATAGACGAGACGTCGATTTTGACATTTAACTCAAAATGTGACGCTGGATGGATGGCTTTTGCATAAATTCCGAAATTATCCCTCACAGCGGCGATTAAATTGTAGCAAAGTTCCGTCATTTTAATTTTTTTTTTAAATAACCATTATGTCAACAAAGTGGCTGTTGTGACGAGTAGCAGACGTTTGCAGTACGGTTCTTACGGAACCGAACGTCACGTCTAAATGTTTTGTTCAATTTCGATCAAATACGTACGAACATTTTGGCTATTAGCATTGATTCACATATGCTTGAACTTACTCGTTACGTCTCGTATCTTTTATTTTGGTTAGCCCTTCAGCCTTTTTAATTCATCAGAAGACAGCACAAGAAATAATCATCCGAAATACAAAACGTAGTATTTATTTGCACGTTTCCACAACCCTTGAAATTATTGTTTTGGAATCAAGTATTGGAATTGTCAAATTAGTGACGTCATATTTATACACAATTTAGAGGACCGTAAATTAAATGTTTATATTCCGGCACCTGGGAAGAAAAACTAAAAAGTAAATCTGCAATCAGAGAAATGGGGTTTTTAACGGTATTGAAAAAGATGCGACAGAAAGAAAAAGAAATGCGAATATTGTTGCTGTAAGTGTAATCATTTGACATATTTTAAGAAAAAAATAATTCATTGAAATGCTTTTTTTGCAGAGGACTTGACAATGCCGGTAAAACAACAATCCTTAAACGTTTTAATGGCGAGCCAATAGACACAATATCACCTACTTTGGGTTTTAATATCAAAACACTGGAACATAAGGGCTACACGCTTAATATGTGGGATGTCGGAGGACAGAAATCTCTGCGTTCATACTGGCGTAATTATTTTGAATGTACTGATGGATTAGTGTGGGTTGTTGATTGTGCTGATCGCATGCGTTTGGAAACTTGCAAACAGGAGCTTGAAGTTTTGCTGCAGGAAGAAAGACTTGGAGGCGCTACTTTACTGGTACTGGCCAATAAACAGGATTTGCCCGGAGCACTAACTGCTAATGAGATTAAAGAGGTTCAATATAGTACATGCAAACTAGTCATTTAGAACATTCATGATTTTATTTTAGATTTTACAACTGGACAACATCACCACGCATCACTGGTTGGTAGTGGGAGTCAGTGCAGTTACTGGCGAGAAATTGTTGGGTGCTGTAGACTGGCTTATAGATGATATAGCAAAACGCATTTTCACTTTAGACTAACAAATTCGAACTTTTATATTAATTGTATTGAATTTTATTATGGCATAAACATTTTAAAACCAATATTATTTATCTACTAAATATAATTTGTACATTCTCTCGTCCTCCGTACTGCCAAAGTCGGGTCTCAGATTCACCCTCACGAGCTCAGAGAAACCCTCTTCCAATGCTGGTGTTTTGTACTTTTTCTTCATGGTATTGTATACCATTTCGTTGATTTTGGAGTGAGATGTATCGGTGAGTTGCCTAAATGCAATATTGTGCCTTACCTGGGCAGGCGTCACATTCATAACAAAAGACCGACAAGGCACTTTCAATCTTTTGGCGACTTCAATAAATTTTCTACGAGATTCTTGATCAACGTTTGTGTTGTCCACAACGCAAGAATCACCAGCGCTTAAAGTGCGTTCACACATTTTAACGCAAGCGTGAGTACTACCGAGTTTATCAGCGCTAGCCACTTCATATTTAAGAGGCATCAAGTGTTTGTGACAGAAATGGCTTTTTCCTGCATTTCAAAAAATTATAAGTATATATATATATATATATATATATATATATATATATATTATAAATATATATATAGTATATATATATATATATATATATATATATATATATATATATATATATATATATATATATTATATGTGACCTTCTCCGAGAAAAGGGACCTAGTGTGTCAAAAAACGGGATCTCCCAACTGAAGTTGTGTTCACAGTGATAATGCGTTATGAAACTTTAAATGCGTTTTTCTCAAAACTTCATTTTCACACACTAGGTCCCTTTTCTCGGAGAAGTTCACATATGTATATTTTTTAAGTTTACCTGATCCTGGCAGGCCTACCATAATTATTAGCTCACAATTATCTGCTGGTATTTTTGTCGTCTGCGGTTCCAATAATGGTAGATTGTCATGTATGCTGCTTGGTTCGAAATCTGGCCTTGTCCATTCCTTACTTTTTTTCCCCAAAAAATGCTCTTCAGGCGTGTAAAAGGAAATTCCAATATTTGACGCAAATAAACGGTCTGACAGCGAATGATCTTTCTTTCGTTTACCTGCACCTGTATTTTCTTCTGGACGTCCAGCTGCGTCACCTACATAAAAACACTTTCCGAGATTTAACTTCACATTCCCATTCCTTTCTTTATCCAAACATTCCCACATTCCAGGCAATGGCTTACGATAGTATCCGTCTGCAATAGCTATGAAAGCCTGAATTGGAACACCCAATTTTTTAACAATTAGGCGCACTTTTTGTTTGAATTCATCTAATTTCACTTTTCCTTTGGCTATTCCGGCTTGATTCGTGAAGAAACAAATCTTATAACCGTCCTGATGTAATCGTTTGAGTTTAGTAGGAACTTCAGGGTATATTATCTCCCAGTCTTCGATGTTTTTCGGGAAAACATTACCTGACTTAGTTTTGATAATTGTACCATCCAAGTCATAGGCAGCTATTTTTTCAGATGGCTGCAACCCTGCACTTGTAAAAATAACCATTCCTCCATTTTCCAGAGATGCCCAAGACTCCACTGTTTCCTCTCCATTTGTATTATCATTTTTATGGTTGCTTTCTTCCACTTGCTTGTAACTTTCTGGTGGAGGTTTGAACACTACCTCAAATGCATGCCTACCATACACAATTTCTAGTAAATCTCCATGCTCCAATTCACATTTTGTACCCTGCAGAGTGATCATACCATTTACACTGCACGGATTGATACCCAGCACCGTTAACTGAATCTTAGCATTATTTACGTCTACCTCCAATGCTAGCTGTTGCTTCGAACAACGCACATCACGTATGCCAGTTTCTTTGCTGCGTCCTATAACGTTCCTGCCAGAGTTTAATTGAATGAGTTTATTCGCCGGCTCCGTGGGCTTTAGTTCACATATCCTCTGGACAGTTTTCTTAGCAGAAGAATTAAAGTATTTGTTCAATGCCATTTTTTCAAAATAATGAACTTTAATCTTAATTTCATCCCCTTCTGATCGCTTATAGATCTATTTAATGTTTTTACATAAAAACTTTACCGCTTAAATAGATCAACAAAAACACATAACAAGCAATCAATAAGTCTCCTTTTATACCAGCAACATTGGCAACTCTTTTGTCTGAATGTGTTGGGCTGATATTTTTAGAGCAGAATGGAGGCTAATTTTATTAACGGACTTCATGTAATATAATTATAGAGTGCATAAAGAAAATTCTTCGCTTTCAAAATAAAATGCAAATCTAAATAGCAAATGATCTAAATACATGTAAAGGGCCGACCAAAATAGACGAGACGAAACGTGACGAGTAAGTTCGAGCATATGTGAATCAATACTAATAGCCAAAATGGCCATACGTATTTGATCGAAACTGAACAAAACATTTAGACGTGACGTTCGGTTCCGTAAGAACCGAACTGCAAACGTCTGCTACTCGTCACAACCTCTTCTTTGTTGACACAATTGTTGTTTTTTAAAGAAATTAAAATTAAAATGACGGAATTTTGATACAATTTAATCGCCGCTGTGGGGGATGAGCTCGGAATTTATGTAAAAAGCCATCCATCGATGCGGTTGATAGCGTCACATTTTGGGTTAAATGTCAAAATCGACGTACCGTCAAATCGCTATCGTTACGTCTCGTCTATTTTGGTCGTACCTTACCCCGACGCTACACGCGCCAGCGCAAATTCGAAAAACTCAATACCTTCAAAGATTTTCACCAATACTCTCACACATTTGCTACTGGCGGCGCTACTGGCAACGAAATTTCATAGACAGTAAATTTTTAACACATGCGGCCAGTAAATGTCAAATTCATACTTTGAATCACTGATGCCAAGAGAGAAATAAAAAAGTGCTCTTGAATCTAAAAAATGCTACAAAAACACCAACTACAAAAATTATTTTCACAAAATTTTTTGTTGTAATGTAAGAGTTGGACATTTTGGTACTACAAATAAGAAAAAAGTGTATAATAGTTGGAAAACAATAAAAAAGTTCTAATACCAAAATAACTGTGCTTCGTATGCGACATACAAAAAGGCACCCTAAATGGTACGAAAGAGGAAACTAACAAATTAAAAGTAAATAATGTTTAAATAAAACTCCTATATAATTGCATATATATAGTCATAGACACACCAGCATAAAGCCCTGATATCCCATTGAAAATGTATGGGCGCACCTTAAAAAAACAGTTGCAAAACGGGTTCTAACTTATAAAAACGCTACTGTAGGGAGAACCTTTCCGTACGATGATATTTTATAAATGAACTTGCACTGGCACGTGTGGCCACCGTGGCCACTGGCAGCAAAATTTCGAAATTTCGAAAATAATATGTATTCTCAACTGGCAGCCAGTTACTGGCACATGTGGCCGCAGTGTTAACGGAATCGACCGTCACGTCTAAATGTTTCGTTCAGTTTCGATCAAATACGTATGGCCATTTTGGCTATTAACATTGATTCACATATGCTGGAACTTAATCGTTACGTCTCGCCTCGTCTATTTTGGTTAGCCCTTTACAATTGTCAATATTACGGTATGATATTGCTTAATACACATTTGTTTTTAAGGTTTCTCCATTCTTCTATTCGGGTCGAAAGTAAACTGAGGTGGAAATGAACTCAGACTATTGTTGTTAATAGTCTTGGTCACATCTCAACTATTTGCACTGTTTGTGAGCTTATTTTTATGAAAACTGAACATGTTTACCAGGCTGCTTGTGTCATGAGTTGCAAAATCAAATAAGTTATTTAATATTGTACTAATATTTTTATTAAAGCTAAAAGCATTGTCAAACTTTTATTTGTATTTTTTATAATCTGGTGAACAGTTTTTTGAATCAGCTGGTTATAAAAATACTCTGGCCGATCAGTGGCTGCATTCCTGCAGCCAATCGGACACCCAACAGTTCAGAATTCTCCGCATTTTTTGCAACCAGTTGATTGAGCGGACGCCATTTCTTAAGCGGACATTTTCTTCGCTACCTTACTCAACACTTAATACAGCTGTTTGTAAAATATCTCTTTACGTATAAAGTGATAAATTTTGTAGCGGCACATTTACAAACAAAATGCGCTGTTTCACTCATCCGATAGGCAACCGATAGGGTGCAAGAATGCACCCAGTGCTAGAGATGGAGATGATGTAGGCAAAGATGCGCAAAACAAAAGCTTTTGAATATTGAACACGTAATCTTGTTTATGTGATTTGTGAAGGGTATTTGGGTGCTAAATTTTCACCAAGCACACCTTTCTAGTTGCCTTAAATTGTAAATTGTATACAATGAGCAAAATCTTAAATTTCTGGCAACTTTATTCTCATATGTATTTTGACAACTTCAAGCAATCAGCTGATTTCATTTGAATTTACTTACTTCTTCGTTTTTTGTTTGGAATCTACGCGGTTACCGGTGCTTTCTATGCCTCTCATTGGTATATTTAAAACATTTCATAAGATTAATTGTAAAATTAGCGAAGTGCTATTAGAGGGTTTCAAATGACGTCGTTTGGTCCATTTGTATTTAAAATCAAACCAGCCATGGACACGTTTTTACGTGCTCCTTCGAAAGCGAACCTAGCTAATGTGGAGGAGGAATTGTATAAATTTAATTGGACGGAAATGAAAATATTTCATGTGCAAATTCTACTGCCACTGGTATTAAAGTTGGAAGAGTTAAATGGGTAAGTAGAATACTGGATTATTAGTACAAGATATTCATTGAGATGAGCATTTTAGGCAAGATCAGGAACTGCGAACGGGCACTATGAACTGCATACGGTATGTAACATCAAAACTATATCTCAAGGATGTGAAGGGTCTGCGCACCATGTTAGTTATTTTCCTAAAGCAAATACGAGAATGTGAAAGTGCTACGACTAAGGCAAATTTGTCCGAAGAAATTAAATTGGCAGCTGTACAAGGCATGGCTGAGGCGTTACGACGGTCTACCACTGATGTACTGGAGGAGTTTTATACAAATGATTCGGCAATGTTGTTGGGACAGATACTTTTGACCCTTGTGGAATTCATTGAAAAGGAGAAGTATAGAAAATTGGTGTAAGTTAAAAACAGCATTTCATTCTTTTTCTTAAAAAAATTCGATTATATTATTGGATTTTTTTATACAAAACACACTTATGTTCATTTAGCTGTCTTCATTTCTTGTAAAGAACATAGTTAAAAAGCTAAAATAATTATTGTGCTTAATTTATAAGACCACACTCACTCAAGAACCAAAGCGCTATTTGGCCCCATTTTATATGAGATCGAGGCAACTTGTGTGAAAATGATACTATCTACGCTCTCATCCATTGGACTGTTTGTTGGAGATAATTATATTATCATAATACTTATTCCGATGAAACTGGTGAACATTTGATAACCAACACAACCAGTTTCTATAATATATATTTTCGTGAAAATAACCTTATCAGAACTAAGAGCTAGGAATACGTCTGATTTTCTGTTTCCTTTTAAAGAATATATCTAGTACATCCTACAGTGATCTGGAAACTAAATTAAATTAAACTATGTGGTATAATCGGGACAACTGACTAAATATTTATACTTATTTATTTTAATTATCTTTTAAAAATTATTTTTGCTTACAGTATCATTTGCATGCAGTGCCTCATGGTTATTTTTTATGTACATGAGGAAGCCGACTTCTTAGATGTTGTTCTCCGCAATCAAGTGTCAAATACGTTATTTATATTTCTACCGAAAATCTTAACGATTCTATTTAAAACAAGCTTATCTGATGACAAACAGGGAGAAACACTTAAATCGGTAATATGTGCATTCCAACAAATTTGAGAATAATTAACCTTTGTGTGTTGAATTGTTTTTAGACTGCTATAAAAGCTTTGGGACGTATTTTGTGTGTAATATATGAGGAAACAACTGGAGATATAATAAAGAAAAGTTATGATCTTAGTGAGTTTCAAATGCTCATTGATGAAGCATTGAAAAGTGATGCGGAATCGTTTGAAGACATAGATATGCTCAAGGGTAAAAGAACGAATGAACAGTTAGAAGAACGTTTGAAACGAATGCAGGGAGCTGGACGAACACAACAATGGTTCTGGGCGACATCACGAAAATTAAGCATTATTTTTCAGCAAACAAGCATTTTGCGGTCCCACCAATCTCATATAATACGTCAGGAATATGCAACGATGTGCGCTATGCTTATGCAGAATTGTCCGCATAATTTAAAACACAACTTTATTGTTCAATTGGAAAATATAGTGGCTATGTCAGAAGATGAAGACCCTCGCATCCGACGAATATGCGGAAAGGCTTTGCAACAACTACAAGATGACAGTCACAGTGAACGAATTTTTGACGAAAATTGCGAACTACTGCTTGACGAACATTTGGCGAAATTACCACGCATCATTAATCGATGCGACGAAGCAGAGCAATTTGCTGAATTAATGTTTCTCAAGGGTTTCCTACGAAATCTAAGTGCAACAAAACTGCACTTGTTGCTTTCGATACCGAAAAATTTAGAAATGTTTACCATGTGCCTCCTATCTGCTGTGGATTTGAAAGTTACACGTGATCTACTTACCGAGGAGTACGCTTTGAGACAAATGAAAGATGAGGATTTTATAGAAAGCGCTAAACTGAATTGGAGAGAATTTAAAAATTTAAGCAGTTTGCGTTGTGTACAAATCGTTAAGGATATTTGCGCGATCTTAGGGGAAACTAAAATGTTGAATCGGCTGTTCTTTGATTATTTTACAGAGATTTTATCGCAACAAAATGAAGCAATGAATGAAATAATATTGATAATGATATGGATGGCAACATCTCACGGTAATGATAGAAGAGGAAGCACAGATTTGGTAGAAATTCTATTAGAAGAAGTTTTAAACGACAAACATTGGCATTTGGCACTGCAGCCAGATCAAGTGTGGCGTTTAAAGGTCGATAAGGTAATACAAATTTAAATACCAGTTAAGTAAATTTCTTCAATTCCCGAGAAGAGTTGTTAAAATGTCCAAATAAATGCGCTGAACTGACGATGTTAATTTCACATTTTAATTAGCCTACAAATTGGTTTGTGGATCGTACCCCAGGACTGTATGAGTCGGCAATCGAGATACGTGTACAAGATTGCGATTCGGATGATGAAAATGACTCGGCTAATGGTAAATTTTCCAATTATCACTTGTATACTTTTATAATAAATTTGAGTTTAGTTACTAGCCACAGCCGAGTCACCATTGCTGATGCTCAATTTAACGTACTGCACACCTGCATAACCTTAGATGCTTTAGGACACTGTGCTATGTATCTGGGTTCTTCATTCGATAAGTATTTATTTAGGAGCGTACATAAGGTGCTTTTAAAACTCGGTAAGTGGTGTTGTATAATTACATTTACATTGGTTTGCTTTCTATAATTGAATTTGAATAAATTTTTCCGTTCCTTAGCAAGCAGCAATTCAGTTATATATTCAGCAGCAAATTTTGCTTTAATATCAATGCAGAGAGGTTTGAAGCTGGCCAAAATATCACATTTCGTGGAGTCTTGTACAGATTATATTACTTATCATTTAAATACAATTCTCAAGAGGGTATTGAATCACGAAAAGAAATACATATTTCATATTCAAGAACACGTTTTTTACAGACACCAGAAAGCAGATCTGCTGTTGATATACTCACAGTTGTCCTGCAATTCAGCACACGCAATGCGTTGCCTCATTTAGATAGTATATTCCAAACTATTCGTGAGGAGTGTACAAAGGCCTCGCAAACCGAAAATATAATTTCGTATTTGAAAGTCTTTAATGCTTTTTTAAGCCATGTCAGTCGTTGGCACCTATCATGTGATAAAGAAATGAACCATTTACAACATGAAACAATGCAAGTCGACAGTGACCTGGGGCAAGAGCTGGATCTCTTTTCTAATTGGGTAAATGTTCTACAAACACCAGCAGTTGATAACATTGAACTCGACACTGCAAAAGAGAATATGGAATATACAGAAAATAATAGTAACAACCCAAAAAAAATGGAAAATACGGCAGAGTCCGCCGATCAAGATACAGAAGCACCTCATAATATACATTTCAAATCCACACGATCCCGTTACATTGAAGTCATTAACGATATTCTAAATCAAGTACTCAAATTTGTATCTTCAAACGAAAATATGTATCAAATACTCGCGTTAGATTGTCTTATTACTGGAATTCCCTTACTGAAAGATTACGAAGATGAACTGTTGCCGTTGGTGCATTTAATTTGGCAGCCTTTGGTAGAGAAGTTTCGCCAAAGAGACGCCATTGTTTTGAATCGTTGCTTTACTTTATTAAATTTATTGGCGTCTTATGCGAAGGAATTTATACTGAAACGCAGTTTAGAGTAAGAAACAAATTTGGAAATTAAATTTTTATTTTGCTATATAATGTTCATTATGTGATTATTTTTAGTGACGTCATTCCCTTTTTAAAACAATTTATGAAAGAAGCTGCTAAACACAGCGCTGTGGAGACTATCAAGACGTAAGTGGATTTGAAAAAAATGGCTTATGTTCTAAATTTGTAGAATCATTGCTGTAGGAAAAATTCCATTTTGTGTAGTATGCATGAGTAGCTCATTCTGCAATAGGAACCACTTCAAATGAGGTGATATTTCGAAGTTTCTCTGAGAAACATCAGATAAAACATGCATGCGTGTATTTCAGCAATAAAAGGAGAATGGGTGGCGGTGGTACACAGCGATTCGTTGCTTATTTTTTATTTTTATTTTTTTATTTAGTAAATTGTAAATTAATTACAAGTTATCTTAATGCAGCTATAGCATCTAAGGCCTTAAGCTTAGTAGGTAACAATGTTAAACAAATACAGTTAAAGTAGGTAACAATGTTATACAAATACAGTTAAAGTTATATAGTTTTACATATCAAAGTATAGATTTAATTTGCAAACAAAATTTATGAAAAGTTTGATATTGGTATTATTTATGTTTTGCAAAATTTCTTTAAGATTAGGGATTCTTTAAGATTCTTGACGGATTTGACTGATTGCTTGACAGTTATAAAGAATGTGCGGAATTGCTTATTTTCTTTGACATTTTGTTAGAAATTTCAACCAACTCAGCTGAAAATCTATAAACCATCATCACAAGACGACATCCTAGACTAAACCTACGGAACATATAGGACCTAAAACGCTTCAAAGCACTCATCAACCTTTCTAAAGATTACCTAAGACTAAGCTAAACTCATAATTAGTGAAAATAAGTGTGCGACAATTGCTGCTGACATGGGGTTGAGGTAGAAGGGACGTCCCTGCGTGTGCTAGCACAATGCTGTGCACTAATGCATGCTAACATAATATTCTGCTCTAATTCATTCCAGCACAATGCTCTGCTCGAATGCATGCTAGCACAATGCTCTGCACTAACTCGTTCTTACGTATATCCAGAATAGAGAGTAAAAGTTTATAATTGGTATTTTTATGGATGCTCTTAATAAAATCTTTCGATATGAGAAGATAATATAGCAGTTAATGAATAGAAGAAATATGAAAAACCTTGGATTGTAGAATAATGTGAGCCCAATTGTAGTTTCAGTCCTGACATGGACTGATAGCTTTGGTTCGTGTGAATCTTCCAGGAGATAATTTGTACTATGGTCAGTTGGATGAGGTTATTTGGGTTGATGATTAATGACGATTAAGTCAAATACTTGGTAATTAAAACTCGAATGATCATATTGCTTCCTTAGTATGTGGAACAATCGTATTATTATCAATAGTAAAGAAATCATATACCGTCATTACAATATAGCTTTAGACCAGAACTTAATTGTTCGACTGCTGTACTAAAGTTGACATTCGCTTAGTGTATGATCAAACAAGCAGACACACGGCCAAGATCGACAGGTTTACGTATTTAATTATTGTGCCTTCTCTCGTTCCAATAAAATTTCACCCACTTTTTTAGAATGAAATTGTTGCGTTTCTTCAATCTTTGCACTTATAAGTTAATGTTTTCTTTTAATATTTCAGAAAAACACAAGAGTACAAACTGCAATTGAAGTTGCTTCAAGAATTTCCTAATCTTATACAAAGTATGCAAATTGATGGTAAACAACTGAATGAGGTTGTCGAAGTAACTGTGCTATACTTATCTGAGGAGCAACCAAAGGAATTACAAGAATGTGCTGTACAATCCTTTAATTTGTTGAGATTTTATAACGGACCATTAATTTATTTAGTAGTTTCAAAGAAATCGTATTTAAGAGATTACAAAGAAAATGTTTCGAAGCTGTTGACAGAATTTCAAGTATAATAAAAGAATATGTTGAATTGTTATTAAATAAATATATTTCAATTATATATATATATATATATATATATATATATATATATATATATATATATATATATATATATATATGGGAAAGCAACCTGACGGAATGACGGACAAACAGGTGGCAACTACAGAACGTTTGACAAGAAGTGGACTAAATTACTAAAGTGACAACACTGTTTTGGTATGACAGAGACCGGACGTTGACACTTAACGAAAAAGAGCAGAAAAAGAGTCGTCGTGCGTCGCTCGAAAGTAAAAGATGTAAAATAGCCATTAAGCATATATTTCACAAACTAATACTTTAATAAGTGTGAATATTTAAGAACAATTGAATTTTAATAAAACATTACTTTAAACTATTAAACAATTGGGTTTATTTGTTCGGAGTCCTACAAGTGGTGTCAGAAGTGGGATGCAGGCTCAGTGAGTGCAAACAAAATTGTTGCAAAGTGAAGAAAATTAACAAAAGTTAATAGAAAACTAAACTGAAGTGCTGCAAAAAACTGCATGTGAAAAGTGGTTAAAAATACATGTAAAATTGTTGGAAAACAATTTGAGAAACAGTACTGTACGCGATAATTCTCGCCACCAAGCAGAAACGTACAGCCGAATGGGTTTTCAATTGCGCAGCGGCAGCGAGGGGCGGTTGAAGGTCTAGTCTCCAACCTAGAACTTCAACCAAATTTGAAATTGTGCGGCAGCAACAACAAGAGTGTGAGTGCATGTAAATTTCACAAGGGACTTCGAGCGACATACGAATGCAGGTTGCAACAACAACGAGCATAGCGACAACGAAAAGACTGCAGCGAGGGATGATTGTGTGCGCAAAGAGCGGCGACAAAGCTAAGTGCGCAGCGACAAAGAAAAGTTTGCACAACATTAAAAGTGCGTGAGTGTAAAAACACAGAGGAGAAAATGATGCTGAGAGCAGTTTAAAATTTGAATAGACAGAGCAGTTGCAAGCGACGCAAATTTATGTGTTCAACGGAAGAAAATTCTAACAAGGAAGAGATTATTAAAATGGCACATCAGCAAGGACATTTTTCCACCAAGAAAACCCAAGATGTCGTAGAAAAATCATTTTATATTCCGCAGTTGAGTCTAAAGGTTGCTAAAATTGTCAAGAGCTGCGTACAATGCATTGTGGTCGATAGTAAGTCTGGGAAAAGGGAAGGTTTCTTAAATCCCATAAACAAAGAGGATCAGCCGCTGGGAACATTCCATGTCGATCATGTGGGACCGATGGAAACGACTAACAAGTCGTATAACTACATTTTGGTGGTCGTTGACGCATTTTCAAAGTTTGTATGGTTGTACCCAACTAAGAATACTGGCGTCGAAGCTGTTGTTAAAAAACTGAGGAAGCAGGCAGCGATATTCGGCAACCCGAAACGGATAATATCGGACAGGGGTGCAGCGTTTACTTCCAATCTATTTAAAGATTATTGTGAAAGTGAAGGTATTCAACATCTACTCATAGCTACCGGGGTTCCACGCGGGAACGGACAAGTGGAGCGTATTCACAAGATTGTTGTACCCATGATATCGAAGCATTGCAGTGAGAGTCCCGATAAATGGTATAAACACATTGAAAAGGTACAGCAGTACATCAACAGCACTCCACCTCGCAGTACTAAAGTGTCACCCTTCAGGATAATGACAGGCTTAGATATGCGAATACCAGGGATACCAGATTTTCAAGAGCTTTTGAATGATGTTGCGATTGACGAACTTGACGGAGAACGTGAAAAGGTCAGAGAAGAGGCCCAAGAAAACATCTCTAGAATTCAACAGGAGAATCGCAGGACTTACAACGCAAATCGTAAAAAGGAGAAGATTTACAATGTGGACGAGCTCGTTGCCATCAAGCGAACACAGTTCGGTTCAGGGCTGAAGTTAAAGCCTAAATTCTTCGGACCCTACCGGGTAGCAAAAAAGATGGCACACGGAAGATACGAAGTTGTTAAGATTGGTGATCACGAAGGCCCAGGCCGAACCACAACGGTCGCCGAATTTATGAAAAAATGGGAACTTTCATTCGAGCCGAATGAGAATACAGGATGGCCGAATGTGGGAAAGCAACCTGACGGAATGACGGACAAACAGGTGGCAACTACAGAACGTTTGACAAGAAGTGGACTAAATTACTAAAGTGACAACACTGTTTTGGTATGACAGAGACCGGACGTTGACACTTAACGAAAAAGAGCAGAAAAAGAGTCGTCGTGCGTCGCTCGAAAGTAAAAGATGTAAAATAGCCATTAAGCATATATTTCACAAACTAATACTTTAATAAGTGTGAATATTTAAGAACAATTGAATTTTAATAAAACATTACTTTAAACTATTAAACAATTGGGTTTATTTGTTCGGAGTCCTACAAGTGGTGTCAGAAGTGGGATGCAGGCTCAGTGAGTGCAAACAAAATTGTTGCAAAGTGAAGAAAATTAACAAAAGTTAATAGAAAACTAAACTGAAGTGCTGCAAAAAACTGCATGTGAAAAGTGGTTAAAAATACATGTAAAATTGTTGGAAAACAATTTGAGAAACAGTACTGTACGCGATAATTCTCGCCACCAAGCAGAAACGTACAGCCGAATGGGTTTTCAATTGCGCAGCGGCAGCGAGGGGCGGTTGAAGGTCTAGTCTCCAACCTAGAACTTCAACCAAATTTGAAATTGTGCGGCAGCAACAACAAGAGTGTGAGTGCATGTAAATTTCACAAGGGACTTCGAGCGACATACGAATGCAGGTTGCAACAACAACGAGCATAGCGACAACGAAAAGACTGCAGCGAGGGATGATTGTGTGCGCAAAGAGCGGCGACAAAGCTAAGTGCGCAGCGACAAAGAAAAGTTTGCACAACATTAAAAGTGCGTGAGTGTAAAAACACAGAGGAGAAAATGATGCTGAGAGCAGTTTAAAATTTGAATAGACAGAGCAGTTGCAAGCGACGCAAATTTATGTGTTCAACGGAAGAAAATTCTAACAAGGAAGAGATTATTAAAATGGCACATCAGCAAGGACATTTTTCCACCAAGAAAACCCAAGATGTCGTAGAAAAATCATTTTATATTCCGCAGTTGAGTCTAAAGGTTGCTAAAATTGTCAAGAGCTGCGTACAATGCATTGTGGTCGATAGTAAGTCTGGGAAAAGGGAAGGTTTCTTAAATCCCATAAACAAAGAGGATCAGCCGCTGGGAACATTCCATGTCGATCATGTGGGACCGATGGAAACGACTAACAAGTCGTATAACTACATTTTGGTGGTCGTTGACGCATTTTCAAAGTTTGTATGGTTGTACCCAACTAAGAATACTGGCGTCGAAGCTGTTGTTAAAAAACTGAGGAAGCAGGCAGCGATATTCGGCAACCCGAAACGGATAATATCGGACAGGGGTGCAGCGTTTACTTCCAATCTATTTAAAGATTATTGTGAAAGTGAAGGTATTCAACATCTACTCATAGCTACCGGGGTTCCACGCGGGAACGGACAAGTGGAGCGTATTCACAAGATTGTTGTACCCATGATATCGAAGCATTGCAGTGAGAGTCCCGATAAATGGTATAAACACATTGAAAAGGTACAGCAGTACATCAACAGCACTCCACCTCGCAGTACTAAAGTGTCACCCTTCAGGATAATGACAGGCTTAGATATGCGAATACCAGGGATACCAGATTTTCAAGAGCTTTTGAATGATGTTGCGATTGACGAACTTGACGGAGAACGTGAAAAGGTCAGAGAAGAGGCCCAAGAAAACATCTCTAGAATTCAACAGGAGAATCGCAGGACTTACAACGCAAATCGTAAAAAGGAGAAGATTTACAATGTGGACGAGCTCGTTGCCATCAAGCGAACACAGTTCGGTTCAGGGCTGAAGTTAAAGCCTAAATTCTTCGGACCCTACCGGGTAGCAAAAAAGATGGCACACGGAAGATACGAAGTTGTTAAGATTGGTGATCACGAAGGCCCAGGCCGAACCACAACGGTCGCCGAATTTATGAAAAAATGGGAACTTTCATTCGAGCCGAATGAGAATACAGGATGGCCGAATGTGGGAAAGCAACCTGACGGAATGACGGACAAACAGGTGGCAACTACAGAACGTTTGACAAGAAGTGGACTAAATTACTAAAGTGACAACACTGTTTTGGTATGACAGAGACCGGACGTTGACACTTAACGAAAAAGAGCAGAAAAAGAGTCGTCGTGCGTCGCTCGAAAGTAAAAGATGTAAAATAGCCATTAAGCATATATTTCACAAACTAATACTTTAATAAGTGTGAATATTTAAGAACAATTGAATTTTAATAAAACATTACTTTAAACTATTAAACAATTGGGTTTATTTGTTCGGAGTCCTACATATATATATATATATATATATATATATATATATATATATATATATATATATATATATAATTTGCAAACATGTTTCTCACTTGTATTAAAAAATATGTTTTATTTAATATAACCATTTTACCAAAATATTTGTTTTTCATATCTACAAATTCTAATTGCACTTTTAATTTTGGTCATCACACTTTTCATTGGTTTTGTGACTCACCATTCGCACTATCAGTACTGAACGATGAGCGTGGATTTTTTTCGAGAGATCGACATAGCGGTGGCGAACGGATTTGATCTTCAAAAGGCGCATAATTAGCCAGTGTTTCGAACCCTATGTATCGGTCTGCTCCTGGACCCTTATGAAGTTTTGTAGACTGGTCGTTTTGAGAAGTTTTGGCTGCCTTTTTATCATCATTAGATTGTCTGTTGGAATATGTACTTGTAGATGCCATCAATGATGCCCTTATTTCAATAGTTTCGCCCAAAGAATGAGTCGATGATACATTGTTCGATGGCTCGGCTTTACCATTCATGCGCTCTTTTTTCTGTGCCGTTTTAATTGGCACTGAATTGTCCATATTTCGATCATTTGCTAAAGAGTCGGCTGTAACTTCAAAACACTCTGAATCTGAGTATCTCGATCGAGAAGAGTCTGCAAATGGGGGCTCACTAATATCTTGTAAATATTCGCTTGGCAGCGATTGCTCATTTGGCATATGCCTCTCCACACATCCACTGTAATTATCAAGAATTTCGCTAGGCATATTCAAATTCCGTTTTGTCGAACTCGCAGGTGGTGTATTCCCAAATGATGGCATCATCATTTCTTCCTGATCATTAGATAAAGAATAGCATCTAGATGCCACTGTCGTGTTAATGCATACTTTTGTGTTTTGCGACGGAAGGGACTTGCTTCGCTTTCCTAAACGACTGCCGTCTTGGTGAAATGTACTTTGTTGCGCACTTCGAGGATCTGAGATCTGGCTCTCGAAATTCGGTGGTGATATATTGCTTATTTGTTCTCTTGGCAGCGAATGACATCGTCTGTGTGGTGGTTGGTTGGATACATCTCTGATATTATCGCGCACTTCCCGAGACTGCAAGGTTTGTTCTCTTCCAGAGCGATATGAACGGTCCTTAAATGAAGGCATGGTAACTTCATCTAAACACTCACTTGGAAGTGAGGACTTCATAGTGCTTTGGTAATATGGTTCCGATATATTACTTATCTGTTCTCTAGGAAAAGAACGATTACTTTTGAGAGGTGATTGCATCGAAGCATCTCTGCCGAATGACGGAGCGCTGATATCATCGATCCACTCTCGGGGTTGGGAGGCATGACCTCGTGTTGATCGAGATGAGTGTTCTTTAAACGAAGGCATAGTCACTTCATCTAAACACTCACTTGGTAATGTGGACTTCATAGTGCTTTGGTAATATGGTTCGGATATATTACTTATCTGTTCTCTAGGAAAAGAACGATTTCTTTTGAGAGGTGATTGCATCGAAGCATCTCTGCCGAATGACGGAGCACTGATATCATCGATCCACTCTCGGGGTTGAGAGGCTTGACCTCGTGTTGATCGCAACGAGTTTTCTTTAAACGAAGGCATAGTGACTTCATCTAAACACTCACTTGGTAATGTGGACTTCATAGTGCTTTGGTAATATGGTTCGGATATATTACTTATCTGTTCTCTAGGAAAAGAACGATTTCTTTTGAGAGATGATTGCATCGAAACATCTTTGCCGAATGACGGAGCGCTGATATCATCGATCCACTCTCGGGGTTGGGAGGCATGACCTCGTGTTGATCGAGATGAATGTTCTTTAAATGAAGGCATAGTCACTTCATCTAAACACTCACTTGGTAATGTGGACTTCATAGTGCTTTGGTAATATGGTTCGGATATATTACTTATCTGTTCTCTAGGAAAAGAACGATTTCTTTTGAGAGGTGATTGCATCGAAACATCTTTGCCGAATGACGGAGCGCTGATATCATCGATCCACTCTCGGGGCTGGGAGGCATGACCTCGTGTTGATCGAGATGAGTGTTCTTTAAACGAAGGCATAGTGACTTCATCTAAACACTCACTTGGTAATGTGGACTTCATAGTGCTTTGGTAATATGGTTCGGATATATTACTTATCTGTTCTCTAGGAAAAGAACGATTTCTTTTGAGAGGTGATTGCATCGAAACATCTCTGCCGAATGATGGAGCACTGATATCATCGATCCACTCTCGGGGCTGCGAGGCTTGACCTTGTGTTGATCGAGATGTGTGTTCTTTAAATGAAGGCATAGTGACTTCATCTAAACACTCACTTGGTAATGTGGACTTCATAGTGCTTTGGTAATATGGTTCGGATATATTACTTATCTGTTCTCTAGGAAAAGAACGATTTCTTTTGAGAGGTGATTGCATCGAAACATCTCTGCCGAATGATGGAGCACTGATATCATCGATCCACTCTCGGGGTTGCGAGGCTTGACCTTGTGTTGATCGAGATGAGTGTTCTTTAAACGAAGGCATAGTCACTTCATCTAAACACTCACTTGGTAATGTGGACTTCATAGTGCTTTGGTAATATGGTTCGGATATATTACTTATCTGTTCTCTAGGAAAAGAACGATTTCTTTTGAGAGATGATTGCATCGAAACATCTTTGCCGAATGACGGAGCGCTGATATCATCGATCCACTCTCGGGGTTGGGAGGCATGACCTCGTGTTGATCGAGATGAGTGTTCTTTAAACGAAGGCATAGTGACTTCATCTAAACACTCACTTGGTAATGTGGACTTCATAGTGCTTTGGTAATATGGTTCGGATATATTACTTATCTGTTCTCTAGGAAAAGAACGATTTCTTTTGAGAGGTGATTGCATCGAAACATCTCTGCCGAATGATGGAGCACTGATATCATCGATCCACTCTCGGGGTTGCGAGGCTTGACCTTGTGTTGATCGAGATGAGTGTTCTTTAAACGAAGGCATAGTCACTTCATCTAAACACTCACTTGGTAATGTGGACTTCATAGTGCTTTGGTAATATGGTTCGGATATATTACTTATCTGTTCTCTAGGAAAAGAACGATTTCTTTTGAGAGGTGATTGCATCGAAACATCTCTGCCGAATGATGGAGCACTGATATCATCGATCCACTCTCGGGGTTGCGAGGCTTGACCTTGTGTTGATCGAGATGAGTGTTCTTTAAACGAAGGCATAGTCACTTCATCTAAACACTCACTTGGTAATGTGGACTTCATAGTGCTTTGGTAATTTGGTTCGGATATATTACTTATCTGTTCTCTAGGAAAAGAACGATTTCTTTTGAGAGGTGATTGCATCGAAACATCTCTGCCGAATGATGGAGCACTGATATCATCGATCCACTCTCGGGGTTGACCTCGTGCTGATCGCGATGAGTGTTCTTTAAATGAAGGCATTGTCACATCTTCTAAACACTCACTTGGTAATGTGGACTTCATAGTGCTTTGGTAATATGGTTCGGATATATTACTTATCTGTTCTCTAGGAAAAGAACGATTTCTTTTGAGAGGTGATTGCATCGAAACATCTCTGCCGAATGACGGAGCACTGATATCATCGATCCACTCTCGGGGTTGGGAGGCATGACCTCGTGTTGATCGAGATGAATGTTCTTTAAATGAAGGCATAGTCACTTCATCTAAACACTCACTTGGTAATGTGGACTTCATAGTGCTTTGGTAATATGGTTCGGATATATTACTTATCTGTTCTCTAGGAAAAGAACGATTTCTTTTGAGAGGTGATTGCATCGAAACATCTTTGCCGAATGACGGAGCGCTGATATCATCGATCCACTCTCGGGGCTGGGAGGCATGACCTCGTGTTGATCGAGATGAGTGTTCTTTAAACGAAGGCATAGTGACTTCATCTAAACACTCACTTGGTAATGTGGACTTCATAGTGCTTTGGTAATAAGGTTCGGATATCTTACTTATCTGTTCTCTAGGAAAAGAACGATCTCTTTTGGGTGGTGATTGCATCGAAACATCTTTGCCGAATGACGGAGCGCTGATATCATCGATCCACTCTCGGGGTTGGGAGGCATGACCTCGTGTTGATCGAGATGAGTGTTCTTTAAACGAAGGCATAGTGACTTCATCTAAACACTCACTTGGTAATGTGGACTTCATAGTGCTTTGGTAATATGGTTCGGATATATTACTTATCTGTTCTCTAGGAAAAGAACGATTTCTTTTGAGAGGTGATTGCATCGAAACATCTCTGCCGAATGATGGAGCACTGATATCATCGATCCACTCTCGGGGTTGACCTCGTGCTGATTGAGATGAGTGTTCTTTAAATGAAGGCATTGTAACATCTTCTAAACATTCACTTGGTAATGTTGATTTCAAAGTGCTTTGGTAATATGGTTCCGATATATTATTTATTTGTTCTCTAGGTAGAGAACGATTTCTTCTGAGAGGTGATTGCATCGAAATATCTCTGCCGAACGACGGAGCGCTGATATTATCGATCCACTCTCGGGGTTGCGAGGCTTGACCTTGTGTTGATCGAGATGAGTGTTCTTTGAACGAAGGCATAGTCACTTCATGTAAACACTCACTTGGTAATGTGGACTTCATAGTGCTTTGGTAATATGGTTCGGATATATTACTTATCTGTTCTCTAGGAAAAGAACGATTTCTTTTGAGAGGTGATTGAATCGATACATCTCTGCCGAATGACGGAGCACTGATATCATCGATCCACTCTCGGGGTTGGGAGGAATGACCTCGTGTTGATCGAGATGAATGTTCTTTAAACGAAGGCATAGTGACTTCATCTAAACACTCACTTGGTAATGTGGACTTCATAGTGCTTTGGTAATATGGTTCCGATATATTGCTTATCTGTTCTCTAGGAAAAGAACGATTTCTTTTGAGAGGTGATTGCATCGAAACATCTCTGCCGAATGACGGAGCACTGATATCATCGATCCACTCTCGGGGTTGGGAGGCATGACCTTGTGTTGATCGAGATGACATATCATTATTTTGTTGTCTTCGGATGGATTGATTTCTTGTGTGTGGTAGTGGCCGTGAAATATCAATGCCGATTGATGAAGCACTGAGATGTTCGCACGACATATTGATTTGTTTTTTAGTTGAGGTTAATGGAGGTATAGATGACTCGTCGAAAGAAGGCATTGTTATATCATCTATATTTTCATCTCGTGATTTTCGTTGAGATTGCTGCTTATTTTGGACATTTTCGGAAGTATCACATATTTCTCCTGCTAACAAAGAGGCCAAATCGTACATTGTTGGTGCAGTTGTATCTTCTGGCTTAGTATCTGATATTTGCTTCATTACAGATTCAAGTATTGCTAAATGGAGATTCCAAGTTCCATTCGCCGTATCTTTAATTGTATCTTTTCGTCTTTTTTTTTTCTTTTTAACTTTACTTTCCATTCCAGGCTGATGAAAAATAGTTTCCTTGACGCAATTTAATTCTTTTCTGGGGGTGTTTAAAAAAGTTTCTGCGCCTTTACCAGGTAACAGACCTTGATTGCCACCAAATATACCAGGAGACTTAGTTCCTTGAGTATTTGACATATCCACCAATGACGGCGTTGTTCTATAATCGATGCACTTTTTCCTTGAACCTGGCGTGTCTGCAAATGATGGCTCTGAGACATTATCCAAGCATTCATTTGTAAACTGATATGTGGTATGTGGAAGGGAAACAAAACTTTTATAAATGGAAGGAGATGGCACATCATTCAAACATTCATTTGGTAGTTGCCTTCGTGATCCCCGCGAAATGTTTGGTGCATCTGATGGCATTGTAACATTGAATGAAGGAGCCGAGATGTCATCTACTCGTTCTTCCGGTAAATTTTCATAAACTGGCCTTGTACGACATAGCCTTAAGGGTCTTGGTTGAGCATTCCGTAAAGCTTCAAAAGTTGCTTGATCGGTATTGTCTATATATATATAAATATTGGACAAAAAAAGGCCTGTTGGTGTGTGATTTACTTACAATCAAGATCGCGAAAGATTCGAGGATGTTGAAATTGTTCATTTTCGGATAGGCCAAACTCACTGGGAGAATAACGTGGGGTTCTCCCTCTAAACCCAGGACGGAAAACATCTGGAGTTCTGTTCAGATTTTCCTCGGAACAAGTTTGACCTCCAACACGTCGTAAGATTTCTGTACTATTGGCGGTGGGGGCCGGCATAAAACGCAAGCATCGGTGCTTTAATAATTTTGTTTGCACTGTTACTCTAATTATTGAAGTGTTGCTATTTGATTAGTCCTTAAACTGCAGAAATTAAAACAAAAAAATAGTTGCGTACCTTGGGAAACTGCCGAATAGTTTTTTTTTAAATCGGGAATCGCTGCTTGAAATGTAATGATTTTTCATTTAGTCAAATTTGAACGCATACGATTTCAATTGTTTAGTGTTACCTCATTTTTTCTTAGGGCTATTTTGGATTCATACAGATGTTGCATCATTATTTTATTTGCTACCCACTGTGTTGTTGCTCATTAAAACCTTCCACATGAGCCGCCCCAGCGGAAAAAATGTCCTCGCCTATGCCCTATATGATAGGTAAAATTTAATTCACAACAAATTTTATTAAACAACTATCGAATTTTTATTACACGAAAATAATTTTAAATTAACACAAATTGCTTTAATGTTTGATTTGACTGAAATATAATATGCTCATTTGATTGTCCCAAAAATGGGCTATTAAAGTGAAACTAAAGAAATATTCACTTCTTGTTTAGTTGGATTCTAATTTAATTTACGGAAATAATTCAATTCACACAACAAAATTAATTATATTCCATGATTATTTATGTCTGAAAAGATTTGGGGAAATAAGAGAAAAATAATTACAAAGAAACACTCGGAAAGCATGGCAGAGTACCACTTCGTTGGAAAATATCAACAAATATAATTACAGTTAAGGAGACACGGGCTACTCCAGCAATTATAGATAATTATATATTGCTGTCTGCTTCGCATTTCATGTTGAAGAAGCCGCAATAGATGGTAAATGAATTGACAAATCTGGAGTTGACGATCGAATAAAATATTGACAAAGTGCAAAGAGAAACATCAACAACTACTTATAAACATTGTGGACTCTTCCCAAAACTCTCGAATTATGCCAGCACAATTGCGTGTGGTTTCTTCAGCAATAAAGAGTGGCGCTGATGCAATTGAATGAATTGTTGTCATTGTTATCTACTCCATGCCATCGTATGCTGTGTAGTGACCGCGGCTAACTTACACATGCTAGCGGTTCTTAACCAATCCTAATCCACACTATATCGAGTAATTTGCAATTCCTCTAATTATGTATCAAAACTCACCTTCGAACTTCACTCATAGACGAATCCATCCAGTCATTTCGCGACCACTACCCGATCCGTTTCTCCTTGTCTTCTCAAACTTACGAATTAAGAAAAAAAGTACTTACTACTCTTAACTCTAATGCGGCCCATAGACAATACATCATGATCATACTCATTCGTGTACGTGTTGAATGAAGCTCCGCCACAGACGAGTGATCAAAATCGAAGATCATCATTTTTATATAGTCGTCGTTGAGTGAGGTCGTCATGTGGCTGTCGGATGACGAAGTTTTGTGTGCGCTAGCGCTTGTACTGTGCAAGGAAAAATTGTAAAAAAAAAGAAAAAACGATTTTGGATGAAAGAATTGCCCAAAAAAAAAAATAAAATAGTACAATAGCATTCAAGGGACTCCAGCAGAAACACATTTTCATTATTTTTATCCGCACACATCCTCACACATTGGCAGTCAAACTCAAATGAGCAAAATTTGCATGTAAATTGCCCTCAAGCGACGATCATCCATACATCACAATCAAAATCATAATAAAATTTCCCCTCAAAATCAAAACGATTTAGATTTTCGACGATCAGTCAGTGATCATAGCGCGATCATGTCTGTGTGACACATACCTGCATATTTTCTCTCTTTTTCACACATACTATTAAATATGAGTATGATCATGATGTATCGTCTAACAAACACATTCAATATTCACAAATGCACGGCACCTTCGGAGGTAAACATACTGGGGATTATTTTGCCCCCTCTCACCTGATATCCCTGGATCATATTAGAAGTATTTTGGAAATCCCGTTAGTTCCCAAAAAACGACCATAATACCCACAACACCTTACTAAAATGCTCTCTTTTTATAAGGATATATTCCGCTAATAGGAGTCCTGATGCCATCATTTTGAGAGTCTTTTAGGACTGTCAAAATTATATCACACGGTACTTGCAATTGTGTATGTGTGGTTAAAAAGAAATTAAGGTTCACAAGAACTTGTAAACTTTATAGAAAATACCCTAAAAAGTTAGTGTCGATCAGGCTTAATTAGCCTGTCCACTAAAGAAGTAATGTACTATGACACCACTGAAATGTAATAAAAATAGAAAAAGAGACTTAACGGAACAAATGAGGGGTAATAATGAGACACAGTAGTTTAGAGTGCGGTGGACAGAATTTGATTAGTGAGTTACCTGCAGTTAGCGTAGTTGTCTGTATAGACAGATTACAATAGCTGAAGGTCCAGGTTCGATTCTTGGGATATAAGATCTGCCAAAAGTTTCAATAATTCTCTTTCTGAAAATTACGACGGTGGCATAACCACAATTGCAACTACCGTGTGCAACTTGTCTTGTCCATAATTTCGCTTAGAAATAATCTTAATTTTTAAATATTTTATAATAAAAATAAATTATGGTTGGAATATGAAGAATATTTGCGCTTTTATTAAAAATAAACACATTTTTGGGTTAAAAACGATTCCACATATATGCATGTACCATATTAAAAAATACATTCCACAGAGGATTACAGTTGTCAAACTTATTATGGGTAGCTTGTTCTTAGTATACCTCCATCAACCTCATCAATCATTGCAGTATTATTATTGAAGGTCTTCTATATTAGTCTTGAACATTCCATTTTCCTACATATATGTATATTAACTTTTGAAAATGGATAAATGGACGACATCAAAACTAGGAATTTTGCGTACTTTTCTGCAAAAACGGGAGTATTCTTGACACAATTGAATCTAAAAATATTTTCCCAGACACCAAAAAACTCTTAAGGTGTAGGTTCCCTTATCTCTTGCAGACTATGCATCATCGGGGTGAAACTTAAACTTAAAATTTTTTAGCGTGTGAAAAAAAACTGTGGAGTTCACCTCGCTAATAAGAGTCAAAAGCAATGTGAATTTACTTACATGGTGGCTGCAAGAGCAACTTTTTTTGAGTCGATTTTCCCTCAGCAGCTGTCAAAATTGAATGTTTAGAAAAATGCGACCAAAACAAATATGAAAAAAATTGCAAATTGAGTTTTGATTTGTGTGAATAAGTTTTATAATTGTTAATTTTGTGAAATTTGAACATTAAAAGATTAAAAAATAAACCATATGCGAAGCAAATGTGGTATGTGTAGTAAATACTCGGATAAAGGAAATGGGTCGTTTTTCCGTGTACCCAAAAATGAGTATTTCCGATAACAGTGGGTGGATGTATGTGGTGTTAATTTTAAAAAAACGGGAGTTATTTGTGAAGACCATTTTTTGCCCAGTGATTTCATAAATGGTCCTGGAGATGTGTGTGCAATAAAACGGTTGCTGCCAAGTGCTGTGCCTTCTTACTCCATTCCCAGTGTGAATTTGCAGGATAGCTGTTCATGGATAGTTGACGGTACTGGTGTTGTTAATTCCTCCACGCAAACTGAGTAAGTTTAAATATTTAAAGAATATTTCATATTAAGAGTTGATATGATTATTTATGAAATATTAATGTTTTAGTGGTTTTACTAAGTGGTTTTTATCGCACATTGCCTATGTTTGACAATTCCAGAGGTACGAAATTCACCTTGTAGCCACCATGTAAGTAAATTCACCTTGGTCAAAAGTCAATAAGTGTGTTCGCGCCGCATGAACTCGTGAAGTGCGAGCTCACTTCAGTTCAGTAATTTGACGTTTGTGACGCGAACGAGAAAGTGTAGTACCAGTTCATACTAACAAGTTTTGCTTACAATTAAACGCTGTAAAGTTTAAGTGAATTCGATAATTGTACATCGTACATTTTCGACCACTTTTTGCAGCAATTGGGGCATTATGTCAGCAATAACGCGCCAAATATTTTCTTCGTCAATCGTCTCGGGCTTATCGGCGTAGACAAGCGACTTCACATAACCCCACAAAAAATAGTCCAGCGGTGTTAAATCGCACGATCTTGGAGGCCACGCCACAGACGCACGACGCAAGATAATGCGCTCACCAAAAGTTTCCTTCAATAAATTGATTGTCTCGTTGGCTGTGTGGCATGTAGCGCCGTCTTGTTGGAACCAAAGGTCGTCAACATCATCCAATTCAGGCACTAAAAAGTCATTAATCATGGCTCTATAGCGTTCCCCATTGACTGTAACAGTATGGCCGGTTTCATTTTTGAAGAAATATGGACCAATGATTCCCTCTGCCCATAGAGCACACCAAACAGTGACATTTTGAGGATGTAACGGCATCTCAACAATGGCTTGTGGATTATCGTCACTCCAAATGCGACAATTTTGCTTATTAACGTACCCATTCAACCAAAAATGAGCTTCATCGCTGAATAAAATTTTTCTGTCATGCGTCGTGCGAACCGAACCATTATTTTGGTAATAAATTTGCATGATTTGCAAACGTTTTTCAGGAGTAACTCTACTCATTATGAAATAGCAAACTAAACTGAGCATAAATCAAGTGACAGCTTTCAAAAAGACCAACTCCGAAAAAAGTACAGCCAGATTGAAAACCACACGTCGAAAAAAACACCCTGTATATACATACCGTTTGTATTATCGTCTCTTTCTACATACTTTTTCCGTTTTGACTCTTGCACTTTCCGTTTTCCTATCCTTGTACTTTTGCATTTTTCTCCAATCAACGTACAGTTTTTCCAGCTTTACTATGACATTTTTCTTTTGTTTTCTAGGAATTCGAGCTTTTGTCCAAAAACGGAAACCTCGTCAACAGTAGTTGTGGCAGAGCATCTCACATTTAACTTATTAACTTACGCAAATTGTAGAACATAGTAGCTAGAACTTGTCGATTGGAGGGCAGCTTACATCCAGTTATCTGATGAGCTGGATAGTCAATTCGAAAAATTTTGTCCCTACCTCTACTTCTCACGCCAGATGTAGAAGCCATCACTTTTACGAGAAATAAAAATGTTCACTAGAAGAACGAATAAATGACACAGAATGAACAAACAATAATAATAAAACAAAGAGTACGTGTTAGTAGGTACCGACCTAATTAAAATAAAAATGTCTTTTGTAGTTAATATTTAGTGGGTTTTTTTAAACTCGATCACACGAACGTAGAACAAAATACGACTTTCACTGTTCAGCGAATACTTTTCAACTGACCAAGAAACGAAATCATAAAAGCAAGAACCACCTAGCTATCCTTTTCTTTTTTTAATAACAGATAACTCTTCTTCTCCAATGCCTGCTGATGAAATTATCCCATTTTTTCCTTATCCGTGTGAAACAAAAACAATGCAATGTAAATCCGCCAAACTTTGTTAAGGAAATTTATTTGGCACTAAATTTAGGGTACAATTGTTTTTAATTACGTAAATAATAGTTACATTCGAATTATATTTATGTATTATATTTATTTATTTATAGCAATTATTGTAATAAAGTCAATCTTGAATACATTTTCAAAGCAGCATAAGCAAATAAGCTTTGGATAAACCTAATCACCATATATTTTTTCTTTCTTATTTATAACACCCAACTATTTATAACACCCAACTATTTTTATCATAATGGATTAAATGGATGAAAATAAGTCATACAAAAATATCAGAACGTATTTATGAGTCTATAATTAGCTCAATATAACTACTATATACAATTTGCAAAATTTGTTCCATTAAATTATATCTAATTTCATAATATATCAATATTGAAGCACTATTCCACTTCTGATTTTAATTTATTTACTTTCATTTATGTAAATAAGTAGTAAAAACTATTAATGTTTTTGTTCCCTGGGGTCTATTAGGAAACAGCTGATCGCTAACAGACCCCCGAGCACTTATACACTTGCAAGCAATTTCCCATTGATTTTGTTGTTGGATTTGCGAAGTTATTTCTCTATACTACTATATGTCTGAGCCCCTGGACTTCTACTTAAAATATAACAATAGGTAGTAGGGTAACCCCATACATTTTTAAACTAGTTTGGTTTTACCTGCTTGGGGTCGCCAGTGATACAGTATGAGGAAAAAAAAGATACATACCTGACATAAAAAAAAAACATTGTTGTGGGTATAAAATTAACGGTACACCATAGCAAACATATTTAAATGAAATGGGATTCCAAAGTACAAGTATTTGTCCATAATAAGCAATAATAATACAAATAACGCATCTTCGCTCTCAGGGGTACCTAGTCTCGTTTTTAGGGACATTGGCTCTATTTTTTCGGTTTCAGTACTAGCTGCGTATTTATTGTGTAGAATATAAAATGTTAAAAACAGTATGGCCTTTAATTTGATGTATGACACGGGCAAATAGCTTTAGCCGTTCCAGAGATATGGGTCGCCGAAGTCGCCAAACTGCCAAAAAATCGAGATTTTCAAAACTTTGAGGCCCCAGTGGCACGGGTTAACATCTTCCAATTGTGCTCAAACTTTGGCAATCTTAAAATCTAACAAAATGAAACATTTTAGGGGGGTGCCCCAAAAAAAATCCGACATCGATTTTTTAAATCCACCACAAATCACACAATTAAATAATACAAATTATTGGAGTAAATTTGTATTACCCCCCGTCGAAGACCTTTGCAACAACATACATACATATATATATATACAGTGTGTTACAAAAGTATTCGTTGCTGGTCTCGATTTTACCTACTTTGGAATTCTTTATTTGATTTCTTTCTTTACTATATTCATAGACTGATGCTTACGAAAGACAAAGCAAAAAATAACTTCCTGAAAATATCGAACCATTATCAAAAGAGAGCAGCAACACCATAAGTAACTCATATTTTAAATTCACAAATGTATTCGTTTTATATATTTTTATTTATCTAAACAAAAGAAAAATGATAATTTAATATTTTGTGTGGTGCTCTTTATTATCGCAGATCGCCTCCAAACATCTTGGCATCGATTCGACTAATTTGCGACAATATTCTGGACTTATTTTGCCCTATTCTTCTTGGTGTACCTGCTTCAAGACAGTTTTTGAGGAAACGTGGTGTTGTCTGACTTTAATTTTAAGATGAGACCAAAGTTTCTCAATGGGATTAGTGTCCGGACTCTGAGGTGGTGTTTGCAACTGCTTGGTGTTGTATAAAAGCCACATTCCATACCCAAGCAGTGTGTTTTGGGTCGTTATCTTGTTGAAACTGGAACTCGTTGGTTGCAAACCCCATTTTGGTGGCGCTAGGGATTAGGTTTCCTGGAGTATGTCCAGGTACATTTTGGCATTCATAATGCCATCGATAAAGACAAGGTTTCCAACACCACGGGCAGACATACAACCCAAACCATCACTGATCCGCCGCCATGGTTACCTGTTGGTGTGGTGTTTTTAAAAAGTAGGGCTTCTCCCGGCTTGCGCCACACCATATGCCGCCCATCGGAGCCGAAAATGTTAAATTTGCTCTCAACGCTAAAGATGACTGACTCTCAAAATGAAACAGGTTGCGTTTTGTAACTGTCAGTGAAAGAAATTCTCTTTGAAACGTTTACTGCTGAGATGAAAGGCTTTTTACACGAGACTCGTCCATGTATATTTACATTTCTAAGCACCCTGCGCACAGTTTCATTTGAAACATTGGTATTTTGGCTTTTCTGCAGAGCATCATTTAACTTTGGTGCGGACAGGTGAGGATTGTTGCAATTTTTCTCTCTTCCCTGGGTGTTAAAATTTTCGGTCGCCTAGAACGAGGCATATTTTCAAGGTTATCCCGATTTATCAATCGGTTTATAGCACTTCTAATAGTGGTAGGACTTCTACCAAACATTTCACAAATATAGTTTGTAGATCGCCCTTCATTGTGGAGATACAAAATCATTTTCTTTTCGGAAACGGACAATTCTTTTCCTCTGGGCATTTTGACTCACGCACAGAAACATCGATACTCAGACTAAATGCACTAAATGCAAATCAAAGGGAATGTTTGCCTGTTATATCAGAGCTGTGCAAAAAAGCCAAATATTAAACCCAATTTTCCAAAAAAAAAAGAATAACGGAATTGGCGACTGCAGCAACGAATACTTTTGTGAGTTAAATATATGGGTTACTTATGGTTTTGCTACTCTCTTTTGATAACGGTTCGATATTTTCAGGAAGTTTTTTTGCTTTGTCTTTCGTAAGCATCAGTCTATGAATATAGTGAAGAAAGAAATCAAATATATATACTCGTATATATATATATATATATATATATATATATATATATATATATATAAGGGTGACATTAATTTTCAAAAGTTTGATTTTACCAAGTCTCACCCCCCAAATCGGTTCAGTTTTATGAAAAAAAAAATACAAAAAAATTTCATAGCGATAAGTTGAGATTTGGGCGTGCGCCCGCCCTTCAAAGTTTTATACGAGCCTTAACGTATGAACTATATTGATATTTTGGTCATATATATATTTTTTTTTAAAAATTTAAATTGTTTTACAAGAAAGTAGAAAAAATTCTATATTCATTTTTTATAAAATGTTTATTAAAATTAAAGTACTTTTGATATAGTCGATTTATTTGAATTTGGGAAACGTTTGCGATATAATTTTACGAAGGGACTTGTACTGCAGTCAAATTTGGTTTCAAAAACACTTTTCAATATAATTTCGTAAATGTGATGTCCACAAGGCAGCCAAAAAAGTTCTCTATTTAAGGATTTTTCAAGTAACGTGCATGTACCTTTCAAGCGCCCAGTATTGACCGCAGTTGTATCGAACACAATGCATTTAATTTCTCTTTGTAGACCCCATTTGGAAATACAATTATAAACAGCATCGGCTTGTTCTGTTCCTGAACCACATTTCATTGCAGGTATTTCCAACAACTGTTCTATCTCTCCACTAGATATGACTATAGGAAGTCTATCAACATTTGCATTGCCCGTTAATGCTGGTAAAAGTTTACCATCCCAATGTAATGTTATAATGTCTTATTTATTCAATTTAAAATTCTTTTGTAGTTCCAACGCTCTTTTCTTACACATCTTTTCTCTTGCCATATGAATTGAAGATCTATTAATGATGTAGTCAGCAATGTCTTTTCCTAATGATTGCAATACAGCAGAAATAATGTGAACAGCATTTCTGTTACTTATTTTGCAATAATCTAATGCAATAGCTAATTTTGGAGTAATAATTGTTTGTTTTACTCTTGAATTTTTTGAGCGAACTTTCACAATTTCATCGTGGGACTCTGTGGCTTGAAAACTTAGAACACTTTCAGATGATGACTGAAATTGCACTGTTTCACCTTGAACATAAAAAAAAATTACCTCTATTATAGAAAAGTTCATTAATAATCTAAGTTCATTATTAATCTTACTTATAATATTTTGTTCACGTTTATTACGTTCAACTCGCTTTAACTTAATCTGTTCGCGGTATTCAGCTTGAATCTCCATTTGAAGTGTCTTATAATCAATTCCGTACATATGTCCTGGTCGACCTTCCTGCCTCTGGCTTATCAAGAATGCTTTATCTTCCTCCACAGTTATTAATTCTATGGCATTTGCATGCGCCACGTCAAAAATTTGTTCTAAGGTTTCAACCCAGGTCTTTTCTTTGTTTTTCTGGTTATCTGTATTTCTTCCACAACTTTTTTTTAAAGTCGTCCATTCTGTATGTAATTTTTCCAGTTTTGCAATGCAATGTTGCTTTTCTCTTGTGGGTATGCGCGCTTTTTCCCAAAAAATCAAAAGTTCTTCAATAACTAACTTAGGCCTTTCTCGTAAACTCATATTTACAACACGCCAATTAAAAAACAACACCTTTATTACTTCTTTTTTTTGAAGGTAACTTGGAACCCGTAAGTTGATTAGAGGCATAGCCAATCAAATAATATTTTTCGCGTAATGATCTTGCACTCATTTTAGTAATCTTATTTTGTCAGAACAATAGGAAAGAATAAACTCGAATGAATTAATCATGAAAAAAATCACAATTTTTGCTACGTTTCTTTTGCTTCAATGGAAAATAGCGGTACTTGCTTTTTGTTAACATTATTGCTTGCTCATTTTTTGCGTATTTAACATAAAAATAATTTTGTTTTTTTCATGTGTTGCACAAAATTTTTTTCCATTGAATGGCAGACGTCATTTATCGTCGCGTTTATAACGTTTATTTTAGGGGGGAGGGGGGCTATAAATGATTTGAAATCTTGCTGCCTTTTGACTAGAATTAAATTAAATAATTTAAAAATCAAAGGTACAACTTATAATAATACCATTTTAGGCTCAAAAGACATTTTAAAAATATATGACCAAAATATCAATATAGTTCATACTGTAAGGCTCATATAAAACTTTGAAGGGCGTGCGCACGCCCAAAACTTAACTTATCGCTATGAAATTTTTTTGTAATTTTTTTTTCATAAAACAGAACCGATTTTGGGGGTGAGACTTAAAAAATTTGACAAAAAATTTTTTCCATATAACAGAATGTCACGCTAATATATATAGATATATAAATATATATATATATATTTATATTTATATATATATATATATATATATATATATATATATATATATAAATATATATAGATATATAAATATATATATATATATATATATATATATATATATATATATATAAATATATATATATATATATAAATATATATATATATATATATATATATATATATATATATATATATATATATATATATTTATATATATATATATATATATATATATATATAAATATATATATATATATATATATATATATATATATATATATATATATATATATATATATATATGTATATATATATATACATATATATCCAGAAGATTTAGCAGTGTCTGAAGAGTGTTAATACGAAGTTTGGAGGTTATTGGAAAAGTGGGCGTAACACCTCACACACAAACAGTAACTTCGCTATAGCGTATCTCTGAAAGCATTTACGTGAAATTATTAAAATTACAAAATGTACAAAATGTCTATTTCTTTGTCCATGTATAAAAATGAATGAATCCTTATACACTCCGAAACTGCTGAACCGATTTTTACGAAGTTGTGAAATATATAGAAATACTGTGTATCCATAAAAACACATTTCAATTGCACACCGCTAAATACATATGTTCTTATTTTTGGAGTAGCAAATATAATCAAAGCACCCAAATTGCTTGATAAGAACTGTCAATAGGCAACTCCAAACACAAATTCAGTATCCAAAATAATAACAATTGTGAGAATAGAAATTGCTTTTCATATCATGTAAATAGCGAGAAAGCGGTTGAAATAAGTATAAAAACGATTATTGTATAAATAATGTCCTGCTATGCGTTCACATCCCTAGAGTTGGAACGAATTGATTGAACTAGTGTGTTAATAAAGTTCTGTGCATTGGTGACACTGTTTTGAGGTTATGTCGATGATCTTTCTAAGTTTTCGAAGCAGCTAATGTAGTTGAGGAATGCATTTGCGATGATGAGTTATTTTTAATTAAGGACTGCAAGGACACTTACAGAGATACAACACAATGTAATTAATTCATGTATACATGACATGTCTGCTAGAGACGAATAAGCTCGTGTGGAAAATATGGCCACAACTAGTGTGAAAATGGGAGTTTCCATGGTTGTTTTAAGCAAGAGTCAACTGTAGCCTATTTTGTCCTTTATATTGATATGAAAACACCATCATATAAATGATATAAAAACACAACGAAAATATATAATTCAAATTAATTGATGATGATGGTGTGAATAGGGTGTGAGTTGTTCTCATCCTCCAACACTGCAACCAGCATGTAGAGCTTTTGAGCACCCGTATGTAATGTCTTAGCAGGTTTTCTTGACTCAGTTTGGCTTGGAGATCAGCAAAAAGAAAATACGCCATATTTTACAGTTTTTCTTCGATAAAGGCGAAAACGGAAAGCAGGCGGCTGAAAATGTGAATAGTGTTTATGGTCCTGATACTGTAAAAGCCAATCAAGCTCAATTTTGGTCGATTCCGTTCCGGTAATTTTAATATCAAAGATGCAATACGCTCTGGAAGGCCAATTATAGAAAATGTGGATAAAATCAAGGAAACACCGATGTATGGGTGCCACACGAGTTAACGCAGAAAAACCTCATGGACCGAATTTCCATTTGCGAATCGCTGCTGAATCGCAACAAAATCGACCCATTTCTGAATCTGATGGTGAATGGTCATGAAAAGTGGGTCACTTACGAGAACGTCAAGTGAAAACAGTTGTGGTCGAATTCCGGTAAGCCTGCGCAAATGGTGATCAAGCCAGGATTGACGGCCAGAAAGATTTTGCTGTGTGTTTCATCATCAATCATCTACTATGAGCTGCTCTCCTGCGGCCAAACTCTTCATTCGGACCTGTACTGTCAATTGGGCCGTCTGAAGGAAGCAATCGCCCAGAAGCGGCCAGCTTCTGCCAATAGGAGAAGAAATGTGTTCCATCAGTATAACAGGCCACACACATGGATAGTGAGTTTCCAGAAGCTCAGGGAGATTTTTTGGGAGATTATTATGCATCCACCTTATAGTCCGCTCCTGGCACCAAGTGATTGCCACCTGTTCCTGCCAATGGCGAATAATTTTGCTGGAGAAACCTTCGTCTCAAGAGAATCTTGTGAAAATCTACTGTCCCAGTTTTTGCTAATAGGGACGAGGGTTTCTATGAGAGAGGCATAATGAAATTACTTTCAAAATAGTAACAAGTTATCGAATAAAACGGTGCATACTTGAATTAAATCGGATCATTTTAACTATGCCAAATAAAGCGTTCAATATCATGAAAAAATAATGGATTTATTTTTACTACACTCTGTATGTAGACAAGCTAAATTTAGCTGAGAGAAAAATCTGATCGTATTTTAAGATCAGTTCGTTAAAAAAGCCCTGCTCATGTGCCTGAAATCACAAAAACCTCGGGGCTCTATACGAACTCGCAGCACCAGCTCGGTATAGTGCATGAGCTCTTGTTAAAGACAAAAAAAAAAACGAGTAAAAAAGTCTGAAGTCAGGTTAGACCGACTTCGAAATACTTTTACATTTCCTTGTGCGTGCGAGTTAAACAATGGGGATGTTTTCTTCATAAATCATCATTAGAAGAATATCTACGGTAATTTTCGGTAGGTTATCTTGAATTGATTATATCGACCCCATTTCTTCTGTATGGGTTTGTAGTGTGTTTTAACTACTAATATAAAATTTAGTCCAAAAATATTGTATAGGTCGTAAGTTATAATAATATGTCAATAGTGGGCGTGGCTGTAAAAATAACACGTCCATTTTTTGTGTGGTATTTAATGTTAGTACCCGCAACCTTCCTATGGAACTTCGTTGTTAAATCTTTCTGGGCGTGGCAGTTGTATTATGATCTCCATATTCTGGACACACATTATTATGGACCCCATGCATATTTCTGCAAATTTTTATTCGAATGGCATCAATACGAGCATTGGTAGGCAAATTTTTATTTTATACCCGACCCTTGCCCTTATAAACCTCATTTCTTGCAGATAGCTTTATAATATCTACATGTTCCTTCCCGTATAATTTCGTCCGTAAATCTCTACCAGATCTTAAATTATTAATATTTGTTAATAGTGGGCGTGGCAGCTAATATATACCGCCCACTTTTTGCACAGTGTTTAGGGGAACCCACATCTCCGTAACTGCCAAATAACGTCACGATCCCGTCAATTGAACCGAACTTATAGTATTTTTAAAAAAGGTGAAAAAAGTTCCTTATATGGGAGGTAGGCGTGGTCTTTGTCCAAATCGGCCCATATAGCAATCTGGTTCTGTATCTTTGTCCAGACTACACTTTTGCAAAATTTCATTAAGATAGCTCTAACGGTGTAGAAAAAAAGTGGCCACAGACGGACAGACGGACGGACAAAATAGAAAGTGATTCTGATCATATCTGTATATATAAGTCCATACCTACCACGCCTCCTTCTTGAAATTGCAACCCCTCTTAAATGCACAAAGTTAGTATACCCTATTTACCTTTTTTAAAGGTAAAGGGTATAAAAAAGTGAATAAACAGTTGAAACAGTGCTGCTAAGTATACCACTTACTCGGTGCTGTTTTATTCGCACAACTCGATACAAGGTCGATACAAATAAATGCGCCTAGAGAATTCATCTATACCCGGTGTTGCCCGGTAAAAAGCTAGTATATACTTGTATACGAAATTCACTATATTATTTTAAATGAAAATTTTATTTTCGACAATGTTCGTCTGATCTTAGTAAAAAATAAATTATTGTAAAGCCAAAGGCTTTCGTTTCTCCATTTTCGGCGCATACAAACGAATCGTTGGACTTGTCAACTCTGGCTACATATAATTGAACATGAGCGAAGCATGAATTTTTCAAATCCAAACCGCAGACTTGCATCGACTGGCCTTGATTGTCATTGTGCCAGACGAATTGGGAATTGTAAGCGTTTAAATACAATTGAAGAATCTGTTGGAATCATCGGGACTCTTGGCAATAAAACATGCTCTTCTTTAATCTTGGCATTGATAATTGTCGATTCAATAATGTTACCCAATATTTTCTTAGCAACCAACCACGCTCCGTTGCATAATTTTGGTGCATTTAGGTTTCGGAGCAGTATGATTGGTGATCCAACTTTTAAAATTAAATTATGTGGTGGAAGACCTGGCAAATCAAGTGAATTTAAAAATTCAGTTGGAAAATTCATTCCTTCATCTTATTCTAACACAGTATCAATTAACTCCATGTTGTTTTGAATGTAGATATTTATGGTATCGACATCAATATTTGTTGATGCTAAAATTGCCCTTTCGCTCAGCCATCGATGATTGTTGATATTATCTCGAATGCTTGGAATAACATTTTGAATTAATGAGTCTCTAGATGGCACAACGATGCAAAAATTATCTGGTAATTTGAATGTCTGGGTTATTACATTATTTTTGCCTCCTCCAATATCCAGTATTTGCTTTGCGAATAGTGCAGCAGATGGACTATTTTGAAGTTGGACACGTATATTTGTTGTTAACTACAATTTGTGACTGTTAACTACAATTTGCAACTGCTCCACAGTGAAACAGGCAATTATTTCATCTGCATAGGTGGTAATGAGTGCATTCTTTATCCATGTTATCAATTGACATTTTCGAATGTGCGCAATATTCGATATCTGGATCATATTCGGACGTGATGCGATTGAATGATGACAGTGTTAGTGCTTTTGTTGCTTGCATGCGTACTCGATTATGCAATTGCACCACACTTCTGTTTGAATCCGTAACACGATTGCGTGATGTTTGAGTTGTAATATTCATTTGCGCAAGTCGTTCAATTCTGTGTGCGTCACTTTCTAATGCACAGGTGGTTGCACTCTGTTGCCGCTTCTTGTTGTTCTGGTGTTAAATTTGTTCTTAATTGTTGCCTATTGCGAGTTTGTCGGTCACTACGACCAATGTTTGAACATCTTCCTCTAAATTAGCTGTGTTTCTTTCAACGCGAGTGTGAATAAAACGCTTCCCGTCGCTTAATAGTCTAGCATTTGGCAGCACTGGTTTTGATCATTAAAATGCTTGTACATACACATTTGTAAACAAATTTTAAAGAGGAACAGGAAAAATTTAAAATGGCAAATTCTGAGCAAGCGCTGGTAATTTAACTTTAATTGCGTACGTATTAATTAATACACGACAATATACTATATATGTGATTATTGAGGTTACAACATTTTTAATTAATATTCTTTTTCTCGTTCACAATAGACAACAAAATGGTTTTGGCAGCACTTCTGTTAGAGGCGCTAAATTTTAAGCGGATACAAACACCTTGTCTTAACTAAGCGGTCCATATGTATACATAAGCGGGCGTTTTATTCACACTCGCGTGGAAAGAAACACAGCTATCATTACCTTCAATTTTAATATTGTTGATATGAAAATTATATACAGGGAAAACTACATTTTCGTAAATATCTCATCCCAGCGCCACCCATCGGGTCCAAAGACTTTGCCAAATACTTTATTTTTATTTATATATTATATGGTGTGAATTTGAACCAAATCGGCCCATAAATAAGAATTTTCGAAAAAAGCGACCCGAGCGCCATCTACACACACAAAAATAATCCGGATCGCAACATATCGTATGAATATAAGGTGGATAGCTTCAGTGGTTCAGCCGCGATGGTCAGAAATACGCACAAACGTTTTCATATATTAAGATTTAATTATTAAATATTGGTACAGAATTGTGTTCCTGGATTTTATATTTATTATTAAACATTAAAATTAAGTGTTATTTTTCATAAGTTTATCTTTTTCTTAGACTCGATAAGACTGCTGACGAAGAAATATTTACTTAGTATCCTTTTGTTGCATTAAGTTTGTTACATACCCCTCTTTCGGTTCACAGTGTGGTGGGGACTGGTAGATAAATTTACTTCCAAATATTTTATTTTTTAAGGTAAAAATAGCGATTAATCCCTATCTTTACATTGGAAGGAGCACTAGTATCTAAGACTTCGGTTCTCTGATAGAGAGTACATATACCTTACACAACTAATACCACTAAGATAGCTTATTTTATGGAGTTAAATATAGTTTATTTAATAGGTTTAAATGTAGTAATCCCTTTTAAATTGTCTGCATTCACTGTTTTCAGCAGGTTTGATGGAGGTGTGTCCCTGAAACATTTGGTTCTTTGTGCGTCAAAAGCGATGCGGTTATCTAGGATGTGGACTACGGTTAAGGCGTTGGTGTAACAGTACAGACATTGTTGTGGACCAAGACCTTTTAGGAGACGGCTGTGTATCAGAGATGTATGGCTAATTCATAGACGAACAATAAGTGTTGCGTATTTAAGAAATTGTTGGTGGGAACATCACTTTATGTCCATTTGGGTTAAGTTTTGATTAGTGGTTGCGGAATTTGGGCCATTCTACGTCTCTCTCTATGATATTAACCATATGGATATTTATCAGGCGGAGTATGTCATTTTAATCTATCCAGTCTTGGGTATGTAGTGGTTCATGTATTGCAGATGTTGACATTCCGCCGATTAATTTCCTTTGATCCCACCATGACTAGTAGCTCACATAATTTTGATTCTGCTACTGCTTTCCACTATCCTTCCAATTTTTGTCAATTTACTTCTGGTGTTGTTGTATTTGATAGATTGGTTCGCTGATAAGCTATCTGTATAGACCATTATTTTTCCCTTTCATCTTAACAGCGATTTTGAATCTTTCTAAAATAGGCGTTGCTTCTGCCGTGTATACGGAACAGTAAGGTTGCATATGACCAATTGATAGTATGCTACTACAGCCTTCCATTACTGCAAATGAAGTGTTAGCATTTGGAGGCGTCTGTATAAATGAACTTCCAATTAAAGAGTAGATGTTAGTTCGTAAGTGCTCATACATTGCCACGGTGGCACTTCTCCAATGATGGGTTTACTTGGGACCTGCCAAAGTCCTCCGCTGCAGCAATACTTCTGAATACTAAGGTCTTCGTTTGTTTTGTAACAGTACGCTCTATGTTATACAGTTTGCTTTTGCAGCGCAAGATCTTTGGAATAAACTTGAGGGTATTGTGCATTGCCCATTCTTCAATTGATGGGGGTACCGCTTCCATTAAAATACATTTCTTGGGGGTTGTTGGAAAAGCGCGAATGCTCCTTTTTGCCGCGGTATTGTAAGTTGGTAATATAAGGCGTATGTTCCTTTCAGCACAGTGCCCGTATATTGCTAGTCCATAGTCGATTTTTGATAAGGGACTTCGTAATATTGATAAGCATTGCTGTGTTTATAAGACAGTGCTTTGAGGAGTAGTTAATGACATTTAATATATGCTCTCTAAAAGTAAATTATTAAAGATTAGTCCAAGTATTCTAAGTTTATTTATACTTTCTATAATAATGTTAAAAATTAGATTTACATGCTGAAATGATTATTTACTAATTGTTGGAAGTTAGGGAAAATTATTCCAACCCCAAAGTCTGATAACGATGAACGACCAATAACAATTTTACCATACCTGTCCAAGGTATTTGAATTAGTAATGGCGAAACAATTAAAAAAGTATTTAGCAGACAATAACATTATAACGGAACGACAGTCTGGGTTCATGCCAAGGAGGAGCTGCATTATGGCTCTGACTGATGTAGTGGAGAGTATTATTGCATCACTTGACTTAAATAGGGCGTCTTTTTTGGTATTATATGTTATGTACGAAGCTTCCGAGAATGTACAATTTCTCTTCCGATGCAGTGAAGTTGATAGAATCATACCTTACAGAAAGAACCCAAGCGGTTTACCAATCGAGTCAGTGAGATGACGTGGCTTTGGATTTGTTGTCGGTAGTACGAGGTGTACGTCAGGAGTCCATATTGGGGCCTTTTCTTTTTTGTATATATATAAATGATCTACCGACTGCATTGCACGATTGTGATATTCATTTGTATGCTGCTGACGTCCAACTTTACATAAACTGTAAAAGGGATTGTGCCACTAAAATTAATAATGACTTATCTAATGTTTATAACTAGGCAAGGAAAAGTTGGCTTTGCCTTAATCCTGCTAAGTCAAAATGTTTAGTGACTTACAAGAAACACTTTGATACCACAATACTACCCAGTATTGTAATGAATGGGTCTGTGATTGAATGTGTAAACGCGGCTAAAAACCTGGGAGTTATATTTGATGGTACTCTAAAATGTTGTAACCACGTTGCAGTCACGGTTGGCAAAGTTTACGGTATAACGCAATTTTTCACCCCACAAGGAATCAAAATGCTGTTGGCTAAGGCCTACCTTCTCCCAACATTGCTGTATGGTTGTGAAATTTTTGCGAATTGTGATGCAGGTAGCAAACGAAAATATTTAATAATATAACAAGGTATATTTATGGCTTGAGTAGAACAGACTATGTGTCCACTTTATCAACGCAAGTTTTTGGGATCACATATGATCAACTCTTGTAGTCTAAGACTATCATCTTTCTTCACGGGAAGTGGAAAAGTGTTCAACAAATTTATCGAGTGAAAAGTGTTAAACTAGTTAAAAACGAGCAAAGGAGTCTGAAGTCGGGTTAGACCGACTACGAAATACCCTTTACCTTTATAGTTTATAAAACCACGCTCATACAAATAAAATGTACGTGAGAGTTAAACCATGGCGATATGGGATCAACACATTTTTTTCTCCATGTCGGTTGAAATGTTACACCTATAATGATCACTAAGTTTCATAGTTGAATTCTATAATGCTATAGACACATTTGTTGATATATTTTGTAGAGGTTTCGAGTTCACATTTCCATATGTACATATCCGAACCTGCTACGGCCATTTTGGTATTTATAAAAAAAAGCTTTTCGGCAGAAAATTAGTTTAACATTTTTGATAGTAAAGGTTTGAAGGTATGAATACTAATGCTTGTTGGTCCGCGGGAGGTAGTTGATACAGCTCCTACCTCCAATATATGAGAGGCTTTCCCCTATCGGCTACCTGGGGACGTGTCCTCTAGGAGTTACAAGCTCTCCCGAGAAACCTAATTAACTGTACCTTTTACTACACCTAAATCAACTAAGTTAGCATATATTAAATAAATAAAGATGGCAGCAAAAATAAAGAACCCTATTATGATGAAATTGTAACACAAACTGCATCATGGTGACTGTAAATCGTTTCGTAAGTTTTCGCCTTGATTGAATTACTGTCCATATTAGAGAAAGCCCAGTCTATTTGAGTATTTCCTGATGTGGTACTCTTATCTCTACATAGAAGAGATATTAACCCGTTTTCCGTTAGGATATCTTCTACTTGGTCAGACTCACTGCCACGACATATATTAAAATCTCCTAATAGAACAATTCTCTTATTGACAAAACAATCGGTACTTAAAATATTTTGTAATTCTTTTTTTAGTAGATTTATTTCTCTAAAGTACTATTAAATGGATATCTCTATATTTATATACAATGATTTCAAAAGTGAATTTACCTTCATGAAATTTCTTGCTTATAAATACTGAACTGAGTCTGTTAGTTCAATTTTGACATATATAATAATACCCTCTGAATGCTATCAGAAGATTATTCATAAGAATAAAGAACGTTTTGTTAAAAAAATTTAAAAAAAACTGAATGTTTTGCTACTGATTTCTTGTTATAATCCGCCATTTTGTAAACATTACCAACTTCACTATACGTTGTTTGCCATCAGAAGATTATACATAAGAATAATTGACGCGTGCTTAAAAAAATATTTTTAAAAAAACCGAAAAACCGTGTTTTATCTGGACCACCTTATTTCTTTTGTATGACTTTATAAAGCAATAAACTGTTTTTAAAATTTGATATAGGTCCAAAGTTTTAAGAGCCTATCTATACAGGGCGTGCTCATAAAGTGCATCTCTAATTTTCTTCTTTTTGGTTTGTGTTTTATACTATCACTCTGAAGCTTCATATGAAGTTTCGTTGACGAGCCTTGCATAAGGCCCCAAAAATGAGTAATGGTTAATTGTGGGCGTGGCAGTAGTAATAATGTGCCCATATTTTTCAGAACTAATACATCCTGCGACCAATTTCGCCCAAAAATATTATATAAGTCGCAAGTTATAAAAATATAAATAAGGGACGTGGCTGTGAAAACAACACGCCCATTTTTTGTGTGGTGTTTAATTTTGGTACCCGCAACCTTCCTGTCAAATTTCGTTCATAAATATTCAATAGGAACCTAGTAATGGTTTTTGGTTGATTGTGGGCGCGGCTGTAGGAATAATCTGCCCATATTTGGAACGCATGCTAGTACAGACCTAACATATACTCCTAAAGATTTGTTTTCATATATCATCACTAGAAACATAGATAGGATAAAAATATATCAATAGTGGGCGTGGCTGTAGAAATAACACGCCCATTTTTTGTGGGGTGTTTAATGTTAGTACCCGCAACACTCGTGTGCAATTTCGTTGAGAAATCTTTAATAGGAACCTTGTAATGATTTTTGGTTAATTTTGGGCGTGGCAGTAGTAATAATCTGCCCATATTTGGAACGCATGCTAGTAAAGACCCAGTGTATACAACTACCAATTTGTTTTCATATATCATCACTAGAAACATAGATAGGTGTGGTGTTTAATGTTAGTACCCGCAACCTTCTTGTGAAATTTCGTTGATAAATCTTTAATAGGAACCTAGTAACGATTTTTGGTTAATTGTGGGCGTGGTAGTTCTATTATGATCTCCATATTCTGCACACACACTATTATGGACCCCATGTATATTTGTGCAAATTTTTATTCCGCTGGCATCAATACGAGCATAGGTAGGCTAATTTTAATTTTAGACCCGAAACTTCCTTATATCAAAAGTGGGAGTGTCTTTTCCCTGATCAGCCCCATTTGATGCAGATAGCTTTATAATGTCCACATAATCCTTCAAGTAAGATTTCGTTCGCAAATCTCTACCAGAACTTAAGTTATTAATATTTGTTAATAGTTGGTGTGGCACTTAGTATATACCGCCCACTTTTTGCATAGTGTTTAGTAGAACCCATATCTCCATACTGCCAAATTACGTCACGATTCCGTCAATCGGACCGAAAGTTTTGTCATTTTAAAAAAGGTGAAAAAACTTCCTTATATGGGAGGTAGGCGTGGTTTTTGTCCAAATCGGCCCATATAGCAATCTGGTTCTGTATCTTTGTCTAGACTATACTTTTGCAGAATTTGATTAAGATAGCTCTAACGGTGTAGAAAAAGCGTGGCCACAGACTGACAGACGGACGGACAAAATAAAAATTGCTTAGAAAGTGATTCTGATCAAATCTGTATATACATATATGTATATACATGTATATCTCCATACCTACCATGCCTTCTTTTTGAAATTGCAACCCCTCTCAAAAGCACAAAATTAGTATCCCCTATTTACCTTTTTTAAAGATAAAGGGTATAAATATTAAAAAATGTGCTTTGCCTCAACTATTAAGTATTAATTCTACACCAGGTAACGGCTGGACTGTTGTTGAGCCCAAAAAAAAGACCCCGTAAAAGCCCAGGTAAGCCCAACGCATCCCAAAAGCAAGCCAAACTCGACAAATATTAGTGTTCCTCAACCTACAGAAAATAGGGTTTCTTCTCTAGAAATTGAAGAAGACGACAAAGGTCTCAAGAAAAAGCCCCCAAGCCTCCACCAATATTTGTTGACAAAGTCAACAACATTACTCCTCAAATGAAACTCCTAACGGAAACAGCTCCTAGTTCTTATGATTTAAAATTCATAAGTAATGAGCAAGTAAAAATACAAGCATCGACTCCTGAAGCCTACAAAACAATAATAAATCAACTAGAGCAAAAAAATACCGAATTCTATGCTGTATGGTGTACAAAAAATTGGAAACATTAAAATATCCACCACTGAGAAAAAAGGAACCCAATCCCACACTTATTGTCTCTCAACCACCCAGACAGAGCTCGAATTCACTTTCATACTCCCAAGTAGTTAGAAACAATACACAAGACACGAGAGAGAATACCGCAGCCCCACATCCTAAGAAAATCGCCTCCGAGCCTTCAAACTAAATGCGAGAAATTATCATGCTTCTCAAGCAAGTCATGCACAAAATCACAAGTATGATGAATCTACTCGTAACCCTCACGACGAAAAGTTGCAGTTCTTCAATCCCATAAATATTCTCGTATGGAATGCAAATGGGCTATTCAAAAACATATTAGAGATTGAAGCATTACTCCAGACTCATGACATAGATATTCTTCTAATATCTAAAACTCATTTTACCGATAAGAGCTACTTTCAAAAACCAAATTATAAGCTCTATCACACAATGCACCCCGACAAAAAAACACATGCTGGTTCAGCTATTATAATACAAAAGAATATCAGACACGTTTCTATTAAATCTTACTGCACAGAAGATATTCAAGCCACAAACATAATTGTTGAAGATTGGAAAGGCCCAATTACAATCTCGGCAGTAAATAGCCCACCCAAACATTCAATCAAGGCAGAGGAGTATGAAAAGTACTTTACAACCCACGGAAACAGATTTTTAGCTGGAAGAGATAATAACGCAAAACATACATACTGGGGTTCCCGTCTCACTACTCCCAAAGGCCGACAACTCTTGGCGGCTATAACAAATCTAAATCTTCTCACAGCTTCCTCAGGCTCACCAACGTAATGGCTAACCGATCCAAATAAAATTCCCGACCTAATAGACCTTTGCATAATGAAGGGCATATCGACTAGGGATATAACATGCAGCCCATGCTATGATCTTTTCTCTGACCATCTCCAGTAATATTTACAATAATTAATAATTTTGTTGACTTACCTTCTGGATGTCGCCTTTACAACAGCAAAACTGATTCGAATTACTTCCGACTGTCAATATCTTCAACAATTAACCTGAAGCACTCGCTTAAGTCTAGTGAAGATATCATAACAGCTATTGAACACTTCAACAATTGCCTCCGACAGACTGGTTGGAAGTCAACACCCCCCTGATCAAGCGTCAATGCACACAGATCTCTCCTCTTGTGAAAGAAAAATTGGGAGAAATACGCAGGGCAAGAAAAAAGTGGCAACAGAGTAGACATCCTGGGGATAAGAAAAAATGAAATACACTCTAAAAAGTTCTCAAGGAGCTCCTCAAAACAGAACACAACTCTCAACTTCAGTACTATCTCAGTAACCTTGATGCTAATGCTGCCACCGACTATTCCCTCTGGAAAGCAACAAAATAGTTAAAGAGGCCAACTCTGGCGCAATCTACAATCAGAACGGAAAATAAAGAATGGGCTAAAAGTGATACCGAAAAATCATGCACATTTGCACGATACTTAAAAAGAGCGTTTACCTCATTCGAAATTGAACCATCTGCAATCACTGCAGAAAGAGTAAGAGAAACCTTGGGACTACCAGATGGACCTGCCCATACAAAAATTTTCAAAAGGGGAAGTCAAGGAAGCGATCAAAAGGCTTAAAGCAAGTAAAGCCCCCGGATACGATCTCATTAGTGGAGAAATATTAAAGCAGCTTCCAGAAGAGGTATTCACTTTTGTGACTTATATATACAACGCTGTTTTATTATCTGGTTTTGTTCCCCCTCAATAGAAAGTGGCTCAAGTAAAAATAATCCTTAAGCCCGGAATAAGTCCAGACAAAGTTGAGTCATATCGCCCCATCAGCTTGCCGCCGATCGCCCCTAAAATTTTGGAAACCCTCTTCCTCAAAAGATTAATGCCAATAAGAAGAACGAAAACTAATTCCTAATCACCAATTCGGCTCCAGGAAACAGCACAGTACACTTGAACAGGTTCATAGACTTGTAAACTGCATTCACACTGCATTCAAGCAAAAGAAATTCTGTACAGTGGCGTTTCTCGATATATCCCAAGCTTTCGACCGTGTCTGGCATGACGGATTACTCTACAAAATAAAGAAAACATTTCCAATAAACTATTACATATTCATCAAATCCCACCTTAAAAATCGATACTTCTTTGTAAAACAAGGTGAAGAGCAATCTGAAATGTGTGAAAGTTCGGCCGGTGTACCCCAAGGCAGTGTCATGGGTCCCATCCTATACTTGCTTTATACACACGATTTACCTGTCTCCGAAGGAACTATCATTGGCACATTTGCAGACGATACTGCTGTACTCGCAATGGACACCCTTCCACAACTGGCGTCGCTTAAACTTCAAAGGGGCTTAGAAAAAATCACTAAATGGATGAAAGATTGGCGAATCAAGTCCCATGAAACTAAGTCTGTCCAGATTACGTTCACTTTTAAACGTGACACCTGCCCACCAGTAAAACTCAACGACTTGAATATACCGCAGTCCAATGTGACTAAATACCTGGGTATGCACCTCGATAGCAAGCTAACATGGAAAATTCATATATTCACCAAACGTAAGGCGCTGGGATTAAAGCTTAGAAATTTACATTGGCTGCTGAATCGAAATTCCCAAATTTCACTCGAAAGTAAGCTCTTACTTTATTCAGCCGTCTTCAAACCGATATGGACATATGGCATACAACTGTGGGGCATTGCGGTAACCTCTAATGTCGAAACTCTCCAGAGATTCCAATAAGAAACGCTGCGTAACAAACAACCAACTCCATCGTGAACTGAAAGTCCCGACAATTGTGTAAGAAATAAAAAAATATGCAATGGCATACAAACTGAGAATTCACGGATACTCTAATCCACTCATATCAGATCTCACCGCCCATATGACTACAATCAGCCGTTTAAAAAGGAAATCAACAGCAGATATTTTCGGTTGATGAATACCTACAATTCAGAAATGGTTGCACCACTGGGTGCACTCCATAAATGTTATGTTGATATTTAGTTATTGTTATTTAGGTTTAACATAAAAATATTGTTTATTGTATTAATACAGATTGCAATAAAAAATGGATATTAAAAAAAAGCAAGTTTATTTACACCCGGGAACCTCCATATTTGTTTAGATGTCTCAGGTGCACACGTTCCCGTCATTGTAACCAACTTGTCACTTGCAAACACTCATCTCTTATGTCTGATCGTCAGTTTTTCGTGTACTCACTTCCCGTACGGCTGCAAAGTTTTGGCAACACTGTACAGTTCAGGAATGAACTTGGGGGTTACTTTCGGGCGCAGTGAACTTCTAGACAATCTGTATTGCTTTGTTCATAAATTGTGATCTGTATTCATCTTATTGTTTATTGTTTTGTTGTAAATTTTAATTTTAATTGTATAAATCATATACTTCTATAATTTTATAACTTTATAATTTGATTTGTATAAATCTATTTCATTTTATAATTTATATTTCATTTTACTTTGGAATGAATTGTTCCAGATAAGTTAATTATTAAATATATATATATATATATATATATATATATATATATATATATATATATATATATATATATATATATATATATATATAGCAATTCCATATATTTTTGAAGAATCACTGACAGATCATTTCGTAAACAAAATAACGTCATCTGCAAAAATGGCACGTGATTTCAATTTGTAATTAAGAATAATATTGGTAAATTCATCAAATGCAATTATGAATAGTACTACCGATAAAAGCGATCTTTGTGGGATACCATTGTATAAATTTTACGTTTTAGAGAATTTATTGCTGACCTTCACACAAAAGGTTAATTAATAAGAAAGGTTTTAACGAAGTTGACATTTTTTGTTCCGATTTTCCACTTGGTCAATTGACCAAGAACAACATAGTTGCCAATTCGGTCGAAAGATCTTTGGAAAGCTAAGCTAAAATTTGATATATATTTCCTTGAGCACTGCAGGCGAAATTTACGAAGTAGAGGAAGGCATCCATTGTTCCCAGGTCTTCTTTGAAACCCACTTGATTAGGGCTCATAAATTTTTCGGAAATTGCAAACCACATAATTCCCTTCGCTATCATTTTTTCCAGGGCTTTACCTATCCAATCTACCTAGGCATGGTAGTAGAGATATATGTCTATAGAGAGATACAATCAATGGTCTGCCGATTTGTTTTATATACTGGAACTACAGTAGCATGTTTCCAAATCTGTTGGTGTATTTCCTGTTTACAGATGCGATTGTAAAGCCCAATCAGCCTCATATTAAGATTAAATGGTAAATTCAGCAACATTGGATAAGAGATTCTATCTCTAACTGGAGTCTTCACTGACAAGGAAGTAACAGTTGAGTCAAACTCGAAAGATGGTAATTCGCGATTTGGCTTTGAACGAGAATTTGTTCGTGCATTTATGGTTTAAACTACGCTCTTTCTGCACATGGAAAGTAGTGTGAAAATTGGAATTATCAGATAAATGATTGCTTATATCTTCGGAAGTATAGATGGGACCAGTATTGTTTTCAATTACGTTGATTGAGGTTGGAATTAAGAAACCAGAAAGCATTTTTATCTTAGACCAATTGCTTTGGGGTCAGATGTCGAGTTTATTGACTTTCTTAGTTCCTCAAGGTTTTCTCTTTCAGCATTATTTAAATTCTTTTTGAAGATCCCATATGCATTTTTATATTCCATTAAATTGGAAACTGTACGATTTTTCCTGAAGACTCTCCAATTTGCTTTTATTTTTATTAAGTTAGAAAGTTCTGAAGACCAATAGGGAACGCAAAAGGTTTGAGCCTTATTCTGTTTCATCTGAGGTACTGAGCGCCATAACCTATAGCTTTTTGTATGAATGTTGCTTCCTTGTTGATGTTATTGCAAGGAAGACATTTCGAGGCTTGATTTTCAGAATACTTCTGTCAATGTGCCCAGATGGCTCTCTCCGTGATAAACTTAGGCAGTGGGATACCCCCTCGGTTAATGAGGGGTGTATAATTTTATTAAAATGGGAAATTGATCACTTCCATACAATGAGCTAAGTGTAGTACTTTAAAATTTAGGGGCTATGTTAGCCGAACAGATACAAACATCGATTTGCGTGAAGGTCATTTAGGATTATATGGTTCGCGGAATAAGTCAAGTCTTCCAATAGTTTGCTTGTTCGATTAACACATTCAAGCTTTTTAATCATCCAATAGGAGTAAGGAGCCGGAGAATGTAGATCTTGGGATATACATAGAGGGAAATTATAGTGAATGTAAACCCGACGTTTATTTCGGAGACGATATTCGCGATCGTAGATGGTACTTGTATAAATATATGAGTTATGTTTTTCTCTGTTTATTTGAAGAATTGTGAGAAAGGTTGTAAAAGGAACTGTTATAACTATTAGGAGTATACGTTACTGCATTCGTTGATAAATGTATTTCTTGCAGTGCTATGAATGATGGGGAATATTTTTATGCTCTTTACCTTTAAAAAAGGGTATACTACTTTTGTGCGTTTGAGAGGGGTTGCAACTACAAGAAAGAGACGTGGTAGGTACGGACACAGATATGATAAGAATCACTTTCTGAATAATTTTTATTGTATCTGTCCATCTGTCTGGGGCCCACGCTTTTTCTACACCGTTAGAGCTATCTTAATGAAATTTTGCAAAAGTATGGTCTGGACAAAGATACAGGACCAGATTGCTATATGAGCCGATTTGGACAAATACCACGCCGACCTCCAATAAAAATAACTTTTTTCGCCTTTCTTAAAATGACTATAACTTCGGTCGAATTGATGGAATAGTGGCTCAATTTGGCAGTTATGGAGATGTGGCTCCTAGCAAACACTGTGCAAAAAGGCGACATATATTAACTGCCACGCCCTCTATTAACAAATATTCATAACTTAAGATCTGGTAGAGATTTATGGACGAACTTTTACGAGAAGAAACATTTGGACATAAAGTCAACTGCAAAATATGAAGCTAATTAGAGAAAAGAAACGCCCTTTTTTGAAGGAACTTTCGGGTTTAAAATGAAAATTAGCCTACCTATGCTCGTATTGACTTATAGTCTTTCAGCAGCTATGCGTTTTTACAACACATTTGCTATCCAATTTTAGCTAGTGACACCAAGGCCAAACAATGATGACGTAAAACGTCGGCAGTCTTCTTATGTAGATAATCTTTGGTTTGTGCTTTGACTATATTTCTGGCTTCGCGAATGGTGCATTTTTTTGTAGATTATTTTTTAAATATTTCTTTTGTTTGCACAAATTTGAGACTTGCTTTTGAGGAAAAGGGGTGTTTCTTGTGAACAATTGACATAGAAATTACAGGTGCATTATGTTGGCGAATGAGGCGGAAGGGCGCACTTATATCAAGCGGGTGCCGTATTACAATGTTTAGTTGTATAGCCAAGAATCTGACAGTTTTTGCACAACATAGGATTCGGGATATAAATTCTCACCTTGTCTATTTCTTATGGGAGGTTATAGCGGTCAAAATTGAGAAGTATCACACCACTCGCTACTTTGTCTTCTTGAAGATATAAACTTCGATTACCCCTAGGATCTTAGTTCCTTTACTATTTACCAATTTTTTTTCTTGTTAACTAACAAAAGAAGATTTCCATCCCGAAGTTCTGACACAGATATTATATCTGATTAATTGCAACGGTTTATGGACTGCAAGGCATGAATATTCAGATAGCGTTTTTTACCATCTAAGGAAGAGATAACAATAAATTTTGACTCTTGACTACGTACTTGTGGAAGTTCTGGGAAATCAGTTAATATGTATTAGATGATTTCTTTTTTTTCTTTCAGATTTTGGACTCTCGCCAAGCGATTTGTCTCAGCACCGTTGGCCCCGAGGAGCATGATTTTGTCGGGAGAAAGGAAATGTGTAAATAGGAAGGAAGATAGGAGGGGCGTGGCCTACGTTGGGGCGGTGTTCCAAGATGGAGAGATGACGCATTCACCCATGTTCTGGAGGAGATGGTGGTCCTCCTGGTAATCAGTGTGTGTTGTTGCGGTCGTCTATTTGCTTTCGTCTTTGTTTTGTCTGTTTGGGTTCTTGTATTCTCTTTTTTGGTTAGTAAACTGTCAGCGGCATCTCTTTTGTGCACCTATCCAGAGCTTTAATCGAAAGATTGACCAGCACTGTAACGGTAGGAAGGTTTATAACAATAGCGTAGCCGGTACATAAATCCGAGCATTTGGTATAATGCTGGTTATCGGGACAAAGAATTGGGTGAATGAGACGATATGTGTGTGTAATCATGATACGCGCTGCAAACAAGACGGCTGTGCCCCATTTGTTCCTCATGGCACACATCTCCGCATCTATGTTTGATATCGTGGCTGTGGCTCCCAAATGCTGCTGATAGGTCCTCTCATTCCTGGTTAAAGCGTCCACACTGATATGTTTTGCTCTTTCATGCTCTCCGTGGCAGGTAGGACAGAAGGGAGTGTCCTCCAGTTGAAACCTATACATGTTCGCTCAATAGCTGCGATAGATAGAAGTCTATCTTACCATGTTTCCGGGATACAGTTGTGGGGTACCTCCTCCAGCTCCAACATAGAAAAGGTACAACAATTGCAGTATAAACTACAAAGAATTTCTGCAAAGCGCCTTGCTACGTCAAAAACGCAAACATTCATAAAGATCTGGAAGTAAACACAGTTAAAGAAGATATTTTAAAATTCTGCACAAACTACGCTAAGAGGTTACGATCGCATCCAAATAAACTGGCAACTAATCTACTTCGGAGAAAGTATACCAAAAGGTTAAAAAAGATACAACTGATATTGGAGTATTCTGAACGAAAGAATGAGTGTTTTTTCTCTTTTCTTCTTGCTTCATATATAGTAAAATTTAACTTAAAATATATAAAATAATGTAAATATGAAATAATATAAAATATTCTGAGCATTGCCAAAGAATCTCTTGCCTGGTAATTTTAAGATTATATTATGGCAATCTTAAGATTTCAGTAATCTTAAGATTAGCTTACTTATTGTCATTTTCCAAAAAGGGAAGATCGAATACATAAATAGGAATTAAAAAAAAACATTTTTTTAAATGTTTCCGTTGCGTCCATAATTCTATTCTTGGGATCAACTCAAAAGTCCAACGCCCTTTGTTCGCTTGCTCCCATTTAAGTTGCCATTCATTCAGCGATCACCTATGCTGCTCTAATTTCTGGCATAGCATTGGCTTAATACCCGGTGCTGCATAAATTCGCTGCATTTCTTGAGCGCGAATGTCAAGGGCTTCCCAGCGATCACTAAGATAGCTTCCTGGGACACGGTTCGGTACGCCGAGGCAGCTCGTAGTGCATTAAGTCTATAGGCCTGCCTTGCTTCGCGCAAATGAGTATTCTTTGCTCCTGCCCATATGGATGCCGCTCATAAGATTATAGGATCTGTAACTGTGGAGAGCAATCTTCTCCTTACTCCTTGCGCTCACTCTATATTGGGGAGTATAAGAGTGAGCGCTCCATTTACTGATGCCGCCTTGGTGCTAACTGCCATTAAATAGTCTTCAAAAGGCATGCGTGAATCGATGATAACTCCCAGGTAGCTGATGAAAGGTTTCGATTTGATGTACCCATCAAATTTACATGTCTTCTTTTCGCCTTCGTGCGCTAAGCAATACTACCTCGGTTTTTTGTGCCCGCAATTCTAGATTTGCATTGTTTAGCCACCGCTGGATTCTAATTACTGCGTCGTTGCATGTCAGCTCAACGTCTACAATCTATTTCCTCACTACCACCAGTGCAATATCGTCTACGTATCCAACCAGTATTGCGCGTGCAGGCATTTTCATCTTCAGGACGCCATCATACATAGCGTTCCACAATGATAGACCAAGAACAGAATCTTGCCGGACGCCAACAGTCACCGCATACTTTATCAGGCCTTTCTCCATGTCATATTGCAACACTCTGTCGCAAAAGTAGCTGAAGATCATGCATAGTAAATATGAGGGCCGTCGAAATTTTGGAGTGCTCTCCGAATCCTCGTCTAGTTGGCGGAATTGAATGCATTCCTGATGTCCAAAGTGACGACAGCGCAATACTTCATGGTGCCGAATGGTCCGCCAGATCTACTTGTTGCTTTGCGTGCTATGTCTACGACCGTTAGTATTGCATCTACAATCGATATCGATCTCCTAAATCCGTACGGCTGGTTGGAGAGCCCTCCGGCTTCTTCTAGGAACTCCTGTATGCGATCACAAACAATGCGTTCAAGCACTTTTCCTGCCGTATCTAGTAGACAAAGTGGCAAATCATCGGTTGAGGTTGCCATGTGTCCACTTTCGCCACACCGTCTGCACACTCCCGTTCAGTCCGTCTGCTTGCAAGATGCTGCAATATGGCCAAATCCCCAGCACCTGAAGCATCTAGTTGGAGATATGGACTCCGACACACGGCAGCTAACCCATCCGACTCGTAGATTCTTCAATTCCATTACCTTGTTGGCGTCCTCGGCTGGTAATGTTATATATGCAGTCTGTGTCGCACCGTATGCCTTCCTCATACTATTTATTGTGGTTTCGTCTGCCCTACGAATTCTCGCCTGTTCTTTTAATGCATCCTGCATCCTCTGTAGTGCTGATTTCAGTGACCAGACCTTGACCATGTGAGTTCTCACTTGCACACTCGCTACATCCTTCAGGACTCCCTCGATGGCTGCTTGGAGTTAGACTGTGGTTGCCTCCTTCGTACGGTTGAGCTCTAGGAGTAGTAATCCTTTCTGCATCCGCCGTATCGCCCGTACCTCTTTTCCTAGCGCCTCTAGTTATAGTATAAGTTTTCGCCGACCGAAGAATATTAGCATACGACCCATTTTCTCCTTTTGTGGCAATAATAATTGCATCTGCCCTTTGTTTTATTACCTTATGCTTCAGCCTCTGCTTTGCTTTTCTTACCACTTTTGTCCACTTTTGTCCACTTTTACCATCGACATCACCGGCGTCCCTTTGTTGACAGTATCTACTGTCCGCTTCTCCTGTGCATCGGATTCCAACCAATTAGTTGGTGTATCCGCTAGATCGTTGTTCACCCGTGGGATCAGACCTGTGCATGGTGTTCTGTTACCTTTCCTAGGCGAGACATTTGTCGATTTTTGGGATTCTCGTGTCGGGATCTCTCGGGCAGTCAGCTGTATTCAGCGGGGAGCACATGCTCCTTGCACTACCTTGGAGAGGTAACGGGGTATTCTCGTTGTCATTTTTCGTTGTTTCAGTCGTGTGATTTAAAAAAAAATTATTCATTTCGATTGGGTCCCCCCTCAAAGCCGCTATCCTGATCCGAATGTACAGTCGCGCTAAGAACCGTGCTAGTTAAAGCAGGGACGCCAATGCGAGGGTTAACGCAAGACCTTATAGGTACATGCGTACAGAGCCAGGTTTGCGTGAATAGGGAGCAAACTCAACCTAACCTGCACCACCAAACCAATGGAGACAGATCAAGAACGTACTTCCAGGCGTGCCAAGGTTTTACCAGGACGGGGGGAAGTGCTGCAATATCTGGACTGCCATTTCACTGGGATTTTGCACCACACTTACTAAGAGGCCACTCACAGCAGCCACCAAAATTATGGTCCAGTGCCGTTATCACTAAGATCCTACAGGGTTTAGATCGTGGTTGTGGACAACGTTAGTCCCACGATGTCTCTCAATGGAGCCCGATATCCCACGTCGGTCAATTGATGATCCCTCGTTGTCCACCGGTGCCCAAACAGCCGCCCCTCCGGGATCATCGCTGGATGAGTCGTCGCTCACTCTGGCTAATATTCAGCTGATGCTGGTATACCATTGGCTGGTGTCGCCTCGAGGAGGCAGTGAGTCGTCTTGGAAGAGTTCTCTGTAACGATCTCCCTGGCCCCTTCCTAGACGTGGTAGTCAGCAACTTTACCTGGTCCCAGTAAGGCAGTAAGGTGGTTGACATACTTAGTATCGCTGTTGCTATGGCAGCAGAAGAAATCCATGTGGTGGCAGCTGAAAGTGCTTGGGACATTAAGTTGAGTATTTTTTAAGTTTTTGGTCAGGCGATGATACCGTCATGCGGGCGGCAATAATTTGGTGAATTTAATTTTGTGAAGTCTGGCGATAAAATTGTGCTTGTTTTACTAATTGTTGGTTGAAGTTTTTGCCATTAAATTGCTTTGCTTGCGAGGTGAAGCTATAAAAAGAGACACCAATTGAGGTAATATAGTGACAGTTTAAAATACATTTTTATTCAAAGAAAAATAAGATAAGTTGTGAAGAAATATTAAGTGGAATCCGCGTGTGTGCTCGCACGGCCAACATCTTTTGCTGGGGGACACGACTCCTAAGAGAGAGAATGGAAGCAGGAAAGCCTCCCGGCCTGTCTAGAAGTCATAAATAAAGATAAGTGTAAATGTAATATATCGTATATATGTATGTTAATAAAAAATAAATATTTAGAATATAAAAAAATATGATAGCTTAATTATATATATGGTATTTGTCAGTAAGTGGTATTTATTTATTTCATTATTGGTTACATTTAAATTAAAATAGGAATATATATACTCGTATATATATATATATATATATATATATATATATATATATATATATATATATATATATTTATATATATATATATATATATATATATATATATATATTTATATATATATATATATATATATATATATATATATATATATATATATATATATATTTATATATATATATATATATATATATATATATATATATATATGTGGGAACTGTTTTTCCCTAAACAGTGGCAACGCTGTTTTAGAGGCGGTCAACGAGCTGTCAACGAGCTGGGCAGTCAGTCGAAAACGGATCGCGAGTGATACAAGACGTCTTTTGTTCCTTACTTATTTTTAATAAACTGTTCCTTACTTATTTTTAATAAACTGTTTCTTACTTATTTTTAATAAACTGTATCTTACTTATTTTTAATAAGCTATACCATAAATTTGGGGGCTCAACCGAAATAAGAATAAAATACGCGTCGCGAAAAGAAAATAAAACGTGTGTAAGTTTGTGCGGGATTTTTTGAGCCAAAACGGAGATAAAGAAATATATATTTTTAAAAAAAATTTATATATAAAATGCGTTCTTTACAAGAATTCGAGAAAATTCGCAGAAACATCCGTTACGCCAGTAAAGTGAATATTACGGCGTTGCATAAATACATATTTGAAAGAGAAGGCGATAGACGTAATCGGCAGAGGCTGAGAGAGTTTAGCGGTTTTGGTTTCGACACTGACGACGAACAATACGAGAGGAAAGCAGCGTACATTGATTCAAATCTAACGGCGGCTGATTTGGCGGTGATATGCTCGATTCTGGGAATCAAGCACTCAGTTGACGACGTAAAGGCGCACATCTTTCAATTTCTTCATAACTTCGAGAGCGAAGAAAACGGCGATGAAGAAACAGAGGATGAAAACGACGATGACGACGAAGCAAGCAATGACGACGAGATAACTGAGAGCGAAGCAACTGAAGAGCGAGAGACAAACGAAGAAGACGGCGATCAGACGGTACGATGGAACGACAGGAATGTTGAAGCTAACGACGGCAAAGATACAAAAACAAAAAAATCAGAGCGCAAGCGCAGCGACAAACGAACAAATCAGAAAAAAGAGAGAGAGGTAAATCGCGAGAGAGGCGACTACGTAAATCAACCACCAAAATTTGTAATGAGTTTTAGAGACATTGAAGACTCCATACGCTTATTTGACGGCAGCGAAAATATTTCTATTGAAGCATGGGTGACAGAATTCGAAGAGACAGCTACTCTCATGAATTGGGACGAATTGCAAAAGTTTGTATTTGCAAAAAAGTCAGTTAGAGGGCTAGCAAAGACATTTCTTTGCAGTGAGAAAAGTTTATCTTCGTGGAATAATTTAAAAGGAGCTCTCTTATCAGAATTTGGAACGACAGTCAACAGTGCTGTGCTGCATAAACAACTTGTGGAACGTAAAATGCAAAAAGAAGAAGGTGTAAGAGAATATTTTTTTCAAATGAAAGACATTGCGGGTCGCGGTAATATAGAAGATCGTGCTTTAATTCAATATGTTATTGACGGTATTAATGATTTAAACATAAACAAAACAATTTTGTACGGTGCGAAAGACTTAGCGGAGTTTAAAGAAAAATTAAAATATTACGAAATATTACGCGCGAATAATGAGAAAAGTGCGAACATAAAGAATGACAAAAAACAAAACATAAATATAAAATTTTCTAATGAGAATGGGAAAAAGAGTGTCGATAAGTGCTTTAATTGCGGCGAAAAAGGGCACAAAGCAACCGAGTGCAAAAACAAAGAGAAAGGAACAAAATGTTTTGCATGTAATAAATTCGGCCATATTTCTAAGAATTGTCCGAATAAGAAAGCAAACGAAGCAAAAGTAAATGTAAACATTATAAATGATTTTAAAAACCGAATGATAAAGCAAATTAACATTAATGGTTTCGAAACAAGTGCATTACTTGATACTGGTAGTAAGTTTAACGTTTTAAAAGAAAGTGTTTTCAAACGTTTGGAAAACTGTAAAAAGTCTGACTCAAACGTATACTTAATCGGTTTCGGTAATTCGGAGGCAAATAAAATAAAATCGGTCGGTCGCGTATTGATTAATTTTAATATAGACGATGAAAACTTTGAGATGCCATTTGAAATTGTTCCTTCTGATTGTTTAAATATTCCAGTTGTTATTGGTTGTGAAATATGTTCACAAGCTGAAATAAACATTAATCCAACGAGTCTAACGATTAAAAAACTTAAAAATAATGATGAAAATGACTTACAAAATATGATGAAAATAAATGCAACAGACGATTTCGAAAATAATTTTGAATTTGATGAAACTCTAAATAAAAATTTAAAACGTAAAGTCGTTGAAATTGTTAAAAATTATAAACCCAACAAAACTAAAACAACGAATGTTGAAATGAAAATTTTCCTGAAAGATGATAATCCAATTTCATCGAGACCACGTAGATTGCCTATGGCTGAAAGAATCATTGTCGAACAGCAGATAGACGAATGGTTGAGAGACGGTATCATCGAAGAATCGGAGTCGGAGTACAGTAGCCCTGTAGTTTTGGTACGCAAGCGTGATGGCACACCAAGACTCTGTGTCGATTATCGACGAATAAATAAGGTGATTTTGAAGGATCGTTTCCCATTGCCATTAATTGAGGATCAATTGGACCGATTACAAAGCGCAAAACTTTTCAGTACCATAGATCTGAAGAACGGCTTTTTTCATGTCAACATAGCGAGCGATAGCCAGAGATACACATCTTTCGTGACACATAATGGTCAGTTCCAATTCAAGAAGGTTCCGTTTGGACTATGCAACTCACCCAGTGTATTTCAGAGGTACGTAAACTCAATTTTTCGTGATTTGACTCGAAGAGGCATAGCCCTACCGTATATTGATGATATTATTATACCTGCCGATAATGAAGACGAAGCAATACAGCGTCTAGAAGAAGTGTTTTTGCTGTGCAGAGATTATGGCCTAGAGATCAATATGAAAAAATGCCAATTTTTGAGAAAACGTGTCGAATTTTTGGGACATGTCATAGAGAAGCACACGATTTCACCAACGCCAGCCAAAATCGAAGCAATAAAGAAATTCAAGTTACCAGAAAATTTGAAAGAGTTGGAAAGTTTCATCGGACTGGCTAGCTATTTCCGAAAGTTCGTTCAAGGATTTTCAACGATGGCTAAACCACTAACAGATTTAAAAAAGAAAGACAAAAGATTTGAAATGGGAAAAGAACAGATTTCTTCATTTAACGCGATAAAACATGCTTTATGCAATAAGCCGACGCTGAGGATATTCAATCAGAATTCGGAAACTGAGGTTCACACGGATGCTTCGATGCATGGATATGGAGCCGTACTGTTGCAAAGGGCATTTGATGATGGCAACCTGCATCCGGTGTACTTTATGAGCAAAAAAACCACTGAAGCTGAGAAAAAGTACTCGAGTTATGAGCTGGAGGTGTTGGCAGTAGTCGAAGCAGTGAAGAAGTTCCGTATATATCTTCTTGGCCTACATTTCAAGCTCGTCACCGATTGTAACGCGTTTACGAAGACCTTAACAAAAAAGGATTTGTGTACAAGAGTAGCGCGATGGGTTTTGCTGCTTGAGGAATACGATTATACTGTGGAACACCGATCAGGATCCCAGATGCGACATGTCGACGCTTTAAGTCGATATCCGATTATGATGATTAACGAATCAAATATTTTATGTGAAATTAGAAACGCTCAAAGCAGAGATGACAAATTGATTGCAATAAGAGAAATTCTTCGTGACAAGCCAAATTATGATGGATATTTTTTGAAAGGCGACGTTATTCATAAGCTAAAGGATGAACGAGAACTTGTTGTCATACCTGAAGAGATGCAAACCAATATTATTCGGCAAGTACATGACAAAGGACACTTTGCGCTGAAGAAGACAAAGGAACTCGTATCAAGAGATTTCTATATACCGAGGCTTGAAGAGAAGATACAAGGAGTAATATCTTGTTGTATTCATTGTATTCTATGTAATCGAAAACGTGGCAAAATGGAAGGAGAACTTCATCCTATCAGTAAAGGCGAAACTCCGTTGCAGACGTACCATGTGGATTTTCTTGGGCCACTTGAGTCGACGAACAAACTTTACAATCACATATTAGCAGTTGTGGATGCTTTCACAAAATTTATTTGGTTGTATCCCACAAAAACGACGTCAGCGAAAGATTTGATTCAAAAACTTCAAACGCAAAGCCAAATATTTGGGAATCCAGTCAGCATCGTATCTGATCGAGGCTCTGCGTTCACCAGTGAAGATTTCAAGAACTATTGTAGCGAACAAAACATCAAGCATTTTCTGATAACGACTGGCCTACCACGCGTCAATGGACAAATTGAAAGAATGAATGCCGTGATCGCTAACGTCCTTGCGAAACTTAGTCTTGGGGAACCAACGAAATGGTACAAACACGTGCAGGCGGTACAGCAGCTAATGAATGCTTCATTTTCACGAAGTACGCACGCAACACCCTTTGAGCTAATGACCGGTGTGAAAATGCGGATGAAAGACGACTTGCATATCAAAGAGCTTATCGAAGCTGAAATTGTGAAGCAATTTGATGACCAACGAAACAAACTACGTCAGCAGGCAAAAGAGCACATCCTGCAAATCCAAGCAGAAAATAAGAAGTCATACGATCGTAAGCGGAAACCAGCACGAAAATATAAAGTTGGTGATCTGGTAGCCATCAAAAGGACTCAACTGGGCGGTGGTTTGAAGCTCAAACCAAAATATTTGGGGCCTTATGAGGTAACAGGGGTTAAACTAAAAAATTCTTATGATTTAATTCGAACAGGTAATTGCTACGAGGGTCCCATGAAAACATCTAGTTGTGCTGAATTTATGAAGCCTTGGGTTCAATACGAAGACGATGATAGCGATGACACATTCGAGGCGAATGAAAATCAGAATGGCCGAGTTGTGGGAACTGTTTTTCCCTAAACAGTGGCAACGCTGTTTTAGAGGCGGTCAACGAGCTGTCAACGAGCTGGGCAGTCAGTCGAAAACGGATCGCGAGTGATACAAGACGTCTTTTGTTCCTTACTTATTTTTAATAAACTGTTCCTTACTTATTTTTAATAAACTGTTTCTTACTTATTTTTAATAAACTGTATCTTACTTATTTTTAATAAGCTATACCATATATATATATATGTATACATATTATTTATTTATATATATATATATTATATATATTTATATATATATATATATATATTGAAACGTGATAGCTCAGTGAAAAGGGATTGCATACTTTTAGGATCCCATCTGGAGAATGAGTGCCCCCTGTGAGTCAAGATGCGAACTATTCGAATAAAAGCTTATTCAAGAACCATCCGTCGGTAATATCAAAAAGAATATTCTCGACTTCTGTCGAAGTGGATAGAAGCTTCTAGAAAATACGAGAATAGCGTAGAATTTTCGACTCCAACCATTCGAAAACTATAAAAGCGACAAGACTGTTCAAAGTCGAAGACAGTAGATCAGAGATCGTAAAAGTGTATACATCAGGCATTTTAATCTAAGCAGCAGTATTAGCAGTATTTGTAATTTTGCAAAGTGATGAAATTCATTATTAAATAAAGTGATGAAATTACTTATTAAATAAAGTGACTAATGGTTTGTGAAATAAAGTGCAAATAATAACTAAGTAAACTTTAAGCCTAATATTAAATGTGTAAATAACAATAATTAAATAAAGCTAATTATTTTAATTTAACCAGCGATTGTTTGATTACTACACAATCCAGCGGTACGAGTCCGAGTACAGATAGTTAGAGAAATTGTCAGGAGGGCAATTTTGTAACAGAGTAAATTGTCCGGAGGACAATTTTGTAACAGAGTAAATTGTCAAGAGGGCAATTTCGTAACAATTGGTGTCAGAAGTGGGATTGTGTACCTGTAATAAACAATGGTTAAATTCGAAAAACTGAGATTGGAGCAGCTCAAGAAGGAGCTTGAGCGTTTAAATTTGCAAACACAAGGGCTTAAAGCGGAGCTGCAGGTGAGACTAAGAAGCGCTTTAGAGGAGCAGGGTATAGACGTCGATGAGCATGAATTCCAGTGTGAAGAGCCAACGACATATCGCCACGAAGAAACACCACAAGAACCTAACACGGGTAACTTTGACATGAGCGCACTTATCGGGATAATGCAATCCTTTAAACAGGATATGCAGCAGTTACATCAAAGTTCTCAAGCAGTCGAAAAGAGAGTTGCATCCGTCAAAGAGGACGTAGAAAAGAGTGCTGAATCGCTCAAACAAGCAGTCAAAGAGGATGTCAAAGAACAGTTACAGCAGAGTGAAATACGACTTACTCAACTAGTGGAAAAGAACTCACAGCAGATGAAAGAAATGTCCGAGATGGTAGACAGGAAGGTTTGTGAAATTGAGACACGGCAAGAATCGTTCGAAAAATCTTTAGTACAAAGGCAGAATGAATTTAAGCAACAAATAGAACAAAGAATTAATCTACTACAGGAAGGTGCATTGCCTGTGCCAGCTTTATCCTCAATAAAACTGAAGCCTCCTACCTATGATGGAACCACGACATTTAGTGTCTTCAGAATGCAGTTTGAGACTACCGCTAGCACAAATGGTTGGAGTGCTCGCGAAAAAGTGGCTGCATTAACCGTTTCATTGAAAGGTGCTGCCGCTGATGTGCTTCAAACTATCTCAGAAAGTGAGCGAGACTGCTATGAAAGCTTGATGAATGCCGTTCAGCGCAAGTATGATAGTGAACACCGGAAGCAGATGTACCAAGTAGAGCTACGAACACGTGTACAGAAGAGTGGTGAGTCTCTACAACAGTTTGCGGCGGAAGTGGAACGGTTGGCTCATCTTGCCTACCCAGGAGAGATCACTGAGAGGTGTATGATGGACACCTTTGTATATGGCATTCGCGATGCGGAGATAAAGCGTTCTGCAATAACTAATCCGAAAGCTACATATATGGAGACAGTAGCTAGCGCTTTAACTTCAGAGACAGCAGCCTTGGTGTGCCAGCCAGTATACAGAGCCCGTCAGGTACAAGTCGAAAGCGGCCAAAGTTTCACGGGCAAATGCTTCACCTGCGGAGAGGTCGGGCACATGGCCCGTAATTGCCAATCGAGACGGAAACGTTCTAGATCACGCTCACCGGTAAGACCTCCAAAGCAAGTCAGATTCCAAAATAGGGAATCAGAAAATGATGAAAAGTCGTCGACAAACTAGATGGAGTCAGTCTCGAGGGGCTTGATCTGACTCCCACAACATGTAGCCCCAGAATCTTCGTTTCTCAGATGGCACGGAAAATCAACAGCCTAACTGTCGACAGCGTAGTAAATGGAAGAAAAATCGTGGTAACATTGGATACGGGTGCATCACATTCCATAATTAGAAGGGATCTCGTTCGGGGAATCGAGCCGCTTCAGGGAATAAGTTTGCGTACGGCAACTGGAGATGATGCACCGGTACTTGGAAAAGTTACACGGAAAATCACTATCGGTACCACAACAGTGAAGCACGAGTTTGTAGTTGCGGATATTGTGGACGAATTAATCTTAGGTGTGGATTTTATGATTCGGAATGGATTCACCCTAGATTTGAAATGCCGAACGTTGAAGTATGCGAACACCGAAATACCGTTATCCGTTGGTGAGGATAAGTATGGAGGTATCCGACAAGCCATTGTATCGCGGCGGACAAAAATCCCAGCAAAGTCAGAGGCAGTCATATGGGCCAAAATGGACGGAGATGTGGAGAAGAACAAGTTGTGGGTTGTGGAAACGGATGAAAAATTTGTACTGGATGACATCATCATTGGAAAAACCCTCGTAGAAGAACAGCAGAACAGAATAGTGCCAGTAAGAGTGGTCAATCTTGCAAATTCCGCTAAAACCATAGAGAAAGGACAGATAATTGGAAATTGCCGGGCAATTTCGGCAATTGTAAACTGTGAAAGCCAGCCGCGAGACACAAAAATGAAGATACCAGCTGATAAAAAGGTACTCGACGATCTTACGAAAGAATGGAGCAAAGACTTATCCACAGAGCAGAGGAGGACTGCCAGCCAACTTTTGGCAAGACATTGCTCAGTATTTGCTGAAAAGGGTAAAAACGAAGGCAGAACAAAGATGGTGAAACACACAATCAACACTGGTGATGCCAAACCCATTCGTCAAGCGTCAAGAAGAGTACCTCTGGCAAAGAGAGAAGAGGTGAATGTATTGCTGGTTCTCAGCTGGTTGGTTCTCAACGCTGGATTTACAAAGCGGATATTGGCAAGTGGCAGTAGACGAACAAGACAAGGAAAAGACAGCATTCAGTGCCGGTGATGGACTATGGCAATTTTTGGTGATGCCATTCGGACTGTGTAATGCTCCAGCTACATTTGAACGCTTAATGGAACATGTGCTAAAGGGTCTTCACTGGAAAACGTGTCTGGTGTACTTAGATGACATCATCGTTATGGGAAAGGACTTCGAGGACCACTTGAAGAATTTGGAAGAAGTATTGATGCGATTAGGAGCTTCAGGGTTGAAGCTGAGCGCAAAGAAATGCTCGTTCTTCAAGAAAGAAGTCAAGTACCTTGGACATAAAGTCACACCTGAAGGAGTACACACAGATCCAGATAAGATAGACTCAGTAAGGGAGTGGCCAAGACCAACTAGTTTGCATGAGCTACGCAGCTTCTTGGGTCTTTGCACCTATTACAGACGCTTTGTTCCAGGCTTTGCGGACGTGGCTGGTAGTCTGCATGCATTAACGAGGAAAAATTGTCCTTTTGAGTGGAAAAGCGAACAGGAGAAGGCATTCAACAGATTGAAAGAGCTATTGTGTACAGCTCCGATCCTTGCGTATCCAATACCTGGCGAAAAATTTATTTTGGATACAGATGCAAGTGGATTCGGGATTGGAGGTGTCCTGTCGCAAGTTATTGACGGACATGAAAGAGTAATAGCCTACTTCAGTAAGATCTTATCAAAGCCAGAGCGAAATTACTGTGTAACACGGAGAGAACTTTTGGCGGTTATGCAGTGCGTGAAGCACTTTAACAAGTACCTGTATGGACAAAAGTTCTTGTTGAGAACGGATCACGCTGCTCTGCGCTGGCTATTACAGTTCAAAAATCCCGAAGGTCAGGTTGCGAGATGGATTGAGAGACTCCAAAGCTACGATTTCACAATAGAACATCGCAGAGGCGGAAACCGCGGGAATGCTGATGCACTATCACGACGTCCTTGCAGTATGGAATGTAAGCACTGTTCTAAAGCTGAAGGGAAAGAAGGAGTAGTCGATGTGCGCTTAATGGCTGTTTTACCAGACGATGAATGGACAGCGGAAAAGATAAAAGAAGAACAACGAAATGACCCAGATTTGGCAAAAATCGTATCAAGTAAGAATGAAGGAAAACGGCCTGATTGGAACGAAATCTCGACTGAAAGCCCCATAACTAAAGCATATTGGGCTCAATGGAATAGCTTAAAGCTGCAAGATGGATGCCTATTCCGCCTGTGGGAGAGCGAAGATGGAAAAACCACGAAGAACTTGATTGTGGTACCCAAGGCAAGAATAAGCGAAATTGTCAAGGAATACCATAGTGGGCCAAGCGGAGGGCATTTGGGAATAACAAAAACAGTCGAGAAAATTAAAACACGATTTTATTGGGTTGGTTGCCAGCAATCGGTAGTTGACTGGATTAGTGCTTGTGAAAAGTGTACAGCTGCCAAGGGACCGAGCCGTCGCAGCCAGGGGAATATGCATTTATACAACGTGGGAGCGCCATTTGAGCGTATTGCAATGGACATAGCAGGTCCGTTTCCAATTAGTGATTCCGGCAACAAATATGTTCTCGTCGTAATCGACTATTTTAGTAAATGGCCAGAAGTATACCCCATTCCCGATCAAGAAGCTAAGACCGTTGCAGATGCATTTATCAATAATTGGGTCTGCAGATTCGGAGCTCCCCTCGAGTTGCACTCGGATCAAGGCAGAAATTTCGAGTCAACAATATTCAGGGAAATGAGTGAATTGATGGGCATACGCAAAACTCGTACAACCCCTTTGCACCCACAATCCGATGGAATGGTTGAAAGATTTAATCGTACGCTTGAGGAACACCTAAGAAAAGTCGTGGACAGAAACCAGAAAAATTGGGACCAACACATACCCCTCTTCTTAATGGCATACCGATCGGCAACTCACGATACAACATCTACAACACCAGCTAAGGCTATTTTCGGTTGTGACATAAGATTGCCTGCAGATCTGAAATTCGGTGCCTACTCATCTACGGAAGTTTCATGTAGCAGTTATGTAGCTGACAAACGAAGACAGCTGAATGAAATTCATGGAACCATCAGAAAGCGCACACAATTGATGAGTGATAAAATGAAAGCCAGATATGATCTACGAGCAAACTCCAAGGGATTTCAGGAAGGGCAGCTAGTTATGCTTCATAATCCGCAAAGGAAAAAGGGATTATCGCCAAAACTGCAAACACACTGGGAAGGCCCTTATAAGGTGATAAAGCGGCTCAACGATGTAGTATACCGCATCCAGTTGGCGAGAAATGCCAGGAGCAAAATGAAAGTCGTTCATTTAGAGAGGTTATCTCCTTATAAAGGTTGCAGTACTATCCTTGTTCGGGACGAACAAGTTTAAGCGGAGGGCAGTGAAACGTGATAGCTCAGTGAAAAGGGATTGCATACTTTTAGGATCCCATCTGGAGAATGAGTGCCCCCTGTGAGTCAAGATGCGAACTATTCGAATAAAAGCTTATTCAAGAACCATCCGTCGGTAATATCAAAAAGAATATTCTCGACTTCTGTCGAAGTGGATAGAAGCTTCTAGAAAATACGAGAATAGCGTAGAATTTTCGACTCCAACCATTCGAAAACTATAAAAGCGACAAGACTGTTCAAAGTCGAAGACAGTAGATCAGAGATCGTAAAAGTGTATACATCAGGCATTTTAATCTAAGCAGCAGTATTAGCAGTATTTGTAATTTTGCAAAGTGATGAAATTCATTATTAAATAAAGTGATGAAATTACTTATTAAATAAAGTGACTAATGGTTTGTGAAATAAAGTGCAAATAATAACTAAGTAAACTTTAAGCCTAATATTAAATGTGTAAATAACAATAATTAAATAAAGCTAATTATTTTAATTTAACCAGCGATTGTTTGATTACTACACAATCCAGCGGTACGAGTCCGAGTACAGATAGTTAGAGAAATTGTCAGGAGGGCAATTTTGTAACAGAGTAAATTGTCCGGAGGACAATTTTGTAACAGAGTAAATTGTCAAGAGGGCAATTTCGTAACAATTGGTGTCAGAAGTGGGATTGTGTACCTGTAATAAACAATGGTTAAATTCGAAAAACTGAGATTGGAGCAGCTCAAGAAGGAGCTTGAGCGTTTAAATTTGCAAACACAAGGGCTTAAAGCGGAGCTGCAGGTGAGACTAAGAAGCGCTTTAGAGGAGCAGGGTATAGACGTCGATGAGCATGAATTCCAGTGTGAAGAGCCAACGACATATCGCCACGAAGAAACACCACAAGAACCTAACACGGGTAAGTTTGACATGAGCGCACTTATCGGGATAATGCAATCCTTTAAACAGGATATGCAGCAGTTACATCAAAGTTCTCAAGCAGTCGAAAAGAGAGTTGCATCCGTCAAAGAGGACGTAGAAAAGAGTGCTGAATCGCTCAAACAAGCAGTCAAAGAGGATGTCAAAGAACAGTTACAGCAGAGTGAAATACGACTTACTCAACTAGTGGAAAAGAACTCACAGCAGATGAAAGAAATGTCCGAGATGGTAGACAGGAAGGTTTGTGAAATTGAGACACGGCAAGAATCGTTCGAAAAATCTTTAGTACAAAGGCAGAATGAATTTAAGCAACAAATAGAACAAAGAATTAATCTACTACAGGAAGGTGCATTGCCTGTGCCAGCTTTATCCTCAATAAAACTGAAGCCTCCTACCTATGATGGAACCACGACATTTAGTGTCTTCAGAATGCAGTTTGAGACTACCGCTAGCACAAATGGTTGGAGTGCTCGCGAAAAAGTGGCTGCATTAACCGTTTCATTGAAAGGTGCTGCCGCTGATGTGCTTCAAACTATCTCAGAAAGTGAGCGAGACTGCTATGAAAGCTTAATGAATGCCGTTCAGCGCAAGTATGGTAGTGAACACCGGAAGCAGATGTACCAAGTAGAGCTACGAACAGGTGTACAGAAGAGTGGTGAGTCTCTACAACAGTTTGCGGCGGAAGTGGAACGGTTGGCTCATCTTGCCTACCCAGGAGAGATCACTGAGAGGTGTATGATGGACACCTTTGTATATGGCATTCGCGATGCGGAGATAAAGCGTTCTGCAATAACTAATCCGAAAGCTACATATATGGAGACAGTAGCTAGCGCTTTAACTTCAGAGACAGCAGCCTTGGTGTGCCAGCCAGTATACAGAGCCCGTCAGGTACAAGTCGAAAGCGGCCAAAGTTTCACGGGCAAATGCTTCACCTGCGGAGAGGTCGGACACATGGCCCGTAATTGCCAATCGAGACGGAAACGTTCTAGATCACGCTCACCGGTAAGACCTCCAAAGCAAGTAAGATTCCAAAATAGGGAATCAGAAAATGATGAAAAGTCGTCGACAAACTAGATGGAGTCAGTCTCGAGGGGCTTGATCTGACTCCCACAACATGTAGCCCCAGAATCTTCGTTTCTCAGATGGCACGGAAAACCAACAGCCTAACTGTCGACAGCGTAGTAAATGGAAGAAAAATCGTGGTAACATTGGATACGGGTGCATCACATTCCATAATTAGAAGGGATCTCGTTCGGGGAATCGAGCCGCTTCAGGGAATAAGTTTGCGTACGGCAACTGGAGATGATGCACCGGTACTTGGAAAAGTTACACGGAAAATCACTATCGGTACCACAACAGTGAAGCACGAGTTTGTAGTTGCGGATATTGTGGATAAAATAATCTTAGGTGTGGATTTCATGATTCGGAATGGATTCACCCTAGATTTGAAATGCCGAACGTTGAAGTATGCGAACACCGAAATACCGTTATCCGTTGGTGAGGATAAGTATGGAGGTATCCGACAAGCCATTGTATCGCGGCGGACAAAAATCCCAGCAAAGTCAGAGGCAGTCATATGGGCCAAAATGGACGGAGATGTGGAGAAGAACAAGTTGTGGGTTGTGGAAACGGATGAAAAATTTGTACTGGATGACATCATCATTGGAAGAACAGCAGAACAGAATAGTGCCAGTAAGAGTGGTCAATCTTGCAAATTCCGCTAAAACCATAGAGAAAGGACAGATAATTGGAAATTGCCGGGCAATTTCGGCAATTGTAAACTGTGAAAGCCAGCCGCGAGACACAAAAATGAAGATACCAGCTGATAAAAAGGTACTCGACGATCTTACGAAAGAATGGAGCAAAGACTTATCCACAGAGCAGAGGAGGACTGCCAGCCAACTTTTGGCAAGACATTGGTCAGTATTTGCTGAAAAGGGTAAAAACGAAGGCAGAACAAAGATGGTGAAACACACAATCAACACTGGTGATGCCAAACCCATTCGTCAAGCGTCAAGAAGAGTACCTCTGGCAAAGAGAGAAGAGGTGAATGTATTGCTGAAGGAAATGCATCAGAACAACGTCATAGAGCCATCAGCGAGCCCCTGGAGTTCTCCAGTGGTATTAGTCAAGAAGAAGGATGGCTCCACACGTTTTTGTGTAGATTATCGTAAACTAAATGAGGTAACGAAGAAAGATAGTTATCCATTACCTCGAATCGACGATACGTTGGACACACTTTCTGGTTCAAATTGGTTCTCAACGCTGGATTTACAAAGCGGATATTGGCAAGTGGCAGTAGACGAACAAGACAAGGAAAAGACAGCATTCAGTGCCGGTGATGGACTATGGCAATTTTTGGTGATGCCATTCGGACTGTGTAATGCTCCAGCTACATTTGAACGCTTAATGGAACATGTGCTAAAGGGTCTTCACTGGAAAACGTGTCTGGTGTACTTAGATGACATCATCGTTATGGGAAAGGACTTCGAGGACCACTTGAAGAATTTGGAAGAAGTATTGATGCGATTAGGAGCTTCAGGGTTGAAGCTGAGCGCAAAGAAATGCTCGTTCTTCAAGAAAGAAGTCAAGTACCTTGGACATAAAGTCACACCTGAAGGAGTACACACAGATCCAGATAAGATAGACTCAGTAAGGGAGTGGCCAAGACCAACTAGTTTGCATGAGCTACGCAGCTTCTTGGGTCTTTGCACCTATTACAGACGCTTTGTTCCAGGCTTTGCGGACGTGGCTGGTAGTCTGCATGCATTAACGAGGAAAAATTGTCCTTTTGAGTGGAAAAGCGAACAGGAGAAGGCATTCAACAGATTGAAAGAGCTATTGTGTACAGCTCCGATCCTTGCGTATCCAATACCTGGCGAAAAATTTATTTTGGATACAGATGCAAGTGGATTCGGGATTGGAGGTGTCCTGTCGCAAGTTATTGACGGACATGAAAGAGTAATAGCCTACTTCAGTAAGATCTTATCAAAGCCAGAGCGAAATTACTGTGTAACACGGAGAGAACTTTTGGCGGTTATGCAGTGCGTGAAGCACTTTAACAAGTACCTGTATGGACAAAAGTTCTTGTTGAGAACGGATCACGCTGCTCTGCGCTGGCTATTACAGTTCAAAAATCTCGAAGGTCAGGTTGCGAGATGGATTGAGAGACTCCAAAGCTACGATTTCACAATAGAACATCGCAGAGGCGGAAACCGCGGGAATGCTGATGCACTATCACGACGTCCTTGCAGTATGGAATGTAAGCACTGTTCTAAAGCTGAAGGGAAAGAAGGAGTAGTCGATGTGCGCTTAATGGCTGTTTTACCAGACGATGAATGGACAGCGGAAAAGATAAAAGAAGAACAACGAAATGACCCAGATTTGGCAAAAATCGTATCAAGTAAGAATGAAGGAAAACGGCCTGATTGGAACGAAATCTCGACTGAAAGCCCCATAACTAAAGCATATTGGGCTCAATGGAATAGCTTAAAGCTGCAAGATGGATGCCCATTCCGCCTGTGGGAGAGCGAAGATGGAAAAACCACGAAGAACTTGATTGTGGTACCCAAGGCAAGAATAAGCGAAATTCTCAAGGAATACCATAGTGGGCCAAGCGGAGGGCATTTGGGAATAACAAAAACAGTCGAGAAAATTAAAACACGATTTTATTGGGTTGGTTGCCAGCAATCGGTAGTTGACTGGATTAGTGCTTGTGAAAAGTGTACAGCTGCCAAGGGACCGAGCCGTCGCAGCCAGGGGAAGATGCATTTATACAACGTGGGAGCGCCATTTGAGCGTATTGCAATGGACATAGCAGGTCCGTTTCCAATTAGTGATTCCGGCAACAAATATGTTCTCGTCGTAATCGACTATTTTAGTAAATGGCCAGAAGTATACCCCATTCCCGATCAAGAAGCTAAGACCGTTGCAGATGCATTTATCAATAATTGGGTCTGCAGATTCGGAGCTCCCCTCGAGTTGCACTCGGATCAAGGCAGAAATTTCGAGTCAACAATATTCAGGGAAATGAGTGAATTGATGGGCATACGCAAAACTCGTACAACCCCTTTGCACCCACAATCCGATGGAATGGTTGAAAGATTTAATCGTACGCTTGAGGAACACCTAAGAAAAGTCGTGGACAGAAACCAGAAAAATTGGGACCAACACATACCCCTCTTCTTAATGGCATACCGATCGGCAACTCACGATACAACATCTACAACACCAGCTAAGGCTATTTTCGGTTGTGACATAAGATTGCCTGCAGATCTGAAATTCGGTGCCTACTCATCTACGGAAGTTTCATGTAGCAGTTATGTAGCTGACAAACGAAGACAGCTGAATGAAATTCATGGAACCATCAGAAAGCGCACACAACTGATGAGTGATAAAATGAAAGCCAGATATGATCTACGAGCAAACTCCAAGGGATTTCAGGAAGGGCAGCTAGTTATGCTTCATAATCCGCAAAGGAAAAAGGGATTATCGCCAAAACTGCAAACACACTGGGAAGGCCCTTATAAGGTGATAAAGCGGCTCAACGATGTAGTATACCGCATCCAGTTGGCGAGAAATGCCAGGAGCAAAATGAAAGTCGTTCATTTAGAGAGGTTATCTCCTTATAAAGGTTGCAGTACGGAGGGCAGTGAAACGTGATAGCTCAGTGAAAAGGGATTGCATACTTTTAGGATCCCATCTGGAGAATGAGTGCCCCCTGTGAGTCAAGATGCGAACTATTCGAATAAAAGCTTATTCAAGAACCATCCGTCGGTAATATCAAAAAGAATATTCTCGACTTCTGTCGAAGTGGATAGAAGCTTCTAGAAAATACGAGAATAGCGTAGAATTTTCGACTCCAACCATTCGAAAACTATAAAAGCGACAAGACTGTTCAAAGTCGAAGACAGTAGATCAGAGATCGTAAAAGTGTATACATCAGGCATTTTAATCTAAGCAGCAGTATTAGCAGTATTTGTAATTTTGCAAAGTGATGAAATTCATTATTAAATAAAGTGATGAAATTACTTATTAAATAAAGTGACTAATGGTTTGTGAAATAAAGTGCAAATAATAACTAAGTAAACTTTAAGCCTAATATTAAATGTGTAAATAACAATAATTAAATAAAGCTAATTATTTTAATTTAACCAGCGATTGTTTGATTACTACACAATCCAGCGGTACGAGTCCGAGTACAGATAGTTAGAGAAATTGTCAGGAGGGCAATTTTGTAACAGAGTAAATTGTCCGGAGGACAATTTTGTAACAGAGTAAATTGTCAAGAGGGCAATTTCGTAACAATTGGTGTCAGAAGTGGGATTGTGTACCTGTAATAAACAATGGTTAAATTCGAAAAACTGAGATTGGAGCAGCTCAAGAAGGAGCTTGAGCGTTTAAATTTGCAAACACAAGGGCTTAAAGCGGAGCTGCAGGTGAGACTAAGAAGCGCTTTAGAGGAGCAGGGTATAGACGTCGATGAGCATGAATTCCAGTGTGAAGAGCCAACGACATATCGCCACGAAGAAACACCACAAGAACCTAACACGGGTAAGTTTGACATGAGCGCACTTATCGGGATAATGCAATCCTTTAAACAGGATATGCAGCAGTTACATCAAAGTTCTCAAGCAGTCGAAAAGAGAGTTGCATCCGTCAAAGAGGACGTAGAAAAGAGTGCTGAATCGCTCAAACAAGCAGTCAAAGAGGATGTCAAAGAACAGTTACAGCAGAGTGAAATACGACTTACTCAACTAGTGGAAAAGAACTCACAGCAGATGAAAGAAATGTCCGAGATGGTAGACAGGAAGGTTTGTGAAATTGAGACACGGCAAGAATCGTTCGAAAAATCTTTAGTACAAAGGCAGAATGAATTTAAGCAACAAATAGAACAAAGAATTAATCTACTACAGGAAGGTGCATTGCCTGTGCCAGCTTTATCCTCAATAAAACTGAAGCCTCCTACCTATGATGGAACCACGACATTTAGTGTCTTCAGAATGCAGTTTGAGACTACCGCTAGCACAAATGGTTGGAGTGCTCGCGAAAAAGTGGCTGCATTAACCGTTTCATTGAAAGGTGCTGCCGCTGATGTGCTTCAAACTATCTCAGAAAGTGAGCGAGACTGCTATGAAAGCTTAATGAATGCCGTTCAGCGCAAGTATGGTAGTGAACACCGGAAGCAGATGTACCAAGTAGAGCTACGAACACGTGTACAGAAGAGTGGTGAGTCTCTACAACAGTTTGCGGCGGAAGTGGAACGGTTGGCTCATCTTGCCTACCCAGGAGAGATCACTGAGAGGTGTATGATGGACACCTTTGTATATGGCATTCGCGATGCGGAGATAAAGCGTTCTGCAATAACTAATCCGAAAGCTACATATATGGAGACAGTAGCTAGCGCTTTAACTTCAGAGACAGCAGCCTTGGTGTGCCAGCCAGTATACAGAGCCCGTCAGGTACAAGTCGAAAGCGGCCAAAGTTTCACGGGCAAATGCTTCACCTGCGGAGAGGTCGGACACATGGAACGTAATTGCCAATCGAGACGGAAACGTTCTAGATCACGCTCACCGGTAAGACCTCCAAAGCAAGTCAGATTCCAAAATAGGGAATCAGAAAATGATGAAAAGTCGTCGACAAACTAGATGGAGTCAGTCTCGAGGGGCTTGATCTGACTCCCACAACATGTAGCCCCAGAATCTTCGTTTCTCAGATGGCACGGAAAACCAACAGCCTAACTGTCGACAGCGTAGTAAATGGAAGAAAAATCGTGGTAACATTGGATACGGGTGCATCACATTCCATAATTAGAAGGGATCTCGTTCGGGGAATCGAGCCGCTTCAGGGAATAAGTTTGCGTACGGCAACTGGAGATGATGCACCGGTACTTGGAAAAGTTACACGGAAAATCACTATCGGTACCACAACAGTGAAGCACGAGTTTGAAGTTGCGGATATTGTGGACGAATTAATCTTAGGTGTGGATTTTATGATTCGGAATGGATTCACCCTAGATTTGAAATGCCGAACGTTGAAGTATGCGAACACCGAAATACCGTTATCCGTTGGTGAGGATAAGTATGGAGGTATCCGACAAGCCATTGTATCGCGGCGGACAAAAATCCCAGCAAAGTCAGAGGCAGTCATATGGGCCAAAATGGACGGAGATGTGGAGAAGAACAAGTTGTGGGTTGTGGAAACGGATGAAAAATTTGTACTGGATGACATCATCATTGGAAGAACAGCAGAACAGAATAGTGCCAGTAAGAGTGGTCAATCTTGCAAATTCCGCTAAAACCATAGAGAAAGGACAGATAATTGGAAATTGCCGGGCAATTTCGGCAATTGTAAACTGTGAAAGCCAGCCGCGAGACACAAAACTGAAGATACCAGCTGATAAAAAGGTACTCGACGATCTTACGAAAGAATGGGACAAAGACTTATCCACAGAGCAGAGGAGGACTGCCAGCAAACTTTTGGCAAGACATTGGTCAGTATTTGCTGAAAAGGGTAAACACGAAGGCAGAACAAAGATGGTGAAACACACAATCAACACTGGTGATGCCAAACCCATTCGTCAAGCTTCAAGAAGAGTACCTCTGGCAAAGAGAGAAGAGGTGAATGTATTGCTGAAGGAAATGCATCAGAACAACGTCATAGAGCCATCAGCGAGCCCCTGGAGTTCTCCAGTGGTATTAGTCAAGAAGAAGGATGGCTCCACACGTTTTTGTGTAGATTATCGTAAACTAAATGAGGTAACGAAGAAAGATAGTTATCCATTACCTCGAATCGACGATACGTTGGACACACTTTCTGGTTCAAATTGGTTCTCAACGCTGGATTTACAAAGCGGATATTGGCAAGTGGCAGTAGACGAACAAGACAAGGAAAAGACAGCATTCCGTGCCGGTGATGGACTATGGCAATTTTTGGTGATGCCATTCGGACTGTGTAATGCTCCAGCTACATTTGAACGCTTAATGGAACATGTGCTAAAGGGTCTTCACTGGAAAACGTGTCTGGTGTACTTAGATGACATCATCGTTATGGGAAAGGACTTCGAGGACCACTTGAAGAATTTGGAAGAAGTATTGATGCGATTAGGAGCTTCAGGGTTGAAGCTGAGCGCAAAGAAATGCTCGTTCTTCAAGAAAGAAGTCAAGTACCTTGGACATAAAGTCACACCTGAAGGAGTACACACAGATCCAGATAAGATAGACTCAGTAAGGGAGTGGCCAAGACCAACTAGTTTGCATGAGCTACGCAGCTTCTTGGGTCTTTGCACCTATTACAGACGCTTTGTTCCAGGCTTTGCGGACGTGGCTGGTAGTCTGCATGCATTAACGAGGAAAAATTGTCCTTTTGAGTGGAAAAGCGAACAGGAGAAGGCATTCAACAGATTGAAAGAGCTATTGTGTACAGCTCCGATCCTTGCGTATCCAATACCTGGCGAAAAATTTATTTTGGATACAGATGCAAGTGGATTCGGGATTGGAGGTGTCCTGTCGCAAGTTATTGACGGACATGAAAGAGTAATAGCCTACTTCAGTAAGATCTTATCAAAGCCAGAGCGAAATTACTGTGTAACACGGAGAGAACTTTTGGCGGTTATGCAGTGCGTGAAGCACTTTAACAAGTACCTGTATGGACAAAAGTTCTTGTTGAGAACGGATCACGCTGCTCTGCGCTGGCTATTACAGTTCAAAAATCCCGAAGGTCAGGTTGCGAGATGGATTGAGAGACTCCAAAGCTACGATTTCACAATAGAACATCGCAGAGGCGGAAACCGCGGGAATGCTGATGCACTATCACGACGTCCTTGCAGTATGGAATGTAAGCACTGTTCTAAAGCTGAAGGGAAAGAAGGAGTAGTCGATGTGCGCTTAATGGCTGTTTTACCAGACGATGAATGGACAGCGGAAAAGATAAAAGAAGAACAACGAAATGACCCAGATTTGGCAAAAATCGTATCAAGTAAGAATGAAGGAAAACGGCCTGATTGGAACGAAATCTCGACTGAAAGCCCCATAACTAAAGCATATTGGGCTCACTGGAATAGCTTAAAGCTGCAAGATGGATGCCTATTCCGCCTGTGGGAGAGCGAAGATGGAAAAACCACGAAGAACTTGATTGTGGTACCCAAGGCAAGAATAAGCGAAATTCTCAAGGAATACCATAGTGGGCCAAGCGGAGGGCATTTGGGAATAACAAAAACAGTCGAGAAAATTAAAACACGATTTTATTGGGTTGGTTGCCAGCAATCGGTAGTTGACTGGATTAGTGCTTGTGAAAAGTGTACAGCTGCCAAGGGACCGAGCCGTCGCAGCCAGGGGAAGATGCATTTATACAACGTGGGAGCGCCATTTGAGCGTATTGCAATGGACATAGCAGGTCCGTTTCCAATTAGTGATTCCGGCAACAAATATGTTCTCGTCGTAATCGACTATTTTAGTAAATGGCCAGAAGTATACCCCATTCCCGATCAAGAAGCTAAGACCGTTGCAGATGCATTTATCAATAATTGGGTCTGCAGATTCGGAGCTCCCCTCGAGTTGCACTCGGATCAAGGCAGAAATTTCGAGTCAACAATATTCAGGGAAATGAGTGAATTGATGGGCATACGCAAAACTCGTACAACCCCTTTGCACCCACAATCCGATGGAATGGTTGAAAGATTTAATCGTACGCTTGAGGAACACCTAAGAAAAGTCGTGGACAGAAACCAGAAAAATTGGGACCAACACATACCCCTCTTCTTAATGGCATACCGATCGGCTACTCACGATACAACATCTACAACACCAGCTAAGGCTATTTTCGGTTGTGACATAAGATTGCCTGCAGATCTGAAATTCGGTGCCTACTCATCTACGGAAGTTTCATGTAGCAGTTATGTAGCTGACAAACGAAGACAGCTGAATGAAATTCATGGAACCATCAGAAAGCGCACACAACTGATGAGTGATAAAATGAAAGCCAGATATGATCTACGAGCAAACTCCAAAGGATTTCAGGAAGGGCAGCTAGTTATGCTTCATAATCCGCAAAGGAAAAAGGGATTATCGCCAAAACTGCAAACACACTGGGAAGGCCCTTATAAGGTGATAAAGCGGCTCAACGATGTAGTATACCGCATCCAGTTGGCGAGAAATGCCAGGAGCAAAATGAAAGTCGTTCATTTAGAGAGGTTATCTCCTTATAAAGGTTGCAGTACGGAGGGCAGTGAAACGTGATAGCTCAGTGAAAAGGGATTGCATACTTTTAGGATCCCATCTGGAGAATGAGTGCCCCCTGTGAGTCAAGATGCGAACTATTCGAATAAAAGCTTATTCAAGAACCATCCGTCGGTAATATCAAAAAGAATATTCTCGACTTCTGTCGAAGTGGATAGAAGCTTCTAGAAAATACGAGAATAGCGTAGAATTTTCGACTCCAACCATTCGAAAACTATAAAAGCGACAAGACTGTTCAAAGTCGAAGACAGTAGATCAGAGATCGTAAAAGTGCGTACATCTAGCATTATAATCAAAGCAGCAGTATTTGTAATTGTGCAAAGTGATGAAATTACTTATTAAATAAAGTGCAAATAATAACTAAGTAAACTTTAAGCCTAATATTAAATGTGTAAATAGCAATAATTAAATAAAGCTAATTATTTGAATTTAACCAGCGATTGTTTGATTACTACACAATCCAGCGGTACGAGTCCGAGTACAGATAGTTAGAGAAATTGTCAGGAGGGCAATTTTGTAACAGAGTAAATTGTCCGGAGGACAATTTTGTAACAGAGTAAATTGTCAAGAGGGCAATTTCGTAACAATATTGTTACGAAATTGCCCTCTTGACAATTTACTCTGTTACAAAATTGCCCTCCTGACAATTTCTCTAACTATCTGTACTCGGACTCGTACCGCTGGATTGTGTAGTAATCAAACAATCGCTGGTTAAATTAAAATAATTAGCTTTATTTAATTATTGTTATTTACACATTTAATATTAGGCTTAAAGTTTACTTAGTTATTATTTGCACTTTATTTCACAAACCATTAGTCACTTTATTTAATAAGTAATTTCATCACTTTATTTAATAATGAATTTCATCACTTTGCAAAATTACAAATACTGCTAATACTGCTGCTTAGATTAAAAATGCCTGATGTATACACTTTTACGATCTCTGATCTACTGTCTTCGACTTTTAACAGTCTTGTCGCTTTTATAGTTTTCGAATGGTTGGTGTAGAAACTTCTACGCTATTCTCGTAGTTTCTAGAAGCTTCTATCCTCTTCGACAGAAGTCGAGAATATTCTTTTTGATATTACCGACGGATGGTTCTTGAATAAGCTTTTATTCGAATAGTTCGCATCTTGACTCACAGGGGGCACTCATTCTCCAGATGGGATCCTAAAAGTATGCAATCCCTTTTCACTGAGCTATCACGTTTCACTGCCCTCCGCTTAAACTTGTTCGTCCCGAACAAGGATAGTACTGCAACCTTTATAAGGAGATAACCTCTCTAAATGAACGACTTTCATTTTGCTCCTGGCATTTCTCGCCAACTGGATGCGGTATACTACATCGTTGAGCCGCTTTATCACCTTATAAGGGCCTTCCCAGTGTGTTTGCAGTTTTGGCGATAATCCCTTTTTCCTTTGCGGATTATGAAGCATAACTAGCTGCCCTTCCTGAAATCCTTTGGAGTTTGCTCGTAGATCATATCTGGCTTTCATTTTATCACTCATCAGTTGTGTGCGCTTTCTGATGGTTCCATGAATTTCATTCAGCTGTCTTCGTTTGTCAGCTACATAACTGCTACATGAAACTTCCGTAGATGAGTAGGCACCGAATTTCAGATCTGCAGGCAATCTTATGTCACAACCGAAAATAGCCTTAGCTGGTGTTGTAGATGTTGTATCGTGAGTAGCCGATCGGTATGCCATTAAGAAGAGGGGTATGTGTTGGTCCCAATTTTTCTGGTTTCTGTCCACGACTTTTCTTAGGTGTTCCTCAAGCGTACGATTAAATCTTTCAACCATTCCATCGGATTGTGGGTGCAAAGGGGTTGTACGAGTTTTGCGTATGCCCATCAATTCACTCATTTCCCTGAATATTGTTGACTCGAAATTTCTGCCTTGATCCGAGTGCAACTCGAGGGGAGCTCCGAATCTGCAGACCCAATTATTGATAAATGCATCTGCAACGGTCTTAGCTTCTTGATCGGGAATGGGGTATACTTCTGGCCATTTACTAAAATAGTCGATTACGACGAGAACATATTTGTTGCCGGAATCACTAATTGGAAACGGACCTGCTATGTCCATTGCAATACGCTCAAATGGCGCTCCCACGTTGTATAAATGCATCTTCCCCTGGCTGCGACGGCTCGGTCCCTTGGCAGCTGTACACTTTTCACAAGCACTAATCCAGTCAACTACCGATTGCTGGCAACCAACCCAATAAAATCGTGTTTTAATTTTCTCGACTGTTTTTGTTATTCCCAAATGCCCTCCGCTTGGCCCACTATGGTATTCCTTGAGAATTTCGCTTATTCTTGCCTTGGGTACCACAATCAAGTTCTTCGTGGTTTTTCCATCTTCGCTCTCCCACAGGCGGAATAGGCATCCATCTTGCAGCTTTAAGCTATTCCATTGAGCCCAATATGCTTTAGTTATGGGGCTTTCAGTCGAGATTTCGTTCCAATCAGGCCGTTTTCCTTCATTCTTACTTGATACGATTTTTGCCAAATCTGGGTCATTTCGTTGTTCTTCTTTTATCTTTTCCGCTGTCCATTCATCGTCTGGTAAAACAGCCATTAAGCGCACATCGACTACTCCTTCTTTCCCTTCAGCTTTAGAACAGTGCTTACATTCCATACTGCAAGGACGTCGTGATAGTGCATCAGCATTCCCGTGGTTTCCGCCTCTGCGATGTTCTATTGTGATATTGTGAAATCGTAGCTTTGGAGTCTCTCAATCCATCTCGCAACCTGACCTTCGGGATTTTTGAACTGTAATAGCCAGCGCAGAGCAGCGTGATCCGTTCTCAACAAGAACTTTTGTCCATACAGGTACTTGTTAAAGTGCTTCACGCACTGCATAACCGCCAAAAGTTCTCTCCGTGTTACACAGTAATTTCGCTCTGGCTTTGATAAGATCTTACTGAAGTAGGCTATTACTCTTTCATGTCCGTCAATAACTTGCGACAGGACACCTCCAATCCCGAATCCACTTGCATCTGTATCCAAAATAAATTTTTCGCCAGGTATTGGATACGCAAGGATCGGAGCTGTACACAATAGCTCTTTCAATCTGTTGAATGCCTTCTCCTGTTCGCTTTTCCACTCAAAAGGACAATTTTTCCTCGTTAATGCATGCAGACTACCAGCCACGTCCGCAAAGCCTGGAACAAAGCGTCTGTAATAGGTGCAAAGACCCAAGAAGCTGCGTAGCTCATGCAAACTAGTTGGTCTTGGCCACTCCCTTACTGAGTCTATCTTATCTGGATCTGTGTGTACTCCTTCAGGTGTGACTTTATGTCCAAGGTACTTGACTTCTTTCTTGAAGAACGAGCATTTCCTTGCGCTCAGCTTCAACCCTGAAGCTCCTAATCGCATCAATACTTCTTCCAAATTCTTCAAGTGGTCCTCGACGTCCTTTCCCATAACGATGATGTCATCTAAGTACACCAGACACGTTTTCCAGTGAAGACCCTTTAGCACATGTTCCATTAAGCGTTCAAATGTAGCTGGAGCATTACACAGTCCGAATGGCATCACCAAAAATTGCCATAGTCCATCACCGGCACTGAATGCTGTCTTTTCCTTGTCTTGTTCGTCTACTGCCACTTGCCAATATCCGCTTTGTAAATCCAGCGTTGAGAACCAATTTGAACCAGAAAGTGTGTCCAACGTATCGTCGATTCGAGGTAATGGATAACTATCTTTCTTCGTTACCTCATTTAGTTTACGATAATCTACACAGAAACGTGTGGAGCCATCCTTCTTCTTGACTAATACCACTGGAGAACTCCAGGGGCTCGCTGATGGCTCTATGACGTTGTTCTGATGCATTTCCTTCAGCAATACATTCACCTCTTCTCTCTTTGCCAGAGGTACTCTTCTTGACGCTTGACGAATGGGTTTGGCATCACCAGTGTTGATTGTGTGTTTCACCGTCTTTGTTCTGCCTTCGTTTTTACCCTTTTCAGCAAATACTGAGCAATGTCTTGCCAAAAGTTGGCTGGCAGTCCTCCTCTGCTCTGTGGATAAGTCTTTGCTCCATTCTTTCGTAAGATCGTCGAGTACCTTTTTATCAGCTGGTATCTTCATTTTTGTGTCTCGAGGCTGGCTTTCACAGTTTACAATTGCCGAAATTGCCCGGCAATTTCCAATTATCTGTCCTTTCTCTATGGTTTTAGCGGCATTTGCAAGATTGACCACTCTTACTGGCACTATTCTGTTCTGCTGTTCTTCTACGAGGGTTTTTCCAATGATGATGTCATCCAGTACAAATTTTTCATCCGTCTCCACAACCCACAACTTGTTCTTCTCCACATCTCCGTCCATTTTGGCCCATATGACTGCCTCTGACTTTGCTGGGATTTTTGTCCGCCGCGATACAATGGCTTGTCGGATACCTCCATACTTATCCTCACCAACGGATAACGGTATTTCGGTGTTCGCATATTTCAACATTCGGCATTTCAAATCTAGGGTGAATCCATTCCGAATCATAAAATCCACACCTAAGATTAATTCGTCCACAATATCCGCAACTACAAACTCGTGCGTCACTGTTGTGGTGCCGATAGTTATTTTCCGTGTAACTTTTCCCAGTACCGGTGCATCATCTCCAGTTGCCGTACGCAATCTTATTCCCAGAAGCGGCTCGATTCCCCGAACGAGATCCCTTCTAATTATGGAATGTGATGCACCCGTATCCAATGTTACCACGATTTTTCTTCCATTTACTACGCTGTCGACAGTTAGGCTGTTGATTTTCCGTGCCATCTGAGAAACGAAGATTCTGGGGCTACATGTTGTGGGAGTCAGATCAAGCCCCTCGAGACTGACTCCATCTAGTTTGTCGACGGCTTTTCAACATTTTCTGATTCCCTACTTTGGAATCTGACTTGCTTTGGAGGTCTTACCGGTGAGCGTGATCTAGAACGTTTCCGTCTCGATTGGCAATTACGGGCCATGTGTCCGACCTCTCCGCAGGTGAAGCATTTGCCCGTGAAACTTTGGCCGCTTTCAACTTGTACCTGACGGGCTCTGTATACTGGCTGGCACACCAAGGCTGCTGTCTCTGAAGTTAAAGCGCTAGCTACTGTCTCCATATATGTAGCTTTCGGATTAGTTATTGCAGAACGCTTTATCTCCGCATCGCGAATGCCATATACAAAGGTGTCCATCATACACCTCTCAGTGATCTCTCCTGGGTAGGCAAGATGAGCCAACCGTTCCACTTCCGCCGCAAACTGTTGTAGAGACTCACCACTCTTCTGCACCCGTGTTCGTAACTCTACTTGGTACATCTGCTTCCGGTGTTCACTACCATACTTGCGCTGAACGGCATTCATCAAGCTTTCATAGCAGTCTCGCTCACTTTCTGAGATAGTTTGAAGCACATCTGCGGCAGCACCTTTCAATGAAACGGTTAATGCAGCCACTTTTTCGCGAGCACTCCAACCATTTGTGCTAGCGGTAGTCTCAAACTGCATTCTGAACACGCTAAATGTCGTGGTTCCATCATAGGTAGGAGGCTTCAGTTTTATTGAGGATAAAGCTGGCACAGGCAATGCACCTTCCTGTAGTAGGTGAATTCTTTGCTCTAATTCGTTTTGCTTTTGCTCGTTCGCAATTAATTTTTGTTCTACAGATTTTTCGAACGATTCCTGCCGTGTCTCAATTTCACAAACCTTCCTGTCTACCATCTCGGACATTTCTTTCATCTGCTGTGAGTTTTGTTCCGCTAGTAGAGCAAGTCGTGTTTCACTCTGCTCTAACCGCTGCTGCAACTTGTCATCGCTTTTCTGTAGCTGCTGTTCCAACTGTTCTTTAACATCCTCTCTGACAGCTTGAGCATTTTGTTGTAATCGCAACTGCATCTTCTCATCGGCTGCTTGAGAATTTTGTTGTAACTGCTGCTGCATATCCTGTTTAAAGGATTGCATTATCCCGATAAGTGCGCTCATGTCAAAGTTACCCGTGTTAGTTTCTTGCGGTGTTTCTTCGTGTCGAGATGTCGTTGGCTCTTCACATTGGAATTCATGCTCATCGACATCTATACCCTGCTCCTCTAAAGCGCTTCTTAATCGCACCTGCAGCTCCGCTTTAAGCCCTTGTGTTTGCAAATTTAAGCGCTCAAGCTCCTTCTTGAGCTGCTCCAATCTCAGTTTTGCGAATTTAACCATTGTTTATTACAGATACACAATCCCACTTCTGACACCAATTGTTACGAAATTGCCCTCTTGACAATTTACTCTGTTACAAAATTGCCCTCCTGACAATTTCTCTAACTATCTGTACTCGGACTCGTACCGCTGGATTGTGTAGTAATCAAACAATCGCTGGTTAAATTAAAATAATTAGCTTTATTTAATTATTGTTATTTACACATTTAATATTAGGCTTAAAGTTTACTTAGTTATTATTTGCACTTTATTTCACAAACCATTAGTCACTTTATTTAATAAGTAATTTCATCACTTTATTTAATAATGAATTTCATCACTTTGCAAAATTACAAATACTGCTAATACTGCTGCTTAGATTAAAAATGCCTGATGTATACACTTTTACGATCGATTTCAATATATTGAAACGTGATAGCTCAGTGAAAAGGGCTTGCATACTTTTAGGATCCCATCTGGAGAATGAGTGCCCCCTGTGAGTCAAGATGCGAACTATTCGAATAAAAGCTTATTCAAGAACCATCCGTCGGTAATATCAAAAAGAATATTCTCGACTTCTGTCGAAGTGGATAGAAGCTTCTAGAAAATACGAGAATAGCGTAGAATTTTCGACTCCAACCATTCGAAAACTATAAAAGCGACAAGACTGTTCAAAGTCGAATACAGTAGATCAGAGACCGTAAAAGTGCGTACATCTAGCATTATAATCAAAGCAGCAGTATTTGTAATTGTGCAAAGTGATGAAATTACTTATTAAATAAAGTGCAAATAATAACTAAGTAAACTTTAAGCCTAATATTAAATGTGTAAATAGCAATAATTAAATAAAGCTAATTATTTGAATTTAACCAGCGATTGTTTGATTACTACACAATCCAGTGGTACGAGTCCGAGTACAGAGAGTTAGAGAAATTGTCAGGAGGGCAATTTTGTAACAGAGTAAATTGTCAAGAGGGCAATTTCGTAACAATTGGTGTCAGAAGTGGGATTATGTATCTGTAATAAACAATGGTTATATTTGAAAAGCTGAGATTAGAGCAGCTCAAGAAGGAGCTTGAGCGTTTAAATTTGCAAACACAAGGGCTTAAAGCGGAGCTACAGGTACGATTAAGAAGCGCTTTAGAGAAGCAGGGTATGGATGTCGATGAGTATGAATTCCAATGTGAAGAGCCAACGACATCTCGACACGAAGAAACACCGCAAGAAACTAACACGGGTAACTTTGACATGAGTGCGCTTTTCAAGGTAATACAGATGCAGTTACAACAACATGCTCAAGCAGCCGAAGAGAGGATGCAGCAACGATTACAACAACATGCTCAAATACTTGATGCTATTATGCAGAAGCACTTCCAGCAATACGATGAGACTATACACCAGCGATTACAGCTACATGCTTCAGCAGTCAAAGACGATGTCAAGGAACAGTTACAGCAGAGTGAAAAGCGATTTACTCAACTAGCGGAACAGAACTCACAGCAGAAGAATGAAATGTCCGAGATGGTGGACAGGAAGGTTTGTGAGGTTGGGACACGACAGGAGTCGTTAGAAGGATTTGTGGAACAAAAATCCAATGCGAAAGAGGAAAAGCAGAACGAAATTCAAGCTACCGCTAGCACAAATGGTTGGAGTAATCGGGAAGTACTGGCACCGTTGGCTATGTCATTGAAAGGTGCTGATGTACTGCCGACCATCGCAGAGGGTGAGATAGACTGTTATGAAAACGTGATGAATGCCATTCAGGGGAGTGGTGAGTCTCTACAACAGGATGTGGCGGAGGTGGAGCAGTTCTCCCATCTTTCCTGTCCAGGCGAGATTGCTGAGAGAAGTATGATGGATACTTTCGTATGTGGTATTCTCGATGTAGAAATGGACTGTTCAGTGATAACAAATCTAAAAGCTACAAGTATGGACACAGTGTCTGGTGTTTTACCGTTGGAGATCGTGGCCGTGGTGTTTCAGCCAGTATGCAGAGCCTGTCAGATACAAGTTGAAAGTGGACAGGGTTGCATGGGCAAGTGCCTTGCCTGCGGTGAGGTTGGATACGCGGCTCGTAGTTGTCGGACAAAACGCAAACGTTCTCCATCAGACTCGCATGTGGGACCGCAAAGGCAGGGAATTGGATGATGTTGTCAAGCTGTCGACAAACTAAATGGAGTCAGTCTCGAGGGGCATGACCTGACTCCCACAACATGCAGCCCCAGAATCCTCGTTTCTCAGATCCCACGGAAAGTCAGCGGCCTAATTGCTGACAGTGTGGTTAGCGAGAAGAAGTAGTAGATAAGCAGACAAAGAATGGACTAAAGAGTTGTCTACAGAACTTCCATGCGGCAATTGTATACCTAAAAAACGAGGACAGTTGAATGAAATTCACGGAAACAGCAGAAATCGTACGCAACTGATGAGTGATAAAAGGGAAGCGAGATATGATGTACGAGTAAACTCTAAGGGATTTCAGGAAGGGCAACTAGTTATGCTTCATTATCCGCAAGGGAAAAGTGGATTATCGCCAAGAGTGCAAACACACTGGGAAGGCCCTTATAAGGTGATAAAGCGGCTCAACGATGTAGTATACCGCATCCAGTTGGCGAGAAATGCCAGGAGCAAAATGAAAGTCGTTCATTTAGAGAGGTTATCTCCTTATAAAGGTTGCAGTACTATCCTTGTTCGGGACGAACAAGTTTAAGCGGAGGGCAGTGAAACGTGATAGCTCAGTGAAAAGGGCTTGCATACTTTTAGGATCCCATCTGGAGAATGAGTGCCCCCTGTGAGTCAAGATGCGAACTATTCGAATAAAAGCTTATTCAAGAACCATCCGTCGGTAATATCAAAAAGAATATTCTCGACTTCTGTCGAAGTGGATAGAAGCTTCTAGAAAATACGAGAATAGCGTAGAATTTTCGACTCCAACCATTCGAAAACTATAAAAGCGACAAGACTGTTCAAAGTCGAATACAGTAGATCAGAGACCGTAAAAGTGCGTACATCTAGCATTATAATCAAAGCAGCAGTATTTGTAATTGTGCAAAGTGATGAAATTACTTATTAAATAAAGTGCAAATAATAACTAAGTAAACTTTAAGCCTAATATTAAATGTGTAAATAGCAATAATTAAATAAAGCTAATTATTTTAATTTAACCAGCGATTGTTTGATTACTACACAATCCAGCGGTACGAGTCCGAGTACAGAGAGTTAGAGAAATTGTCAGGAGGGCTATATATATATATATATATATATATATATATATATATATATATATATATATATATATATATATATATATATATATATATATATATATATATATATCTATATATATATAGATATATATATATATATATATATATATATATATATAAATAAATATATATATATATATATATATATATATATATATAAATATATATATATATATATATATATATATATATATATATATAAATATATATATATATATATATATATATATATATATATATATATATATATATATATATATATATATATATATATATATATATATATATATATATATATATATATATATATATATATATATATATATATATATATATATATATATATATATATATATATATATATATATATATATATATATATATATATATATATATATATATATATATATATATATATATATATATATTGTTACGAAATTGCCCTCTTGACAATTTACTCTGTTACAAAATTGCCCTCCGGACAATTTACTCTGTTACAAAATTGCCCTCCTGACAATTTCTCTAACTATCTGTACTCGGACTCGTACCGCTGGATTGTGTAGTAATCAAACAATCGCTGGTTAAATTAAAATAATTAGCTTTATTTAATTATTGCTATTTACACATTTAATATTAGGCTTAAAGTTTACTTAGTTATTATTTGCACTTTATTTAATAAGTAATTTCATCACTTTGCACAATTACAAATACTGCTGCTTTGATTATAATGCTAGATGTACGCACTTTTACGGTCTCTGATCTACTGTATTCGACTTTGAACAGTCTTGTCGCTTTTATAGTTTTCGAATGGTTGGAGTCGAAAATTCTACGCTATTCTCGTATTTTCTAGAAGCTTCTATCCACTTCGACAGAAGTCGAGAATATTCTTTTTGATATTACCGACGGATGGTTCTTGAATAAGCTTTTAGTCGAATAGTTCGCATCTTGACTCACAGGGGGCACTCATTCTCCAGATGGGATCCTAAAAGTATGCAATCCCTTTTCACTGAGCTATCACGTTTCACTGCCCTCCGCTTAAACTTGTTCGTCCCGAACAAGGATAGTACTGCAACCTTTATAAGGAGATAACCTCTCTAAATGAACGACTTTCATTTTGCTCCTGGCATTTCTCGCCAACTGGATGCGGTATACTACATCGTTGAGCCGCTTTATCACCTTATAAGGGCCTTCCCAGTGTGTTTGCAGTTTTGGCGATAACCCCTTTTTCCTTTGCGGATTATGAAGCATAACTAGCTGCCCTTCCTGAAATCCCTTGGAGTTTGCTCGTAGATCATATCTGGCTTTCATTTTATCACTCATCAGTTGTGTACGATTTCTGCTGTTTCCATGAATTTCATTCAACTGTCCTCGTTTTTTAGGTATACAATTGCTGCATGGAAGTACTGTATGTGACTCTTTAGACCATTCTTTCGCTAGATCGTCGGGTACCTTTGTATTAGCTCGTATCTTGCTTTGCGGGACTCGCGGTTGCCTCTCACAGTTTACAATTGCTGAAATTCTGTGGCACCTTACCTTCTTTTTCGCTATGGTTTCAGCGGTATTTGAAATATTCACTACTTTTTCTGGTACGATTCGGCTCTTATGCTTCCCAATATCTCCGCCCATTTTGGCCCGTATAACTGACTTGGGTGCGATTTTCATTATCATCACCTATAAAAAACGGTATTTCGGTGTTCGCATATTTCAGCACTCGGCTTTTGAAATCTAGCGTGAATCCATTCCGGATCATGAAATCCACACCTAAGATTAATTCGTCCACAATATCCGCAACTACAAACTCGTGCTTCACTGTTGTGGTGCCGATAGTGATTTTCCGTGTAACTTTTCCAAGTACCGGTGCATCATCTCCAGTGGCCGTACGCAAACTTATTCCCTGAAGCGGCTCGATTCCCCGAACGAGATCCCTTCTGATTATGGAATGTGATGCCCCCGTATCCAATGTTACCACAACTTTTCTTCCGCTTATTACACTGTTGACAGTTAGGCTGTTATTTTTCCGCGCCATCTGAGAAACGAAGATTCTTGGGCCATCAGTTGTGGGAGTCCGGTCATTTCCCGGCTTGACAATCTTTTCCGATTCCCTAATTCGGACTTTGTCTTGCTTTGGCAATCTTACCGGAGCGTGTGTTGCATAATGTTTCCATCTCAACTGACAATCACGAGCCATGTGCCCCACATCACCGCAGGTAAAGCATTTGCCCGTGAAACTTTGTCTGTTCTCGACTCTTATCTGACGGGCTGTGCATTCTGACCGACACACCAATGCTGCTGTCTCTGAAGTTAAAGCGCTAGCTACTGTCTCCATATATGTAGCTTTCGGATTAGTTATTGCAGAACGCTTTATCTCCGCATCGCAAATGCCATATGCAAAGGTGTCCATCATACACCTCTCAGTGATCTCTCCTGGGTAGGCAAGATGAGCCAACCGTTCCACTTCCGCCGCAAACTGTTGTAGAGACTCACCACTCTTCTGTACCCGGGTTCGTAGTTCTACTTGGTACATTTGCTTCCGGTGTTCACTACCATACTTGCGCTGAACGGCATTCATTAAGCTTTCATAGGAGTCTCGCTCACTTTCTGAGATAGTTTGAAGCACATCAGCGGCAGCACCTTTCAATGAAACGGTTAATGCAGCCACTTTTTCGCGAGCACTCCAACCATTTGTGCTAGCGGTAGTCTCAAACTGCATTCTGAAGACACTAAATGTGGTGGTTCCATCATAGGTAGGAGGCTTCAGTTTTATTGAGGATAAAGCTGGCACAGGCAATGCACCTTCCTGTAGTAGAATTATTCTTTGTTCTATTTGTTGCTTAATTTCGTTTTGCTTTTGCTCGTTCGCAATGAATTTTTGTTCTACACATTTTTCGAACGATTCCTGCCGTGTCTGAATTTCACAAACCTTCCTGTCTACCATTTCGGACATTTCTTTCATCTGCTGTGAGTTTTGTTCCGCTAATAGAGCGAGTCGTGTTTCACTCTTCTGCAACTGTTCTTTAACACTCTTTTCGACGAATGCAACACTCTTTTCAACGGATGCAACACTCTTTTCGATGGATTTAGCATTTTGCTGTAACTGCTGCTGCATCCTCTCTTCGGCTGCTTGAGTATTTTGTTGTAATTGCTGTTGCATCCTCTCTTCGGCTGCTTGAGCACTTTGTTGTAGCTGCATCTGTATTACCCCGATAAGTGCACTCATGTCAAAGTTACCCGTGTTAGTGTCTTGCGGTGTTTCTTCGTGTCGAGATGTCGTTGCCTCTTCACATTGGAATTCATGCTCATCGACATCTATACCCTGCTCCTCTAAAGCGCTTCTTAATCGCACCTGCAGCTCCGCTTTAAGCCCTTGTGTTTGCAAATTTAAGCGCTCAAGCTCCTTCTTGAGCTGCTCCAATCTCAGTTTTTCGAATTTAACCATTGTTTATTACAGGTACACAATCCCACTTCTGACACCAATTGTTACGAAATTGCCCTCTTGACAATTTACTCTGTTACAAAATTGCCCTCCGGACAATTTACTCTGTTACAAAATTGCCCTCCTGACAATTTCTCTAACTATCTGTACTCGGACTCGTACCGCTGGATTGTGTAGTAATCAAACAATCGCTGGTTAAATTAAAATAATTAGCTTTATTTAATTATTGCTATTTACACATTTAATATTAGGCTTAAAGTTTACTTAGTTATTATTTGCACTTTATTTAATAAGTAATTTCATCACTTTGCACAATTACAAATACTGCTGCTTAGATTAAAATGCCTGATGTATACACTTTTACGATCTCTGATCTACTGTCCTCGACTTTCAACAGTCTTGTCGCTTTTATAGTTTTCGAATGGTTGGTGTAGAAACTTCTACGCTATTCTCGTAGTTTCTAGAAGCTTCTATCCTCTTCGACAGAAGTCGAGAATATTCTTATTGATATTACCGGCAGATGGTTCTTGAATAAACTTTTATTCGAATAGTTCGCATCTTGACTCACAGGGGGCACTCATTCTCCAGATGGGATCCTAAAAGTATGCAATCCCTTTTCACTGAGCTATCACGTTTCAATATATATATATATATATATATATATATATATATATATATATATATATATATATATATATATATATATATATATATATATATATATATATATATATATATATATATATACATATGTATCGGGTTTTTCAATAAGAGCGCTAGAAAAGTTTTTTTAAATAAAACAAAACCGGTTTTAGATATCAATGAAATTCTTTATTCCTGTGAAAGTACGTTCGATGCCATTATGTATGGAACTCGATTTCTTTTGCATGGCCACCACGGGCACGCTTGCAGAAGTCCTGACGCTGAACCCAATTTTCAACGGTTTTCAAGCATAAATCGGCCGATACTGCTGCAATTTCAGGTTCGATATTCGTACGAAGTTCATCAATCGTCGCTGGCTTGTTGGCATAGACCATAGACTTGACGTAGCCCCACAGGAAATAATCTAACGGCGTCAAATCGCACGACCGAGGCGGCCAATCGACTGGGCCATTTCGTGAGATAACACGTTCACCAAACTTGGTTTGCAGTAAATAGATTGTGGCATTCGCTGTGTGGCTTGTGGCGCCGTTCTGTTGGACCACATGTCCTCCAAGTCCATATTATCTAATTGGGGCCAAAAATATTCGGTTATCATTGAACGGTAGCGATTCGCATTCACAGTAATGTGCCGGTCTTGATCATCACGGAAGAAATACGGCCCAATGACGCCGCCGGCCCATAAACCGCACCAAACCGTAATTTTTTCGGGATGCAATGATGACTCATGGAGTACGTGTGGATTGCTGTCTAACCAATAACGCATATTTTGCTTATTGACGAAGCCATTCAGCCAGAAATGAGCCTCATCATAAATTGGACGTAGCGCTCTTAAAGTTGAGGCGACTGACTCCGAATTTCGGTAGTAAATTTTAATAATTTCGACTCGTTGTTGGCTCGTATATCTTTGCATGATGAAATGGCAAACCTTACTGAAGAGAAATGTTAAAAGAGCGGGAAAAAATATGGCGTCTTTTGCTGTCACTATCGATTTACTTTTGTAGCGTTTCTTTTGAAAAACCCTTTATAAGTAAACTTAAATTGGCCATTAAACGATCAATTTATGATGATATTCTTTTGATTAAAGCGACCGTGACACAGATATAAAAAATATTTCTTCTGATGACTATAAAAAGAAATTGCACCGATTACTGAAAATGGAATCTTGGAATCTTGGAATTTTGAATAAAAATAACGTTCACAAGAAAATCTAATGTATTTTATTGAAGAAAGGATGAAAATCTCGTTCTTTAAAATGCATAACGCAGGCAAAAGGCATTCTTATTCTTCTTAGGTGGCCATTACAACCCGTGGTCGGGTTACACCCGATTTGAGCGCCTCTCGCCAAGCGCCTTTGCTTCGCGCGCACCTTCTCCAATTAGTCACACCAAGCGTATTTAGTGCTTCCTCAGCTGGTCTTCCACCTGAGGCATGGTCTCCCTCTTAATCGTCGATCTTCGGCTCTCGCTTCAAATACCTTTTCCGCCGGAGCTTCTTCGTACGATGGTCATGACCCAGCCAGCGTAACCGGTGAATGCTGAACTATTGAAATAAAAGTCTTCAGTTTTATTTAATTCAGTTTTATTGTAGTTTTACAATATAAAATATTTTAGAAAAACTTTAATTGACTTGTTGCTTGAATCGCCAAAAGAGAATGATTATAACGAACAAGAATTAAATACAAGAATATGTGAAAACGAATAATAGTGTTGCCAATTTTAAATAAATATTCCATTCAACATGAACTATGCCAATGTCGGCGTAGAGCTCATGCAGCTCGCGGTTCATTCGAATGCGATAGTCGTCGTCAACTCGAACAGGATCAAAGATTTTGCGAAGAACTTTCCTCTCGAACACCCCAAGAGCGGCTTGGCCTATTTGCGATACCACCCATGCCTCAGCGCCATAAAGAAACACCGGCAGAATGAGCGTCTTGTAGAGTATCAGCTTCCTCGATCGAGAGAGGGCTCTGCAACCCAATTGCTTACTGAGCCGATAGTAGCACCTATTAGCAATTGTGATTCTTTGCTTTATCTCCAGACTCACATCATTATTGGTGTTAACAGCGGTGCCAATGTGTGTAAATTCCTTAACTACTGCAAAGTTGCAGTTGCCCGCTGAAACATGAGAGCCTAGATGCCGCGGTTCCCTGTTGACAGACAGCATATACTTATTTTTGCCCTCGTTTACCGTCAAGCCCACCTTGGCTGATTCCTTTTCAATAGCATTGAAAGCAGCAGTAACATCTCTCTTGGTCCGACCGATAATATCGATATCATCAGCGTACGATGCACACCGGCCTTTCGTAGGATCCCCTCCATGATGAAATTTAATAGATCGCAGGATAACAGGTCACCTTATCTGAAAACTCGTTCAGTATTAAAGGTTTCGAAAAAGGTCATTTCCTACCTTGACGAAACTGCTCGTTTTGCTCAACGTCATCCAGCTGAGTCTTATCAACTTTGCAGGTATACCGAACTCAGACATTGTTGCGTATAGGGAATTCCGCATCGGGCTATCGAACGCAGCTTTATAATGATGATGGATATCGATTTGATTTTCGTGGATGTTTTCCAGAATTTGGCGTAGTGTGAATATGCCATATGCCTACCGACATTTGGCATACAAGTGCCATCTCTCGCAAGTTGATCAGCCTTGCAGTTCCCTGGTATATCCCTATGTCCTGCCACCCAGCACAAATAGATATGGAATTTTTTAGCCATCTCATTTAGAGATCGGCGACAGTCTAAGACACTCCTCGATGTTATTTGGAATGCATTCAAAGCCCTTAGTGCAGCTAGGCTGTCTGATAAAATGCAAATATCCTTGACGGTTACCTCATCTATCCTCAGCCAATTCAAGGCTTCGTGAATAGCGGTCATTTCCGCTTGAAAAACACTGCAGTGATCCATTAGTTTGATGGATTCACTGATTGAGGGCATTTCGCAATTGACTCCTGATCCTACACCGATATTCATTTTTGATCCGTCTGTGTATATCTTGATGGGAGCATCTGGTGATGGATCCCCCTCGAGCCATTCCTCTCTGGAAGGAATCCTAACCCAAAAGGTCGTTGTGTCGGCTATTACTCAAGGGGACTAACATGTAAGTGAGTACATGCCGTAATTGAATTCTGTCGGATCACCACGTGGTAACGGCTGGTAACAATTGTGCACTGGGTGTGATGTGCGATCCATTCCAATGGATCCCACAGCATATCCAGTATACGGTTGGCTAAGATAGATCGGGCGGAGGGAGTAAACCCTGGTAAAAAAATTCCCCCTAACTAAAGGTGTTATGCGACCCGTGCCTATTGGTTGGTTTGCAGCCTGGGGGTAATACCGGCTGTATTCCTACGGAGCTACCTCGATACCGGATCACCTCGAGGTATATTCACGACCTTGCCGTGGTATGGGGCGCTGCCACGGTCGGCCACTATGCTTCCCCTCAAAAATTGAAGTTCACCATGTCTGCTACGGTGGACGGTGATCGTAAGAACAATATGAATCACAAAAAACAAATAAATACAATTTCTTTGGACAATCAGTCCCTAAATGCAACAGGGGCTACTGCCTCCATTTCTGAATCTGGCTCAGGTCAGAAAAAAGTTCGTACGGCGGAAGCTGGGGCTGGAAGTGGCGGTACTAATAAGCCAAGTACGGCTGGCCCATCTCGTACGGCGGAAGCTGGCACCGGGGACAAACCTGGTTCCAGTGGAAGTGACAGTACAAAGAAAGAGTCTAAATTGCATACGGCGGATACCGGGATTGGCCCTGGTAGACGTGACGGTGCATCCACGTCTAAAACGACTAAGGTCTCCTCGGTGGTAAAGCCTACACGGCTTAACTACAAGGAGAGACGCGCTGCCTTGAAGTTGCTGGAACGGGTTAGAAGTGTTCCGGAGGGCGAGAGGTCAGAAAAACAAAAGTTCTATTAGCTGGCCAAAAGGGTTACGGAGGGACTATCAGAGTTTCCGAAACCGAACCCGCCTCCAAATCGTCAGCTGTCGGACGACCCGCTCAGAAACCCCAGCAGCATCAAGAGGCCAAGACGTCATGAGACTACACCCGCACCAAAGACCTTCAGCGAAGCTGTGCGAGGTCAACAACTATGGGCCGTTGTGGATAGAAGCAACAATTTCTGTTGAGAACTGGAATAAAATAGAAGCCAGGCTCTCGAGCACTTTCTTCCAGATTTTGATGGAAAATCCTGGCCCAGCTCCTTTTTGTCAAGATTGTGGATGGCATCAGAACCACGTGAAGCTCATCGCATGTACCGATCAGAGATCAACTGATCTGTACAAATAGCCATCTCCAGAATCGGTGAAGTTTGGTCTGGGTCTAAGCTCGAGGTAATCTCGAGGCAGGATATCCCGAGCCTGCCAAGAGCGAGGGCCTGGATACCAGCTGAACCATCTGACCCTAAAATGGTTCTGGAGATGTTACGGGTATGTAATCCGGAGCCAAAAGGCGAGTACCACAGTGCTACCTTGGTGGGGAGCACGGACTCGTTGGAATCTCTTTTGCGGTCCGATGGTGTCGTGAGCTATGGATTCTCGTCCATTACACTAAGGGTCTACAGAAAGGACGTGAACGTCTCCAATGCAATGGACCATGTTGGAGTTGTGGTAGACCCCGAAGAGGTCAACACCACTTCTGCAGGTGGAGATGGACGTCAGTGGTGGAACCTGGCTCTGGTTCTGGCAAAGCGGTTGCGCTAAACAGGGCATCATCCGATGGTAGTGTCTGTTCCTTATTGGAAAGGGTGTCGCAAGCCACTCTGACTGACGAGGAGGAGCTACTGGCATCGGACGAAGAAGATGCTGATAAAACGGTGGTGGAGGTGGAGACCAGTAATCATGATGTTACGGGTACTTCAGATTAATCTACACCACTCAAAGGTTGCGTCCGCCAATCTTATACTTCATCTGTCAAGAGACAGATTGTATAAGATTGGGGATATTGTCCTGATCCAATAACCATGGGTTGTACATGGTCTTGTGTGCGGACTAGGGACTCCAAAATACAAAATGATGTATACACGCAATACAGGTAAACCTAGTGCGTGTGTACTAATACGTAGAGGGATAAATGCTTTTATGCTCTCTAATTACAGCGATGCCGATCAAACGACTATCAGCCTGGAGTCGGGTGACGAGCGGATATGGCTATCGTCATGCTACCTGGCCCACGATCACGAAGAGCTACCAAGATCAATTTTTAAGGATCTGGTGGCGCACTCACGAGGGCTAGGCGCAAAAATGTTAATTGGTGCGGACATAAATGGTCATCAAATCGTGTGGGGTAGCACGGACACTAATATGACGGGTGAGTGCCTTTTTGATTATTTGCTTGGACTAACCTGCAAATCTGCAATAGGGGTATTAAACCTCCATTTGTCATAAGCAATAGGCAGGAGGTAATAGACGCCACCTTTGCCTCTGACTCTGTTGTAGGAAGAATAAGGGAGTGGGTGGTGTTAGAAGAACACTGCTTCTCTGACCATAGATACATCTCGTTTGAGATTAAGAAAACTCTCAATACAACTTAAGCATTGGAATCTCACAATCATCGGGCATGCTTTCCTCTAGCTATATTTTGCTGATGAGTTGATGCATTCACCTTTTCAATTCATCGCCGCCGGCTTTAAACAATTCGGTTGGCAGGCCGCCTTGTTGTTTTTGAGTCGCTGCGTAGCAACTCGAACGTCGTCATGGCTAGGTAGTTGGACTTCCATTCTGTCCTCGTCGATTGGTGGTATTGCACTGCATTCCTCTTAGGTGGAATAGAGCCGCTTAATCTGTTGATAGAATTTTCGTGCATCCTTCTTGCCCTGATATATCTCGAGTTTCCCACGCTCACGTTTTTTCTGCTCTCTTTTTTAAGGTCTAAAAAGGCCCGTCTCTGCCTTCCTCTCTTCGCGGTAGCTTTCTCGCATGGCTCGCGTTGCAGCTGACTGCAGTGTCTTCTTATATGCTGCGTTTTTTGCTGCAGCCACGTTGCAATACTGCTGGTCGTACCATTGATTTCGGGGTTGTGGCAGCGCTGTCCAGCACTACGTCCTGCGACACCCTAGCTAGTCAGCCACAGCCTGTCCGGGACCGCTTATTAGTAGGAAACCTATTCGCGGCTAACATGCATAATTTGAAATGTATAATTTGATATATACATGTTATACGGTAGTAAACAAAATTAAGTACAAGTATACTCGTATACAATACATAAGATATGTCGATTTAAGATTTTATCTATGTTTATAATATATAAATATATTTTTGTTTAAATAAATAAGTAAAAGCAATAATTCGCCATACGAATCATAAACAAGATATATTTTTATTTGGGGAATGTAAAGAGCAAATTCTAAAACTTATTTTGTGCTTGTAGCTTCCCCGTTTTTGCCCAGTGAAGGTCAAACTTTCTCTGATTCCTGCACTAAAAACTGGCATCTTAATTGAAAAAGCCTTGGTGAATTTAAAATGTATTAGCTAAGTATTAGTGCAAATGTTGAATCGTTATAAGTACATGCAAAAGTATAAATAAAGGAAAGGATATTGGCCAATGTCTCGAAGTAATCACAGTAGCACAGAATTGAACATTGTGATTTTGAAAGTAAATCAAAAGTGCCAGAGTGTCTAAAAAGACCCTTGAGGAGGCTGGAAAAAAACCAAAAAATATTCATGGTTGGAATCAAGATTTAAAGCAATGTAAGATCCAAAAATTGTAGGACGATGGAAGAATTCGTAAGTCAGTAAAAAGTGGAGTACTATTTATGAAGTAGGTTAGGTTAGGTTGCGAAGGTTAGGTTGCGAAGGCGTGTGTGGATTCGAAGGGTAGTAGTGTGGATGCGAAGGCCAGGAGTAAGCATACTCGTTCTTACCCTCGATTTCCGTAAACTTGGGAAGTACCATCCCTATTAACCCATTTGGTTTTCCAGATGAAAGTGAGAAGATCCGATAAATCTGCCTTCGTTATCTCGGTCAAACTTGTGAAGTAGCGCGACCCCAAACATTGAAGTCCTTTCAACTGTAGTCTTGGACATTGAAATAAAAAGTGATGAACCGACTCTATCTCTTCTTCATCATGGCAACTCCTGCATAGCCCGCTCGACGGCATACGCCAATGTTAAAGTATTGGTGCGATAGCACAATGCCCAGTAAGGACCCCCGTAAGCACCCTTACTGCAGGTTTGTTGAGCCATAAGAGAGCCTTCGTTCTCATCATGTCTAACCTAGGCCATAAGGCCCTGGAAACTTCACAGTCGTCACGGTTAGTCCATAAGTTATTTGTCACTGCAATAGTGAATGCATCTACGTTCCTAAACAGTTCGCATATCGGGATTTGTATTGAGGTATCTGCTTCGTCAATGTCCATTTCAGAGCCCCTTCTGGCCATCTCGTCCGCTAATTCATTCCCTTCTATAATGCTATGTCCGGGAACCCAGTAAAGTAAGACCTTGTGGGGTCCAATGTTCAGTAGTGAAGTACGACATTTCATTACCAGCTTCGATTTAACTGTCTTGGATTCTATTGCCTTAAGCGCCGCCTGACTATCCACAAAGATAGTGATATTCGAAGGTCGAATTGTACTACTTTGTATTAGTCCGGCCGCTTTCTCAATTGCATAGACTTCGGCCTGAAAGACGCTGCATGCGTCAGGCAGCCGATATGACTCTCTTGCCTGCAAGCCTTCCGAGAAGACACCCGCCCCCGTTCCAGCCTCCATCTTTGAGCCATCAGTGTAGATGGTAATGTCAGAATTACGCGTCACAGAGCCTGACTCCCAGTCTTCCCTGGTTGGATAGAGAGTTGGAATTCTAGCTGTAAAATCCATAGTAGGAGTCATGTAATCTGTAGCCGTTTCTAAATCGACCGTAACTAACCTTTGACCCTTCCGTCTTATTTTGCTCAAAATTGTACAGTGTCCATAGTTGGCAGATTTCCACGTGTTGCACTCCCTCAGTCTTAGAGCACACTTGGCGGCACAGCCCTGAATGAACACTCCTAGCGGTAAGAGGTAAAATAATATGTTTAAGCCTTCTTGAGGCGCACTGCTTACAGCCCCTGAGACTCCCAGGCTAGGAACAATACATTTTGATTACATTTCCTTTCCAACGCCTTCCACCAGACGATGGACCCGTAGGTTGAAATTGGTCTTATGATTGTGGTGTACATCCCATACACGATGTACGGTGACAGTCCCCATTTTTTCCCAAAGATCCTTTTACAGGTATAGTATGCAGCCAACCCCTTCTTTCTTCTCTCCTCAATATTCCTTCTCCAATTTAACTTGGAGTCCAGAATGATACCCAAGTATCTTGCTTCTGAAGAGAGATTCAACGTTAGCCTACCTAACTTTGGCAAAGAGAACTCAGGAATTTTTGTTTTCCTGGTGAACAAAACTAGTTTAGTCTTATTAGGGTTAACTCCTAAGCCGTTGCGCTCAGCCCATCCGGAAATCTCGCCCGTACTGATTCCATGATTACGCTAATCGTTGCCAAGAACTTGCCCGGGATTAGTATGGCAACGTCATCAGCGTAGGCTACAATTTTTGTTCTCTTTGCTTTGAAGGTTTCTAAGATCTTATTTACTACCAGAAGCCATAGCAGAGGTGATAGCACTCCCCCTGCGGCGTACCCCTTGTAGTCCTCCTACTCACCGAGGCCGTCCCCATAGTGGCATTAATGACATTGCTTACTAGCATTGTGTTAATCCATGTCACTATGAATTCCTTCACTCCGTGATGTCTCAGCGCCTTACAGATCGCCTCTGTATTTACATTGTTGAAGGCCACCTGAATGTCCAGAAAACCTACCAACGTGTATTCCTTATAGAGGTTAATCTCAATGATACCAACCACTTCATGAAGTGCGCTATCCACTGATCTACCATTACGGTATGCGTGTGGCGCAGTATCCATTGTGCGAATATTGGTAACCCTTCTAATATACAGATCAATAAGTTTCTCAAGTGTTTTAAGAATAAACGATGAGAGACTTATTGGTCTGTAATCCCTGTCAGTAGAGTGATTTATTTTCCCCGCTTTTGGAATGAAAACCACACCCTGACTTCTCTCCAACTTTTTGGCACGTACCCATCCTCGAGACACCTTGTGAATAGATGAGCTAGATGGGGAATCACGCCCTCAGAGGAATGTTGCAGCATAGCCGGTATAACCCCATCAGGACCCGCTGACTTGTCCGGGTCGAAGGAGCCTATTGCCCACGCAATCTTGTCCTCCCTCACGATATCCGACACGTCGGTCCCTGAAACACGTGCAAGATTTACCGACTGCGTATGGACGGTATGCGAGTCCGTGCAACCTGTAAAGTGCGTTTCCATCAAAACCTCCAGGGACTCTTGATACGAGTCAGTCCATGAGCCATCCCGTCTCCTCACACTGCCGAGAATCGTCGTGGTTCTGGACAGTATTTTTCTGAGTCTCGATTCCTCATTTACCGACTCCAGAGTTCCGCAGAACTGCTGCCAGAACTCCCTTTTTGCAGCCTTAATTTTGCTTTTATACTCATTAAAACTGACTACAATTTTCCCAATCCTCTTCCAGCCGACTGTTTGTGGCCTTGTTGAAGAGTTCTCTTGACTTTTTCCTAAACAGTCCTAACTCAGCGTTCCACCAAACCGGTTTTGGTTGAGCACCCGGCCTAGTCAAAGGACAAGGTCGTTCAAAGGATTTTTTCAGTATTCCCGTAAGACGACCTACCGCCTTATCAATGTTAGCATTCCTTTCGCCGACCTTGACTTTCATCAAAGTTAGTTTTTGGGTCGCTAATCTTGAGAATTTGGACCAGTCAGTCTTTTTTGGGTTCCTAAAAAGCCGTGGGGTCACTACCTCGGAGTAGACTGAGAAGCGTATCCGACTATGATCCGCAAAGGAACAGGCATCAGATACTCTCCAGTGGCCAGAGTGATGTCAATCACTTCCTCCCTAACCCTATTACGAAACGTTGGCTGATTTCCCTTGTTACATAAAGTTAGGCTAGTGGAGAGAATGTAATCAAAAATGGACTCACCCCTACCATTGGTATCAGTGCTGCCCCAGAGCTCATGGTGCCCGTTTCCGTCACAGCCGGCCACTAAGCCCAGTCCGCGTGACTCACCGTAGGAGATAAGTTGCCGGAAGATCTGTGGTGGCGGCCGTTCCTCGTTGTATGGAAAGTATGCGGACGTTAGTAACAAACTAGGTTTGTTCCTGTGCTCGCATACCACCGTTGTAAAGTCTCCAGTGCTGTAGGGAGTAAGAAGAAAAATATTAATATCCTTTTTGGCCACTATACACGTTCTGATCTTACCTTGTGTTTGTGAAATGTAGAGACGATAACCATTCATCCCGAATCCGCTTACCTTACCTCTGACGAGCCAAGGAACAAAGGCTACGACATCGTCCTCTGTGATAAAGTTAATTAAATCGAGCGAGGCTGAGATGGAGTGATGCAAATTAATTTGCCCCACCTCCAGCTTCCTCTCCATTGGCTTTTGACCGGTCACCCGGAACGCGAAGCTTTAGAGAGCCGAACCCGAATTTAATACAGTTGTCGATCCTGAGTTTGGATAGCGACGCGTAGTCCACTGCGAGCACTGCGTCACTTCCCACTCCATTTTTGTAGGGGGTCACGGAGATCACCCGCCACTCTGCCGAATTTAACGACTGGTTTTGCCGTCCAATCAGGTCCACTCCTGGTCCGGAACCGTGTGGAATCCACACCGAAACCACCGGGCGGATCGGAATCATAGAGCGAGGTACCACCTCCAACCGAGCGCCCCGCCAGAGTAAATCAAGGCCGCTAATTGCACGCGTTAAGAAGTCCAGAGACTTCTTGGTTTTGCAAATAACGACCTTAACACCCCTCTGCCAGCCGGCCCCGTTAAACTGTAGCTCCCCGCTGTCAGCCCCGACCATTCCGCCCACTAGCAACCAATTCTCCGCCGTTATCTTCCCATCAGGGTCAACTCTGTCGATGAAAGCTACCTGTAGCTCCATAGGTGATTCGAAGGAGGCCGATGGCTTCGGTTTTTTTGAAGCCTTCTGACCTTGCTCATCAGACCGAACCCTTTTTGGATTTTTACCCGATGCCAAGCTATGTGGCTCCTTCAAAGAACTCAGCTTTGGCGGCACCTTTACGCGGTCACCTGTGGCCTTGTCCGGCTTACCTTTTTTACTGGAGGTTGAAGCGTTGTCATTATCGGACTTTGCCCCAACAATTCCTTGCTCCGTTTTATTGCATGAGCTGGCCGCAGCGTTACTCTTTTCAAACCTTGCTACGACCTTTTCATGCTATTTAATGAGATCCTTCTCCCTTTTTGTAAAGGAAGAAGGATCTTTCGCCTTCATTTTCCGAATGTAGTAGGCCGAGCGCTTGTAGCCATTATGCCCTTAAAAAGGGAAAAAGGTTATACTAAGTTTGTGCGGTTGATCTGGATTTGCAACAACCAAAAGGAGGCATAGTTATTTACATATATGTATATACACAAATTATCGAAATCACTTTCGAAGTAATCACTTCTGGACCAATAGGCAGTCCAAATAACTAGATGAGCCCATTTGGACAAACACCACGCCTATATCTTCTGACTAATTGATGGTATAGTGTCGCAATTTTCCAGTTAAGTAGATGTGGCTTTACTACTAGACCCAGTATTAATAAATATCCATATGATTTATTTTAAACGAAGAATCATATGGACATTATTAAGCCATCTGCAAGAAATGGATCAGAAAAAGAACAAGACCAATTTCCATATAAGACTTTTGGGACTAAAATTAAAAGTAGCATATATATGCTCATATTGATGATATATGAATAAAGTAAGTACGAGGTGTGATCAAAAAATAACCGTTATTGTGTGATCAAAAAATAAAGTATTTATTGATTCATCAACAACTATCTTGTCCCCTTCAAAGTAATTCCCCTCAGATATAATACACTTATGCCAGCGGTTTTTCCAATCCTCGAAACACTTCTGAAACGCTTTTTTTTGGTATCGCCAACAGCTCCTGTTTCGATTTTTCTTTTATCTCCTCAATCGTAGCAAAACGCTTTCCTTTCATCGGTGTCTTCAGTTTTGGAAAGAGGAAAAAGTCAAGTGGTGAATACGGTGGTTGAGGCATGATAACGGTTTTGTTTTTGGCCAAAAACAGCTCCTGAGCGATGTCCATGCGACGTTGTTTTTGCTCAAAATTTAGCAATTTTGGAACAATCTTCGCTGCCGCACGTTTCATGCCTAAAACATCCGTAAAAATTGTTTGGCATAAGCCGAACGATATGCCAACATCATCATCTGATAGTGATTCGACGATTATCCAAAATCATATTCTTCACTGCGTCAATGTTTTCATCGGTTGTTGACGTGCTCGGGCGACCAGGACGAGCATCGTCATAGACATCTTCTTGGCCTTCCTTAAACCGGTTATACCACAATTGAACTTGTGTTCTGCTCATAATAGACTCGCCAAAGGCCACAGTCAACATTTCAAATGTCCTTGCGCATTTAATTTCATTTTTTACACAAAACTGAATACAGTTTCTTTGATCCATTTTTTCGAATAATACAAAATCGAAGAGCACACCAAAACACGACTAACCTTTTTATCTATCAAAAACAAACTGACAATCCAAAATGGTTGGTATTGCCAACATATATAACAGACATGTGTACCAACATAACAGAAAAAAAAATGCGAGCATCGAACATACGTAAGTCACAAAAAGATACTACTGCCACGCCCATAATTAATCAAAAATCATTAACGGGATATTTTCACACTCACGCTCCCCCCTTATTGAGACAGTTTTATAAATTACAATCTTTACAACTTTATATAGACGCTACAAAGCCATAGACAAGAAATGGAGACGAATTAGATAAAGGATCCCATATAATCGACTTTGGAGACCACACTAAAAATTACTTTAGCTATGCTGCTAATGATGATATGCGAATAATCGACCTAAGGTACCGAACGCTTTGCCTGCCTATAAAACCAACCTGAGACTCTTCAAAAAAGCTGTGGGTTCGCGAACTGCACCTCGTGGAGGCTTTTCTGTCAAAATGTAGACAGCAACACTGAGGCCAGCCGTCTTCGAAATATCTTCGCTTCATGTCCAACTATCTCCAGAAGGACGATGGTGCTTGGACTTCATCTAGTTTAGGTGATCAACACCTATCAGACACATATTTTCCGGGTACTAGCAGCGACAGCGATACTGATTGAGACACTATCAATTGATTGAGACAGCATCATTCCAGTCGATCTGAAAAACATATCGGCCCTGATGATCTTCAAAGATATGCTTCGGTTCTCCCACATTCCGGCCCTATGGATTGAGGTGAATGTTGTCTTTATACCCAAATCAGCGAAGACTTCACATTGCAAGCCTAAGAACTATAGCGCGATTAGGCTGTTCTCTTTCCTGATCAACACGCTTGTGAGACTAGTATTCATTCAAAACCACATTGAATACGCCCTTCCCCATTACATGTTCGACACCATTTTCTCCACCCAAATTCCAAGTAGATGAGAATCGGAACGGGACAAGGTGTAGGAACTAGGGGTACTTTTACACACTGATAGTAACAAGCTGGATTAGGAATGGTATATTATGCAAAAGCCTTTAATATAATGAAAGCTCACAGACTACTGCAGTGTGTTCCAGACGGATGTGTTGCAAACTTCTGTATAATCCACTAGCCGAGCATGTATAAATCTTGGCTGTCAGAGCCGCAGGTAACTCAAGGGGACTAACATGTACTTAGGTATGTGCTGTAATTAAGTTTCCGATGGAAGTCTGATCTATCACTTCCACGTGGTGACGGCTGGAAATAGGTGTGCATTGAGGGACTGGTGACTTGGTAATGGCACACATCAGTCATTTAATGTACAAGTGGATAAGATAGACAGACTCCTAATCCAAGGTGGAACAGCATATGCCGAGGGATGCGTGGCTAATAGGGTGGTTAGTCTCGAATATGCGAACTCCGGATACCTGGTGAACTCCAGTTTTAATTAAATGCCTTCCCACGGTACAAGGGCTCAACCGTGGGTGATCTATATACCCTAACACTTGTATATATGTATATGGATTTATAAGAAAAACAAAAACACAAATAAAGGATGAAGCTGCTGATGGGCAATCATCGTCGGTCATATCGACCGAGGCAGCTGTTGGGCTGGAGAACTCCTGTTCGGTTGCGAGCAGAGTTGTTGGACATGCACCTAGCCAATTCACAAAAACATCTACGGTGGCAGCTGTCTTAGACCTAACTCTAACCAGTCCTCACATCGCCAATTTTGTTAGAAATTGGCATGTATCTGACGAGCCATCTCTGTCAGATCATTTACATATAATATTCGACTTACCAGGTAAATCTGAATTAAAAAATGAAGTCTTCAATCCAAAAAGACAAATTGGAGACTATATAGAGAATTATTAGAATCAATATCCGATTCGCTGCCTACAAGTATAAGTTCTGTCGGTGAACTCGAGGAGGTGGTGTATCGATTAAAAGATATAATAATCTCAGCATATCATGAAAGCACTGCGGACAAAACTCACAATGTGACTCGCAAGGTCCCATGGTGGAATGGCAAGCTTGCAGATATGCGTAAAAAGATAAGAAAACTGTTCAATCGTTGTAAACGCACGAAGGTGCAGGATGACTATAGGTACGCTCTGACAAATTACAATAAAGAACTAAGAAGATCACAGCGTGAGTCCTGGAGAAAACTTAGCGAAAGCAGAGTCGAAACGCAAGAGAGCGCTAGACTCCATAAAGCTTTACGCAAGGAACACTCGAATGGTGTTGCAACTTTAAGAAGACCAGATGAGTCTTATACAATGAATAGGAGCAATTGCAGCAAACGAACAAGCATACAATTGCAACTTCACTATCGTCGACCTGGATGAATCTCTCCGTAGATTTTGGGAATTGGAAGAGGAAAATTTGAGTCCTGCACTCACAAAGGATGAACGCGCTTGTCAAGAATTCTTCGACAAAACTACCAGGCGTCTAGATAGCGGCCGCTACGTTGTCAGATTGCCAGTGAAGGAAGGCGCTGACGTAACACAGCTTGGATCAACATATCATGCATCTATGAATCTCTTGAAGTGCATGGAGCGCCGACTTCTTCGCGATGCAGTCATGCAGCAAAGCTACGACAAATTCTTGAACGAGTATCTGATGCTTGGCCACATGGAACAAATTACGGATCATTCAACTACGAACGATGTCTGCTATTTGCCACATCATGGCGTAATAAAAGAATCAAGCTCAACCACGAAACTGAGAGTGGTTTTTAACGCCTCGCAAAAGAGCGAATTGGGTGTGTCGCTTAATGATTGTTTGCATGTTGGCCCCAAAATGCAAAACGACCTTACAACAATTGTTCTTAACTGGCGTCGATATCAGATAGCCTTCACTGGTGATATCGAAAAAATGTATCGCCAGATCTGGATCGACAGGAGAGACGCTGATCTCCAACGAACCTTTTCGGCTCTTAACCGTCACCTATGGAACGAACTGCGCGCCGTACCTTGCAATTAACGTTCTTCGCACGCTCGCTAGCGATGAAAAACTGCGCTATCCAGACGCATCAAAAACACTGTTAAATAATTTTTACGTCGATGATGTGCTGTCTGGCGCTGATGACCCAGCTGCTGCAGTCAAGGAAGCCCAGCAGCTCAAGGCACTACTGCAAACAGGTGGATTCACGTTAAGGAAGTGGAATTCAAACTCTTCGTCGTTTTTGGAGACCATCGCACCGAATGAGGACAAACCTGCGGATAAGATAGAGGTATCATTCGATGAAGCAACCACTGCTCTTGGCATGATCTGGTACACTCAGACGGACGAGTTCAGCTACAGAGTTAGCCTTGACTATACAATCGAGACTTTTACAAAACGACAGCTGCTCTCGGACGTGTCTAAACTGTTCGACCCCCTTGGATTCCTCGCTCCAGTGGTTATTCGAGGCAAAATCTTCTTTCAACGCCTGTGGATTACCGGGTTAAACTGGGATGACGAGCTCACAAGCGAACTTCAAACAAACTGGATCGAGTTCCGGAACGACTTGAAGAACCTTGCTAAGGTCAAAATCCCGCGCTGGATACATATGTCGTCACACAGTTCATCGTATGAACTTCATGCCTTTGCAGATGCATCTACCCAGGCTTATGCAGCAGTTGCATATCTAAAAGTCATTTCATCGAACAACCAAACCGTGCACTTGCTCACGGCAAAAACGAAGGTTGCTCCCTTGAAGCGTGTCACCATACCGCGGCTAGAGCTGTGTGCAGCTCTTCTCGCAGCCAAGCTCGCTCGAAAGGTACACAGCGCTTTTCATTTTGATGTGCATCAGACCAAAACTTACCTCTGGTCGGACTCCATAACAACACTTTATTAGATTCGAACAAGTCCTGGTAAGCTTAAAGAGTTTGTAGCTAACCGAGTTATACAAATCCAGGATATTTCATCCGCATGGGTTTGGAACTACGTCCCGACAAAGGTCAACCCGGCGGATTGTGCCAGCCGTGGCATAACAACAAGCGAACTTATTGACCACCCGCTTTGATGGTCCGGTCCTTCGTGGTTGAAGCTAGCCCAAGCACACTGGCCACAACAAAAGCCACCAATTCCTGACGAGCTGCCCGAACTGAAACAGGTACAAGTTTGCCTAGCTCAAGCCGAGGCTGCGCCATCGTTTCTATTGGAGAACTACTCCACACTTGAGAAACTTCTCGCCACGACAGCTTGGTGTCAACGGTTTGTCAATGCCGTCCGCAAAAAACCACATCTGACTGAGTCTTTCTGCTTATGGTCTGAGCGCAACGCAGCATTGTTTTTTTGGGTCAAGCGTGTTCAACACGCTGTTTTTCGACAAGAAATTCATTGTCTGCAACGTAACCAACCACTTCCTGTAAGCAGCCAGTTTAGCAAACTGAATCCGACCATAGATGCTGACGGAATCCTGCGCCTCAGTGGGAGGTTGAACAACGCGCACATTCCTTTCAGCGAATGTTATCCTATATTACTACCAAAGATCAACCTTTTGACTGCACTACTCATCAAAGACGCACATCAGCGAACGCTACATGGAGGCACACAAGCAACGTTGCAGTTCCTTCGCAGACGATGATGGATTATCAACGGCCGCACTGTGGTCAAAGGAATAATTCGAAGCTGCATCCCATGCTTTCGCCAATCACACAAATTATGGGAAACTTGCCAACTGAACGCTGCAATCCATCCTTGCCCTTCATACACACCGGTGTGGACTATGCCGGGCCCTTTAGCGTTCGCACTTCCAAGGGTCGTGGACACCGAAGTTACAAAGGTTACGTCGCACTCTTTGTTTCCCTGCCGACCAAAGCGATCCACTTGGAGCTGGTAAGCGACTTGACAGCAGAAGCCTTCATCGCCGCATTGAGCAGATTCATTTCAGTGCGTGGGATCTGCTCCGATATCTACAGTGATCGCGGAACGAATTTTATTGGTGCGAACACCTTTCTAAAAGAAGAACTACACGCTTTTCACGCCCAACAGAGCGCAGCTGCACTACATGTTTCAAAGCTTGGCGTGAACTGGCACTTCATTCCTCCAGCTGCCCCTAACTTTGGTGGGCTCTGGGAGGCTGGGGTGAAGAGCATGAAGTATCACCTGAAACGGGTAGCTGGTGCAACCACGCTGACGTTTGAAGAGTTTTACACGGTGCTGAAGAAAATAGAGGCATGCCTTAACTCACGGCCGTTATCAGCTTTAACTGATGATCCCACTGACCTCACGGCTTTGACCCCTGGCCACTTCCTCGCAGGTCGAGCTCTTACATCGCTTCCAGAGCCTTGCAGCCTAGATTTGAAACCTCAACTGCTGAGTCGATGGAAGCAGCTCAGCCAAATGCATCAAGATTTTTGGCGCAGATGGTCGCTCGACTATTTACACCAGCTGCACACCCGACCTAAATGGCAACAACAGCAAAAGAACATTGCCATTGGTCGACTGGTCCTACTCCGCGATGAACGTTTGCCCCCAACTCAATGGGCCTTGGGTCGAATCGTCGAGACATTTCCAGGAGAGGACGGGCATATCCGGGTTGTCACTATCAGCACCAAGGACACGGTTCTCAAGCGCCCAATTTCTAAGGTTTCGTTGCTTCCGATCGAGCCTCAACAAGATAGCTCATCCGCATACGGTGGGCGGTCCTCGGACTAAGGGGTCGTGGCAGAGACTGGACGAGGTGGGCGGAAATGTTACAGATTGTCTAAAAACTATGTAAATGCAGCCCTGTTTTATATTATTCTTTTTATTCTAAGTTTCGTTTTTGTGTTATATTATATACATACATGTTTCTCTTTTTTTTGGAGTTTCCGGTTTTGGTGGAATTTAGAGTACACGCGGTATTATTAGTTGAAAGTTGTTAAAATATTAAGTGAATAGTAAACGGTTTAAATATAAACAATCTCTTCGTTTTTTATTTGGACAATTTCCCCAATCATGTGGTATGACACAAAAGATTTTTAGGTCGCAGTGTCGGCCATGGGACAAACTACTAAAACTAAATTATTATTATTATTATTATGTATAAATCTTCACTTCAGTCAGGCTGCCATTAAGACCCTAACAAGCTTCCACCTCCTCGAAAAAAGTATTCCTATGTCGCTCCTTGGTCAATGAGCTGGCCCAAGCACCCCACCTCTCCATGACTTGGGTGCCAGGTCATTGATTTGTTGCTGATGAGCTCGCTAGACGTAGCACAACACTAACAAACCTAAGTTAAGCCCACTTAGAGGGAATACTTCTGGCTACATTCAGACACTATATTAATTCCTCGAATATACGAACAAATGGCGGCGGGTGCTGTGGAAGGGGCAATATACAAGTTAAACTAAATTGTATTTATTTAGTTTTTTTAAAAAGCACATCAGAGAGAACTCTGATGTCTTTCGTTTTATTTGATTGAATCCAAAACTTAGACTAACTTAACATTTCATTAATACCTTAATGCTAACCTCAAGCTGTGTTTGTATTAGTTATTTTTATTGCCGTTATCACTGTTGTGGTGCTCTGCTTATGTTGGTTATTTGATGCAAGCGTGGAAGGTGTTTTTATCACTGCTCCCACGGAAGTACCGTAGACATAGCGTCAGCAGATTTTGGTACACGTTTGCTGAATATTTCAATGTGTTTGTTCTTAACTTCTCCCCCTTTAAGTTCAAACGTCCTCGTTTGAAATGGTTTCCTTGTTGAAAATTTGATTTAGGCCTTCTATTGTGGAAATTGATAGTTCGGGAGTTTTTGCTGTCGGACAGTCTAGTGGCGATTTGTTATCCTTTTTTAGTTTATCCCTTGATATCCTGATGATTTTTATCTGTTGCCATTTTTTTGAAAAACAGGTTTTCCTGGCTATATTGATTATTAAAATAATTACCAAGGTTGTTAGAGTTAAGTTAGCAGCTAGCGAAATTTCGTTACTATTTTCTAGTAAATTAATATGTTTAGTATTATTAATATTCAATTCCTTGATCATTTCTAATGACAGGATTTCCTCAACTGCTTTTGATTTTGAGGTTGGTTGTAGTAATGCCGGCAGTGGCTTATGAATACTAACTTCTTTTGTCGAATATGTTCTATTGTTGATTTCTACGCTCGTGTTTTGGTAGCTTATTATAAAACTTCCTTTAAGTGGTATAGTTTCATTGTTCATTATTAATGACCCATTATATTGGTTAAGAAGCAAGAGACCTGTTGAGATTTCTTCTACGTCAGGAACATGTTGGTTGTTAATTATTGTGCACCTCTCCGGTCGACTTTTTATTAGATTTGGTATGCATGAAGTATTACTTATGTCTATTATATTGCCATATGGGCAAATTGATAACTTATTATAGGTTTTACAGTTATTCTTTATTCCATACAATTTGTTATTGCAATTCAAAATGTTTTCATAATCAATTTTATTAATAACATTGCCTTTTTTTATGGGCTTTATCATAATTTTATTACAGTGATTATATGTGGTGGTAGGTATATTAATTATATAAATCAAAGTTGTCCTATTGCTGGCTATTTTTATATCTGCAAATTCGAGAGCCTCTTCTATATTCGAGTATGGGGCCTCTTCTTTCTCAATAAAGATTTTTGTGATATTGACTTCTTCATTTGACAATATGAAAGAGTTAACTATTCCTGCTTTGGCCCAATTTAAGGCGTATTCTATGTTCACAATTTCTTCTTTTATTATTTCTAGTTGATATTTTATTTTCAAAATAAATTCTTCTTTAAAGATATTTTCGTTTTTCATATTCTTTGAAATATCGTTTGTTATTTTTGTTAATTTATTAATTTGTTCAATTGTAAGTTTATTTATAATAAATTGCTTATTATTGTTTTCTAAAACGTTATTAATTTTTTCTTCGATAATATTAAAATCAGCATGGTCTGGATTCCCTGCGATCCATTTCCATGTTGTGCCTATAAAATCTAGTGACCGTTGGGTCCTTTTATTAGGTATCATTCTATCGATATTATTTCGGATCTGGGATATGGTATGGAGTAGGAAAGGATATAAGGAGTGATTTTCTTTCATTGTTCTCTTTTTTGCTATTTCCGTTTCGTCAATAAACGTTTGATATTTTTCAAATTCGATCACGTGGATGATTTTATATGTTCCTGTCTGCAGTCTAGCCGTTCCTGTGTCTATCGTGATTAGTTGTGAATTTGTGTAGTCCAGTATTTGTATTTCTGCGTTGCATATGGTCTGGAAAATTATAATTGTTTATAAGAGAACTTAGTTGCGTATGTTGCTTTTGTGAACTATTTTTCCTGATTCTGTAACTACTGTAGTATTTCTATTTTCTTTTACTATTTCTTCTTTGAATTTTGCTGACAGTTTTGTTCCTAATCTTTTGTTTTGCTTTACGTAGATTACTTGTCCTGGTATATAATCCTTGATTGTGTGTTTCTTTTTGTTGTGATATCGTAAGTCAGTTTGCTGTTTTCGTTTTAGTTTTTCTATGTTGTCCTGTCGAGTTTTTTCGTAATCTTGTGGGCTGAAATCAACGGTTCTACCGAAGAAAAGGTCTACTGGTTTTCTTCCAGTAGTAGAATGGATGCTATGGTTATATTCATTTGTGGACCTTTCTAGAAGTTCCTCGAAGTTCCTGTTTGTCCCGTCAGACTTGAGACATCTCATTATTTCTGACAAAGTCGAATGAAATCGTTCGACTTGCCCATTGATTTCGCTCTTATATGGGGGAGTGACGTAAACATTTATTCCTAACTCATCTTTCATCATAAACATTATGGTTGCTGAATTTAAGGATTTTTCGTTATCTATTATTACTGATTTTGGAATGCCGTAAAAAAATAATAAGTCTCTAAGGGGTCTTCTTATGTCTTCTATTGATTTTCCAGGTATTATTTTAGTTTGGGCGTATTTCGTAAATTTATCTAGACTAGTCATTACAAGTTTTTTGTCTGTCGAGTAAATATCTATGTGTAATGTGTGACCAGGATAGTTGGGTATGGGTGTCTCGCTTAATTTCGGTTGGTTGGGATGCCTTTCATATTTCTGCTGTTTACAAGTTACACAACTTTTTGTTATTCTTTGGATTTTATTGTTCATACTTGGGAAATAATATGCTTTTAAGATTTGTAGTTTGTTTTCTTTCGCGTTCCTATGTGCTCTATTATGTGTATTAATAATTATATCTTCTTGTTGTTGCTCGTTGACTATGTCTTCTACGAGGATTTGTGTAAATCTTATTTTGTAATTGCTAAAGTGTTGTGGGTACACTTCCTGCAATATTCCCATAATACTTTCTTGTGTTTGAATACAGTTTATAACTGATGGATTCAGATATCTTTTGCAGATGTTAATTAGTTTCTCTTGATTATATAAAGGTTCGGTAATTATATGGCGGTGATATCCGGGAAAAACTATTTTAAATCGGTATGTTGAGGATTCGTCTATTTTAAGAAAAATTTGGTTTTTAAAGGCATTGATAGGAGTTTCGACGGATGGAATTAAATTGTGTGATGAGCTGTCATCACTGTGTTCAGTTATTGTTTTTGTTACTCAGCGCGTATGTCAACGGCTGGTGGTCTGTATAAATTTTGACTTTTCTAGACCCGTAAAGGAAACTGCGTAGAGATGTTAGAGCCCATATTATTGCGAGCATCTCTTTCTCGTTCGTTGCATACGACTCTTCGGTTTTACTCAATGTCCTGGATAGGAATGTAATTGGCTTTGAGTCTTGTGAGAGCACCGCTCCTAGAGCTTGGTTAGAAGCGTCTGTTGTTAATTCAAAACATTTTCGAAAATCGGGATATGAGAGCATAACATCTTCGGAAATTAGACAACTTTTTGCCTTATTCCATGCTTCAATTGCTTCGCTATTCATATTGATTGGTTTTGTTTTGGAGATATTTTTGGACAGGCGTCCGTTTTCTCCTCGTAGGAGAGAAGTTAACGGTTTTACCAAGTCGGCATATCCTTTTATAAATCTGCGGTAGTATCCGGTCATTCCCAAGAAGGACCTTAAATCTTTTAGCGTTTTTGGTTGAGGGATTTCTATAATAGCCTTAACTTTTTTAGGGTTGGTTTTGAGACCGTTCTGTGAGACGATAAAACCTAAAAAGTCAACTTCCTGTTTCAGAAACTCGCATTTGTCCAATTGGACTTTGAAGTTGGCTTTTTCTAGGGTTTCAAAGACCATTTGAAGATTTCTGAAGTGTTCGTCTTCCGTTTTGCCGAAAATAATGATGTCGTCTATATAGACATAACATCTAACGCCGATATGTTCTCTAATAACGTCGTCGAGGGCACGTTGGAAAATGGAGGGGGAATTTTTAAGTCCGAATGGGAGTCTGTTGAACTCAAATTTTCCGTTATTGATAGAGAATGCTGTTTTTTCTCTGTCAGATTCCTTAAGAGGTATCTGGTGGAAACCACTCTTAAGATCGATTACGGTGTAGTAGGCGTTTTTACCGAGATTGTACAAAACTTCATTTATCTCGGGGATAGGGTACTTATCAGCTATGGTTACAGAGTTTAATTTCCTGTAGTCGATCACCATCCGGTATTTTTTTTCGCCGGATGCGTCATCTTTTTTCGCGACAATCCATACTGGAGAATTGTATGGCGACTTTGATGGCCTTATGATGTTTTGATCGAGCATCTCTCGGACTTGTCTTTCCACTTCGTCCTTGAGTGCCATTGGATAGGGGTCTGCTTTGGAATATACTGGTGTTTCTGTTGTAGTGCGAATTTCGGCTTGAACAGTTGTTGTGTAAGTAAGTTTTTTGTCGGGATCAGAGAAAAGTGTAGGAAATGATTTTAGAACGGCTTGTAGCCTTTTTTCTTGTTGCTTTGGAAGGTGATCTGTTCTAATTTCTAGGTTGTTTACTGAGTCCGTTTTAAATTGTTTTAATGTGTATTTTAATCTATTCCTTAAAATAAAGTAATTTTTATCTGTATGGATAGTCCCGTTGAGCTCTTTAAGCGTATCATTACCAATGATACCATGGAATGTTTCTAATCCAGGTAGTAAGAAGAATTTGATTTTCTCAATTTCTTCATGAAATATGTCTACATATGCATGGTGTGAAATTTGTACTTTTCCTGCTATGGAATTTGCAAAAAATAGTTTTGAATTTTTTTGTGGTCTGCGAATGAGATTTGGTTGTATGTAATTTTTATTGGAACCGGTGTCAAGTAGAAATTTGTATTTATGTCCATTCTTCGCTACGAATTCATAGTATGGTAGCGAAGAGTCTTTTAGTCTAAAAAATGAACGTCATCGGTTTGTTTTATGTCTTCTTGTTCTGTCGTCGGGTGGTGATTTGCTTCGAAGTTATCTTCCAGACGTTCTTCGGAATAAAATCCCTCAGACTCATAGTACGGATCTTCTGTGTGAGTAAAGAATGTTCGCTGAATTTTGTTGGGTTGATGGTTTTGCTGAGAAAAAGGTGGCAATTGTCGTTTTTGTGCTGGGTTTTGGTATTGATTGAAGGGAATTTGAGGTCTATTATAGTTGTTCTGTGGTCAGTTTTGGTAGTTTACCTGCCTGGAGTGTACCGAAGGGTCAACTTCCATAGGTACGGGAGGTTTAGGTGGAAGGTATGGTCGGTTATTGAATCCTGAATGACCGAAATGGGGTTTTGGTTGAAACCCATATGAGTTATTATGTTGGTAATTGTTATTATTGGGCTGGAATCTATTATGTGGATTATTATCGTATCTGAACTGAGGCAAATGTGTTAGTTCTGGGAAAAATCTATTTCTAATAGGTTGCATGGGAGGATGGTTTTGACGTGGTGGTCGCAAAGGCGGCAATGGATAATCGGGTTTTCTGGGAATATTTGGCCTCTGCATGGAGTTCATTCTATATGCCATGTTATCTAATTTTTGACACAGATGTAGGGCCTGTGGCAGTGTCGTTGGTTCTCGAACGCTTAAAAGTTTAGGAAGTTCACCGTTGAGTCCCCGAATAAAAGTGTCTAATGCTTTTTCCCTATATGCATTAGTCATTGTTTGAAGTGACTCTTCGCTTAATTCTAAGCAAGCGATTTTGTCTAATATCAGCGATAGGTATTGGTAAATTCGCTGGTAGAATTCTGTTATAGTACTGTTTCGTTGCGTTAGTGTGGTCATTTCATATTCAAGCGTGCCGATGTCGCGCTTGTCCGAATAATGCATCATTAGGCATTTTTTTATTTTAGACCAATCTAGCGGAGTTCTGTATGATTCTAAGGCAGTATCTGCCTCTCCTATGATTTTGTGTCTGACGGTGTGTAATATTGCGTAATATTTTGGTGTTCGTTTAACATTTTCGTATGCAGTAAATATTCTGTCCACGGTTTTACGCCAGGAGTTAAATTCTCCTGGTTGCCCAGAAAATTCGCGTAAGCACTTTACAATGTCTGGGATCCTATCCAATTCATCCAAATTTGTCGAATTAAATTGGACCGTATAGTCTCTTTCGTCGTTTTCGACAAACGGGTTATGGAGGTTCTGTACTGTCGATGTAATCAGTTCCGTAATCTGTCTGGTTAGTGCTTCTGTCAGTATTAGTGGTTGAGGATTATGACTTGTACTAGGTGGGTGTTGGTTAGAATTATTGATCAGACTATTAGTAACCCTTAATTGTGCTAGTTTTTCACTAAGTTGTTCTTCTGGAGTCGACATGTTTAAAAGTAATGGATAAAATAATAAAAAAAATTAAAGAAATGTTTTGATTCCTTCACCAAACGTTATTTATAATAGATTTATTAAAATTTTTTTTTTTTTTTTTTTTTTTTTTTTTAAATTTACTTGTAATTATTTCTTAGTTTTCTTGTTATTTTTTATTTACTTTCACTTTTTTTTATTTAGAAAAAATTTAACTTGAACTTATCTTTTGATTATTTATTTCTTTACTCTTTTTTGTTTACTTTAACTTTTTCCTTTGTATTTTTTTTATTTTTTTTTTTTTATTTTTTTTTTTAAATGTTTATGACTTACATATAAATACACTAGAAATATGCTTAAAGTATTCTTCATGGTTTTTCCCAGCGGTGCTTTGTTTTGTTGAATATTTTGGGCAGGCGGCTGCTTGTCAAAAGCTCCTGTTCCTACGATGATACGTCTACTTGGGGGCCTCTTTCCTGCTACTTTTTTTCAGCTTTCTCTAGCACTTGTCACCAACGATACTGTTTGGTTTCTCGTTTTTTTTTTTTGTAACACGTAAACTTAGCGATACTTTTTTCTTATTATTTTTCTCACTTTTTATTCACGATTTTACTAGTGACTTCGCTGGTCCCTGCTCGGGCGCCAGTTAAACTAAATTGTATTTATTTAGTTTTTTTAAAAAGCACATCAGAGAGAACTCTGATGTCTTTCGTTTTATTTGATTGAATCCAAAACTTAGACTAACTTAACATTTCATTAATACCTTAATGCTAACCTCAAGCTGTGTTTGTATTAGTTATTTTTATTGCCGTTATCACTGTTGTGGTGCTCTGCTTATGTTGGTTATTTGATGCCACGGAAGTACCGTAGACATAGCGTCAGCAGATTTTGGTACACGTTTGCTGAATATTTCAATGTGTTTGTTCTTAACTTACATAAGTAAAGAGCAAAGTGCGAATTACACCAACCACGAGAAACCCTTTACTCGAAGATAATTCATCAAACTAGAAATAAGCCATGACTGATATAGGGTCCATATAGCATAATAATAAAGTTTACTCTTTGTAAGAATACTCATCATATTGCTGACTGTTACATGAAGGTGCGGTAATCGAAACATTACTTTCTCATTAATCACCATTAGCAAATTTTGTGCATATAGCTTGTATAAATCCAGATTAATCGGAGAAAAACAGGCCATTTTATCTAGTGTTTTATAGTAACAATATGATTCGTCGTGGATATGGTATCCATCCTCCTTTTGCAAACAATACAAACTTTTCTGTTTATATATCATCAATAGGTGGCTATTTGGGTAATTTGAAATGAGGCTCTGAGACATGTTTAGATATTATCATTGTTCAATCAAGAATTTAAAAATATATACCCGCCATACCAATTTGAGCCCGCGCTAACCTACTACACCTTCGTTAAGGGTATATAAATATTGAATATTGAAATACAGAAACACCGCAATAACTTCATCGCTATAGCGAAATTTCTAGTTTTATGACGAAATTAGATTTTTGTAGCAAATGAAAGATGGCGTTTTGCTAGGTAATTGATAATATGGGAAAATAAATCGAAGGATTTAAATACAGGCTTTTGTTTGAAATCACATAACGAACGAACACACTAGCGGATGCTGAAAAATAGATTTTCGAAATTCTGAACACCGCCACATAAAACATCCAATGCGTCGAAATCTCACTTCCGACACTATCGAGAAAGATATTTCACAATAAGATCGATTCAGTGCTTGTAATTGTTGTCTAACAAAGCCCTTGACTGTATCCAAAAACCAGATGGCAGCTAAACTCACTCAAGCGCCGATATCCTACTAGACACCCACTTACCAGGGAGTGTAGCCTCAGTGGATCAAGCACTCTATCAGGTGCATCAGGTTTCCCATGATAGCCAAACTAAGTTCCAAGTGACAAAAAGTCACCCTGAGTGGTCCATTCAAACCTTTAAGCCATACAAGTCCCTCGGGCAGGACGGCATCATTCCTGCCGATATCCAAAATGGGGAAGAGATGCTACAAATATATAATGCAAGCCTCAGATTGCAATATATTCCCTTACGCTGGCGCACAGCTCGGGTCGTCTTCATCCCAAACCCTTGATATCCTACTAGACACCCACTTACCAGGGAGTGTAGCCTCAGTGGATCAAGCACTCTATCAGGTGGATCAGGTTTCCCATGATAGCCAAACTAAGTTCCAAGTGACAAAAAGTCACCCTGAGTGGTCCATTCAATCCTTTAAGCCATACAAGTCCCTCGGGCAGGACGGCATCATTCCTGCCGATATCCAAAATGGGGAAGAGATGCTACAAATATATAATGCAAGCCTCAGATTGCAATATATTCCCTTACGCTGGCGCACAGCTCGGGTCGTCTTCATCCCGAAAGTGGGGAAGGCCCCACACAAAAAAGCTTAGATTACAGACCCATAAGTCTAACATCGTTTCTTCTTAAGGTTTTAGAAAGAGCTCTTGACCTACATATCAGGACATCGATCAACCCTACTTTTCTCTCTATATCTCAACACGCCTACTCTAAAGGCAAATCGGTTGAAACAGCACTTCATTTTCTCATTTCTCAAGCTCTCGAAAAAGCCTGCAATATCAAACCCCTCGATAAAATCAGAAGCTCTACTGATCACTGGTGCTCTTCGTACCACACCTACGAAAGCCCTTTTTGCCATGATGCACTGGCTCCCTTCGGGGCTCCTGGTTAAGCAACAAGCCAAGTTGACAGCGATTAGACTTAACGCTTTTCGCACTGGCGCATAACCCTGACGGGCCATGCCTCTATTCTGAATCAGGATCCGCCTGTCCCCAACTTTATCGATTACATGTCAATCTATCCCGATTTGAACAGGGAATTCGACCTCACTATTCTAATCAGAAATTACTGGACTTCAAAAGACTTAATCGTCGGTGAAACGTGTTACCGCACCACTAGAATGATGCAGTGTGGTGGCCACGGCTAAAACCTACCAGACGATTCTGAGGTACAGATGGCGCTGCCTTAGAATAGTAAAAATTCCAAAGAAAGGTAACTGACCGACTCGACCGCTGGAGCGGTCAATGATGGAATAGCGGAAGAGGCCGAGGAAATGGAAAAGATACGGTTTCAGGAGGGAAGGAAAAAAACATTTAAGGCAGTGGTAGGGAAAAAACGGTCTCTATAGAGTGTTAAGTGTTTAGGAAGAAAGTTGTGTCGAACAAATTTTTGGTTGCCGCACGCGTTCAAAATTTGTGTTTCACTGTGGACGATTTTTGAGAGAGAAAATTAAGATTTTTTTATTTGCATTCGTGTCTGATTTAGTGTGGATAGTCTCTCGTCTCGACGGTTGTTCTTGTTATTTGTGCTGATACAGCAAAAGTGTCAACGGTTCCAAATAAAAATAAAAAAAAAATATAATATTTGATTTCAAATACTTCTTCCGCATTAAAATGTTGTGATTGTGCTGGATAGCGGGATAACTGATTGTTTCCGGCCCATCTCATTCGAGAATCGGAGGAAAAAGGAGGCTGCCGCCCGCCCCCTAGAGTTAAGTATATATGGTATTTATTTAAGTTATTAAGTATACGCGTATATGTATGCTAGTTATTTAAGTGTAAAGTAGCATGTTTAATTATGTGTAAATTTATGTTGAAAATGTTAGGCTAAGGCGGCAAATATGGGGCGGGCTCGCTTGTCGTCGTAGAGGAGGATGCCAAGCAAAATGGTGAGTTGAAGTTTTTTTTGTAGTGTTGTCCCACCCGATGCAGTGTGGCGGGTTAAGGACCACGACCATTGCTGTGAGCTAGTCGTGGCCACCACACTGCATCATTCTAGTGGTGCGGTAACAAACGGTCGAAATTTATACCGACGGTTCCAAGCTTGGAGGTATAGTCGGCAGCAGTATCTTTTCCGACAAACTGGACTTAAACATCTCCCTACGTCTCCCAGACCATTGCAGCGTCTCTCAAACTGAGGTCATGGCCATTTATCACGCAGCCAAATGGATGCTGAGTAGCGATATCGGCGCAGTCCACGTATCTATCTTCTCAGACAGCCAAGCCGCCATTAAATCTCTTTTTGGCTCCACGGCCACATCAAGACTCGTTCATGAAAATCGAACATCTTTAAATGAGCTCGCAAGTTACTCTCGGGTGCACCTAGTCTGGGTTCCCGGACATAGCGAAATCCCGGGCAACTGCGAGGCAAACGAGCTTGTCAAGGCAGGCACGCTACTGCGCGAAATTCAGCCCTCCATAAATATCGGCATCCCACGGGCAACATCCAAGCTCGGTATCAAACGGAAATATCTGGCTGACGCCTACAAATCCTGGGTTGACGAGGAATCCTGCCACACGGCTAGACTAACTTGGGCAAGAAGGGACAAAAACAGAACCAATCAACTTCTTCGACTTGATCGCCTATCACTGTCGACAACTGTGTCGGTTTTGACCGGCCACTGTATACTGGGACAGCACGCAGAATGACTGGGTCTCCCCTCAAACGATTTTTGCCAAGGCTGTACCTCCGAGGAGGAGGACGAGATGGTTTTCCACCTCTTATGCCACTGCCCATCCTTGAGCAGAAGAAGGATTCGTACCTTTGGTGCCCCATTTCTTACAAGCCTGACAGAGCTGTCATCCATTAACATTAGGGACATAGCAAGGTTCATCAAACTATCAAGATGGTTTCCTGCAACATGATGAGGGAGTCGTGCCTTTCCCGGTGCTGTCCTTGCGCTGACTATCACCATCCCCGGCTGCACAATAGATCTTTTAGGTCGCGGTGTTCTTTTAGCCTGTCAATCACCATCCCAAGTAAGAGAACTTTTTAGTCAGTGCTTGAACGGCGCAACACCGTGGTATCACAATGGGCCATTATGTGTGCTCAAGTGTGCTTTTGGCAAACTAGTCTGCTTTCTACCTACCTACCTAGTAATTGTTGTTGTTGTATTTGCTACCAGTGCTTCAAAATAGCGCTTGCTTTTTATTGCTGTAATATTTGGACTACTTTTTTATGCCATGCACCCTTCTTCTGTTTGATTATTTTTTGTAGCGTTAATTTCCCACCAGATTTTTTTAGTATATTTGGTGATTGGTTCTGTGAAAATTGAGTTCTAATCGTAAAACAAGCCATTGATTGTATATATTAAAAAATTTATTTTGTTTACTTTATTGTTTCATAATTGCTCTAATTTAGTTTTATATATATTGCTATATATATATATATATATATGCATATGTATGTTATTGAATATGTTGTTTCCTTAATTATCTTTATGTATGCTAAATGTCTTTTTTTTACTTCATAAAAACCATTTCGCAATTGTGGTGTTGTCGCTCCACTTTAAAGAGAAGTGTGTAGCTACGTTCATTTAAATATACAACGTTATTTTAGTTGTTAGCATTTTGTAATCATTCATTCATTACACAATTGTAAAATATGTTTGAATTCTTACACATTGTATGATTTCGTTTCTTATCGTTTGAAATAAAACACAAACGTATTGTAAAAGTTTTGTATAATAATTAATTTTGTGTTCAATTTTCAATTATTTTAAGTATAAAATAAAAACTAGGAAAACAATTAAGTCAATTTAATATGTTTACGATTATAAAATAAAAAAATTGTAGATATAGAAAGCAATAAATTACAAATAAACAAAACACATTCAATTATGCTGTTCGGTACTATAGACTGATTGATTGATAAAAAAAAAAAAGACTCTTGAAATTACAGCTTCAAGCATCATTCGATGAATTATTGTAATGATAAAACCGTAGGTATAATAATAGCATAAAAATATATACGCACATATATGATGGAATTAATCTTTAAAATTCATAACACTTGCAGATGCTCAGCATCGCTTGCTAAGGTTTTATTTTATGTTAATTACTTCTAACCAAGCCTTCATCTCGAAAAGTAAGCTTCTAATTGGTATTGGCAATAAAGTATGTAGTTCAAATATTACTGTAAAATGATTGCGTCTTATACAAATAAATTCTGCTTATCGTGGAAGAATTTAATACATGCAAATATACGTAGTTGAGCCAAATCTTGATTTCTAGTACTACCAGCACCAAATTTAGATTACAGATTTATTGTAATAAATGTATTTATTGTACATCAGTTCAGAATGGTGACAGCTTGTAGCTAAAGTTTTTATTTGTTCGGCATCTTCAAAGAGTGTAGTCTTAGAAATGAATATAGAAAGGCGAGTGTTTTGCAATTTAATTTGTATAAAATATAAACTTATGGTATATGACTACGAAAGCAAACTCATTAAACTATTTGCATACGCCATGGGTTTAACATCAGGATGAGGCTGTAATTAAAATAAAATTGTTTTAGTTATTTTAATTTATGAATTAATTTTTACAGATTTCTACTTACCACAGACTCAAATGATCTAAAATTAGGTGTTAGATTGTCGCCTTTAATTGTTATAAAAGCGCCCATGTTTCCCATAGTATCGCTGCACAGAAAAATCAGAGGTTAACAAATTTAAATCTCCTACATTTACAAGATTAGTACAAATGCTCTTACCAATAGTTAGGTGCCGAAAACACGGTAATACATTGGCCATTGTGGCTAACTTCATAGCCCATATCTTTCACCTCGTGACTTCGCACAATATAATCTAAATTATTGTGTTTACAAAAAGCTTCAGTCACATCAGGTCCGAACTGTATGCCCACACCACGTTTCGAAGGACCACGACCAGCCCATAGTTGTGGATCAGACCACAAAAGTTCACACATAAGACCTTCTTCTGGTGGCTGACAATTGCGTTCAATGCGACGTATATCACTCAAATTGACATTATCACTCGAAAAGAGACCTCCATGCATGACCAGAACTTTCTGATTAATGCAGTGCGCGAGCGGCAACCAATTGAATACTTGCGTAAACATATCCGCCATGGTATTAGTATATTTTGCAGTAACTTCACCAGTAAATCCATACATTTGATTCATGTTCACACTTTCGTGATTGCCTGCATTAAGAAAAATACATTATATCTACATCTCAATTAAAAATTATATGCTAGGATTGTCCTTCTACATGTTTCCGAAAAATTCTCTCTTCCAACCCTGCATATGGATTTCAAATGAAAAACATCATAAAGTTTCTTGTCCCAACTACTCATATTTAAATGTGATTTAGAATAATTTAAATTTACTGAATCAATTATTTTTCTTGATATGAATTTTTGAGCTAAAAATAAATATATTATGTATAATATACTCCACGAGATTTGTGCCCATGATGATAGTCTGCTCGACAATTTTTGATGTCAACTATCTCAAAATTATATAAACATCACCCTTTAATAGCTTAAAATTTTACAAAAGTATGTATAAGGATCCCCTAATATATACATATATATTACAAACATTACCTCGCGATAAGAAGAAATGGTTTGGATACAGCAGTTTAAAACCAAATAGTGTAAAAATGCACTCCACCGAAAATGAACCTCTATCAACAAAATCGCCATTAAAAAGATAAGGATTCGTTATAGATGGCAAGCCATTAATAACAAAAATATTCATTAGATCATAGAACTGTCCATGAATATCACCACAAATAGTGAACTTAGAATCACTAGGCACAGTTATATCAACCAAGGACGGCTGCGACCGCATATATGCATCAATATCGCACAAAATCTACATATATATATGATTAATTAAATTAGAAAGAATTATAATTATATGTAATTATATAAAGCAGTTAGCCTTCGCACCTTATAAGCGTATTTACGATGTAACTTCTTCTGACTCTTAAAGTGATGCATGAGATCCAACATGAATTGTAACGTTACCTTACCATCTTCCAAAGCAGGTCCCTTATAGTAATCCTCAATAGCTGCAAATATATTTTTATACATATATGAAAATAGGTTAACATCCGATTATTTATATTAATTATAAAAGATAATTTAATCAATATAATCAAATGCGGGTATTAATTAAAAAAATTGTTTTTCGAAAAATTACTTACCTATGTTTTCCAAGTCTCTAGACATTTCAAACAGAGTTTTTTCTGGCTTATCTATAGCAATGGCACGTTCAAAAGCTCTCATCTTAACAATCTTATTGCACTCAGTAAATTTCAGTTTGGCTTCTTTATCATTTGGGCGGCATTTAGAGACCTAAATTAAATAAAGCAAGTATTAAAAAACTTCGAGTTTTTCCAAAATCAAGATTTCAGTTTAGTTACATATTCAAAGTCCGACAATGCCTGTTTGAATTTGCCCAAAGACATTTGAGCTGCTGCTCGTCGATAATATCCCTTCAGGTACGTAGGATCCGTTTTAACTGAAGCTATACCATCCTGTAACGCAAAGCCGAAGCTTTCCTGCCGCAAATGAGCCAATGAACGATTTGCATAGTAAATCGCACTGGTTGGAAATAATTCTATGGCTTTGGTATACATGTCTATTGCTTTCGTAAATTCTTTAGCTATGAAATATATATTATTATTATTATTATATATAAATATGGAATGCCAATAGCCATTACACTATTTTCAAAAATATGAAGAAAAAACTAGTATAAAATTTTGGTTTATACAAATTTGAATTTTTGCACACTTAATGATGAATGGCAACAAAAGTAAATAGACGTTTAAACATATTTATTCACATATATAATTATCTACGTACACGTGCATATTGATTGCGAACCAATGTCCATAATTAATAGGTGAGAATATACATACTACAATTTGGGACATATAAACAAGTTTAACTAATTGAATAAAACAGAAAAACTTACATTTCAGCAAATCATTCCCCTGATTTTTATATTCTTCCGCTAAAGCAAAATCATCCTTTTTAGTAACATCCTCGGCCTCCTCGGTCGCTGCTGAGGAGTTCTTGGTGATTATATCTGCATCGGGGGTGGCTGTACTGTTCCCCTCTCCTCTCGCGGCACTGACATTTTGATCGGAGATTTGCTGCATTTCAACTTGCGCTGTTGACATGTTGCTTTTATATTTCTATTCAATTAATTATCAAAATTTGACCGTGTGTCCTAGGCTGTTCTGAATGAATTCGTTGCCTACGTTTCTTTCTTTTATTTTTCCACTGAATTTTTCCACTCGTGTTCACTGTGTGTGATTGAACCCCTCTATTGACTTTTTTATTTTTGGTTTTGAACAGCCACGATTGCCACGAAATGCTTAACTGATGTTCTTTACTTCGATTCAATTATTAATTTGTTGCACACATTTAAAAAATTGTATGCAAATTACCCTGCTAACTAATTTTCTGTAAAGAATCGCAAAGAAATTCGCGACGTTCAATCGGTATAAAAAAGTGAGTGGAAATGAAGAAATTATTCAACACACATGTGACGGCTTTCATTGTAGTGGTGCAGATTTTGACAAATGACGCAGGGTTGATATTTTATGCACTTGAGTTAGCACACTTGATTGTTTCGGCAAAACAAAATTATACGACTGAGTTATTTTATCATGTGACATATATAGTACATACTTAATTTTTAAATAATAACAAGATTTGATATATTAATTTAGATTGAATTGATATTTTTAGTTTAGGTTTTTGCACTATCAAAACTGATGCATCAAGTGTTGAAAAGTCAATTTAATATAATAGTCTAAAACAGGTTAGCGGGTGCTCGTTAAGACTCTTCTTATAATTAATTATTTACATACAACGTACAGCAGTGTAACTCAAGATATAGTTCAATATTTTTTTCTTCGAATATCTACTAGGAAATGATATTAAAAAGCTTTTGCTTCAGCTGTCTAAAACTGGATTAGACTGAATGAGATGTGATGACAAATACGAAGGATACAATAGATTATCAGGTTATGGTTCCGGAAGACAACATTTTCCAAATACAAAACAAAAATAATTATTTTAATTATGTTAAAAAATTAAATATAGTTCGGTGCCTATTCGTGTAAACGTGAATTATAGGAAAAACTGTTAAATGCATATTAATTTAGTATTGTTATCCCTTGTGCCTAGTGTAATTATTTCAGTACCTGCTATTACTAAATGTTCATTTCCGATGTTTGGCTTTTCAAACGAGTTAGCATATATAGTCATGGTCAGAGGAAAGTTTCTTTTCTTTGTATTCTCAGGTCATGGTCATAGATGCGACTAATTATTTATGATATAACACAATTCAATGTCATTCATTGTAATATTTTTCCTCTTATTGTATTATTGTTCTCAAAATGTGGTTTTTAATTTTTTGTGGCTTATTTAAGTTTAATTTATTCAAAATTTGTGCCCTTGCAGCAATTTTTCATCAAAGAAAAATGTAACAAAGTACAAACTGTACTTGCACACAGTTTTTAAATGAACTCCAAATCAGCAGGTCGCAAGAGCTTTAATCCAATATTAATTCAAGATAATATGCATAGAAAGACCGTGCACTGACCACTACTAGGTGGAACAAGCTAGTTCCTTTTAACCTGTAATATTTCCACCGCTATCTCCGTTACATGGTTCAGGTAGCAAGTTTCAATTGTCAATTGTCCCCTTTACCACTATCTCCTTACCAATTTAGCACTAGTTCATTTGGAACTAGTTCTTGAGGTAAATGTTTGGAACTAATTCAATTGTTTATAAAAAGTTCATTCATTCAAATGGTCTTTGTAGGACCATCTTTAGAATTAATTCATTCACTGGTCCATGTAGTTAATTTCAGGGTCTATGTAGACTAGTCATTTCATTTATATAGTCCAGGATATTAACTGCTCGAGAATAATAATATACCATCATAATTAATAAAATTATATAGAGGAATTATTAATTATATTTAATTAATCTTCTTTTTTTAATTTTAAGACCAAACTCATTTGTCTGATGACACCAGAATATATCATGAATTTAAATATTACTTTACATAGTGTCATATGCTGGTTTTTATAAAACTTTTTGGCTGTTTGCCTATAATGGCGGTAAGGGAAGAGCATTAATAATATTGGAAAACAATATTAACATTCATAAGAAAATATGTAAATTCTCAATGATAATATGTAAATTACTCTTTCTGGTTTATTAATCTTATTAAATACCGCTAAGTGCTACGGTAATTCGTATTTCAATAAGGACACATACTGTTTTACTTAACCCTACGTCTCCACGGGCAATTTTTGATGGTATGCCATTGGCAATTTCAAGCAAATTGCCAATGGAGACTCCAAATTGCTTCAAGTTGGCAATTTATGTTATGAAATATGTTATGCCATAAATTGCCAACGTGCTGTGTTGCAATCAGTTGTCATTTGGTTTGTTTGACATCCTTTTTTCATTTTTTCGTGACGCTCACAGTGGAAGCATCGTCGGACATTTTCGTTTTACCGCATCTATTAAATTAATAAAAACGCTAAAATGAATGGAGACTGTGCATTTGCATTCTTTGTAGTAAAGGATTCACCCAGAATTTCGGTTTCCTTCTTTTTTCCTCTTCATCGTATAAATAAAAAATTGTTTCAAGCGTGGGCACAGCGAACTAGATTGCTTGACGGTATTTTCAAAATGACAATGGCATAAAATCGCAATGCCCACCATTAGAATATTGCTAACCATTGCAGGGTTACCCTACGTCTCCACGGGCAATTTTTGATGGCATAACATCTGTCAAATTCGATTGCAAAGGTTGGTAATATTTTAATGGTGGGCATTGCGATGTTATGCCATCGTCATTTTGAAAATGTCGTCAAGCAATCTAGTTCGCTGTGCCGCGCTTGAAATTTTTTTTTATTTATACGATGAAGAGGAAAAAAGAAGGAAACCGAAATTCTGGGTGAATCCTTTATTACAAAGAATGCAAATGCACAGTCTCCATTCATTTTAGCGTTTTTATTAATTTAATAGATGCGGTAAAACGAAAATGTCCGACGATGCTTCCACTGTGAGCGTCACGAAAAAATGAAAAATGGCTGTCAAACAAACAAAATGACAACTGATTGCAACCCAGCACGTTGGCAATTTATGGCATAACATATTTCATAACATAAATTGCCAACTTGAAGCAATTTGGAGTCTCCATTGGCAATTTGCTTGAAATTGCCAATGGCATGCCATCAAAAATTGCCCGTGGAGACGTAAGGTGAAGCAATTTGGAGTCTCCATTGGCAATTTGCTTGAAATTGCCAATGGCATGCCATCAAAAATTGCTCGTGGAGACGTAGGGTAAGATACCACCGATAAAATTTTAAGCTCATTACTTATGGTAACTAAAATATATGGCCATTCAAATTTATTTGGAAATATAAAAAATATATACAAATTTAAATAGGCAAATATATAATTTTTTCACACCAAAAATTTACCCAAAATAATGCAAATCAAGAATGGTTACAACATAAAATAATATAAACAGCGAAACCACAAAACACTGGAAAATTATAATAACTTTTTATTATTAAACAAACACATCTAGCTTACTTCTGTAAGTACACATGCCAACAGTACCAACCACCGCTCTCTTCAAATAATTAGTGATTTAAATGTATAATAGTATTATTTATAAAGCGTAATGATTTAAAGGTTAAAAAGGAAAACTGCTTGCAACGCAAAAGAAAGCATAAACGTATTCGGCGTTCTTGCAGCCTATCGGATACCCAACCGATGAGAATTCTCCGAATTTTTTGCAACCAACTGATTGAGCGTAAATTTTCTTCACTACCATACTCAACACTTAGCACAGCTGTTTGTAGAACAGATGTTTACGTATTAAGCGGCCCCGACACGTTACTGCATGATGTACAGAATCGTAAAGATGATTTAGTGACATGCTGTGGATGCGTCTCACATACAATGACTGAAGCCATGCAGTAAGCAAAATCCAAATCATTTCTCATAGAATTTATTAAAATTACCGCAAAATTTTTATGAGTAAACTCATTCCTTTTTCTGTACCAATTTTTCATCATTTCAGTCAAAATTATTTTATCCGCCTCTGACATTGTCGTCCCCACACCGAAAGATTAAACGAAGAATAAATGATTGAAGAGTATGCAGTTACGTGTCGGTGCTGAGATACTGCACATACATCTGAGTATGATGTAAGTAATGCAGTAACAAGAATGATAGAGAAGAAGATTACGCATTGCGCAGGTCCGTTATAATTTTCTTTCTGAGTTTGACATTTCGTTGCTGAGCTGCGTAACTGTAGCAATAAATACATAATGAGGATAGGTATTTTTTTGACATTTCTCTTTGCAACCATGCTACTGTGACGGAGATGCGCAGAACGAAAAATGTTTGTACTCCGCTTTGCGCAATCTTTGTTTCTATTATTTTTGATGCAGTAACGTGTCGGGGCCGGTTAAAGTGACAAAATTTTAGTGGCCCATTCACAAACAAAGTACGCTGTTTCACTCATCCAATAGGCAACCGATAGGCTTGCAGCCTATCGGACACCCAACATTCTCCGCATTTTTTGCACAGCTTTTTGTAAAACACGTATAAAGTGAGACATTTTTGTAGCGGCTCTTTCACAAATAAAATACGCTGTTTCACTCATCCGATAGGCTGCCAGAATGCAGCCAATGGGTACATTCTGGCAGCCTATTGGTTGCCTATCGGATGAGTGAAACAGCGCATTTTATTTGTGAAAGAGCCGCTACAAAAATGTCTCACTTTATACGTGTTTTACAAAAAGCTGTGCAAAAAATACGGAGAATGTTGGGTGTCCGATAGGCTGCAAGAATGCAGCACTTGTCTTGCTTTGTCTCTTCGTAAGAATGAAATTGCTATAAAACAATCATAATATCGATAAATCAAAAAATACATTAAAATAATAGTTATGTCTTTTTGGAAGCGAGCTTCCTTCTTTTTGATGTGAAACTTTTATATTACAACTTGACAACACCATCAAATATTTGTAGATTTACTTTGAATACATAAATTGGTTTGTATGGAAATGTGGGATGTATATAAATACTCATTTTAGTTTACTCTTAATTGGCAAACATTCTCTATTTAGTATTATTATGTTTCTAAATCATTTTCTATTCGAGACGAAAACCTTAGTAGCTAGTTTTCACTACCCCAATCCGTTTGATACATAATTAATAAGGTTTAATATTCAAAATATAATAATAATAGCTTATCTGATAACATTTAGCCGGAATCCCTTATGTACTGTTAAAATTGATCAGTATGGTTATATGATGCTTGGATAAGCAATTTTAAACCATTCGCAAAGGTTGCAACTTAAGCCAGAAAAACACATGTTAAGCAGTTGTTATTTAACATTTTATAATGCGTTTATGAATAAAAACCATCTTAAAAAATAAAAACATATTTCAGGTAAGAGAACAGTAACCACCAGTGAAACTTAAGCTGTTTGACAACCAGAGAATAAAGAGAAAATAAACTTAAATGTCAAACGGCAAAGCAGCAAAATAAAGCAGACTGACGTTGTACATGAATCCACTCAAAATCGTGGTGTATCCACTCAAAATCGTGGTGAATCCACTCTAAATAGTGGTGTGTCCCCTACGGACGCTGGCAGCGAAAAAGACTTTATTTTCTCTGTATTATCAGTTGACAACACTGCCAGATATATCTTTCACACGGGCAAGGTAAATTTACTTACTTTATTCAGAGAATACAGAGAAACGACCTTGGTTTTGCGCACACTTACCATGGGCAAAACTGTAGTAGTGTCGCTGATTTTCTTCAGAATTCTGGATAGCCAATGATAAACAAATCTATCCACATAGTCAACTAAAAAATTCGATGTTTAAGTGACGCTTCTCTGTGTTCTCTGCTTTATTTAAGTAAATTCACCTTGAACACAGGGTATGTCCATGACTTCACCAAACTTTCTAGTGAGTTTTTAATCGCAGGCTTGCATTTACGCCAACAATTTGTAATCGTAAATACGACAGAAATTGATCACACTTTACTTTTAATACATTCTTTAAAATATGTAAATTACCTTTGAAATTAAAACATAACATATATATTAACAATACTGAAGTTGTTAATGTTTTTTTTATTATGCAAAGGGATGTCCAAACACATGCATAGCGGTAACTAGTCAATTCATACTTCTTAGAATGATCTTACACATTCATAACTGGTAGTTATATATATATATATATATATATATATATATATATATATATATATATATATATATATATATATATATATATATATATATACGAGGTGTGATCAACAAATAACCGTTATTTTCATCTTTTCGTGAGTTACGTATGTTCGATGTTCTCATTTTTTTTCTGTTATGTTGGTACACATGTCTGTTATATATGTTGGCAATACCAACCATTTTGGATTGTCAGTTTGTTTTTGACAGATAAAAAGGTTAGTTGTGTTTTGGTGAGCTCTTCGATTTTGTACTATTTGAAAAAATGTATCAAAGAAACTGTATTCAGTTTTGTGTAAAAAAGGAAATTAAATGCGCAAGGACATTTGAAATTTTGACTGTGGCCTTTGGCGAGTCTACTATGAGCAGAACACAAGTTCAATTGTGGTATAACCGGTTTAAGGGAGGCCGAGAAGATGTCAATAACGATGCTCGTCCTGATCGCCCGAGCACGTCAACAACCGATGAAAACATTGACGCAGTGAAGAAAATGATTTTGGATAATCGTCGAATAACTATCAGAGAGGTTGCTGATAATGTTGGCATATCCTTCGGCTCATGCCAAGCAATTTTTACGGATGTTTTAGGCATGAAATGTGCGGCAGCGAAGATTGTTCCAAAATTGCTAAATTTTGAGCAAAAACAACGTCGCATGGACATCGCTCAGGAGCTGTTTTTGGCCAAAAACAAAACCGTTATCATGCTTCAACCACCGTATTCACCGGACTTGGCCCCCGCTGACTTTTTCCTCTTTCCAAAACTGAAGACACCGATGAAAGGAAAGCGTTTTGCTACGATTGAGGAGATAAAAGAAAAATCGAAACAGGAGCTGTTGGCGATACCAAAAAAAGCGTTTCAGAAGTGTTTCGAGGATTGGAAAAAACGCTGGCATAAGTGTATTATATCTGAGGGGAATTACTTTGAAGGGGACAAGATAGTTGTTGATGAATAAATAAATACTTTATTTTTTGATCACACCTCGTATATATATATATATATATATATATATATATATATATATATATATATATATATATATATATATATATATATATATATATATATATATATATATATATATATATATATATATATATATATATATATATATATATATATCTTCAAGCATATGATTTGATGTGAACTTGTGCCTGTCCAAAGATTTATTAGCGAAATTATTCAATACTTCTTATAAGAATTTGAAATTTTAACCTGTGTTAGATTTGTTTATATATTATTTTTATACAATATATATTTCCAAGAAATTATACATTTTCTGTATGAAGTGAATCATATACGTATTGTGAATGACACTACCGAAATTCCTGCTGGTATGCATGCCTGGTTTTATTTAATTTAATTTAATTTTTTTTTTTCTTACAAGAATTTATTATTTATTGAATCTGCTTAAATTAAGCCTTACAATAAGTACATCTGGTAAAATAAACATAATTTTATTTGGATTCAGACAAAGGTACTCTTAGCCAACTTCATGTAAGAAAATAAAGTAACACTTAAACATTTTTAATTAGTTAAAAATGACTATATTATTAACATAACTTTTACATTATATGTGTTGGTGCTCTCATATCTCCGGATACGGCTGCTGGGAAAGACGCAAAAGCAGCAAATTATTCCTTGCACCAAAACAAATTTTAAAATTGTGACGATTGCCAATATCGAAATAAAGGGAAATTGGGCATATATCACAAAAAGGTGAATCCACTGAAAGTCGTGGTGAATCCACTCGAAATCGTGGTGTGTCCGCTACAGACGCTGGCAGCGAAAGAGACTTTCTTTTCTCTATATTCTCTGCTACACTCAAGTTTTATCTCTATATTAAAAAATAAAAGCTTTCCAAAGAGCTCCGGTCTGTTTTCGGCATCCATTTCAAAAATTAAGAGAGCGTTTGTGACCGAAGTTAAAAATTGTTGTTAGCAAAACAACAAAGATAAGCATTTTTTTGTAAAGTAACAATTTGTGATTGTCTTTTAAATTATCACAAATTATTTCTTCCCAACGGGTTACAGTTGGGTTTGTTCCAGGCCACACTGTATGTTTGTATGCGTAGTAGTTACATGTAACCCGTTTGCAGTAAACGTTGCATCTGTGTGGGGTCTTGCGATTTCGGTTGTGTTCGCAATCAAAATACATTTAATAAATGTATTTTGGTTCGCGGTTATGTGTATTCATTATAGTTGTTAACTGTGAGTAGAGAATTATCAAACTGAATAAAGCAGCCTAAAAATTTGGAAATATTGCATTTAGTTGTTGCGCCTGTTGGGGAATTCATTTCCCAAATGGATATGGCCAGGGCACACTCTTAGTGCACACTGGATATGGCGCTTGATATATGCATCTAATACAGAGTATTATTGGGATACCACATTTGCGTTAAATTGCAAAAATTTATTAAATATGGAATCCATATATACGTCCTACGCTGATCAAATGTCTGCTATTCCTAAAATAATTACTAATTGAAAAAATAGTTACATTTTTATAAGAAAACCATTGTTTTAAAAGCAGTGCATACCTTTGCCCAAGCATCTTCTAGAATTTACTGCTCATGCATATTGCCACTCACTGCCACTGGCAAACTCAAACTGTTACTTGGTGCCCCTCCCACAAACAATTGCGCTTGGCCACTTGTTTCATTGTTCTGGTACAAAACACAATATTTTACACTCACTTGGCACTATACTTTCACATAATTTAATTTTACAATGGAAGATACCTTGATAACATTTTTCGCAAAATCTCATATTTTTTCTACATTTATTAGATTTTATTTAATTATCATCACTTCCAAAATCGCAAAATCTAAATTCGAATTCAAATCCATAGCACACCGATTAGTGCTCCCTGTTCAAATTTAAAATTGGATTTTAGGTTCTCAAAAGCGACAGCTGTTTTCAATCAATTGACAAGCCAATTTCAGGAAATTTTTGTTGTAGCCGTCCGGCCACCTTCTTAGTACTGCCTGGTTTGTTCCGCATTGATAAATGACGTTCTTTCTATATTTATTAATACTAAAATGTATATATTATACTCGATAAAAGCGCAACCACTACTTTTTTATTTTTAATACCTTTTATCTTTATTTTCATACCTTTTCACTTTATTAATTTATAAAAGAAAATTCAATAAGGCGCTAAATATTTGTTTTGACAGCCGCTCTTCTTCTTTTTCTTCACGCCACGTCACGTTTGTTTCGTTTCGTTTTGTTTGTTTCCGTCAAGACTAACCGGGCCTTTAGAAATAGTAATTCACAATCGTAGCAATGAGTTTAGCTAATTTTCAAAATTTGCCTTACGAGACGAGAGCTGAGTGCATAATACGTGAAGGCGTATTTAATGAGAGTCTCTTTAATGTTCATTACTGTGATATAAACCCGACATAACTACACATTAGAAAAAGGGAAATGAAGAAAAGGAATTTCAGAATTCGATAGTGTAACGAAATGTCAAAAAATAGTTTGACATTTGATATCATCAAGCAAGAAAGAATAGCAAAATAAATACTGTAAGAAATAGATCAGAATGAAGAAATTCTAGTTTCTCCATTAGAAAATAGTTCGTTGGTAAGTGGTGTAAAACAAGTTAGAAGCAGCAGGCATACCACATTTGAATACTACTTTCGTGAAGTGCGCTGCTAGTGAGAGACAAAGTTGGTAGACTTGTAAGCAGGAAAACAATCATACATACTTATTTATAATAAATAAGAATACAGCAAACTTGATAAACAAATTAAAAGTGATTTGGTTTAACATTTTGTTTTACGTTTGTGAATTTAAATTAATTGGGATTGATAATTTAGTTGCACAAAATTGTAGAGCGAGTAGAAAAGACTTTCTGCTGTAATTGCTGAAAAAAGAAGGCACTTATTTGTTTAAACACTTACAACAACTAAACAATCATGTCCATGAGCAATTTATCTATTGATGGTCAATTCCGTTACATTGTACAATGGTTCAATGAGTGGAGTGAGTTGCAGCGTGATGATTTCGTTTCAATCCTAGTGGAATATCTTACAAAAGACTCGCCGGCAGGAGTTTATATGAATGGTGTTGTAAATTCAGTTGTCAATGCGGGAATTAACGACAAACCGATGAGTTTATTTCAGTGTCGAGTAAGAACAAAATTGTCAATCATAGTTTTATTTGTAGTACTTTATTCTGATGTTTTCTTTTCAGATTAAACTCTTTCGTGAATGGAGTCCCAAGTGGCCTGTAGAATTTAAGCACCAGCTTCAAGAAAAAATCAACGAAATCGACACAAAAGTGGGCGAGAAAGTAGTCAATGAAATTAAAGGTCATAATGACATCCATTCAAATGGAAATGGAAATGAAAATGGAACTACAGAAGAGAACGAGGTTGAAACCGAAGAGATTATCACAGCTGAAGTCATAGAAACAGATAATGGCATAACTGTTGCAGAGCCCATTATTGAGATGCCAGCAGAAATAGTTGTCGCTAACGCCGTGCATACTGAACCAGCTGAGCAAGTTGAAATACAAACTCAAGAACACGTTGCCACTAATGCGCAAGCAGTACCAAATAACGCAGAAGTTCCTTTAGTTGCATAAATATGGAAGCAGCAAGCAATAAGAGAAATGCAGAAAAACCGTAAAACTGTTTACTGCAAAGTTTAAATGCTTTGAATGCACAAATGATGCTCATTAACAGAAAAAAATATCTTTAAATGGCCTAATTGACCTGTATTCGTGCCACAAGAATTGCATACGCATTCTTCGTAAGCATTAATTGTTTCTATAGTTATGTCTGCGAGGAATACTCTTAGAATTTACCTTTTTCTTATGATAATTCCCTATAAGCATATTCTCTAAAATCTAATATTCGATCACATTAAGCAATTGCGAATACATCGGATTTAAGGCCATATAAAAAAACAAACACACTAATTTGATAAAATCGAATATATTTTTTTAAAATCATTTTTTATATCTGCAACATACACAAACGTTTATATATATTTTTATAAGACATTCCGAATTTAGCGTTCCATTTTTATTTTAAATTTTAGTTTAAGGCGAAGTACGTTTCTAAAAAATATAAGAATTGTATGATGCCACACAAAAAGTACTCAAAATCTGAACAGGCTTATTTATAAGAATATAAAGTATATGAAAAAATAAATTTATAAATCGTATTATGTAATCGATCTTCATTATTTTTATTCTTGTGATAGGCAGTTAAAATTCAATTCGGCTCAGCGCTAAGAAACTCTAATCAAGAAACAACAGTAAATGTGTGCATTCATTCGATATGCATAAAAATTAGCAAGCTTAGTTGATTTATTATTACTGGCTGAATTACTCACACGTTTAATAATGAAATTTCTGCACCAGAAGCTGTTCCAGCCTTTCGGAGGTATTTCCTCATTCTCTTTATTAACTTATTTTGCTCTACCGCTTAGTGCCGAAAACAACTCATCACGTCGTTCACCTAAGTTGCTCTCATTTTCGATTTATATTTCGTATTTAAATTTCGTTTTCCACTATAGACATTAACTAAAAGTGCAGATCTCTTTCCTGGTGAATTTAATGTTGATTCAAGCGCGAAACGTGTTGGTTATGCGATCACAGCCAGATATTTTCGGATGAAGACAATCAAGAAATTCCTCTAAATAAACTAAAAATTTGCTAATTAAATTAATTAAAGGCACTACGAGTATGTATTTTTAGTTCCACTTTACAACAATGAAACAAGTTTGTGAAATGTTGTCTGACCATTAAGCGAAGATATATCAAAGAACGCAAAATCACACAAGAAATAATTTTACGCACCGAAAATGTTGAAGGAAACTGGTTGAAAAATTTTGAATAATGTTTTCAAGTTGGGGTTATTGGACATCCCTGCTAATAATAATATGTGAGTACTGAACTTAGTTCAATAATAAAGTAAATATATCTTTCTTATTGCTTATACCAAACAAAAGACTTAAAACACGAACTTATTTGCATTTCGAAACAGTTCTAACAACTTTTAAAGTCAATCAATCAAATTTTATGAGTTTATGTAGGTTAATTTGCATTCCGCTTCCGCCATAAACAAAGTGAATCAAAATGAAACAATTTTATACGAAAGATGCATATTAAGAAATCAAGAGTGAACTTATTACACCACATCTACATAGAAGTTGTCTAAACGGTACAACGAACAGTTAAAATACACACACATACATACATCATACATATACATATATATATACTCGATATATATATATATATACATATATATATATATATATATATATATATATATATATATATGTGTGTGTGTGTGTGTGTATCAACACAATTTGTTTTTATTAGCTCTGTGGTCAGTGCGCTTTTTGTTCATGTCTGCTGATTTGCTTGTGCGATGCGATCTCTAACCTTGATAACGGGTAAACTAATTATTATTCTGTTCGGTCTAAAAATAAATTACAAGAGATGAAGCGTTGTTTCACTTAGTCTGAGCTTATTTTTTAACCGCTAGCATAGTGAATGGAAAATCATTACCTTTTCACATTCAATCAATAAAAACTCGATTGAATTTTATACAGCGATAAAATATTTTATGCCACTTCAAACTGCACACATGCGAGTACACTGTAAAACAATTTAGATTAAGGTACACAATTTAATAATTCTAGGGAAGAGAACAATAATTAAATTTATTTATGAAAAGTTATGGAAATTGGTTACTAAAATAATAATAAATATCTATAAGTCCGTCCAATTATATTCAAAATCTTGTTTAGCACATTCTCAGGAGGAATGTTTCAAATTTCGTATTTACGTATACTCGTATATGTATGTGTATTTACATTGAAATACTTGGTAAATTTGGCCTTATTTCAAATGTGGATGTGAAATTTAGGCACAAAATATAATATCATTTAAAGCAAAAAACTCATAACTATTGTCAGGAATCAACTGATTCCGGGAACCCTCGCTATGATAATGCTTAAAAAATAATCTCAAGATTTTGTCGTTAATATTTAAGATGGAATCGTCGGGAACATAAGGGCAAAGATGCTCTCTCATTTTATATGTTTTTGAAATATATGACAAAGGTACATATATATAAATTCTTCTGAAGGTTAAGTACCACAGTGAACTAGTGTTCGTATTATATTTATATGTTAGACTATTGATTATATTTGTCTTTAAGATTATTTATTATATTTGTCTGTACGATTATTTATTATATTTATATTTCGGATAAATATATATATATATATATATATATATATATATATATATATATATATATATTTTTTTTTTTTTTCAGCAGTTTCTGCTGCACTCGATAACCAGACGTAAGACGATTTAAATCTTGATTTATTTTTAAGTTTTCTTCCGTGTCAGGCTTGTATAACCAAATTTTTTCTTGCAATGTATCGCACAGTAGGAGAATGTCAGAAATCGATTTTGACGTAAGACTAGAAACAACTTCATCATAGCTGTCACCATCAGAAATTTCTACATCTTTAAGGCTATTTCAATAACGTCTTCATCGGGCAAAGGCACGTCCGCAAGCAATTCATTGACATCATCATTGTGGAAAATGTGGAAACCTTCTCCTCCTATTTGATGGGAAGTTGATCTTTCTTCCACAAGTCCTTGTTCTTCAATATCGATTTCGTTTTCTACACACTCAGGCCAGACTTTCTTCCAACATGCGTTTAATGTGTGTTTTCTTAGACTTCCAATGCCAGCAGTAGCTGGGACAATACAATCAAGAATGGAAAATCTCCTCCACAGTTCCATTAATGTATAATCTGAATTTTCCAATTTGTTAAAAATATACTGATAGGAACCTTTGATATACTATTTTTTAAACGTAGAAATTATGCATTGATACAAAGGCTGGAAAGGCTGTAGTATTTGGTGGAAAAAATACTAATTTAACGTTGGGATATTCTATTACTGGATGGCCTGGAGCATTGTCAATGATTAATGTCATTTTAAACTACAGCGATTTTTCGTTCATGTAGTTCTCCACCAGAGGAACAAAGCATTTCTTAAATCATTCGGTAAATACTGCTGTGGTCACTCATCCTTTCTGTTTGCCATCCAATGCACAGGTAAATTTTTAGGATCCTTACATTTACACGTGGTGTTAAGAATTTATTGACTACCAGAGGTTTCAACATATTATCTCCTGATGCATTGCTGCAGAGCAGGAAAGTTATTCTTTCTTTGTTAGTACTGAAACACCTGGCCTGCTTTTGCGACTTGGAATTTTTTCCAGAATAATCCTGTCTCATATCCATTAAATACCTGGTCTGAAGAGTACCCTCCATCTGCTATGATCTTCTTCAATTTATCTGGATATTAATTTGCTGCGTTCTCGTTGCGATGATGTTTCACCTCTTATTTGTATATTATGAAGTTGATTTTTTTCAAAAATCCACTTAGCCAGCCTTTGCTTGCAGAGATTGTCTTGTTTACATGGGAGGTAGAAGATGTGGGTTCTAACATTTAAATTGTTTTTTTTAAATTTCAGCGCCTTTTCCACAATTACATAAATAACCGCTCACAGGAATACTCTCATTCAGGGCTCATCCCATTTTTTCCAGCAGGGGATCGCGCGAATAGGATGAATACATACTTCACAGTGATATCAGTGCCAGAAACATGGATTTTCAATTTTGTTCTTCATGCTTTTTTATTGTTCTAATTTAATATTCGCCAAGCTTAATGTCTCTTATCGTTGCATATCTGTCTCCTTTTCGATTTCGAGAGAAATCGAATCTCTTTTCCTCTCTTTGGGATTCATTGTATCAATATTCTTCCTAATAAGTTTTGAAAAGAAAAAATTAGAATAGAAGAAGACCCGAACATAATATAAGAAAGATAGAAGATAGAAAGATTTCACTCCTGTATGTGAAAACTAAAACGGGGAATCACCGAATAAGACAAAACAATGGCCATGTGTAACTCTTTATTTTTCTTTTACACTGAAAAAGTAATAACTCTAAAAAAAAAATCGCTTAAGCAACAAAATCGTTTGAAAAGCCGCAAAAATTCAAATACGCGTAAATAAAAACCGCATAATTATATATATATATATATATATATATATATATATATATATATATATATATATATATATATATATATATATATATATATATATATATATATATATATATATATATATATATATATATATATATATATATATATATATATATATATATATATATATATATATATATATATATATATATATATATATATATATATATATATATATATATATATATATATATATATATATATATATATATATATATATATATATATATATATATATATATATATATGAATTATATTTATATGTAAGATATTTATTTTATTTGTGTAAAATTATTTTAAACATGTTTATGTTTTATATCCTTTAAGAGGGTAAAAAGGGCATACTAAGTTTTTATTTTAGTTGTATTTAAAATTCTTTTTGGACTGCAAAATTCCACGTATGTATATAAACGGTGCAATATCTCCGCAAGTTTTGTCAAACGGCCTAAATGTGATTGGCTTAATTAGTGTATCTTTTCTAAAAAAATTGCAGTAATTTGAATGTTAGAATATAAACCAGAGAACACAGAGAAGCGACACTACACGTCAAATATTCAAATGTCAAAAAATGTCTTTGTATAACATTAGTTGGCAATCTGTTTATCATTGTTTACCAAGAATTCTGAAGAAAATCAGTTTTGCACATGTGTAAGTGTGCGCAAAGCAAAGTCATTTCTCTGTATTCTCTGACCGTGCTTCCATTATTTCTCCTTGAGACAGATTGAAAATCAGCTGTGATTCAAGTTATGTCACAATATGCAAAACTCAATAATTTATCGATTGCTTACACGAGGTAATTGAGATTTGGTTAATTCAAAACCAGTTATATAATTTAATTGTGAAAAATGAGTTGTCAAAGTGACAATAAAAAATTTACCATATTAAGCTTTTTATACATCCCAAAATTATTATTATTTATTGTCGTTTATTCAATATTTTGAAGAATTGCACTTATTCATGTATAGTTTATTTGCAACAATTAGTATGCAAAGCACAGTGGATCGTTTACAGTTCTTTATTCACAAATACGGTTGGCTTTGCTTGACTTAAATCTGAACGCGTAACAGTTTTTGAAAACAAATAAACGTACTGACTAGTATGCAAATCAAAATGTTCGCAAATTTCACTTCCAATAATTCAACTATAATTAAGAGGAAAATCAAAGAAATCCAAAAATATAAACAAACCATTAGTTGTGATTAACGATATTTACCGTGCCTGTGATAACATCCAATACATCGATGTACCTCAAAATGATGGCTTATTGAATTTTTTCTCCTAATATTTCCTTCCTGCATAAGTTGCATACATTTTGAAAATTTTTGTCGTGTGGCATGCATTTTCTGAATGCTAAATAAAAGTAGGTAACATTTTGTGTTATTTATAATTTTCTCTACTATCTTATTATTAAATACATTTTTGAAGTCACATTTTTTATGCCAGAAATCCGTCACATAAATTCGAATCGAGTTTTTTTTATACGATACAAAGAGAATTTACGAATTAGAAACTTCTTTTGCCTTAGCACACCCATGAAAATTACTTCCACTTCCAGCCAAGAGCGAAATTGCTACTCTTAGTAGTATATACTCTTTATACGATATGTTTATAAGGTTGGATATTCCTAGCAAAGCGTATTGCTTAATATTTTTGCTTCTTGTATTATCATCAGCATCTATCATTATTGTTTTTTTATAAACATATTTTTATAGTCAGCGATATTAAAACGGATTTCCTTCCCTCTTCGAATTTACTTCCAAACTATATCATTTGTTCTAGATATAATTTGAATGTAACGTTTACTCATGTTGACACATGAATACTAAAAAATATATCTATTTACAAAATAAGGGAAAACTGGCGAAAAACACTTGATAAGAGGCACGAGTACTTTGTCACAAAATTTCAAGGTTTTATGACGCTCCAGTAAAAAGTTACAAGCATTTGAATGTTGCAAACTTTGATAGGTATAGGACGCACCGTACAGAAGTTAGGGCCATTTGAAGTTTTATCAGTGTTTGATTTGGGACACAAGGGTAGCATAGCTACGAGCGATAGCTTTAATTGATAAGAGATACGAGTACTTTATTGTCACAATATGTGTTTTGACAGTGTTCTTCTAATCCAGATTGAAATAGGCCAATGTTGTCATTTAGATGGTGAAATTTAAATTAAATAAAGAAATAATTATGTAAGTAAATATTTTCTTAATACTGCTTTTGTCAAGTTGAATAATTATCTTTCATCACATTGCACAATTCACAAGCAAATGTTTAGTTTGCTCTCTCCACTGCAGTACATTCCTAATGCCCACTTTTTGCATCACATAAATTTTATATAAAGTTGTTTGCTCTTGGAATGTGGCCAAATTTCTTTAAAATACATACAAAGGATATCACACTCCACTAAAATTATTCATATTTATTTTTCTGTTATTTTTGTCAGTTAAAAACTAAGCCCCTAGACCAGGTTTTCTAATTTGAGTAATTAATTCAATTAAATAAATTCATAATTTATTTTTATAAATGCTGTAAGAAGTGTTAATATCTCGAAAGGTGTGATTATTGCATATGGTTGGTTATTAATACTAAAACACGGTCGGTAACCAATTGGAGTGGATGGTTGAACATTTAATTCGATGGTTGGGAATCATTGGTTGTATGTGGTAGAGCTGGTTTTGTAATCATTGCTGGGAAAAAGTATTTTCAATGCTCTCTAGTTATTCCGTTTACTCTGACAGGTGGAAGCGAGATTCCTGTTTTTTCAAATCTAATTTGCTATTGCATTCCAGCCAATGTTCACACAAGCTGATAAAAATTATTTTATGATTCAATACGATTTGCACCGGATTATTTTTAAACCAATTTTGTAGTATATTAAAACACTTTTAACTTCAATTCTATTGAAACTTGTTCTTGCTTGAAAGGTAGGCTCTGGTTGCGGTTATTGAATATTGTTCAATACTATGTTGCCGATAAACTCGTTAGATGCGGCATAACATTAATTGATATTAGTTAAACCCACATAGTGGGAAGTCCACTCGCTACATGCAAACATTTCTAGCTTTCTCGAAAAGGCCAACAAAGATTGGAGGCAGGAGAGTAACTGTAATACGACTAGACAGCTCTGGCCTTCTTTTAATATCAGACTCACTAAAGAGTTAATTTCCTTGAACAGGCTCTATTCTGTCAGGACACCTAGCTAGGCCTTGGCGCGTGGGACTCCAGTCGCAGCTGCCAACAAGAGGATGAGGAAGAGACAGCAGTCCATCTACTTTTTCAGTGTCCGGCCCTCTCCGAGCACAGGTGGAAATCCCTAGGGTTTTTTAATGACCTGGACGATCTCAAATCAATTTATATAAAATACTTGCTGAGATCCATCCTACTCTCAAAATGGTTGGTCTAAAGCTCCACACAGACTTTCAGGGAAGCACACTTTTTGTCCCCCAACTTGTGGCATCACAATGGGCCCAATTTTGTCTTCTGGCCGAGAGCGCCACTTAAACCCATCTACCACGGTTCAATAACGAATTTGTAGTTCTTTGAAAATCGGTGATGCTTTTAAGCAATCCTTTTTATTTTTTTTAAGGCATCAATTGCGTTTCGCATTTGGTTCTGATCCCAGGACTAACTTACTTCTTACTTGATTTACTTCCTAACAATTTCACCCACACTATAAATCTCTCAGATGCATGTCTAAACACATCAAAAGTTCAAAGGCAACTACAATACTAGAGCTCAAAACTTAACTTTCTTTGTATCGCTCTCATTACAAAAACTACCGAACTATGCCATTTGACTCCACTGTGACATTTCAGACGATTCCACGTTATGTTTAAAATACAAGCATACGAGTAAAATCAGAAAATGTGTCACAGTGAGTGCATTATGGAAAGTATGATTGAAAGAGGTATGGCCAAATGTAAATGAAATAGTTGAGCAGGAAGCACTTTTTTATTACCACATATATTATTAAATTCCCTAAGTGTGTAATACTCCTTTAAAACTCGTGGCTCGTAGTGTATTCGGTTTAACAAAGCGTTGAATCAAACATTGAGAATGAAGTCTTTTGTGCTCAGTCAACGTTGTTTGAGTTACATTTTTACCAGATCTGACGAACAAAACACCACAATCCTAGGGGCTCCGTTTCGAAGAATGACAAATGTCTTGGGTGCTTTGCGTGCCCGGAATTCGGGGCTTGACACCAGTTGGTGGAATGGTAAAGAAGGTAAAGAAGGGTTCCCACATTGCTGTGCCTATTGACACACGGTCAATGGAGGACTTAAATCTGGGTACGACCTGCTTGTTTATTCCTACCTGCGACAATTATTTTTCCGAATGGTCTCAGGTGTGTCAATTGAGTCACGTTGACATGCTCTTGCTCTTTCAAGTAGAGGCCTATTGGAAGGTATTTGATTTCATTCTGTCGTCTGAGTTGGTCATTGAAAATGTGGACAACAAACCTATTTTTATTATACTCAGGAGGCAAGAAGTGATAGTGCTGACATTATCCTCCTCTAGATTATGCCTATCTATCATAAATTGGCATGTATTTTTAAGGACAAATGAATATTACCAGTTGCTTCGAGAATTCATGTTCCGTTGGCACAAATCTTGATAATTTTTCAGTAACTTTCGGAAATAATAATTTTTTCAAACTCCGAATGGGGACTTTTAAATAGAGCGCTAAGTTCTACCTATTTGCGTAGAATTCAGGGTTCGTTATACACAGAATGAGTAAAAGATACTCTTTCGAAAGTCGAAGAAAGAATCTTGTAGGACTTGTGGTGAATGAACGGGTCACAAGACAGATTTTCTGAGAAGTCTCCTTGGATCCCTTACTATCAGCGGTAGTTGAAAATTTATCGTCTTTTAGGGAACAAACTCGGAAGAGTTGGTTCATTTCGACAAAATGGCCATCCCAAAAACACACAGTCGTGAATAATTTTCGACGTACATTCCTTATAAAACCATAAAAACAAAACAAAATATATGATTTATAAAGTTTTCCAAGATACCTATAATCATCTTATTGAAATTCTGAATAATTTTTGCTACTTTCTTCGTTTCAGCCGTGAATACCCTAGATGCATTTCCTACGCAATTCTTTCCTCCATTATGTAACTGCATACGCGTCATAGATTGTAAACCATTCTCCTCAATATTATTGGATCACGATTCTCGCGATAAGGAAGCAATTTTTAAATTTGTTAGAAATGCTGGGTGTGGTTTCCTAGGTCGCGACCCATTGGCATGTTGTCCCAGAGACATCAAAGAAATTAAATTACACAGACATGCAGATAGTGAGGAAGAAATTGGTCATTTGAGTGGAACCTTCAGTCCTGACTATTGGGTATGGGGTAGAAGACCGATTAATTCAGTTCCTGACCGGCTTGGAGAATTCCAGGATAATGTCTTTAAAAATGTTAACAAACTTGATAGAAATGTATTGGATTACAAAGATACAAAGACACAGCTGAATAACCCGCATGCATTCTACGATGCCATTAACGAAGAATTTGGGGAAAAGTTTGTTCATCACCATCCACATTTGCACAAATACCACTTTGCTCATGAGGAGGAAGACGATCCGGAGTATACGACACCCGACAGTGGTGAGATTGAGATTTCGCATCATGTCTCCGATGGAGATGACTCATTTGACACAGCCTTATCAAACGGTGAAGACAAATTTTTTCATCACTCGTTTGGATTTCCCCACACACCATTCAAAAGCAATTTGAATCCCAGCCACAATGAACCCGATTCACCGAGTGATAGTAAAGAGTCGAACAAAGACGCAAAAGTTGTTGGAAATGCAGGGGAACGTGCACTAATAAATTCCCCACAATGCGGCATTTCTGTGGGTACTCTTATTTTGGGCGGTCTTCCAAGCACCCCCGGACAGTATCCCTGGATAACACGAATTGCTTATTTGAATTCAAGTGAGTGAATTTATTTGGCTTCCTTTAATTTTACATTAGTTCATTGGCAACTTTCTGCATTTTTTTGGTGACCAACACCCCCAGAATGAAGACTAGAGCACTTTTTACAAGCGACCAATTGGTATCAGCTACTTTCAGTCCAGCCAAAAATTGTTTAAAGCGTCCACGGTACTCCTCGTAATTGCTATGTTCCGAATCATTTGGGCTGAGGGGTTCACTCTCATGTGCCGAACTTTGTGAAACTTCATCCATATTCAGATGGTTTTACGCGCCAAGCTTCTAAAATGTTAAAAAGAATATCATAATAATGGCAGAAAGTCCAAACCAGCTTAAGTCCCGAATGCAATTAATTCTTTATATTATATAAATGTTTTAAATAGGCTGGTAGAAAAACCTGTATCCCGTTAGGACTTTTAGGGCAAATGTAAATAAATCATAGAAAAGAAATGAGCAAAGAAATGCGCAAACTGCAGAAGTCAATATAGAGAGAGAACAAGAGCGCGATAGCCCTTATGGGAAATGAAGCAAAGCAAAGTTCCCTCTTTCTCTGAACATATGTGAAAAAGAATTGTTCCAATAGTGGAGTCGGCATTTATTATTCTCAAAGCAAATTCCTTAAAGTTGTTCGAAACAGTGAAACTAGCCAAAAATGATTGCTCTGTAGTTGGTTGTGTTTGAAGCTCTAGGGTAGAACTAGAAATGTAGGTGTTGGTGATCTCAACAGATTCCAAAAACCCCCTTTTCAAATAAACTAAGAATTTAAACACAACACAATCATTCCATTCCATTTCAGCCAGTAACCGCATCAGCTACCGGTGCTCGGGGTCAGTTATAAGTGACCTCTATTCATTGACAGCGGCACATTGTGTGGTAAATTTGGTGACCGAGTTGAGTGTGTGAGTATACACAAACGGAAATTAATACAACTAAGCTGATGACTCATCTTGAAGGTCCCATTTGCGTATTGGTGATGCTGCAGTCTCTTTGGACGGTTGTGGAGATGATTCTAATAGTTGCAGTATGTCCAGAATTTTTGAAATATCGGATGTTATTGTACACCCTGGCTACGATCGGCCGAAATATGCAAATGACATAGCTCTAGTGAAGTTCATCAGACCTCAAAATACAGAATGTAACTATGAGTTATTTTGTATTTATCCATTTTCTATATCAACAACCACTACTTTCTTGCAGTTAACTATGGTACCATTTGCTTACCTCTCAACAATTCAGCGGATCTGGTAAACAGGCTTGTAGGAAGTACAGGTATTGTTGCCGGCTGGAGTACCAATAGTCAAGGTAATTGATCGTTTTATTTATATATAAATCTGCTAAAATTTAGTCTTGAATTTAAATTTCTTTTTTAAATTTCATTGAATAATTTTGAAACATGTTTTCTTTTTGATTGAAAATTTTTTTTCGTCAACGGCAGGTGTTGAGACAACAAATGCTACAGTAAAATTCCTACGTTTGCCCATTGTGAATAACACTGAGTGCGCAATTACGTACTCCAAGTACAGCGAAAATTCCAATGATCCCATCGTAATTACACCGGGGCAACTATGTGCGCAGGGTCAGCCGATGAACGACGTATGCAGAGGTGCGTTTCTATAATTCATTTCCCACAGATTGATGTGTATTTTACGACTGCTAGTTTTATTCCAGGTGACAGTGGTGGTCCCTTTATGGACGATGGCATGTCCGGACTAATAAACAGTAATGGGAGACACACATTACTAGGCATCGTGGCATTTGGACCGACTGCTTGTGGCGTGTCAAGTTTTCCTGGAGTCTATACACGCATTAGTTCGTATATGGAATGGATTGTGGCGAATATACGTTAAAATCATTTTGAGTAGGGAAAATTTCTTTTTATACTCAAGTATCTATCGAAATATAATTAAAAATAAAACAATGATATTCGTTTTTAATCAGCGGTTTAATCTTGCATGCTAACTTGAGTTGAGTTTGCATTTTATATAAAATGCACTATTATTTGGAACTATGCAGATTCGTTTGCTTTTAACAAGGAGAAAATGCACTTGTATATTACTTCATACCCAGAATTTAAAACAAGATTTGACGGGAGTATCCAGTTTTGGATACTGCCGTCTTATTAAAGAGCATTTTTTTTAAACGAACTCAGATGAGTTAGAATCAAGTTTAATTAAGCTCACCAGCTTAAATCCACTTTTCACGCTCGTGAGAAGAGAGTGCCTGACATAACCGCATATAAGATTCTCCTGTCCTGCCTAGGAGAATAGGTATACACCCTAAACAACATTTTTAACTGAATTTGTTATCGATCAGAAGTTAATTTCCAAGTATTGAAAGTGGTTTCGCGTAAGCGACAAAATAGTCCGGGTAAGAATTGAGCATGATCTGAGAAGGTTTGGGATTCTACTAGAAACTGACAGCTAATAAAGGATTAATACAGTTCATGTGGCTTCCAAAGGATATTTTAACCACTTATATTTCTTTATAATAAGCTTCATTAAGTAAATTTTATTATTATATTATATAGGGACTTAGAGAATCTAATCAGGTTTAAAACTTTATACTTTATACAAAATATACAAAATGCACATAAAGAGCTTACATGGTCATTAAAGACCTAAATTATGACGTTATCAATTAAGCAAAATAAAAATTTAAAAAGGGCTTAAAACTTTATGCTAAACAAAGTATTCTTCATACAGGCATTAAATACATAAATTCACGATTAAACTGGTGGTACCCTATATCCATATAATGGTTCATAATTTATATGGTTACATACAATTAATATTATATTAGTTTTATACATTTATAATTATAAATTGTGCAATATAAGACCGTTTACTATCTTGCAAGGTTAACAATTTTATACCAAACTTTTAAAATTGTCAAAATATACTCTTCACAAATATAAGTACGCTCGTAAGTAAAGTTAAAACTGAGAAAACGATTCGGAAGATTCAAATGTAGAGTATAGAGATCCGAGAATGCTGATAATTATATTCAATCTGGACCAATTAAAATGTGATTCAACGAAGCAAATTAGTTTGCATTCTGCTTTCGCATATTCAACAAGTGTACCGGAGAAATACAGTTCGCCAAGCTCAGACGTGAAAAGTCTGATTATTTTAACTACTTTAAACAACCGTCAGCGTGCCAGGAGTTAGTTAATACCCATAAACCTGATTTAAACTGGAATCATGCGAAATAAGGTGATAATCTTTGTGAGCATCTGCTTGACAGTAGCAAGACTGGAATTGACCACAGCTGGTAAGTACACCGACTGAGTCATAAAAAATAAAAATATGTCGTTTTATTATCAACCTTATCATTCTCATTGACCCATCACGCTCTTCTTATTAAGAAAGTGAAATTCTGTCTTACAACAAAGTTTATTATCAAATATGTATGAGCTCACGGGTGTGTGTGTATTTGAATCTGAAAATTTACAAATTCCAAATCTTCTAGTTACGAATTATGGACGCTGCCTGACGCCAAATCGGGAACGTGCTTTTTGCATTGAACTGACAGATTGCCAGTATTTATATAATCTCTTAACAGACCCGAATTTATCGCAGACCGATCGCAACTACTTAACTCAAAGCCAGTGTGGTTACTATCAAAGCAAAGTTTTGGTAAGCCTGACTTCGTTTGGCTTTTATTATATATTTACAGAAATTCGGAGTAAAATTATGTATTGAATACACAGATTTGTTGTCCGGAGCGTTACTTTGGTAGTAAACCAACTGCGACTGCAACCAAACAACCGCTTCCCATCCCGTCACCACCAGCTGATACTAGGGGCTCTACTAATGCAGCCGCATTACTGCCGAAACCACCACAATGTGGTAATGCTTTAAATAACCGGATTGTCGGCGGAAATGTTACCAGTATTGATGAGTATCCGTGGATGGCGCTGATTGAATACACCAAACGTAAGCAATCATTTATTCATTCATAATTTGTAATGAGGAGCATGAAATAAGGCAGGTAATTTAGAGTAGCAAAATTAAATAAAATAATCGTTGTTGAGATGCACGGTAATAAGGGTTTCGGTGTCTCTTGATGAGAGCCCTGGAATTGACTGACTCCTCTAAGCTATTCTCTACTTCTAAGCCATTATACAAATATTATGTTGTGAGCTTACTATTTATGCTTTCCAAGGAGACACTTTACTGGAGTTAAATAAATAATATGATCTCTAACATCTCGTAGTACCACTAGCAGAAATCACCCAGTCGAGGCGGAATCATAGATTTTAATAGGGCTTCCTGACAACGAATAATGCAAAATATATTTTTATTATCAATGAGCATTTTATTTGATTGCTTCGATCAGGAGGTGGAATGATGGGACCCCGGCACTGTCCTAATTAATAATTAATATAATTGGAATTATATGAACATAAATATAAGAGTATATAAATACTTGTACGATTTAAAATGATTCAAAACTATAATTTCACTGTTTTTTTTTGTATTTATTTATAGCGGGTAATGCGAAAGGTCATCACTGTGGAGGCACATTGATAAATAATCGCTATGTTCTCACTGCTGGACATTGTGTTACTGGGTCGGCCATACCTGGAGATTGGCGTTTGTCCGGAGTGCGCCTCGGTGAATGGGACACCTCTACAAATCCAGATTGCGAAATAGATATACGCGGAAATAAGGATTGTGCCCCAGAACATGTCGATATTGCCGTGGAGGAACGCATATCCCATCCGCAATATGTACCGAATGCTCGCAATCAAGTGAACGATATTGCACTTTTGCGTCTGGCACGCAGTGTCACCTTCACTGACTTCGTACGTCCGATATGTCTGGGTACCGATGCAAATTTACGCAGCTCCACATTTCCAGGTACGGAAATGGACGTTGCCGGTTGGGGGCGGACAGAGTCAAGCAGCACCAGTTCCATAAAGCTGAAGGCTACTGTGACTGTGTGGAACCTGGATCGGTGTCAGAGTACATATACCCGGCAAAATATACGCTTAGAAGCGACCCAAATGTGTGCCGGCGGCACTGAGGGCGTTGACTCATGCCGTGGTGATTCAGGTGGACCTTTGGTGGTCCAAGATGTAATCGCGAACAGACAAACTTATATATTGGCTGGTGTAGTATCATTTGGACCAACTCCATGTGGACTACGTGATTGGCCCGGCGTTTACACTAGAGTTGGCGCCTATATAGATTGGATACAAAATACAATAAGAGCCTAAACATGCTTAATATCGAAATAATTTACTTTATAATTGCAAATTTTTAAATCGTGTACAAACGAGAAGAAACTCGTGACTGTAGTTTTACTTGAAAATACTTCGCATTTGTCGGAACCGGAACGACTGCATAAAAATAATCTTTTCAACTATTCCCCTTTTTTTAGAGAGAAATTAAAAATCAGGTTTAACGATTCACCTTAGATTACCGTATACGAGTATATATTCTTGCACACAAATCAAGCGAGTTGCTCATCACTCGAGTCATACGATCTTCGTAAATATACAGCCATGTGCAGACCTCAAGATCTTTTAAGTACATACTCGTAAGTACTAAAAACTGTCCTTAGATCTAAGTAGAGACATATGTTTAGAAGGGCGCTTCGTGCAACTACAATTTAGCAGTTTTTGCGAAATTCAAGCTTGGTGCTTGTAAAGCCGAAATATGAAAGATAATAGAATCTAGTCATATAATCTCTCTTTTTCCTCCATCTTTTTCGGTCCGGAAAAATATGAACAGAGGAATCAAGAAAAAGAAAAAAGCTAATATTTTGAATTTATTTAGTCATATTTGTATTTGGCGTGGAATGACTTACATATATATATTGAACGCGAAGAAAATAAATGTATGTACGAGTATAGTGGATGTTAACTTAAACTCAGCATTCTACAGAGTAGGTTATTGAGGATTTTGATTTTAAGTTCAAGCACGATAAAGCTGTCACTACAAATTCTCCCTTTCTTAGTTTGTTGTTGCGAAACTAATATAAAATTTAAACGTATACATATTGTATTATACGTATGCACTATTATATTTCCGAAGATCCAAATTTACAATTTAAAGTCCCTCTCTCTATTTAATAATTGAAATATTATAAAAATTCCAGGGATAGATCCCAAGCTTTTTCTGACCACCGCTGTCTTAGAATGGTGAGCATTAATGTTGCAAAGAGCATTGATATAAAGGGTACGCAGATCGCTATTAACGAATTTGAAGTCGTTCGTTTTCGCGCGGCGTCTGAGAGGCAACATTTTATCATACTTAGCTTGTCATATCGAGATGTTGTCATAGCAACGTTTGAATTTTTCAAACTAAATAATGGTTAGTTCCCTCTTCCTTTTTAAATTTCAAGAGCGAACAAAAAGCGTTTGCAGAGGTACACCCCAGGGTGGAGTATTTTCATCGCTGTTGTGCCTGGTAATTATCAATGAAATTGTTGCTGATCTTCACTCCGAAGGAGTCAAAGTGGTCACCTATGCTGACGACGTAGCGGTCCTGCTCTCCGCACCCTTCCCAAGAGTGGTGAGTCACATCATGAATGGTGCGTTGGGCAAACTTTTTAAATAAATGTCTTCAGTTTTATTTAATTCAGTTTTATTGTAGTTTTACAATATAAAATACTTTAGAAATACTTTAAGTAACTTGTTGCTTGAATCGGCAAAAAGAGAATAATAGTAACGAACAAGAAATAAATGCAAGAATATATGCAAAACGAATAATAGTGTTGCCAGCTTGAAATAAATATTCCATTCATTGAACTCCAATTAAATGTCGAAAACGCTGATGTTTCTCCTTCGGTAGAGACTTCGTCAATCCTTCGGCACACTGCTCATTAGGTTGCACAAACTTCAAATTAAAGAAACCTTGCTCGTACTTCTCACGAATAAAATGGTAACGAACGTCAATATGCTTCGTTCTTTTGTGAAATTGCTGTCATATACTCCGATTCGGTTGTTGAAGGCGCCACTGTCTTTTGTCGCATCGATCCCCAGCTGATTATGCTATCACCAAGCATGAAAACGTATCCTGTAGGCGATCTTCTTGTTTTGAGATCTCCAGCGTAATCTACATACATCACTATAACCGAATAAGCTTAAGTTGTTCTCGCCTTTGACGATTATGCCCATCTGCAGTATACCTTTAATATATTTTAAAATCCTTTTGACTGCATTTATATGAGCACAGGTTGGCTTCTCCAAATATCTGTTTGCATTGCCAACTACGTAACTGATGTCCGGACGTGTCGATACTGCCAAATACATTAAAGTGCCTACCACCTCTCGATATGGAAAAGCTATTTCTGCATCTCCAACAAAATCTCCCAAGTTTTGTGAGTTATCGGCTGGTATTGATACTGAGTTACAATCACTCATTCTGAATTGTTGAAGCACCTTACGAGCATAAGATTGTTGATTAACCAGAATAGATAGGGGTTGAGTGACTGAGTATTCGCAGAGTGGAGATACGCGATTATAGATCTACTCAAGATCCTTAGCCTCTATCCCATTAAGTTCATTATGCGTGTTGAAGAATCACACCCTGATAGAGGTAACCCCGCAATTGAATAGACTACGACGGATCTAGACTGTGCAGTCCATAAATACTTCCCCTACTCTAGAATGTCATGCTACCCGTGCCCATTGGCTGGTGGGCAGCCAGGGGTAACGGTTGTCTTAATACGGAGCCTGGTCGACTCAGTGAGTATTGTGACATTACCGTGTTAAGGGGGCTATGACACGGCTAACCTACTTACCCCCACACTCGTGGGAATCTATGAATGAACAAACAAACACTAAAAAAATTGCGGGAAATTATACCGCATCACAACTGACGAATCGGGTGGAGGAATACCTCCAAGAGACCGAATGGCAGGCGAAAACGACCAGGAAACGGACGGGACAAGCACACTTACCGACGGGGTCAACAGGGAAATAGACCTGGACTGATAGGGAAAGATGTCACTGCCAAAGGTAGAGTAGGACCTCCAACTACACCAACGGCATCTACAAGTACTGGTCTGGCTGGTGGGCTAACTAAGAAGAGCGATGGACCGTAGGCCCAGTCTCTCATCTACCATCGAATATGTTACAGTTTCGTGACATACGTAAGACGACGGGTTTGAGCGGCGTTGACGCGAAGTGGTACATGAGGTACCTAAAGGAGGGTTTGATACACGACGCGGCTAAAGAGAAAGCCCTGAATCGTGTCAAAACTATACCTCCTAGTGAAGCTCGGAATCGGAATGCTACAGAGGTCTCTCCTCTGACGAATAATGTGGCGAAGAAGAAGAAGAAGGAGGATAGACGCACTCCTGTAAATATTGCAGTCAGGGGGTCCGTTGCCAGCTATGCTAATGCAGCCAGGACCATTAGAATGGCTGTCCTAAAGAAAGCGTTTCCCGAGCAGGTCGTTACTCGAGGACAACTCGGAGTAATTGAAGAAGCACTCTTGGACGCCTTGGCAAAGGGGTGGAAAATTGTTATAGCCTTCGAAGGTATATACTTCCGCCCAGGGCACATACTAGTGGATTCCCTCGGCAAAGAAACTACGGAATGGCTCCAGGAAGTAGTCTCTAAACTACCTGGCTGGAAGGGAGTAGATCTGACGATGTGCCTGGGTGACAACTTACCAGGAATGCCTCATGCCTCATGTCGGTCTACTTGCTCAAGGTTGCAGGTAGGGAAGACGGTACGCTCCTAGATATCCTCGTGACCCAGAACGGGGGCCGTCATACCTCGTTGTGGAGGATTTACAAGAGTAAGGAGGAAAATAATGGTAAGCTTCTAACGATAGGGATCGACGACAGATCTCTAGACGCTATAAAGAAGCGCGGCAGCTTCCTGCACTACAGATTTGGTTGGGTGCCTGTACACTTGCATAAACCTTGGATTGGCAGGGCGGTAACGACAACAATAAGCGCTCCAACTGGGACGGTACACCCAGTTTTACCTGCGCATGTCGCAACCAAGGTGGCTGAGGAGATGGCGGTGTCTAATGTCACCGAAGAAATCAGCCTTCTTCCTCACGAATGTGATGAGGAGGGTTTAGCCCAAATACAGCTGGAGACCAGCTGTATAACTGTAGATACTGCGTCAGAGGACTACCAAACTCTGACGGAGGAGGACAACCAATGCAGTAGATGGAATGACCAGCACCAGGGTGGCACAAATAAATCTGCATCACGCTAAGGCCGCATCCACGGTTATTGCGAGTTGCTTCACCAAAGAACAACTTGGGCTGGTACTGGTTCTGGAACCCTGGCTGCACAGGGGTCAAGTCAAGGGACTGACTGGAAAAGACATACGGGTAACGTATGATGTTCGATCCACTTGCCCTAGGGCTTGTATTATCCCACGAAATACCCCTAACTTTATAGGTCTTTCAGAATACCTCTCCGGAGATTTAGTCGCTCTTCAGGTACCCGTATCTATCAACGGAAGTACGAAGGAACTGGTAGTGGCATCAGCATACTTCCCAGGAGATGCACCCTGTGGCCCTCCGGACGCAGTCATTAAACTGGTGGTGTACTGCATCTCCAAAAAACTGGCTGCTGATAGGATGTGACGCCAATGCGCACAATAATCTTTGGGGAAGCTCCAACAACAATACCAGAAGTGAGTGCCTATTTGAATTTATACTCAGTAGCAAACTAGGAATCTTTAATGTGGGGAATAAACCCACTTTCCTAACAAGAACTAGGAAAGAGGTATTAGATTTAACAATGGGGAACTCTTACTTGAAGGGCTTAGTCAAAAACTGGACTGTGTCTGATGAGCCTTCAATGTCTGATCATCGAATTATTAGGTTCGACATTGAGGTCCTTCAACCCAGAGTCATTAACACAAGAACTCCAAGGAAAACAAACTGGTAGTCCTTTTCTAGGAACGTTATGTACAATATCAGGTAAATCTGGGCAAGTCCATAAGGAACTTTCTCGAACTTGAAATAACGGTTGAGGAGCTAAATAGGGCCATAATAAACTCATATGAAGCTAACTGCCCTATGAACAAAGTTAAATCCACTCGTCCTGGTGGACTGATAAGCTTCCAAATATTAGGGTAAATGTACGTATACTATTTAACCGGGCTAAAAGCACAGGTAAATGGGAGGAATATACGGTGGCTGTCACTAACTACTTCAAGGAAATTAGAAGCGCCAAACGTATGAGTTTCAGGAAACACTGTCAAGGTATCACTGAAACTCTGGAAGTTAGCCGGCTGCACAAAGCTCTAGCAAAGGGACACACTATCTCATTACTCACTCTTAGGAGGGATGATGGTAGTTTTACTGAAAATGAGGAAGAAAAAGCTATACTTCTCCTGAAAACACACTTCCCAGGGTCCTTTGTACGCAATGAAGAAAGGGGTAGTGCGGGCTATAGCAAAATCTATATGAACTGGTGACCGGCTAAAATGGACCATCCACAGCTTAAAACCATTCAATGCACCTCCACCCCTGGAATCTTTCCAGCCCTGCTACAGAAGGGGTTAGATCTCATCTTCCAACCGCTACTAAAAATTATTAGAAGTAGTCTAGCATTGGGTTATATACCAGCACCATGGAGGAGGGTCAAGGTAGTTTTCATTCCGAAGGCTGGGAAGAAGGATCAACTTCATCCCAAATCTTTCAGGCCAATATTCCTAACCTCATTAATCTTGAAAATACCTGAAAAGGTGTGTGACAACTTCATCAGAATTCTGGCGTATGCACCTCTCCATCCAAACCAACATACATATAGGGCAGGCATATCTACTGAAACTGCTCTGTATCAGCTGACGGAAACACTCCAGCAAGCCCTCGAGGACAAGGAGGTGGCGTTAGGGGCCTTTTTGGACATTGAAAGAGCCTTTGACAACAACTCACACGAGGCAGTGAGTAGGGACCTTATTCGTAAGGGGGTAGACTCTACCCTATCCAATTGGGTAGAACAAATGCTGAAAACCAGAATAGCCGAAGTATCCCTCACCTCAACAACCACAGTCGTTAATACTGTTCGAGGTTGTCGGGAGTTTGGAGTACTATCTCCCCTTCTGTGGTGCCTTGTGGTGGACGAACTTCTCTCGGAATTAACAAACCTGGGTTTATGCTGTCGGTGGATGCATTCAGGGGAAAATTCAAGAGTACACTATGTGAATTACCCCAATGTGGTTTAAGAATTACAGGTGATTGGTGCAACAGGATGGGGCTTAAAATAAACTCTTTAAAAACTACCGTTGTCACTTTCACGAGGAAATATAAACTCAAAATCCTTAGACCCATTGAACTAAATGGAGTGGAGACCAATGTGCAATCTGAAATAAAATGTCTAGGTATAATACTAGATAGAAAACTATCATGGAGGTCTCACATCAATGAGACAATCAGCAAAGCGAAAATATCTCTCATGATATGCAGATCAATCGCGGGGAAAAATTGGGGATGCAATCCCAAGATCCTGCGATGGATGAACATCATGATAGTATGCCCAATGATCACTTATGGAGCGGTTCTGTAGGCTAAGAAAGCAAGACAAATAAACTTTGACCAAGCACTTGCTAAGGTGCAAAGGCTTGCTGGCGTCTGTATAACTGGGGCTTTGAGAACCTGTCCCACAGCCGCCCTGAACGTTATACTGGAACTTACACCCCTCCACATATTTGTGGATACACAAGAGAAGAGGGCTTTAAATAGAATAACGAGAGTTGTAAACGGTCCTGAAAGTCTCATCTGGAGTCAAATGGTCCGAAATAATTTACAAACACGTGCTACAGCTTCACTAAGTTAAAATAAAGTGGAGCCAAAAAACACATGGAGAGGTCTCAGCGAAATCTACAGGTTAGATCAGTCCATGATCATCTGGTATACCGACGGGTCTCTCACAGAAGAGGGTTCCGGTGCGCGGGTGTTTCGACCTAGATACAAATACTATGAATCCATAGGCAAATATACTTGCATCTTCCAGGCGTAAATCCACGCTATTGAGAGATGTGCACATTTCAACATTGAAAAAGATTACGAGCGCAAGAAAATTGCCATCTTATCGGATAGCCAAGCAGCTATTAAGGCATTTACCTCGCACCAGGTAAATTCGAAACAAAAAACTTAATGCTCTTGACTCACGCAAGAAATTTACCATTCTTTGGGTTCCAGGACATACTGGCATAGAAGGGAACGAGGCAAGGAATGGGGCGGCAACACCCTTTATTGACCCAGAACCCTTCTGTCGTGTAGGCAAGGGCAAGCTGTTCAACCAGATTAAGATCGATGATGCCTAAGGGTATCAAAGAGTCTGTTAGGGACATATCTCCTACAAAGATCCGAATCACTCATCAATATCTCTAAGAATAATCTTAGGATGATGACAGGACACTGTAAACTGAACTCACATACGACGAGGATGGGGGTCACCTTGGAAGGCTCCTGCAGATTCTGTATGGAGAAAGAGGAGACGTCTTTGCATGTGCTGACACAATGACCGGCTCTCTTGCACACCCGCAGGAAATACCTGGGATTCTTCCAAGGCTCTGCCAGTGATGTGAAACCTCTGGGCTCTGGAGCCAAAACTTGTCATCACGTTTATCTAGATAGGACTCTAAGATGTATTTTGAACTTCTGATGGGGCACAATAGATCGAAAAGTCGCGGTGCTTTAAATCCCCTACACAATAATAAACCAAAATAGATCCGTCTGATATGGGATGAATTTCTAGCCCCAAGAAACATGTAGCAACAAACAAATTTACCTCAAATTCTTTCCTCAAATGTTCAATAACTTCTAAAATTTGTTCTCATTTTCTGCTACTATAACTCCATCATCAACATATAAGGCCAGTATGAACAAACCATTTTTTTTTATTTTGAATAAAAACACATGGGTCTGATATGGTTGTGTTAAAATTGAACATATATCCGTCAGTCCAGTCCGATGGGTTGATTCATGTACACGGTTTCCTTAAGATCTCCATTAAAAAATGCCGTCTTTATGTCAAATTACTTCATCATCATTCTCTTCGCAGCTGCTATGGCCAAAATAGATCTTATTGACGAAAACTTTACTACAGGGCTAAAGATTTCGTGGTAATCTATACCGTATTTCTGTGTGAATCCACGCACTACCAATCGTGCTTTGTATCGGTCAATAGATCCATCTGTCTTAAGTTTTACTTTCTTGTTATCAATAACCTTTTGATTATTAGGGCGGTCCACTAAAATCCATGTTTTATTTGTAATTAGAGATTGATACTCATCATCCATAGCTTCCTTTCACCTTTCATGATCATCAGATTCAATTGCCTGCTCACATGTCGTCGGTTCGTCAGAAATAGCCAGCATAACTATATGACATGCTTCATGACAATCGCACCTGTGATGAGCATGCAACTCTTTGCGATTGCGCAAACATTGATCCACGATGTTCTTTAAGTTAAGCCCACATCTCGAATCAGCAACGTTTTCGTGTGCTGACGGTTCAACTTCTTCATATCTTGCAGCGCCATCGACAACTTCTTGACGATCATTGTCTTGGTTTGTTATTTCAATATCATTTGTACTAGTCTGTTCTTCTAGTTCATCGGCAATAATGACGCTTTCTGTTGGCACCTCCGGCATAACAGTTACATCACAAGCAACCTCAACTTTGTTTATCTTCGGATTCCAAATTCTATAACCCTTCGAATGGATGTCATACCCGATAAAAATACATTTGTTCGCTTTGGGATTAAACTTTTGCCGCTTTTGCTTTGGAATGTGCGAGTAAACTTCTGAACCAAATATACGCAAATGACCGATTTGAGAAAAAAGAGGAAAAAGAGTCAAAACCACAGGTCATATGGCGTTTTACCTTTAACAGTGCTTGTTCCAGTATAATTAAGTACATACACAGCAGTACTTACTGCCTCTGCCCCAAATTTCAAAGGTTTATCTTTTGAATGAATCATAGTACGTGCTAACTCAACTATAGTTCGCATTTCTCTTTCCGCACAACCATTTTCTTCCGGTGTATATGGAACAGTCCGCTGATATTGTATACCCATATCGTCAAAAAATGTAACTAACTCTTTATTATCAAAATCAGTGCTATTTTCTGATCTGAAAACGCATATATTATGGCCATCCATTTTTTGTGCTTGCTTGACAAACTTTTTGATAGTTTGCGTTACCTCAGATTTATTTTTCAAAAAATAAGCAACTCGAAAATGAGAGTAATCATCCTTTAACAACAAGAAAATATTTTGACCCACCAACTGAATATTGCTACATTGGTCCGCATACGTCTGCAAAAATCAGTTGTCCGCATCTCGATGATTTATCTTTACGCGAAGAAAAGCTTCCACGGTGTTGTTTTCCCAAAACACAAGCTTTACACGTAAAATCTTCTGCTTCAAAACAGATACTTTTTTCTTGTAAAAAACTTATTCTATGTTCTGATGGCCCATGCACTCCATACCTACTTAATGACAATTTTCTATTTGTTGCTGAATTTGCAATCGCCATAGACTCATTCTTCGATGCTACCTTGAAAATCATTTGAAACAGTTTTCCCTTCCGGGCTCCCACTGCAACAGCAATCCATTTCTTCAGCAGTTCACATCGCTTCTCGTCTGACTTAAAAAAGTACCCACGGTCCATATCTTTAATTTTAGAAAAAGGAAATTTATTTGAATTTCTGGCATATACAAGACGCCCTTAATGACTTTAGAAACCTTCTCGGCCATTAACTGCGCACGTAAGTTAGTCATAGTTTGAATTTCTGCACCCGTTGACTCCCAAACGCTATGAAAATGGTTATATTCTGCCGGCAAGGACATTAGTGCTTCGAAGCACGAGTACGGAAGGTCTGTGTGACTTTCTATGCTTGCAAGTCGGAGTTTGGCTGACCAAAAAATTGTACTCTGGATGTACAATAAGGTGGTGTGGCTGATATTAACATACGGTTCCGTGGTTTGGTGGGTAGCTCTCAGCAAGGGCTACAACCTCACAAAACTAAAAAAAATCCAGCGCACCGCCTGCATTGGAGTTACAGGAGCCGGTCGCACTGGTCCCGGGGACGCAATTCTAAACCTTCTTCCCATTGATCTTCATACTTATTTCATTTCCGCAAAAAGTGTACTAAGACGCAGTTAAGGGATTCCAACTGGAGGCAGATCCCGTATGGTTATTCCAGCAACTACCACCAGATATAGTAACCTCGGGCACCGAATTCTTCGTTAGCAAACTGGATTTTGCGAGCTGTGTAAACACAGTTCTACGAAGTAGGAATGACTGGAGGAAGGAAGAGATTCTCGCGAATAAGTACGCAAATTTTCACCGATGGAATCTGAGATGAATCTCAAAATTTTCCACTATCCTTCAAATTACCATCGACATCTAGTGTCTTTGAAGAAGAGGTCTCTGCAATTTGGAAGGCATATAAGCCGCTGAAGGTGCGTCACAAAACATATCAATTTACTCCGGAAGCCAAGCGGCAATACAGGCGCTAGCGTTTGTCGGCCTCTACAAGGAGGAATTTAACTCATTATCGGCAAACAGTATATCTCTTCTGCGTTCCTGAGCACAGAAACATTGAAGGCAACGAGAGAGCCGACCAACTAGCATAAAGAGGCCCATGAAGGGACGATCACCTTATTGCGGTGTGGGGCCTACACTGCAATGACTCATCTGGCGATGCTGACGGAGATCTCTCTGGTAGGGTCACCCATGTCAGAAAGGAAGTTTCTGAGGAGCAGTAACTAAAATGTGTCCCCACCTTTATCCAGGGTGTCATGCGACGTCGTGCCCATTGGATTAGGCTTGCAGCCAAGGGGTATACCGCCTGTATTATAACGGCGCACTCCTGAAACCGGGCCGAATCAGGTTTTAATACTGGCCTTACCATGGAAACGGACTCTTCCTTGGCCGACCCTTCCCAGTCCCGTTTGAAAAAGATTATATTTATGGAAAATTTAAAAATAAAAAAGGAAAAACAAATTGGCGGGACTACTCTGGTGCAATACTGCAAGAAGAACGGACTGCCTCTGTTAATTAGATGCGACGCCAACGCACTTAACACCGAATGGGTAAGCAGTGACAGTGAGTACCTATTAGAGTTAATTATACGTAACGACCTAGAATTTTACAATGTGGGAAATACTTCCACATTTGTCAGGAGGTCTTATACCAAACGATAGGGAACCTAAGTATGGGTAGCTTGATCAGAAACTGAAGAGTATAAGCGCGGCATCTCTTTCTGATCATAGTATAGATAGATAGATAGATAGATAGATAGAAGTGGGGTAGGCCGGAGAACCGCCGAAGAAGGAGGCCTCCAAGCACTCAGGCATTGATGCCCATTGTACTAAGCCTGGAAAAATATTTAAGGAAGGGGGGATATAGAGGAAAGAAACACATTTTTTTCTCAGAAGTCTGTCCAGGGATAAGGAATGTACATTATTCATTCCCAAAACATCTGTACCTAATATGCGCCTCCTCATTCTGGCAAAGGCAGGACAAGCGCAGAGAAAATGCTCTGTGCCGTCCGGCAAGAGATGCAGCTCGGATTCTCGATGATGCCTATGGTTGCCATATGATGACACCATGGAGTCTGTCCTGTGATTACCCCAACCAATGATCGAAGATCTTTCCTTCGTAGTATCAGAAGGAAACTTGCAACTCTCCTGTTTGGGTTTTCTAGGAAGCACTTGGTTGTTTTGCAGGCAACTAAACTGCACCATCAGTTATTGTGAATATTATTAAAATGGCTCCTGATCCAATCCATAGCCCCTGCTAAACTTATACCGATAAATAGCTCTGGTCCCATTGGAGTGCCCGCAGATCCACAGTTTGTCAATTCATCAGCTAATTCGTTCCCCTGGACACCACAGTGTCCCGGAACCCAAATAAGTTCAAGCAAGTTCCACCTTGCGATGGAGTTAAGTCTTCACTTATATTCTTGGACAATTTTTGGAGTGGTTAACGCGTTTTCTAGGACTTTCAGTGCAGCCTGACTGTCACTATGGACTCTAATTTCCTTACCGCTTTCCATTTCTTCTCAATTACCCATTCCGTTACCTTCAGTATAGCACTTCCGATTGGAATGCCGTTTTCATACTTATACTTATCTACCAAATGTGAATGACTGCCACCCCACTGGAGTCAGACGCCGACCAGGGGCCGCACAATTTGAGGGTAAGGGATTAGAGGCCGGTTACTTTGTAGCAGACGCCCCTAAACTGGTTTAGTTTGTACTCCCCGACTGCCCGTCTGACACGGTTGAACCCACAGGACATGGTAGGGCTACGAGTCTGACCTTGCCCGTCAGCATGGCCAAGTCGGATCATTGTAACTAAGCCCCGCACCACATCAAGGTAACTACCAAGCAAGGGAAATCATAGTATAATAGAGTACCTTCTCAAAGGAAAACTCTCCTAGAAGATGCTTAGGAAAAATCCCAGAAATACGGGCTGGAAACAGTACATGAATGACTTATCTGATAACCTAGGCCATTTCAATTTCAGAGCAAAGACGAATCAATCGCTAGAGATTGAAAGCATCATAGGGAAGATAGATAATGTAATATTATTATTGCAGAGATAGGCCTAGCTACGGGGGGAATAAGACACCCTGGTGGAATAACACACTGGCCTAGTTAAGATCCAACGTGCGTACCCTCTAAAATAGAACAAAACGCACCGATAGCTAGCAATATCATGCCAGAGCTTTAACTAAGTATAAAATTAAGATTAAGAAACAGGCTTCGACTACCACTCGTTGTAATCACATCGTTTGTTAAGCCCGGTACTCACAGTTCTTTACTCGAATAAAATACCGTTATTACTTTCTCTTTAATTTACTCTTCTCTTCTTTCCGTATACCATGAAAATACATTTTCGGTCGCGCGAATGCACTCATTATAATCAGAATTACCCCTGGGCACCCCCGCTTGGCGGACAACCGGTTTGCCGCATTAGCAGACAATCATACAGCTAAAAAAAAAACGTTTGGCTTCGACACCACTACTTGACGACTTCCCAGAGTTACCTGAAACACGATTAAACAACCATAAGTTTGTTGTTGTTGCCTCCACTATTGATAGTAAGCCAATAAAAAATTTCTCCTGTTTTGCTGTACACAAAGCATTGAAATTTATCAGTAAAGACATTTTAACTATCTCGGAGCTTCGCGATGGTAGTTTGCTTCTTTTAGTGAAAAGTGTAGAAGTTGCAAAGAAGTTTATTGCCGCTAAAGAACTCCATGGAATATGTCCGATAAAATGCTTCTTTCACGTATCATTAAATAGCACTAACGGTACAGTGTACGCTCCATGCCTCAACCAAGTTGCAGAAGATGAAATAGTGAATGAACTTTCATCCCAAGGTGTTATTTCGGTATACAAATTTAATAAACTTATTGACTGTAAGCCACATCCAAGTGGTGTAGTTTTGTTGACTTTCGATCGCTACCATCTTCCAACAATAATAGATATTTCATGGTACTCTGCGAGGGTTCGAGAATACATTCCCAATCCAATGCGATGCAAATCTTGCCAAATATTGGGACACACAGCTAAATTTTGCAGAAATGCACCTGCTTGCCTGCAATTTTTCCCCGCACAACAATACCGGCTGTTCTCGCACTCTCTGTGCAAACTGTCTTGAAAATCACCGCCGTCATCAAAAGAATGCACTAAATTCCAGCAACAAAGAGAAGTTTTGAAAATCCAAATTAAAAGGAAGTGCAGTATGCGTGAAGCAAACAGTTATACAAAACACAACACAATCCCGACCCCTCACCGAATAGCTATGCGGCTACTCTCTCAGACTCAACCAAAGAAACACAAAAACCTAAAATCAACAATCAAAACTACATAAATGAAACAAAAACACAAACTAACAACGAAAGCAAATTAACAGAACAAAATCAAATAAATACCAACAACACGCGAATCGCAAAGAATTCCTCGCAAACTGTCCCTCCTATTAAACACAGTGAGAAGGCCATTGCAGCAATCATCGATAACTCTCAAAAACTCTCTCTCTTCTTTGAAACCCACTTACACGCTGAATACAAGAATGATAGAGAAATTAGACAATAATTTTATTTAAATTAATTTGTCTCTATTTATCAAGGTATCATATTAAATACTATGTGTGTCCTGCGTGAAATCAACAACACCACAATGGAACAGACAGCGTTGGAAGGCCTGGCGTACGATGGTCTTGAAAATCTTGCTGGTTACATATGCCACAAATTGCGTGAAGACATCGACAACACTACAATTGAAGACAAGGCTGATTCTTTATATACGTGGGTTAACCATTTAAGTGAAGGGGGGTTAGCCAAACCATCAGAAAATATTATGGTTTGTATAAGTGCATTACAAAATATTTTTGAAGCACTTAACGGAGATGGTTTACTCATTGCGAATAATTTTATTCAAAAACATATTGAGCAAGCCTCCGATATGGATTGCAATATTAATGTGAAAAATTGTTTTCCGGGCGAGAATGTTTTTAAAATCAGAAAATTAAATAAAGAAATTGAAGAAAACGCCTACAAAAGAAAAGGAAATTTTGTAAAACATTAACATAGTTTTATTATTATTACTAATATACTATTATTATACTTTTATTATTATACTATTATTATTATAATTATTACTTTTACTATTCTTCACAATAAACTATTTGAAAAAACACATACACTTCACTTTTGTTTGCATAACTAATTTATCCAATTTAGCATTTATGATGGGCGGTTTTCTAATACAAATAATTGCAATTTAAATTTAATATTTGCGCCAATATATTTGTAATATATTGTTATAAGTATTTCGCCGAAAAATGTTTCATGTAAAAAAATAAATGTTTCTATTTTTAATATTACACAGCAATGTTTACTTTTTTATTTACAAAATATACGCTACTTTGATATTTCTCTTTGCAACCATGCTATAATGACGTAGATGCGCAGAACGAAAAATTTTTGTGCATCGCTTTGCGCAATCTTTGTCTCTATTATTTTTGCGCTGAATAATACACACTTCTCTCTTCCGTCTCACAACTCTCCTACCTACTCTAATATTTTCAATACAAAGCTTCCAAACATACAAGATAAAGACTCCGAAATATCTGAATAAATTTTACACTACTTTCATTATGACTATTAAAATATTGCAATGGAGCATAAAATGTTTTATAAACAACTACAATGAACTCCATTTGATCATAAAAGATATTTCTCCTGATATCATTGCACTTCAAGAAACGCACTTCCCTTACGGAAAAGATAATATAATCACCCCAAAACAATATATTGGATATTTCCACAACCTTTCTACAAACCTCTCATCCAAACAAGGAATCGGGATTCTTATCAAGAAGCATATTCCGCATAGATTACTTAATGTACAATCTCCATTAGCATCGTTATCATTATAAATCAAATACGGACTAACTTTCACAATAATAAATACCTATATCCCCCCTCAACAAAACTTTTTAGTTCAGGATTTAGAGTCTTTACTAGGTTATGCCTCATCACAGCATATCTCATCCGGCGATTTCAACTCTTGGAGTCCTCTCTGGGGCTCCCCTCAAGCCAATGATAGAGGCAAAATCTTAGAGGATTTTATTCTTGCCCGCGATCTCATCGTTTTAAATGATGGGTCCCCCACTCATTTTGCAACGCACAAAGCCTTCACCCACATTGACCTTTATTTATGCTCAGCACACCTTGCACCCAAATTTAGTTGGGTTACTTTAGGTAATCTCCATAACAGTGATCATTTTCCCCATTTGTATTGATATCATATCTAACCTCAATCCTGAAAGAATCATTCCCAAGCACAAATTCAAAACTGATTTAGCAAATTGGACTGCATTTCAGAGCGCTTTCGCGCGTAGATTTTAATGTTTCTCCCCATCCTATAATATTAACCAAGAAGCAGCTAAATTTTCCAAAGTTATTCGGTTTGCTGCCAACGTATCAATTTCACAAACTAAAAGTTTCTTTGTCAAAAACTATGTACCATGGTGGAATAGGAATATAAAATTATTAAGAGAAAAAAGAATATCTAGCTGGCGTGATTATAAGCACTACAGAATCGACACTAACTTAGCTCTGTACAAAAAAGCAAATGCAATATTTAGAAGAGCTGTTAGAGATGCTAAAGCCAAGTCTCTTGAAAAATTTACCTCTCAAATCACTCCCAAATCCAGTATCAAACAAATATGGTCCGACATTCGAGTTATTGTTGGTGGCAGCAAAACCACCCCACTTCGTATCTTAACTGCTGGAGATTCTCACTTGATTTCTTCTTTTGAAATGGAAAATACCTTCGCTAATAATTGGTCTGAACTCTCTAACGACGCCGACTTTTCTAAGGAATTCATCTCTGAGAAACGATTTTTCCTACATACGGAATATAAACCCATTCACCTATCACCGACTGCAAATAAAATTGAGTCATATATTTCCATTACCGAACTCGAAACTGCGATACAGTCAGCAAAATGAAAAACTCCAGGTTTAGATCATATATCCTACCCGATACTAAATAATCTACCTGCCTGTGCCAAAAAAATATTACTAGTTTTATACAATAAAATTTTAGACCACGGCATCCTTCCACAAACTTGGCACACAGCTGAAATAATACCGATACCTAAGCCTATCAAACCAATTTCTGAAATTAGTAGCTATCGCCCCATATCTCTTTTGCCTTGTATCGGGAAGGTCCTGGAAAAAATAATTGCTAAAAGAATATTATTGTATATAACCACTAACAACTTTATCAGCTCCAACCAAGTAGATTTTAAAAAGAGGCAGGGCACAATTGATGCCTCCTCCATCTCGAGCATTTCGTATCAACTGTCCTTTCGAATAAAAGTCATGTGTCTGTACTGGCCACTGACTTTGAAAAAGCATTCGATCGCATTGGTGTTCAGGTTGTTCTCCAACAGCTATCGACTTGGCAGATTGGACCAAAGATCTTTGTTTTTGTAAAGGCCTTCCTGACCCATCGCAGGTTTCGGGTGAGAGTTAACCAAAAATTTTCAAATACTCCGTCTCCCTACCACAGGGGTCTCCTTTGTCTGTTGTTTTATTTATAGCAGCTTTTGACCAAATCAGTAAAATAGTAGCCGATTATAAAAATATTAAATTAAAATTAAAATGCAATGCTTCTCAAAGACGTGTGCCTTCAAACACACCAAAAGGTATACTATAAAATCCGTAATCCGCCGCTGTATTGAGGTAGCTAAATGTCTTATGCCTGACACAGCTCCTTGGCTAATCAAGCAGAAAAGAGACCCTCCTTGGCATCTCAAAGACTCATCATTTGTCCTAGATCTGATGTCGTACTCTAAATCTACCACAAATCCTGAAAGCTACCGAAAACTTTTTGCAGAACATACAAGTAAATACACTAATAAGAACCAGACCCTTTTATTTAATGATGGCTCAAAACAAACCGAATGCACTACCTTCGCGGTAGTATCCTCTACCGGAATAGTAATATCCACTGGCCTTATTCAACAACATTGTTCAATCTTCACAGCCGAAATTTTGGCAATAAAAATAGCCACGGACTATGCTCGCTTGCACAAAGGCAGATTTTTTATATGCTCTGATAGCAAATCTTCCACAGAGGCGATTCGAAATATAAGCAATGAGGGCATCCTTGCTTCAGATATAAGAGAAGCATGCATAAAATGCGGTAATAAATTAAAAATCATGTGGGTACCCAGCCATGTTGGGATCGACGGCAACGAATTCGCTAATTCAACCTGACAGCAGTAAGGCATCCCCTATTGTACTTCCCTACACGAGAAAATACAGATATGCGTAAATTAATTGAGAAATCCTTAAATATACAAAAAATGGAGGAGTGGAACAGCTATTCTCACAATTATAAATCGTATAATCGAAAAGGAATCAAACCCGCCTATCCAGGATTATGCACCTTAAAGCAAATACAAATTTTTGTTCGACTTCGGTTGGGACATGCCTCATTTTCGCACGAACACTTACTGCGTCGAGAACCAGCGCCAAATTGTCAATATTGCACCGGACACAGAGCTTCAATAACTCATTTATTGAACGAATCCAGAACTTTCAGTGCAATTAGGAGCGATGTATTTGGTACGGAAGTCCCCTTTTAAAAAATGTGTCTCTAGATAGTATAAAATAAATAGAAACCTTTTTAAATTGTATAAATTTCAAAAATAAAATTTCAAATAATAATAGATTAAGATCGAGTCGAAGTCCCTGGCAACCAGTACTCATTAATTGTATTTATTGTAATAATTAATTTATTAGAATAAAGTGTAATAATAATAATAATAAGATTAGGTAAGCTAAAAGAGATAGTTTTAGGAACTTCTGTAAATACATTTAATCCACATCCACAGCTGTCAGGCTACAAAAGACACTGGCGAAGGTTAAAACAGAATGTACTGGCTCCGCACCTGATAAAGTTATTCAGATTAAGCTTAGCGACAGGGTATATTCCAGCAATCTGGAGGAGAGCTCAAGTTACGTTTATACTGAAATTCATTCACATAAGATAAAAAGCAATATTGCTCAGCCATCTTTATAGATGTGGCCCAGGCGTTTGACAAGGCTGGCACGAGGGGCTTATTTACAAAATCAAAAAACGGTTGCCCACAAAAGTACACCAAATATTGGAATCGTATCTGAGGTGCAGAAAGTTCAAGGTAAAGTACAATAATGCTTACTCTAAATGCTATGACATCAAAGCTATCTACTATATACCTCAGATCTGCCTACCAATAAATACTTAACAACAGCAACCTTCGCCGATGATACGGCTATCCTTAGCATTCATCAAAATTCCAAAATCGCATCCCGTGACTTAGAAAATCATCTGGTCCTAGTAACAAATTAGTTGGCTGACTGGCGAATTAAAGTTAACGAATCGAAAAGTACGCATATTACCTTTACTATAAAAAAAGGTACATGTCCAGCCATAAAACTAAATAACTTTCCTATTCCACAAACAAAGGAGGTGAAGTACCTAGGAATTCATCCTGACTCACGTTTGACCTGGAAGCGCCACATCGAAGCCAAAAAAAAAAAACAAATGACTTTGAAAGCAAATAGCCTACACTGGCTCATGACAAAAATTCCAGGTTGAGCCTAGAATACAAAACACTTCTGTACAAAGCCATTATAAACCCAATTTGGACTTTTGGCCAGTTGTATATAGAATTGATACAAAGAGCACAGTCCAAAATTCTAAGAACCATGGCGCACCTTGGTTCATAAGGAATACCAACATTCACAACGATCTGAACATTCGTCTCGTAAAAAAGGAAATCTTTGACGCCAACTTAAAATATGCACAAAAAATCAAAGAGCACCCAAATCATCTAGCTAGAATACTAGCATGTAATAGGGTTCCAAATCGCCTAAAACGTACGAAATCACCAGCACAACTAATATCGACACCTTAATCATGTACAGACACTAATATAACATTTATTACAGTAACTAAAATATAACATTGTGATTACTAAAAAGCACTAAGCGTTGGCAAGGTGTATGATTATTAATTACTCATTCCCCCAACACCTTGCACTCATAATTAATTATGGTGTAAGGAATAATATAATAATAATAATTATTATTAATTATTTAGGTTGTAAGATATGCTTTACTTATTGTTAGTCTAAGCTTAGAAGATACAATAAATAAATATATGGACGAAAAAAAATACTGAAATGTCGTAAAAAAGTATTTCACTTCTCCAAAATCTTTCAGGCCCATATGTCTAACCTCCTTTGTACTCAAAAAAATAATGCAGAAAATTATGGACAATTATTTAAGAACACATACTTTAGTCACATTAAACTCTTAATCGATATCGACATGCATACAGAGCAGGAAGGTCCACGGAAACCGCTGTGTATAGCTAACTGATATCATTAGAGATGCAGTGGAAAATAAAGAAATAGTCATTTGCGCTTTTCTTGTCATTGAAAGAGCCTTCGACAACACCTCGCATCAGGTGATTGGAATAGCCCTCCGCAGTAAAAATACAGAGACAGCCATAGCCCGCTAGTGATTTCTATGCTTCAAACGAGAGTAATGGTGACTAATTCGGGCGATACCGCATTAAAGCAGCTGTGCACAAAAGGGTGCCCGCATGCAGGAGTATTCTCCCCACTCATGTGGAGCTTAGTGGTAGATGAACTACTTGATTTGTTACAGCACAAGCGCATCACCTGTCAGGGATAGCAAGAGGCAAATTTGAAAACACTCTTTGTGACATAATACAGAGAGGACTATCATAACTCAATAATGGTGTATTTCAGTAGGACTGAACATAAACCGTTCCATCGGAGAAGGAAATTACCGCATATCTCTGAAATGTGGAGATTAATTTATCAGTGGAGGTTAATGGTATTGGAATAATACTAGATTCCAAACTTCTCTGGAAAGCACATGCCGATTTTGTAACAAATATGATAATAAAATCATTAATGGTGTGAATAAGTTTAGCTGGGAAGACATGGGGTTGCAAACTTAACATTCTGAAATGGATGTACACCATGATAGTTAGGCCGGACCTAACATATGGAGTAGTGGCATGAGTTCAAAGAACCAAACAGCAAACCGCGAAGAACACTCAGAACAAGGTACCACGACTAGCATGTATATGTATTACCGGAGCTATGAACACGTGTCCCACAGCAGCAATGAAAACACTTTTAAACCTTACTCCGCTACATATCACAGTAGCAATGGCTGCAAAAAGAACCCTATTAGGAATGGTCAAGGAAGGTGCTGGCCTAGAGAAAATGTTTAGTAATAAACAACGAGACAGCATCGTTGCGACTATACCCCTCGAGGACCTACCTAGAGACGATATGAACAAAATGTATAACTTTGAGAAATGCTTCACAATTACGCTTGGGAACAAGAATGAATGGAAATCTGAATCACTTCAAGATATTCTAAAAGATCATACCATCAAGTGGTTCACAGACGGCACTATTGCTAATTAAGGCCCAATACACACAATTCGTGCCGGTCACATGCCAGTCATGTTCAGACGGAACGCAATGTATTCACAATATCCATTCACATGCCAGTCACAACTTCTCAAATGTGGGTGCTAATGCCAGCTTCATGTGTTTGTGGAATATAATTGCATGAGAAACTTCTTTCTTTTTTTTTATTGAAGTCGCTGTAATGCGCCGACTGTAATTCAAAAAGACTTTCATGGCTTCGCACCAGCTGAGCCAACTACTCGTTTGAAATTTATAAATCAAGTCGATCCCTACGCTAAAACGCGTAAAATTTCATCTGAACGAAATCCACAAGCAAGCGATGCCTTCCACACTGCTGTTCAACCTTCGGTCAAGTATTCTTTTTGAAAAAACCACGGCGGTCTTGCCTTAAAGAATAGTTCACGGATGCTTGACTGACCGTGACGAATAGTGTGTATTGGGCCTAAAGCGACCCGAGGGTCGCCAGCAATTTTCCCTACTGCATTTCTTTAATAATATACTCTTTGATTGTAGATTGAAATATACTGAAACGTGATTGCATACTTTTAGGATCGCATCTGGAGTTTGAGAATGAGTGCACCACCCTATGTTTTTAAGCACAAGGGTCGAATCCTACCAGAAGAAGTGATGACTATTTGCCAGGCAATCTCAGCAATTGTAAACTGTGAGAGGCAACCGCGAGACACGAAAAGTAAGATACGAGCTAATAAAAAGGTACCCCACGATCTGGCGGAAGAATGGACGAAAGAGTTGTCTACAGAATTATTAAATAAAGTGCAACTGTAATAAAGTAAACTTTAAGCCTAATATTAAGTGTGTAAATTGCAATAATTAAATAAAGTTAGGTATTTTAATTTAACTAGCGATTGTTTGATTACTACACAATCCAGTGTTACGGATCCGAGTATTGAGAGTTAGAGTAAATTGTCAGGAGGGTAATTTCGCAACAGTATAAATTGAAGAAAAATTATATATATACATATAATCGTATATATATATATGTATATATATATATATATATATATATATATATATATATTTATATATATATTGAAACGTGATAGCTCAGTGAAAAGGGATTGCATACTTTTAGGATCCCATCTGGAGAATGAGTGCCCCCTGTGAGTCAAGATGCAAACTATTCGAATAAAAGTTTATTCAAGAACCATCTGCCGGTAATATCAAAAAGAATATTCTCGACTTCTGTCGAAGAGGATAGAAGCTTCTAGAAACTACGAGAATAGCGTAGAAGTTTCTACACCAACCATTCGAAAACTATAAAAGCGACAAGACTGTTCAAACTGGAAGACAGTAGATCAGAGATCGTAAAAGTGTGTACAGCAGGCATTTTAATCGAAGCAGCAGTATTTGTGATTTACAAAGTGGTGAAATTCATTAGTAAATAAAGTGACTAATGGTTTGTTAAATAAAGTGCAAATAATAACTAAGTAAACTTTAAGCCTAATATTAAATGTGTAAATAGCAATAATTAAATAAAGCTAATTATTTTAATTTAACCAGCGATTGTTTGATTACTACACAATCCAGTGGTACGAGTCCGAGTACAGAGAGTTAGAGGAATTGTCAGGAGGGCAATTTTGTAACAGAGTAAATTGTCAAGAGGGCAATTTCGTAACAATTGGTGTCAGAAGTGGGATTGTGTATCTGTAATAAACAATGGTTAAATTTGAAAAACTGAGATTGGAGCAGCTCAAGAAGGAGCTTGAGCGTTTAAATTTGCAAACACAAGGGCTTAAAGCGGAGCTGCAGGTGCGATTAAGAAGCGCTTTAGAGGAGCAGGGTATAGACGTCGATGAACATGAATTCCAGTGTGAAGAGCCAACGACATCTCGCCACGAAGAAACACCACAAGAACCTAACACGGGTAACTTTGACATGAGCGCACTTATCGGGATAATGCAATCCTTTAAACAGGATATGCAGCAGCAGTTAAAACAAAATTCTCAAGCAGCCGATGAGAAAATGCAGTTGCGAGATGAAAAGATGCAGCAGCAGTTACAGCAAAATGCTGAATCCGTCGAAAAGAGTGTTGCATCCGTCAAACAGGACGTCAAAGAACGCTTACAGCAAAGCGACGACAAGATGCAGCAGCGTTTACATCAAAGTGAAACTCGACTTATTCAACTAGTGGAAAAGAATTCACAGCAGATGAAAGAAATGTCCGAGCTGGTAGACAGGAAGGTTTGTGAAATTGAGACACGGCAAGAATCGTTCGAAAAATCTGTAGTACAAAGGCAGAACGAATTTACGCAACAAATAGAGCAAAGAATTCACCTACTTCAGGAAGGTGCATTGCCTGTGCCAGCTTTATCATCAATAAAACTGAAGCCTCCTACCTATGATGGAACCACGACATTTAGCGTGTTCAGAATGCAGTTTGAGACTACCGCTAGCACAAATGGTTGGAGTGCTCGCGAAAAAGTGGCTGCATTAACCGTTTCGTTGAAAGGTGCTGCCGCTGATGTGCTTCAAACTATCTCAGAAAGTGAGCGAGACTGCTATGAAAGCTTGATTAATGCCGTTCAGCGCAAGTATGGTAGTGAACACCGGAAGCAGATGTACCAAGTAGAGCTACGAACACGTGTACAGAAGAGTGGTGAGTCTCTACAACAGTTTGCGGCGGAAGTGGAACGGTTGGCTCATCTTGCCTACCCAGGAGAGATCACTGAGAGGTGTATGATAGACACCTTTGTATATGGCATTCGCGATGCGGAGATAAAGCGTTCTGCAATAACTAATCCGAAAGCTACATATATGGAGACAGTAGCTAGCGCTTTGTTATCAGAGACAGCAGCATTGGTGTGTCGGTCAGAATGCACAGCCCGTCAGATAAGAGTCGAGAACAGACAAAGTTTCACGGGCAAATGCTTTACCTGCGGTGATGTGGGGCACATGGCTCGTGATTGTCAGTTGAGATGGAAACATTATGCAACACACGCTCCGGTAAGATTGCCAAAGCAAGACAAAGTCCGAATTAGGGAATCGGAAAAGATTGTCAAGCCGGGAAATGACCGGACTCCCACAACTGATGGCCCAAGAATCTTCGTTTCTCAGATGGCGCGGAAAAATAACAGCCTAACTGTCAACAGTGTAATAAGCGGAAGAAAAGTTGTGGTAACATTGGATACGGGGGCATCACATTCCATAATCAGAAGGGATCTCGTTCGGGGAATCGAGCCGCTTCAGGGAATAAGTTTGCGGACGGCAACTGGAGATGATGCACCGGTACTTGGAAAAGTTACACGGAAAATCACTATCGGCACCACAACAGTGAAGCACGAGTTTATAGTTGCGGATATTGTGGATGAAGTAATCTTAGGTGTGGATTTCATGATTCGGAATGGATTCACACTAGATTTTAAAAGCCGAGTACTGAAATATGCGAACACCGAAATACCGTTATTTATAGGTGATGATAAGTATGGAGCTGTTAAACAAGCCATTGTATCGCGACGGACAAAAATCGCACCCAAGTCAGTTATACGGGCCAAAATGGGCGGAGATGTTGGGAAGCATAAGAGCCGAATCGTACCAGAAAAAGTAGTGAATATTTCAAATACCGCGAAAAAGAAGGTAAGGTGCCACAGAATTTCAGCAATTGTAAACTGTGAGAGGCAACCGCGAGTCACGAAAAGCAAGATACGAGCTAATACAAAGGTACCCGACGATCTAGCGAAAGAATGGTCTAAAGAGTCATATACAGTACTTCCATGCAGCAATTGTATACCTAAAAAACGAGGACAGTTGAATGAAATTCATGGAAACAGCAGAAATCGTACGCAACTGATGAGTGATAAAAGGAAAGCGAGATATGATGTACGAGTAAACTCTAAGGGATTTCAGGAAGGGCAACTAGTTATGCTTCATAATCCGCAAAGGAAAAAGGGATTATCGCCAAAACTGCAAACACACTGGGAAGGCCCTTATAAGGTGATAAAGCGGCTCAACGATGTAGTATACCGCATCCAGTTGGCGAGAAATGCCAGGAGCAAAATGAAAGTCGTTCATTTAGAGAGAGTATCTCCTTATAAACGTTGCAGTACTATCCTTGTTCGGGACGAACAAGTTTAAGCGGAGGGCAGTGAAACGTGATAGCTCAGTGAAAAGGGATTGCATACTTTTAGGATCCCATCTGGAGAATGAGTGCCCCCTGTGAGTCAAGATGCAAACTATTCGAATAAAAGTTTATTCAAGAACCATCTGCCGGTAATATCAAAAAGAATATTCTCGACTTCTGTCGAAGAGGATAGAAGCTTCTAGAAACTACGAGAATAGCGTAGAAGTTTCTACACCAACCATTCGAAAACTATAAAAGCGACAAGACTGTTCAAACTGGAAGACAGTAGATCAGAGATCGTAAAAGTGTGTACAGCAGGCATTTTAATCGAAGCAGCAGTATTTGTGATTTACAAAGTGGTGAAATTCATTAGTAAATAAAGTGACTAATGGTTTGTTAAATAAAGTGCAAATAATAACTAAGTAAACTTTAAGCCTAATATTAAATGTGTAAATAGCAATAATTAAATAAAGCTAATTATTTTAATTTAACCAGCGATTGTTTGATTACTACACAATCCAGTGGTACGAGTCCGAGTACAGAGAGTTAGAGGAATTGTCAGGAGGGCAATTTTGTAACAGAGTAAATTGTCAAGAGGGCAATTTCGTAACAATATATATAACTAGTAGGTATATATTTAGTGATTTTCCAAGTACAGAAATTAAGGCAGAGCTGCCACAACCTTTATTTTGTGGCGGTATTTCCGCCACAGTAGGCAATCGAACAAGAAAATCGTCAACATTATAAAACAAGAAGTGCGAACACCAGTTTATGGAATTAATATTTATTGAAGATAAAGATAGGCCTTAATTATGGCTGTAAACGGAGATGCAGTTGAAATTATACAGACTGTTCGTACAATACTGCGAAACAATTACTATCATGACTGCATTGAAAATAAAATATGGAAATAATTAATAGCAAACCGAAATATATCCAAACATTACAAGAGTTCGCAGGATACATTGACTAACCAGCTCATTTGGGGTATCTGAACTTCTTCCTGAAGTAACATATAATTTCAAATCCCTGGCATATGAAATTTGTAATTCGCAGATTACGTTTGCTATTTTAACGACTCCAAAGGGTACATATCGGAGTATCAGGAAAACTGACTTTGGATACGAGTGCGTGACATTCAATGATCAGAAGTGCTCTAATGGAGGATGATGAGTCACTTAGGCTGAATTGTAAAGGTTTCAAATTTCGGCAATCCATAATGAACGAAAAGCTTATTTTCAAAATTGTAGACATAGTGGATAGTAGGGCCATACAAAGTTATCAAATGAATAAATGATATGGTATATGAAATACAAAGGAGTCCATGGGCCCAATGATAAACAAAAGCTGTGCACACATGGACATGCTTTTGGAGTGTAGACTATGATACAGTTACATAAACATTCTAGAGGAAACATGAATGAACATTAAAAGAAAATAATAATAGTGGTTATATTCAAAAAACATCTAAAACGTTCAAATCCGTTGCTGTTGCTATCAGGTTCTCCTTAATGTCATAAGTGAAAAGTTATTAATGATATTGTGTATTTCTTTCATACTAAGAGGTACGATGGACAATATTCTTGAATAGTGACATATATTGGAACGACCTTAAAAGCTATCAAAATAAATAAATGGGATTGTGCTTTGACATGGCTAGAAAATACATCATCAAAATTTCCTATATATTGAAACGTGATAGCTCAGTGAAAAGGGATTGCATACTTTTAGGATCCCATCTGGAGAATGAGTGCCCCCTGTGAGTCAAGATGCGAACTATTCGAATAAAAGTTTATTCAAGAACCATCTGCCGGTAATATCAAAAAGAATATTCTCGACTTCTGTCGAAGAGGATAGAAGCTTCTAGAAAATACGAGAATAGCGTAGAAGTTTCTACACCAACCATTCGAAAACTATAAAAGCGACAAGACTGTTCAAACAACAAGACAGTAGATCAGAGATCGTAAAAGTGTATACATCAGGCATTTTAATCTAAGCAGCAGTATTAGCAGTATTTGTAATTTTGCAAAGTGATGAAATTCATTATTAAATAAAGTGATGAAATTACTTATTAAATAAAGTGACTAATGGTTTGTGAAATAAAGTGCAAATAATAACTAAGTAAACTTTAAGCCTAATATTAAATGTGTAAATAGCAATAATTAAATAAAGCTAATTATTTTAATTTAACCAGCGATTGTTTGATTACTACACAATCCAGTGGTACGAGTCCGAGTAAAGAGAGTTAGAGAAATTGTCAGGAGGGCAATTTTGTAACAATTGGTGTCAGAAGTGGGATTGTGTATCTGTAATAAACATGGTTAAATTTGAAAAACTGAGATTGGAGCAGCTCAAGAAGGAGCTTGAGCGTTTAAATTTGCAAACACAAGGGCTTAAAGCGGAGCTGCAGGTGCGATTAAGAAGCGCTTAAGAGGAGCAGGGTATAGATGTCGATGAGCATGAATTCCAATGTGGAGAGCCAATGACATCTCGACAGGAAGAAGCACCTCAAGGAACTAATACTGGTAACTTCGACATGAACGCACTCCTCGGGGCAATACAATCCGTCAAACAAGCTGTAAAAGAGGAAGTCAAAGAACAGTTACGGCAAAATTCTCAAGCTGTCAAAGAACAATTACAGCAGAGTGAAACACGACTTGCTCAACTGAATTCACAGCAGATGAAAGAAATGTCTGCTATGGTAGACAGGAAGGTTTGTGAAATTGAGACACGGCAGGAATCGTTCGAAAAATCTGTAGAACAAAAATTAATTGCGAACGAGCAAAAGCAAAACGAATTAGAGCAAAGAATTCACCTACTACAGGAAGGTGCATTGCCTGTGCCAGCTTTATCCTCAATAAAACTGAAGCCTCCTACCTATGATGGAACCACAACATTTAGTGTCTTCAGAATGCAGTTTGAGACTACCGCTAGCACAAATGGTTGGAGTGCTCGCGAAAAAGTGACTGCATTAACCGTTTCGTTGAAAGGTGCTGCCGCTGATGTGCTTCAAACTATCTCAGAAAGTGAGCGAGACTGCTATGAAAGCTTAATGAATGCAGTTCAGCGCAAGTATGGTAGTGAACATCGCAAGCAGATGTACCAAGTAGAGCTACGAACACGTGTACAAAAGAGTGGTGAGTCTCTTCAACAGTTTGCGGCGGAAGTGGAGCGGTTGGCTCATCTTGCCTACCCAGGAGAGATCACTGAGAGGTGTATGATGGACACCTTTGTATATGGCATTCGCGATGCGGAGATAAAGCGTTCTGCAATAACTAATCCGAAAGCTACATATATGGAGACAGTAGCTAGCGCTTTAACTTCAGAGACAGCAGCCTTGGTGTGCCAGCCAGTATACAGAGCCCGTCAGGTACAAGTCGAAAGCGGCCAAAGTTTCACGGGGAAATGCTTCACCTGCGGAGAGGTCGGACACATGGCCCGTAATTGCCAATCGAGACGGAAACGTTCAAGATCACGCTCACCGGTAAGACCTCCAAAGCAAGTCAGATTCCAAAATAGGGAATCAGAAAATGATGAAAAGTCGTCGACAAACTAGATGGAGTCAGTCTCGAGGGGCTTGATCTGACTCCCACAACATGTAGCCCCAGAATCTTTGTTTCTCAGATGGCACGGAAAATCAACAGCCTACCTGTCGACAGCGTAGTAAATGGAAGAAAAATCGTGGTAACATTGGATACGGGTGCATCACATTCCATAATTAGAAGGGATCTCGTTCGGGGAATCGAGCCGCTTCAGGGAATAAGTTTGCGTACGGCAACTGGAGATGATGCACCGGTACTTGGAAAAGTTACACGGAAAATCACTATCGGAACCACAACAGTGAAGCACGAGTTTGTAGTTGCGGATATTGTGGACGAATTTATCTTAGGTGTGGATTTTATGATTCGGAATGGATTCACCTTAGATTTGAAATGCCGAACGTTGAAGTATGCGAACACCGAAATACCGTTATCCGTTGGTGAGGATAAGTATGGAGGTATCCGACAAGCCATTGTATCGCGGCGGACAAAAATCCCAGCAAAGTCAGAGGCAGTCATATGGGCCAAAGTGGACGGAGATGTGGAGAAGAACAAGTTGTGGGTTGTGGAAACGGATGAAAAATTTGTACTGGGTGACATCATCATTGGAAAAACCCTCGTAGAAGAACAGCAGAACAGAATAGTGCCAGTAAGAGTGGTCAATCTTGCAAATTCCGCTAAAACCATAGAGAAAGGACAGATAATTGGAAATTGCCGGGCAATTTCGGCAATTGTAAACTGTGAAAGCCAGGCGCGAGACACAAAAATGAAGATACCAGCTGATAAAAAGGTACTCGACGATCTTACGAAAGAATGGAGCAAAGACTTATCCACAGAGCAGAGGAGGACTGCCAGCCAACTTTTGGCAATACATTGGTCAGTATTTGCTGAAAAGGGTAAAAACGAAGGCAGAACAAAGATGGTGAAACACACAATCAACACTGGTGATGCCAAACCCATTCGTCAAGCGTCAAGAAGAGTACCTCTGGCAAAGAGAGAAGAGGTGACTGTATTGCTGAAGGAAATGCATCAGAACAACGTCATAGAGCCATCAGCGAGCCCCTGGAGTTCTCCAGTGGTATTAGTCAAGAAGAAGGATGGCTCCACACGTTTCTGTGTAGATTATCGTAAACTAAATGAGATAACGAAGAAAGATAGTTATCCATTACCTCGAATCGACGATACGTTGGACACACTTTCTGGTTCAAATTGGTTCTCAACGCTGGATTTACAAAGCGGATATTGGCAAGTGGCAGTAGACGAACAAGACAAGGAAAAGACAGCATTCAGTGCCGGCGATGGACTATGGCAATTTTTGGTGATGCCATTCGGACTGTGTAATGCTCCAGCTACATTTGAACGCTTAATGGAACATGTGCTAAAGGGTCTCCACTGGAAAACGTGTCTGGTGTACTTAGATGACATCATCGTTATGGGAAAGGACTTCGAGGACCACTTGAAGAATTTGGAAGAAGTATTGATGCGATTAGGAGCTTCAGGGTTGAAGCTGAGCGCAAAGAAATGCTCGTTCTTCAAGAAAGAAGTCAAGTACCTTGGACATAAAGTCACACCTGAAGGAGTACACACAGATCCAGATAAGATAGACTCAGTAAGGGAGTGGCCAAGACCAACTAGTTTGCATGAGCTACGCAGCTTCTTGGGTCTTTGCACCTATTACATACGCTTTGTTCCAGGCTTTGCAGACGTGGCTGGTAGTCTGCATGCATTAACGAGGAAAAATTGTCCTTTTGAGTGGAAAAGCGAACAGGAGAAGGCATTCAACAGATTGAAAGAGCTATTGTGTACAGCTCCGATCCTTGCGTATCCAATACCTGGCGAAAAATTAATTTTGGATACAGATGCAAGTGGATTCGGGATTGGAGGTGTCCTGTCGCAAGTTATTGACGGACATGAAAGAGTAATAGCCTACTTCAGCAAGATCTTATCAAAGGCAGAGCGAAATTACTGTGTAACACGGAGAGAACTTTTGGGCGTTATGCAGTGCGTGAAGCACTTTAACAAGTACTTGTATGGACAAAAGTTCTTGTTGAGAACGGATCACGCTGCTCTGCGCTGGCTATTACAGTTCAAAACTCCCGAAGGTCAGGTTGCGAGATGGATTGAGAGACTCCAAAGCTACGATTTCACAATAGAACATCGCAGAGGCGGAAACCACGGGAATGCTGATGCACTATCACGACGTCCTTGCAGTATGGAATGTAAGCACTGTTCTAAAGCTGAAGGGAAAGAAGGAGTAGTCGATGTGCGCTTAATGGCTGTTTTACCAGACGATGAATGGACAGCGGAAAAGATAAAAGAAGAACAACGAAATGACCCAGATTTGGCAAAAATCGTATCAAGTAAGAGTGAAGGAAAACGGCCTGATTGGAACGAAATCTCGACTGAAAGTCCCATAACTAAAGCATATTGGGCTCAATGGAATAGCTTAAAGCTGCAAGATGGATGCCTATTCCGCCTGTGGGAGAGCGAAGATGGAAAAACCACGAAGAACTTGATTGTGGTACCCAAGGCAAGAATAAGCGAAATTCTCAAGGAATACCATAGTGGACCAAGCGGAGGACATTTGGGAATAACAAAAACAGTCGAGAAAATTAAAACACGATTTTATTGGGTTGGTTGCCAGCAATCGGTGGTTGACTGGATTAGTGCTTGTGAAAAGTGTACAGCTGCCAAGGGACCGAGCCGTCGCAGCCAGGGGAAGATGCATTTATACAACGTGGGAGCGCCATTTGAGCGTATTGCAATGGACATTGCAGGTCCGTTTCCAATTAGTGATTCCGGCAACAAATATGTTCTCGTCGTAATCGACTATTTTAGTAAATGGCCAGAAGTATACCCCATTCCCGATCAAGAAGCTAAGACCGTTGCAGATGCATTTATCAATAATTGGGTCTGCAGATTCGGAGCTCCCCTCGAGTTGCACTCGGATCAAGGCAGAAATTTCGAGTCAACAATATTCAGGGAAATGAGTGAATTGATGGGCATACGCATAACTCGTACAACCCCTTTGCACCCACAGTCCGATGGAATGGTTGAAAGATTTAATCGTACGCTTGAGGAACACCTAAGGAAAGTCGTGGACAGAAACCAGAAAGATTGGGACCAACACATACCCCTCTTCTTAATGGCATACCGATCGGCAACTCACGATACAACATCTACAACACCAGCTAAGGCTATTTTCGGTTGTGACATAAGATTACCTGCAGATCTGAAATTCGGTGCCTACTCATCTACGGAAGTTTCATGTAGCAGTTATGTAGCTGACAAACGAAGACAGCTGAATGAAATTCATGGAACCATAAGAAAGCGCACACAACTGATGAGTGATAAAATGAAAGCCAGATATGATCTACGAGCAAACTCCAAGGGATTTCAGGAAGGGCAGCTAGTTATGCTTCATAATCCGCAAAGGAAAAAGGGATTATCGCCAAAACTGCAAACACACCGGGAAGGCCCTTATAAGGTGATAAAGCGGCTCAACGATGTAGTATACCGCATCCAGTTGGCGAGAAAGGCCAGGAGCAAAATGAAAGTCGTTCATTTAGAGAGGTTATCTCCTTATAAAGGTTGCAGTACTATCCTTGTTCGGGACGAACAAGTTTAAGCGGAGGGCAGTGAAACGTGATAGCTCAGTGAAAAGGGATTGCATACTTTTAGGATCCCATCTGGAGAATGAGTGCCCCCTGTGAGTCAAGATGCGAACTATTCGAATAAAAGTTTATTCAAGAACCATCTGCCGGTAATATCAAAAAGAATATTCTCGACTTCTGTCGAAGAGGATAGAAGCTTCTAGAAACTACGAGAATAGCGTAGAAGTTTCTACACCAACCATTCGAAAACTATAAAAGCGACAAGACTGTTCAAACTCGAAGACAGTAGATCAGAGATCATAAAATTGTATACATCAGGCATTTTAATCTAAGCAGCAGTATTAGCAGTATTTGTAATTTTGCAAAGTGATGAAATTCATTATTAAATAAAGTGATGAAATTACTTATTAAATAAAGTGACTAATGGTTTGTGAAATAAAGTGCAAATAATAACAAAGTAAACTTTAAGCCTAATATTAAATGTGTAAATAGCAATAATTAAATAAAGCTAATTATTTAAATTTAACCAGCGATTGTTTGATTACTACACAATCCAGCGGTACGAGTCCGAGTACAGATAGTTAGAGAAATTGTCAGGAGGGCAATTTTGTAACAGAGTAAATTGTCAAGAGGGCAATTTCGTAACAATATATATAGTGTTAAGAGATAATGCGACTATCATTGTTATATCGTATATTTGCATCACGACTAGTAAAACTCAATGAGATCAGAAATAAGGACAAGTCAACCAATATTCAAGCATATAAGAATATTTTTAAAGTTTTTATGTTTTTTTAAAGTTCTCCAGTGCATCACATCCTTCTAAAAGTATATCAACGAAGGAGTTTCCTTCATAATTTGAATAGTAGAAAATTCGGAAATAGGATTATTTCCTTTAAATTTGGTTATATAGTTACCGCAATTGTTCATTCTGAAATAAATTATCAATGTAATATATTGTTACGAAATTGCCCTCTTGACAATTTACTCTGTTACAAAATTGCCCTCCTGACAATTCCTCTAACTCTCTGTACTCGGACTCGTACCGCTGGAGTGTGTAGTAATCAAACAATCGCTGGTTAAATTTAAATAATTAGCTTTATTTAATTATTGCTATTTACACATTTAATATTAGGCTTAAAGTTTACTTAGTTATGATTTGCACTTTATTTAACACTTTATTTAATAAGTAATTTCATCACTTTGCACAATTACAAATACTGCTGCTTTGATTATAATGCTAGATGTACACACTTTTACGGTCTCTGATCTACTGTATTCGACTTTGAACAGTCTTGTCGCTTTTATAGTTTTCGAATGGTTGGAGTCGAAAATTCTACGCTATTCTCGTATTTTCTAGAAGCTTCTATCCTCTTCGACAGAAGTCGAGAATATTCTTTTTGATATTACCGACAGATGGTTCTTGAATAAGCTTTTATTCGAATAGTTCGCATCTTGACTCACAGGGGGCACTCATTCTCCAGATGGGATCCTAGAAGTATGTAATCCCTTTTCACTGAGCTATCACGTTTCAATATTGTTACGAAATTGCCCTCTTGACAATTTACTCTAACTATCTGTACCACTGGATCGTGTAGTAATCAAACAATCGCTGGTTTAATTAAAATAACTAACTTTATTTAATTATTGCTATTTACAAATATAATATTAGGCTTAAAGTTTACTTTGTTACAATTCGCACTTTATTTCATAAACCATTAGTTACTTTATTTAATAAGTATTTTTCATCACTTTATTTAATAATGAATTTCATCACTTTGCAAATCACAATTACTAATACTGCTGCTTCTATTTATAATGCACGATGTACACACTGTTACGATCTCTGTTCGAATGTCTTTGACTTTGCACAGTCTTGTGCTTTTATAGTTTCGAATAGCTGAGGTAGAAACTTCTACAATACACTAGAAGTTTCTAGATCTTTCTAGAATCTGATATACACACCTCAGGAAGTTCCTACCTTCGAGATAACTCTTTACAACACAATCTCTACAACGAAAGAAGCTTTTATTCGAATAGATTGTGTCTTGACTAATAACCACACAGGGTGGTGCACTCATTCTCAAACTCCAGATGGGATCCTAAAAGTATGCAATCCCGCTTCACTGATATGAAATCACGTTTCAATATGAAAAGTCAAAAATAAATGAAGCGAAATATGATTTTTTACAATTTATATAAAAATCCAAAGTATTTAAAAGATTGTTTATGATAGAAAACTACTAAATCAAAATTCTTATGATAAAAAGTCATTTTACAAATATAATAATAACGCTTTTATCTGAAGTTACGTCAATTTGAATTTGGTTAATTTTTTATATAATCCTTTATTTTATACCCTACACTACGGATGTGAAATATCCCATTTCAAAGAAAGATAAAATTTGTGTTTATTTTTTTTAATTCTCTAACTCTATGTTCAATACATTGTGTCGATATAATCAGAAGAGTAAACCGCAATAAGCATACATTTTACTGTATCCACATAAAAATCTATTCTTATTTTCTTTATTTTGTTGCAATTTTCTCAAAAAATGTGTATTATTGATTCTATTTCTAGCTCTGTTGATCACTGGAGCCCTACGATCCACACCTATGAGGGCTCTCTTTGCACTTCTATGTTGGCTAAAGCTCTAAGCTCTAAGATTCTGGTAAAACAACAGGGCAAACTGGCAGCTACAGACTAAATGCACTTAAACGGTTGTCGAGGACGGAACTGGGGAATGCTAGTATCAGGACTTGCCTGCCCTCAGCTCTGTCGACTGATTCCAGTCCATTATACCAAACAGAGATGGCTGGATCAGGAACAGAGTGAACACCGATAACACAGACGGCTCTAAATTTGGGGACAAAGTCGGCAGCGGGATCTTCTCCAAAAAATTCGACCGTAGCATCTCGCTTAGACTCTCTGACCACTGCAGTGTTTTTCAGACAGAAGTAATGGCAATTTAATACGCAAAATAAATTTGATTCTAAGAAATGGGGTTTTTGGTGTCAGCATCATACTCTTCTCGGACACCCAAGATGCCATTAGATCTATTGCGGGCGTCAGCACGTTCTCAAGGCTCATACAGAAATACCAGTCAGCTCTAAATGAGTTCTCCATGATTTCCATAGTTCACCTAGTCTGGGTATGTGGTCACATGTACATCCAGGGAAATTGCGAAGCAGATGAGCTTGTTATAGCAAGCACACTACTCTCCGAAGTATACCCTTATCTAGACATAGGCATCCCTATCGCTACAGCTAGGCAGGCGATCAAACGCATGAATTTCTAGGACGCCAACAAACTATGGGTGGAGATTCGGTGCTGTCGGGGCATTGTATTGAAACATCAAGTGAAACGTGATTGCATACTTTTAGGATCCCATCTGGAGTTTCAAATTTTGCGCACCACCCCATGTCGTGGCAAGATAGTGGTGTATAGAATGTTCTCGCTCAAGGTGTATATAAGATTCGTGGTATATATAAGTTTCTAGAATGATCCAGAAAATTCTACACTATTGTAGAAGTTCGTACCTCAACTATTCGAAGCTATAAAAACGACCACACTATTCAACATAGAGGACAGTTTAGCAGAGATCGTAACAGTGTGTACATCGAGCATTATAATCGAAGCAAAGTGGTCCATGAATAGTGAAATAAAGTACAAATTGTAATAAAGTAAACTTTGAGCCTAATATTAAGTGTGTAAATTGCAATAATTAAATAAAGTTAGGTATTTTAATTTAACCAGCGATTGTTTGATTACTACACGATCCAGTGGTACGAATCGGAGTACAGAGAGTTAGAGTAAATTGTTAAGAGGGCAATATCGGAACAGAATAAATTGTCAAGAGGGCAATTTCGTAACAGTATGATGGGGAGGCATGCGGCTAGGCTGGGTTTGCCCTTTAATGACTTCTGCCGTGGGTGTCCATCCTTAGCCATATGAAGAATTCACATCTTCGCGACTCCTTTCTTGACCAGCCTGACATAGCTCGCAGCCTGAAAGATTAGGGACGTAACCAAATTCCTCAAATTGTCAAGTTGCTTCCCCACCTCGTAATCTGGGGAGTCGTGTCGCGTCCGGTGCTGCATGGGCACTCACCGCCTTAGTGGTACTCATACTCGACTTAGATGGTCAGTACGTGTGCAGCGCCCCGTCCGTGGTATCACAATGGGCCATTGTTTGTGCCTGAGTGCGCTTTTTGCTGCCACTCCAACCTAACGTGTTCTATTTATATACCGGCTACAATATTAAATTTTGTGTTTGCAAAGAAAATGCTATTTGAAATCGATTGATTGACAAATATTTTTCTTTAATGTATTTTTATAAAATATATGTCACCGAATCATTTCAAAATTATAATAAAATAATATTGACATGTAACGTGATTGCATACTTTTAGGATCCCATCTGGAGTTTGAGGTTGTGTGCACCACCCTATGTATTTAAGCCAAGACACAATCCATTCAGATGGTGTAAAGAATGTTCTCGAAAATAAAAACTTCCTTCTAGGTGAATATAAGATTCTAGGATGATCCAGAAACTTGTTGAATAGTGTAGAATTTTCTACTTCAACCATTTGAAGGCTATAAAAGCCACCACGCTTCAAAGTCGAACATAGTTGAGCAGAGATCGTAGCAGTGTGTAGATCGTGCATTTTAATTGTGATTTTGTAAAGTGATGAAATTAATTATTAAATATAGTGCAAATTGTAATAAAATAAACTTTAAGCCTAATATTAAGTGTGTAAATAGTAACGGCCATCAGCCATCAGGTACACAGGTGGACTAACATGTAACACATTGTGTACATGCCGTAACTGTGTATACTGATGGCACTGCGACTACATCCTCTTCGCGGGGGCGGCTAGATACAGATTTTCAGAAATATTTTCTGAAAACGCTGGCTAGTCGTAGTCGGGCGGAGAAAAAACAACTCTCTTAAATAAAATATTTCTGTCTTTCCTCAGACATAAAATATGTTGCGTTGGGCTAGTGACCCGACCGTAAAACAAACTCACTCAAGAAATGGAAACAAGCCTCGGAAATAATAACAACAACATGACGATGACCATCAGCTTTAAATCAATTACACGAATTAGAACATGGAACGTTCGCTCTCTCTCTCTCTCTCTCTGAAACTTCAAAGCTCGCACAGGTTTGCAGGGAGATGGAGCGCTATAAAAGTCAAATTCTCGGCCTATCTGAAACCAGATGGCTCGGGCAAGGAGAATTTCACACCCTCGATGGCCACTATTTTATCTACAGTGGCAACATACAAAAGCGTGCGCAAACGGTGTCGGCATTCTAATATCAAAGAACTTGAAAAGCGCATTAATGGGATACAAGCCGATCTCCGAACGTATAATAACTGCCAGATTTCAGACCAGATTTCGTAATATCACCGTAATTCAATGCTACGCGCCTACGGGACAAGACACAGACGATGCCAAAGAAGCGTTCTACAACTTGCTAGACTCTACCATCAATTCTGTCCCAAAGGGTGACATCATCATGACATTGCGCGATTTCAAGGCAAAAGTAGGCAACGACAACATCAATGTCGAAAAACTCATGGGTCGGCACGCCTTAGCATCAGGTAGAAATAATAATGGAGAACGATTGATTGAACTTTGCTCCAACCACAATCTCTTCATCGGTGGCACTAAATTCCCCCATCTAGATATCCATAAATACACATGGAATTCTCCCGACGGCCGAACTCGTAACCAAATCGACCATGTTTTAATAAGCAGACGGTTTCACAAATCCCTCCTTGATTTGCGCACACGCAGAGGTGCGGACGTACGCCCCGAAGGCATCAGGAAGCAACAGTAGCGAAAGATAACCTTTAATCTGGAAAACTTCTAAAATCCTGCAACGATCCAACTTTACCAGGACACACTGTCTACTACCACTGCATTCTACGAACATGGACCGTCCTGGCAACAAATTCAAAAAGCCTGCACACAATAAGCAACACCACCTGGCAATATATCGAAGAACGTAGAAGGATGAAAACCAAAGTAAACACTGCTTCATTATCCGATCGCTACAGCTTTCTCAGCGCGTACAATGCTTTGCATCGGCAGGTCAAAAATGCTGTAAGGACTGATAAAAGGGCATATGTGGAGGGAATTGCTGGTGAAGCAGAGCGATCAGCAAACTGTAACAGCTTGTATATGCAGAAATAAAAAAATTGACGAATACGAAACCTAACATACCGCCTATCAAGGCTAGTGACGGCGTAATGGGACGTAAATCAATTGACCATCTAAGGGCCGTTTAAAAGTCCGGTTAGTCTTGACGAGAACAAACAAAACGAAACGAAACAAACGTGTCGTTAGACAAACTTCGTGTGAAGCGATTAGAATTGACGTGAAGATCGAATATTCTTTTGTGAATTAATAAAGTGAAAAGGTGGAAAATAAAGAGAAAAAGTATCAAAATTGAAAAAAGTAGTAGTAGTAGTGGGTATTTATACCCTTTACCTTTAAAAAAGGTAAATAGGGTATACTAATTTTGTGCTTTTGAGAGGGGTTGGAATTTCGAGAAGGAGGCGTGGTAGGTATGGACATATATATACAGATATGACCAGAATCACTTTCTAAGCAATTTTTATTTTGTCCGTCCGTCTGTCCGTCTGTGGCCACTATAACTTCGGTCCAATTGACTCAATCGTGACATTTTTTGACAGTTATGGAGATGTGGGTCCTACTAAACACTGTGCAAAAAGTGGGCGGTATATATTAACTGCCACGTCCACTATTAACAAATATTAATAACTTAAGATCTGGTAGAGATTTACGGTCGAAATTTTACGAGAAGGAACATGTGGACATTACAAAGCTATCTGCTACAAATGGGGCTGATCAGAGAAAAGACACGCCCACTTTTGATATAGCGAACTTTCGGGTCTAAAATTAAAATTAGCCTACCTATGGTCGTATTGATGCCAGCGGAATAAAAATTGGCAGAAATATACATGGGGTCCATAGTAGTGTGTGTGCAGAATATGGAGATCATAATGCAATTGCCATGCCCACAATTAACCAAAAATCATTACTGTGTTTCTATTAAAGATTTTTCAACGAAATTTCACAGAAAGGCTGCGGGTACTAACATCAAACACCACACAAAAAATGGGCGTATTATTTCTACAGCCACGCCCACTATTCACATATTATAACTTACGACCTATATAATATATTTGGACGAAATTTTACATTAGTACGTATATGGACCCTACAAAGCCATGTACAAGATTCGGGGTCGATCAGATGAAGGATACGCCTCCCTCCCATATAATGAACTTTGGGGACCCCATTTAAAGACAACTACCCTATCTATGCTTCTAATGATGATATATGAAACCAAATTGGTATATGTATACACTGGGTCTGTACTAGCACGCATCCCAAATATGGGCAGATTATTACGCCCACAATTAACCAAAAATCATTACTAGGTTCCTATTAAAGATTTTTCAACGAAATTTCACAGGAAGGTTGCGGGTACTAACATTAAACACTACATAAAAAATCGGCGTATTATTTCTACAGCCATGCCCACTATTGACATATAAATATAACTTACGACCTATACAAAAATTTTGAACAAAATTTTTTATTAGTGGTTATATTGACACTACGAAGCCATGCACAAGAAATGGGGTCGATATAATCAATTCAAGGTACGCTACTGAAAATAACCGTAGATATGCTCCTAATGATGATTTATGAAGAAAACATCCCCATTGTTGAACTCGCATGCTCAAGAAAAGATAAAGGGTATTTCGTAGTCGGTCTAACCCGACTTCAGACTTCTTTACTCGTTTTATTAATTATTATCCTTCCAACAGAGAGCTGACTGAAACGAGTTTTTGCAGTATTATTGCATTTTCAGCAAGAAGTTGGCGAATAAAATTCTTGTTGACACTGGTGTCAACTAGGAATTCTAACTTATTTATTTAGTCTAGGCATTCCTGTGGAGTGTCGTATTCTACCGTAGGAGTTTGGTTGGCGTTCACGGTCTCATATGCCTCATTTGCTTCTGCGTCCAGATGGTACAGCCTTTGAATTCTCTTCTGAGGGTAACTGTCTGATTTCGATCCTCTTTTAAATGTTGTTTCCTCCTGGTCGATTCATATAATTCTCCCGACGCGACTGTATAGATGGGTCTACTTCTATTCTTTCCACTGGTGGTTGTAAAACATTTGGTCTTAATTTTAATTCTGAATTTCTAGACAAGCGGAATCCGCTTCCGGCAGAGTTTTTGGTCTTTGAATAATAAGCATTGTAGAAACTTCCCCATTAAGGCCTCTAATGAAAACGTCCAGCGCGCGATTGCGATAGGTTTCCACCGTTTCTTCACTATACGACTCAGTTTTAGGTTTGTTTATAATCAAGGAGAAGATGTGACGCACCGCTTCATAAAATTCATCAATCTTACTGCCTTTTGGTGACAGATGATTGAGCTGGTGTTCAAGGGTGCGGATATCCCTTTTATCTTCTTTATGGAGAGCCAATCGTTATCGAACATATTATATGAAATAAGCGCAGCATTGGCACTGTCTCTTATTTTCTGACGGACATGTTGGACAATCGCCCTATAGAGTGGGTTCGTTTTGATTATTTCGAAATCTCTTAGGATACTCTCGACAGGGTGAATCCATGAAACGTATTCGATAGGATTCCCGTCGAAGGCTTGTAGCTCTTTGACGCAATCGGGTAACCGAGTAATGTCTCGAACGTCAGATTCAGTCCTAGGACCACTAATCGCACCGCTTGTGGAGTTGTTGTATCGGATTGCAAGTTGGACACTTCAAGCCGACCAACACGAGCTTCCACTGTTTTTAGTCTTTTGACAAACGCCTTTATTGAACTGGTTAGTTCCGTCATGACATGTCGTAGTTTGTCCATGGTGAGGTGTGTTTTGAGTCAACAAAAGAAAATAACCCACAATCTGGCAACAATGAGTGCAACTCAAAAATCGTTATACGAAAAATAAATTTATCAATTGGATATTAAATTTATAAAACTCTCTCTAATTGGAACAAACAAGAATTGCATTTGTACTCACAGTATTATTCCAACTTTAGGAAACATGTTTTGCAGGCAACGATGCAATTATCTAATACGGTTTGGAGGATCAAGCACTTGTAACTTTTTTTACACTTTTACATTTCTTGTTTTTTATTTTATGAATTTTAATTCACCCAAATTCATTCATTAAGATTGCTCTAACGGTGTAGAAAAAAAGTGGCCACAGACGGACAGACGGACAGGCGGACGGACAAAATAAAAATTGCTTAGAAAGTGATTCTGATCATATCTGTATATATATGACTTACCACGCCTCCTTCTTGAAATTCCAACCCCTCTCAAAAGCACAAAATTAGTATACCCTATTTACCTTTTTTAAAGGTAAAGGGTATAAAAACCAGTCTAATATCTTCTGAGCTTTTGGATTTTTCAGATTTCGAACAGGCCTTTAATCTTACTACCGATGCTTCACATTATGCTATTGGAGCTGTTCTATCGCAAGGTGAACCAAGGAAAGATGAACCTATTGCTTATTTCTCACGTTCTTTGAATAAAACAGAAGAAAATTATGCCACAAATAAAAAGAGAGGTTGGCGATAGTGTGGTCCTTAGATAATCTACGTTCCTATTTGTACGGGGCAAACAGAATTCGCATTTATACAGATCACCAAGCTCTCACATATGCTTTAGGTAATAGGAATTTTAATGCAAAACTAAAGCGCTGGAAAGCGAGAATTAAAGAATATAACTGTGAACTAACTTACAAACCTGGCAAATCTAATTTAGTTGCTGATGCGCTTTCTCGACTGAAAACAGAATTAAACCACTTGGATGGTTCAGAGTCTGCTCAATTATCACTTAAAGGACACAATGGTTGCGAAACTGAATCAGCGAGTGAAGGAAGCTCCAATTCCGAGACCGATACAGCTAGTGAGGGTTGTCCTGACACAAGTTCAACTGCAGCAACAATGCCTAGTGCCGAGAAGGATGATAGTGATTTAATTCCACACGTTGAGACCCAACTAAATGTCTATAGGAATGAGATAGTAGATAGGTTAGGAGAGAATTTGCATTGTAATGAGAACCCACATCCCGGTTATACTCGCAAATACGCTTCTATGGAAACGATCGAAAAAAACACAGCTTGACATCATTATTAAAAAGTATCCTTAACCCTTCTTTAATCAATGGAATAAAAATTCCAGAACAATACCTGTAATTACTTCAGAGCACTTACTGTAGTATTCCTATTGGGTTATTTGTCTTTTGTAAATATTCCCATTATATACGAGTACTCTCTTCTCTCTTATATTCATATGTATTATAAGTTCTTATATACGTACTGTTACATTGTTATATATTAAGCCTAAGCTAAGTTAAACTAAATAAAGTACAATCAGTCTAGCACTGAACTCTGATAAGTAAACTCGTGGATTAATAAGACATTACATTGGCGACGAGGAGTAAAAACATTTTTAAAAAAAAAACAGTTTTAAATAAAAACAAGTGTAAAAATTATTATTTGCAACAGCAAGATCATGCAACAGAACGTAAACGAAAGCGTGATGATCTCAGCCACCACCACAACAACAAATGTGCGTGATTTTAAGCCGCACATCGACAAGTGGCGCAATTGGATGGAGGTGCTGGATTCCCACTCTGTTGAAGTGGCCTGTACTGATGACTAGGGCGACCATTTTTCAGCACGAAAAAAACGGTTTTCAGTACTTAAAAAAGCATGAAAAACCCTTGAAATAAGCACGATAGATTTTATATTCAGCATTTATTAATTTTTTTATTTATTGAAAAACAAACAAAAAACAATTTCACATCTATTAAAGAAGTAATAAAAAACAATAAGTAAATTAACAAAATTATTCAGTCTTACATAGAATGTAATTTTCAAAACAAAATTATTCAGTCTTACATAGAATGTAATTTTCAAAACAAAAAAAAAAATATCTTAAAGTGAGATTATACCTTGGTCAATGTTACGATTACAATTAAGCACTAAGTGCATTTTTAAATTTTCCAAGGTGAAACTTTTACGCTGGTTTGTAAAAAAATGTCCATATATAGAAAAAACACGTTCCACGTCACACGATGAAACGGGAGCGTATTTAAAAAGTGTTAATTCAGCAGACGAATATTTTCCGATAAACGCACTTATTGTTTGGGAATTTTTAAAAATAATATCGTTGATTTTAGTGATTTCCACGAAGCCAGGATTTCGAGCAAGTACGGCAGTCATTTTTTTAAAATAATTTTTATCAGATAGTTTTTCTATAGTATGTTGAATTGATTTAATTGTTTCCAAGTTTTCATTCAATGGCAATCCGCGTGACTCAAGTTTTGTGATGGCATGCCGGATGCACTTAAAGTTCGTTTTTATGAAGGACAAGTCGGATTTCAAATATTCATTAGAAAGAACCTCTTTGCATTGTCGCAATGCTTCAGATTCATTTTCGTTGAACTCTTGAATGACTTCCCTTATGTCTTCCAGATAATTAGTATAGTACTCCGCTGCTTCCAACCACGTTCCCCATCGTGTCGTTATTGGTTTAGGTGGTAGAGGCACATTAGGTTTCATTAGTTTAAATTTTTGTTTTCGATAAGGCGCCTGAAAATAAATAATTTATAAATGTACATTTATAAATCGTGTATATCAATATAATTGTTACCTTTACAAAAACTGCTTTCGTGGTGGAAATAAGTTTGTTCACTAAAGTGAACTCTGAACACACAAACTCGGCAACCCGATGAAGGCCGTGAGCAAAGCAGGTCAAATGAATCATTTTTGGATACATCACTTTCAGGGCTGACATAGCGGACAGCATATATGAGGCTGCATCGGTGACCACCAGTAACACTTTATTATACTGAATGCCGCTAGGCCACAACAATTGAAGTGAATCCGCATAAAACGCTGCTATTGTGCTTGCATTTACTTCTTCAAGCTGAGCTATATTTAACAAATAGCGCTTGTTTTTTTCTTCAGGAGTGGCATCCAGAATTCCAAAAATAAAATTCTCTATATAGCGCTGTTCCGTATCGGTTGTCTCATCTAATGATGTCCAAATGTATTTATTTTCAGCTTTAACGCGCAATTCATTGATTTTTTTTTCGTAGAGTACCGGAACATATTTTCTAATACTGGACTCACTTGGAATTTCATGTTTAGTATATTTGGTCATAAATTGTTTCATGCTTGGATGTCTTATCTTTTTTAATGGAATATTTCCTTCGACAAATGCTTCACAAATATCCATATGAAAGGGATTGATGCTCCTTTCGCGACAATTTCTTATTAGAGCTTGTTCACTCTCGTTTCTGCTTTCCCGTCTTTTAATTGAATCTTTGTGTTTTGCCGAGTCCATATGCTGCTTGACATTGGAAAGCCTAGTGCTATTTATCTTTGTGTTGCAATAAACACAAAACAAAATACTCCCGTCCGTACGCACAACACCACTATACTGACTCTTGTGAGAAAATCACTTGATTTTTCTTTTTCTTTAGGCATTGTTAACCAAAATCAACCACCAAACCAGTTTGAGTATACACATTTACTAGCAAAACCTTTTGCGCTAAAGAACAACCAATTCGTCTTTGCATACAACTTACTAAATTCACATTGAGTACAACGATATAGAAAGAGTGTGAAAGGGACAACTATAGGAATATAACGAATCGAACGATCTAAGATATGATAAAAACAGGGCTGTTACAAAATCTTGAACACAGGCTGTGTGTTAAATAAGAGGATAGTTTGCAAATGTAATAAGACCTGTCATATTTTTATGAACCACAAGGGCTTGTGATATGTAAAAATTTAATATTTAAATAAGGGCAAAAACAGCATAAAAAAGCACAAAGCTTTTAAATAAGCAAGATCGCTTGAAATCGTTAAATTAAGCAGCATCAGCAATATTCCGCATATGCTGAAAATTGGTCGCCCTACTGATGACCTTATCAAGAGGTCAATTTTAGTTAAATCAATTGGTATGGAAGCGTACGATCTTTTGCGCGATCTATGCGATCCAGTCCTACCAGCAAAAAAAAACATATGCTGAGCTCTGCAAGTTGTTAGAGCAGCACTATTCTACGCCTGTTATAATTTTTAGGGAGCACCAAACATTTTTTAACGCATCCAGAATTAAGGAACAGTCAGTTTCTGATTGGTTTGCTCGCTTAAAAAAGTTAGCGAGGTACTGCAAATTCAGCACACAATTAGATTCTTTTGTGCTCAACAAGTTTGTGACAGCATTTTCTGGCCGACAACGATCATGAACGAAGACCTGTGGCGCCTCACCAATAGCGAGCCTATTGACACAGAAGTTAAAAGACGCAAGTGGAGCTGGATAGGGCACATTCTGCGTAGAGAAGACACCAACATTGCAAAGATGGCCTTTCAATGGAATGCACATGGTAGTCGGAAAGCAGGACGCCCACGACAAATATGGGTACGCACTATCCACGCCGAAAGTTACCACAGAGCCACCTGGAACGAAATAAGACACCTGGCTGCTGATAGAAATCGAGAGCTTTTGTGACCACCCTATGCTCCGACTAGGAGCGATATTTGACTCTTTTATAATTATGTCTTTTAGTTAACTTTGTTAGCATAAGTATAGTTTTATTGTGTCAAATGTCATGGAATTAATAATAGTATATGCCATCACTTACCTTAGGCCTTATATATACGGAAAAAAGATTAAAATCGCTACAGATCATTGCCCGATTATGTACTTAAATAGTAAATGCAAGGGAAAGGAATTCTCCCAACATCACCAAAGATGGCTATTAAAATTGCAGGAGTATAATTACAAAATTGAATATTTACGTGGAAAAGATAACGTGGTAGCAGATTTTTTAAGTCGCATTGGGGAATCTCCAAAAATAAACGAATATAATGATAAAGAATCCAATTTGAACATGTCCGAAACAATTCTTTCAGCAGAAAAAGAATTGCTAGAACACTTTGTTATAAAGGAAGAAATCGTAAATAAATATAACACCCAAATTATAATAACCTACAGTCCCCAAGCTGAAATCCAAACTATACATAACAGAAAAATAATACAAATAAATCCGACGGAAAATGAAAATACACTTAAAGTTATTTTACAAAGGCACATTAAAGGAGGCAAAATTGGAATTTTCTCAGAAACCGAGGAAGCCGACTATCACAAAATTCAACTTTTATTGATATCAATGTTTTCTTGCAATAGCAAATTACAATTTGTAAAGTGCACAAAGAGAGCATTAGAGATACTACAAGAAGAAGAGCTACATAAACAAATCTCACTCTATCATAATAACGAATCCTTGCATAGCGGAATAGCAGAGACATATAATACACTTAAAGACAAAATATTTTACCCAACATTTAGGGAACATATACAACTAATAATAAATAATTGCCAAAAGTGCCAACAGATTAAATATGATCGAAAACCTATTAAACCCAAATATCAACTAACAGAAACGCCGACCGAAAAAATTAAATTATTCATGTTGATATTTTTCATTTTAAAAAATTATCCTTCGTAACAGTCATGAACAAATTAACAAAATTTGCAGCTGCTTACAATATAACCGACAGAAACTGGAAATCAAAGAAATCTATAATAATAGAGCATTTGAAACATTTGGGAAACCAAAAAAAATAGTAATGGACAACGAATTCAGGGCCGAACGATTGATACAGTTTTTAAATACAGAAGGAGTAGAAGTACACCTAACAAAACCAAATAGCCATACAGGTAATGCAGACATTGAGAGGCTGCACTCACCCTTGTTAGAAAAACTAACAGGAATTGAAGACCCAAGTCTCTCAACAGAGATGAGGATACAGGTCGTTATAGGTAACTATAATGATCGTTATCACTCACCAATAAAATGTTCACCGACAATAGCAAAGAACAGTATCGATCCAACAATTTTAAAAGAAAGAATAGACCAGACCAAACAACATATAATAACTGAAAGAAATAGAAACAGAGAAGACTATGAAGAACAGAGATCAACGGGGCCAATAAAAAAACTATAAAAGAGTTAGAGATAAGGACGAACCATATTTTAGAATACACCCCTTACAAAATTACATACAAAAAATATTAAAAGACCGTTAAAATTTACAGATGACACCCATAAGGATAATACTAATCGTGATGATGATTACCAAGACAGTACATGGGCACTTGCAGGCGACGCCGAGCAGGATATGCAATAATACATATGGGAAATACGGAAATAGCAAACGAAACAAGTACAATTCTCCACATCATTAAGCCATTGAAAATTCTAGAAATAATAAATGAATTTAAAAAAGACATCGAACAAAGCAGAATTAAGAGAAAAGATTTACGGTTTAACGAAATAAAGACAATAGAGGCAAAAATAAAGACAATTTGTCCAGAAAAATATAATAGGAACAAAAGAGGGTTAATGAACATAATAGGCACAACACTTAAATGGTAATTCGGAGTAATGGATGACGACGATAGGCAGGAAATATTGGGCTATTTAGAAGTCCAACAAAAAAATGACCATAACATAATACAGGGAATAAATCAGCAGATTTCTAAAAATAATTATTTCAATGATACAATTCATTTAATTAAAAGCAAAATTGGGGAAGATAGAGAAACGATAAATACTTTTATGCTACTAGCTAACAAAATTATTGGCCATCTACTATTTAACGATATAATGAATAAAATTAGACATCTAGAAAACAGAATTAACGAAATTCAAACAAATATAGCAGCAGCTAAGTATTATATTATCCATCCGGGTATTTTAACAACGGAGGAAATAGAATATTTTAAAATAGATTATTATAAATTAAAATGGTCAAAAATAGGAGTGCTATCGTACAAAAATCAATCTATTGTAATTGCTATTAAAATTCCAAAAAGTTACATAGTATCAGATTTAAAATTAATAGTACCACTGCCAAACGCTAAAAACTTAGAAATTGAAACTGAAAATGAATTAATTGTCACAATTAATAAGGAAAATTTTAAATATGAAAAAGACGCAGCGTTAAAAGATTTAAAAAGAAGCCAGAATTGTATTTTTAAAAATGAATGCACATTTAAATTTAACAACAAAACTAAATTAGAGATTATAGAAGATGATACATTGTTAATTACGAATGCATATAATGAAAAACTTACGCAAAATTGCGACAACAGAGAACTTGTACTAAATAAAAACTATCTAATTAGCTATGAGAACTGTAAAATACAACTAAAGAATAAAACTTTTGAAAATACAAAAATTGAATTTACCGAAAAGTTTCATTACCCAGCTCAAGTGCTTAATCAAAACTATACGAGTACACATGAACTACACTTTAACGAAATAGACATTAAGGATTTCAAAAATATAAAAAAATTGAGGAACTTATATACCATAAACATGTTTCATATGGTCTAAATGTAATAATGATACTAGGTCTGACAGTGCTAGTAATTGTAATAATAATCTATTTGAAAAAGAAAAATATTAATGTAAAAATAATAAATAAAAGAACTCAGGAGAGTTCTGAGAGTAACCGTAGGGGAGTTATGGTAGAAGATACTCCAAATATAAATATAAGAAAAACAGACAAACCCAGCATATTCTGAGAATGCAAACACAACATGCTGGTGAACAATGTACACACCAAAGCGGCTCAAGCTGCATAGCAAAGAACGCTGAGCTCGCATATTAAAGTTAGATAAGAAAAGGCATGCAAAGCTGAGTATGCTGATTCAGCTTTGCCTAAGAAAATATAGCATAAGATATTTGAAAGAGCCAGTGGTGACTGAGCAGCAGAATAATAAAGACGTCTGTATTTTTAAATCCGTTACAATATACGGAGAATAGAAAAAACATATTGTTTCTTTTTGATTCATACCCATACCCAGTAGTTACTTCTCGGTTTAAGGAGTAGCCAGAGGATTAAGGTGCCGGACCACTCACCATAACTATAACTCGCGCCGCCCTGCAAATATACAAGTATGCGCATGCATGCTGCGGATATGTGCCAGGCGCTAGCTCAGCACATTCCTGCACGCTGGGAACAAGCTACAGGTACAACGTGGGAAGACCTTGCGGGTGCATCGGGACTGTTCCGAGCTTAGTTTTAAGTTTGAATTATATTTTACTTTTAGATTTAATTTGGCAGTGCAGCGGAACGCTCCACGGAAATATATTTGTTAGAACGTTTTAAACCTTTCGTGTTTTATTAGTGCCAGTCGAGGCACTTAAAAATATATCTATTTTATTGGTAGTACGAGTACCTGAATCCTTTAACTTGTATAATATATCTATTTTAGGATTTATAAATATAGAAAGAACGTCATTAATTTTTTTAATTAAATAAGAGACAAATATTTTTAAACACATCCGTCACGTTCGCTCAACTCGACTGCTCATCGTGTATCACAATGAAGTAGTAAAAAATGTTCAAAAGCATTTACGACCGCTGACAGAAAATTCTGCAACCTCCACAAATTTTTCTCGCTGTTCGTAAATGTACGTTTTGTCAGTAACCATAGCCAACCAAGCATGCTTGTACGGTTGGTTTGTGTTAGAGGGCGTTTTCTCGTTTGTGGCGTTGTTGTCAAACCGATCGTAGGTTTTAGAAATTGTCCATTTTTGCCGATCCGCTTGCAAACATGATCATTTCGGTTGAAGTCGTTAGAGTGTGCGCATTGCCGGATGAATTTAAATTGAAAATAAAATTGAAAGTTGAAAATTAAAAATGACATGAAAAATAACAGTGAAAGTTTAAAATTAACAAATGGATATGAAAACGTTTATTTCAATTATGTAACCACTCTTTTATCCAGATAAATTTTTACTCTCATTATTTTTCTTCGTGCAGAAATAAATAACTAAAAGTGCGATTGCATCATCCGCGTTTTTCGCATGCATGTTGGCTCCACAACGATCAAGAATATAATAAAGTTTGAACGATCGGTTTGCCGTTTGTGGTGAAGCACTTTCAAAATGATCACACCAGCAGCTTGTCGTGTATGCCTGGCTTAAGAGGCCAATCGCTCACATTGATTTACATACAGTTTGAAAGCAGTTGTTTCCTAGGAAGGTTTTGTTTAGATGTTTGTTTCGTCAAGACTAGCCGGACCTTAACCCTACGTCTCCACGGGCAATTTTTGATGGCATGCCATTGGCAATTTCAAGCAAATTGCCAATGGAGACTCCAAATTGCTTCAAGTTGGCAATTTATGTTATGAAATATGTTATGCCATAAATTGCCAACGTGCTGTGTTGCAATTAGTTGTCATTTTGTTTGTTTGACAGCCTTTTTTCATTTTTTCGTGACGCTCACAGTGGAAGCATCGTCGGACATTTTCGTTTTACCGCATCTATTAAATTAATAAAAACGCTACATGAATGGAGACTGTGCATTCGCATTCTTTGTAATAAAGGATTCACCCAGAATTTCGGTTTCCTTCTTTTTTCCTCTTCATCGTATAAATAAAAAATTTTTTTCAAGCGTGGGTACAGCGAACTAGATTGCTTGACGGCATTTTCAAAATGACAATGGCATAACATCGCAATGCCCACCATTAAAATATAGCCAACCATTGCAATCAAATTTGACAGATGTTATGCCATCAAAAATTGCCCGTGGAGACGTAGGGTAAGGTAGAACCAAATTAGACGGGACGTAATGATAGCGATTGGACGAACTTCTGCACTCGTTACGTCGATTTTGACATTTAACCCAAAATGTGACGCTATCAACCGCATCGATTGATGGCTTTTTACATAAGCGGCGATTAAATTGTAACAAAATTACGTAATTTTAATTTTAATTTCTTTAAAAAACAACAATCGTGTCAACAAAGAAGCTGTTGTGACGAGTAGCAGACGTTTGCAGTTCGGTTCTTACGGAACCGACCGTCATGTCTAAATGTTTCGTTCAGTTTCGATCAAATACGTAGGGCTATTTTGGCTATTAACATTGATTCACATATGCAGCGTAATATGAGGCTATTCGTGTATTTGCAAAGTAGTGTTTGACTATAAAAATGGCAGCATAGAGCATCAGCCAGTCAGTTGTGAATAGAATTCAAAGAAACAAACAAAACTTTGTCCACTATTTCTTCATTGAATTTTTGTTAAATCTAACTAATCTAATTAAAGCTGCATTAATAAATCAAAGTTTTTGCATTACCTACAATCTACCCATCGCAGTATTAGCGAGAAACTAATTTTCTCATCACAATATTTAAAACAAAATATATCTATTTGTTCATGCACCTAGCTTTCTTTTCAAATAGATCCAAATGAACCTGATTTGTAGCGAGGGTCGACATGAAATAAAATCGATTCATTAGCCAAAGCACTTAGCGCACAGGTTGGGAACTACTGATGTAATTAATATTTCGCTCAAAAAGCTCTCGATTAAATTAAGCTGTAAAACCAAATACCGTATAATTAGTATACGATATTTGGTTGGACTGGTCTCAGCAGCTTCTTTAGTTGGTATTAAGCGTGTGTTTGGCTTGGTTCATAGCGCTAATTTTTATTCAAGCGTGAAGCGGTGTTTTTTGTTTTTTTTTTGTATGCACTTTGTTTACTTTTGACTCGTGAATATTCCGTTTTGTAACGAAATCAATAAATTCGCAAGTTCAGCTTGCAGGTAGATTAAAATTTCTCGCGAATTTAGATGATATGATAATAATATTTAGTATATATTAAAACACACAGCGGATTAAGAACAGAAAACTTTTATCGTTGATTGGATGTTTAATAATTGATCTCCTGCAACAACAACAAACATGACAAATTTAGTGTTAATTTTAGCCTTCATTGTGGGATTTTCAGCAAATTTTTCGGCAGCACGTAAGTAATGAATATATACATATGTACTCTTATATAAGTATATATAACTACCACATACAAACGCGCACACACACATATATATACATATATATATATATATGTATATATATATATATATATATATATATATATATATATATATATATATATATATATATATATATATATATATATATATATATATATATATATATATATATATATATATATATATATATATATATATATATATATATATATATATATATATATATATATATATATATATATATGTATATATACTCGTCTATGTATTTTAATATGTCAAATCAAAATTGACTTCTATATGAAAAATTATTACTTAATAGCGCTATGTTAAAATATCGCCTATGCAATCTCGACTGAGTTACAAGTATTTAAAAATTCCAATATTATCATTGACGGGTATTTTTCATTTTAAATGAATTTCCATATTACGTTCATTGAAAAATTAACTTCTCAAGTACATTTATGATTTATTTCATCTGGATTGAAAATGTTTTTTTGTAAACGTTTCTTCATTTACTATTATTGTAGTTATTTATTACTTATAATCGTTATTTACTCTAAAGCCATTTACTCGTATAAGACATGGAAAAGATCATTCTGAATCCATGTCTGAGAATGAATTCGAAAAAGCAACTCAACGAATGATGTTTTGGTATAAATAGACCCCGGAGTTTAACACATTATTCGACTTATTATATTCCATATTTCAAATACTACTTTGAAGCCCTTTTTCATAACAATAAACCGTACCCGACGAATAAGGACATGTGGAGTTTTCAAATTTCGTATCCTTATGGATCACAGTATAAGCTTCAGTCAACTTAAAACCATACGTTCATTCTTCTTCATTCTATACAAATACATAAACATACGAATAAGAAGGTGGTACGATCAGACAGATCTGGCCTTCTTCTGATCCCAGACGTACCAAAGAGCTAGCCTCGTTCAATAAGCAATACATTAGTTCTCTTGTATCAGTCCTGAAAGTACACTATCTGTGCAACCTAGCCAATAGTCTGAGCCTGGTCAAGCTCCAAGTGACCAAACCTGATTAACCCGAATTTGTACCTCAGCTTTTCATGTTTGCAGTCAAATGAGGTTGACTCAAGGTGGCGTTTCCACATCCCTGATAATTAATTAAATAAAAAATTTTGAATATGCTCATAAAATTTCCCGAAAGAATATTTTGAAATAGTTTGCTCACTTATTATTAGTAGAATTGCAGAAAATGACTTAGTAGTGTGAACACTTCAATGCTTGCACGAGTTCCTTCGAATGAGAAATCACATTTGAAGGTGTCAATATCAATTAAGTATGAAGGTGAAGAAACTGTATAGTATCTCTATGAGGTTCCTGAAGTAGTGATGCGCCCATATTTATCCTATTACTCACAGCAAACAATTTTTTGATTGTGACGCAAATTAGTTTCACTAACATTTCCATCTTTATCAATATATTATATGATGCTAAGTATTTTTTTAAATTTATATCAATTATTTTAATTTTACAGCAATTATTTTATAAAGTATCAAAATGTATCTACTATACAAGTTTCCATTAACTTCTTAGCCACAACCGCCCATTATGTATTTTTATCTATTTAAGCTGCTTTCGAAATCATTCCAAACAACTTCAGAACCAAGTCCATATTTATAACTTGATTATGACTTATGATGAGACATAAACGACTTCTCATTAACGACTTCCCTCTCATTCCTCACTAATTGTGTTTTAATGAATTTAATAAACTTCCTGAACACATCTCTCGAAGGCAATTTGGAAAGTATGGAAAGTATGTAAATCCAATCCTGAACCTATATTTATCTATGAAACGTTAAATTTTTAATTCAAATTCCAATGAAGTCATTCACTTTTACTCGTTGGCTTGTGTTAAGAATTTTTGCAGAGAGAAATGGATAATATTTTGTTTAAAGCCAGAAGTAAATCGTTCGAGATAACTGCGTTTTAGTTTAACAAAATATATTATTATATTAAAGCATCTGACAGGTTCTTTTAATAATAAAAGCATTATTTGGGTACGCTGATAATTAGTTTTCAAATAATGTTCTAAAGCTACACTATTCCGGGGTTGAATTAAAATCCAAACGCAGTTCTTTTCCAACATTCTGGATTGCGTGTAAACCCGAATGTGATTATCAGTAGAGCTACGTAAGAAACCTGTTTAAAAGCAAGCAAGAGAATTATACACTAACAAAATTATGAAAAATTTGCATTTCAAAACAAATAATACAACTCAAGAATACGAAAAGCGTTTAATATAATAGCCCCCACCTCAATAGCACTTAAACAGACCAATGATTAGGTATTCAAAGACCGTGCATATGTACACGAAATTTTATGTATTTATGTGTGTTTATTTGTACATACTATATCCGCATATCTTCTTTTCTTCCATGTAGAATTTAATTTTCCCAACGAAGCCCCAAGTGCGCCAAACTATGGAAGATGCATAACACCGAATCGTGAACGTGCTTTGTGTATAGTTCTGCAAGAGTGTAAATATCTTTACAACATCTTGATAACCACACCCCTTCAAGATACGGATAAATTATATTTAAGTCGTAGCCAATGTGGCTACCAGAATGGAAACGTTTTGGTACGTCTGTTTATAACATATATTTTATATTTGTGACCTTGTTCATATATAACGGTGATATTTTGACACCTTTTGATGCATTTTTCTGTGTAGATATGCTGCCCGGATCGATACCGCGAGGCTGCTCCAGTCACATCAACAACAACGGCATCCACAATAGTGAACGATTTATTACCACAGCCGGGACAATGCGGAAATATACTGTCGAATCGTATTTATGGTGGTAATGTTACGAAAATCGATGAATTTCCCTGGATGGCGCTGATTGAGTACACGAAACGTGAGTGAATTATACTAAGAATTATATTCATTGTAAAATCTAATCTTATGACAGTAAGGAAAGGTGATGTAATTAACCCTAGAAACGCTTATTTCCTGGAAGCTGCTAGTTTGAATAACTCATATATATTTTTATACTTATTATTAGGTGGGGTACTCTTAGGGGACTAGGTAAAGGTTTATACACAACAAGTGGGCCAACGGCTGGTTTCTTTGTAAATTATGTTTTTTTGACTGGCAATTTTTTCGCACTCAAAAAATGACAAAAACACAGCATCACATCTCCACGGGACGAAATGGAACGCTTCACACTTAAACAACATTTCGACATATTGAAATCTTATTTCCAAATTGAATGTTACCACATTTTGAAATTAAATTTCGGTCGAAATAATGCAAAATAATTTGTGAAGAGAGTTCGTGAAACTGGCATATTAATTGACAATACAAGATATCTTCATATTCGTCTGGTCCGCTGAGTGGAGAATATTGCTGCGTTGCGCGTGTGAGTCTAAGATTGAGGCCATTAAATAGCCACAGATTGCAGCAATTGAAAATTAGCCGCACTAGCCAGAGAATTCTTTATAAAGATCGCGGACCATCCACTTCGTGATGTATTCTCTGTTTGAGGCAGCTGGAAAATGACGCCCGTTTTGCTAAAAAATCGTTCTCAAATATCGTTTCAATATTTTAGTTCAAGCTAAATTGAAATGATCCGCTTTATCCAAATTGTTGTTCATAATTGTAAACCTGCAACTGAATTAACTTAATTATTTAATAGACCCAAATGATATTGTGTTGCGCGACTAAATTCCAAATAAATCTTTACCTCTATCAAAATCCGACTGAATGCTGATATAACTCCCAGTATTGCATCATATAAATGGGCTTTGCACGAAAATGCAACCGCTTTTCCTCCACCATACTTCATCTTTGTTACGAAAATAATTTTTCAGTTGGAATCATTGAATTGTGTCAGGCATATATATATCAAAAATATTTGTTTGATTACTTAGACATACGAGTATATAGTAAGTTTCAAGAATAGCAATTCACTTTTAGGAAATAGTTGACATTGTTCAACTTAATACAACAGTTTATAAATTTAAATGTAACTTCTATATCAATGCTGCTAACAACTCAAGCCTCGTCCATTCTTTTATTCAAGTTCTAAAATTTTGTCGTCTATATGAGAAGCTTTGGCTAACTATAATCATCTTACACCTCAACTACGATTTTCAGCGTGGTATTTGTTGCTATTTGCCATACCTTAGATATGTGAATGTATTATAGCCTTTTACTTCCATCCCCGGTCTTGATATTATTTAATTGGTGGTTCCAGTTTCTTTAGACTCAAATCTTGAGCTTTTCGTAAGTATTAATATATCTGCCCTTGTAATATACTCGTATTCTGTGCATCTTGCTAACTATAGTTCCATTCGGGATAATGGAATTTTTCACATCATATATATACTTATCACGGGTGATTTCAATTTAGGGAAAAAAATGTATGGGTTAAGAGTGAGTTCTAACTCGTTCCTTTAAAATTTCCTGCAAAACTGGTTATTGACGTCTTCACCCAGTAAGACCTACATATAAATTAACCCCCAAGTTGATAGTCACAACCATATTATTGACATGATTTCCATAGAGAGATATGCATTGTTCAAAAGATCTATAAATAATTTTTTCTCATTATTTTGATCACTCGATTATTCATGTTTTTGTCGTCGAACTAACTTCGGAATATTGTAACCAATTATATATATTCCTTAGATTAATTATATATATATTCCTTAGATTAGCTATCGCTCCTCCAAGCTTACCCCAATAAAAACTGCCCTTTCATAACATTCTATATAATGTAAAAATCTTAATTATAAGGCGTAGAAAAGGTTCATAATTTACGAAACTGGCTTTGTATTAAAATCTGTACCGTTACATTGAAACTTTTAACAAATTTATGTATCATCGTTGCTTCTTCTCCGCCGAGATGGAAATGAAGTCTAATTGTAATCACTTCTTAGTTTTCATAAAAAATAAGAGGAACCCTGATGGTCCTATTTTGACAACCAAACCACCTGCAAACCCCTTGATTTTATCATAATTCTCTATACACTTGTGTTAGGACTCATTTCTCTCCTATTACGTCATTTGATATTGGCAATATGAGGACTCAAAGTATCTCTGAAAATATATTTTATCACGTATTTCAATTCATCTTCCTAATATCTCAGTTTATTTTTAGTTTTTATTGTTTTTTTAATTTGTTTATACATATTTTAAAAATAACGGTGAATGAAAAATATACTAACAATTACAATATACTTATAGCTGGTGGGTCTAGAGGACATCATTGTGGCGGCTCTTTGATTAACTCCCGATACGTAATCACAGCTTCGCACTGTGTAAATGGAAAAACTTTACCAACCGACTGGAAACTGAGTGGCGTACGCCTCGGTGAGTGGGACACCTCAACAAATCCGGACTGTGAGGTAGATGTCCGCGGTGAAAAGGACTGCGCACCAGCGCACATTGATGTGGCAGTAGAAAGTACCATACCTCATCCACTATACAATCCTGCTTCCAAGAATCAAGTTAATGATATTGCCCTGCTGCGACTAACACGGAACATCGGTTATACCGATTTTGTCCGTCCAATATGCCTCCCGGTGAATACTAATCTGCGTGCGTCAACCTTCGATGGCATTGTAATGGATGTTGCAGGGTGGGGCAAAACTGAGACGGTATCAGCGAGCACCTTAAAATTAAAAGCATCCGTCGAAGGCTTTACCTTAGAGGAATGCCGCAAAGTCTACAATAGTCAGAATATAAATTTGGAAAATTCTCAAATGTGTGCTGGCGGCGTGGAGGGTATAGACTCATGTCGCGGTGACTCGGGTGGGCCGCTAATTAGTTTAGATACAACAAACAGGGTGCGGTTCTATTACTTTTTAGCCGGCGTAGTTTCATTTGGGCCAACGCCATGTGGTTTGGCGGGTTGGCCCGGAGTTTACACCCGGGTGGGAAATTTTGTAGATTGGATACAACAGACAATTAAACCATAAGGATAGGTTTTGAACAATGTTAATTTAACAATTAAATGTAATGCTTTTCTAAATATATTTAATTATGATTAAACTCTATTTTTTGTGCTCTAACTGTATATTTAGTTAAAATTGCAATTATTTAGTTTAAATTGCAATTATTTCTATTAGAAAACCAAGCATCCAAATGCTCAATTGAAAAAACAGCTGTGCAAACAACTGCATATGTTGTATGTAAGCATTTATGATTTTTGCGCTGCTGTGACGTCAGAACCCATCAGCAGAATGTTACACTACCGAAGAAAATAATAAAGGACCTGAGCAATACGTAATCTTCTTCTCTATCATTCTTGAGTTGTACCATTGTGGAGGTGGTGAACATCAGAGGCTACAGAGACGCGACACTTGAACGTCTCTCGTTTTGCGCAAAACTAATAGTATCGCTTATTTTCTTCAGAACCAATGATAAACAAACCTATAGCAACTAATGATAAACAAAGCAGTTTTTTTTAAACGTTGGAAAATTTGACGTTTATGTGTCAGTTCTCTGTGTTCTCTGGTGAACATCACTTAGAGAGTGTACACCAAAACTGCTGACGAGAGAAATATATTTTCTGAGAGTAGTTGACAATCAGCATAATCCAATTTATTAGGAAATTAAATTTGTGAAATATATGCACATATAAATAATATTGTGAATATGTGAGGTAAAACATGAATTTTTCCGAAATATAAAAAGGAAAGCCGAAAAATTACTGTTAAGCATAAGGAAAGCGATTTTGATAGGGCAGGGCTGAGGCCACTTCAAATATTATGTTCACCATAGTTTTTCAAACACTCCTCAATCAAGTCCTCACTTCACTAATTTGCAAAATCCGATAACTCCCCTGTAATATTCCGAACTTTATTCAAAGAAATTTGGGAATAATTACGTGACCATTCTTTCATCTTCATCGATGGCTCAAAATATAATCAAAATTCCAGCTTCAGCATAACTAATACTAACCAAATAATTAAGATAGCAAATCTTCCACCATATAGCTCAGTATTCTCTGCTGAAATTATTGCTATTAGTGAAGCAATACAACTAGCTGTAACTGAAAAAAACAACTATGCCTAGAAGCCATAGCCAATATCAACAACAGTGACTATTACCCCTCCCTTATCCGAAACGCGCTTACCCAATACTTCCCTAAAATGAAACTATTCTGAATACAAGAACATACTCTAATACCGGGCAACGAATTCGCTGACCCATCCGCCAGTATTGCTAATGGCGCCCCACAAATTGCCACTCAAAACTTTAACCTCAATAATATCACTCAATACATCAAAACTAACTTCCAAAGCAAACAAAAAGAATTATGGCAATCCAGATCCGAATGACACAAAAAAAATTAATCCACAAAAAATGTCCATTAACAATTACCAATACACTGCCGACTACAATCTCTCCAGGACAGACATAAAAAAAAATTCATACGCCTACGGTTAAGACATACTAAAATCTCCCACGAATAATGGGACCTAATGAACCACAGCACTAAATCCCCCTGCCCTTTCTGTAATTCTACCACCCCAACCAATATCCTGCACCTCCACACTAACTGTCCCACATTCCATAGATCAAGAAAACAAGCTTTTCAAAACTCCCAACCCCAATTGTTAATTAACACTCCTAATATTAAAAATTTATACGAACTTATGAGCTGAAAGCCGCAGTTACTAGTGCTACTCTTACAAATTGTGCACTAATTCATTTTTGTACAAATAATAATAATAATAATAATAATAATAATAATACGAACTTATATAAAATCAAAAATTAAACTACATACATTGTAATATATAGACTGTAACGACACGCTGGGTCTCTTTAAAATTCTACAGCTGAGGTAGACTCAGCGGTGTCCAGGGTTCGTTAGCAAGAAATAAGTCTTAGACTGTGGTTTACTTCGTGGATACTTTTATTGTCTCTTAGTTATTTACATTTTTTCCTTATATATTTACTCCTTCAGTTGGCGAATCGTATGGTGGGGGGGTTTGTGTCGCGAGTTCCAGTGTCGTAGAAGTCCGACGCGAGTGAATAACTCGCTCAAGTAGTCGTCCGGCGCGAGTGAATAACTCGCTCAGGTGGGAGTCAGTTTGTCCGGCGTGAGTGAATCACTATCTCAGGTAAATATGTAAGTTTGGCGCGGGTGAATAACTCGCTCAGGTCGTCAAGTAACTGCTTGCCCCCGTGTAGATTATGCGCGTAGTGAGGATTTGTCTCGCGCGTCCCAGTGTCGTAGATGTCCAGCGCGAGTGAATAACTCGCTCAGGTAGGAGTCAGTTTGCCCGGCGCAAGTGAATATCTCGCTCAGGTAAATATGTACGTTCGGCGCAAGTGAATAACTCTCTCAGGTCGTCAGAAGCGTCAGGTCACTGCTATTGCGCTCCGTGTAGATTATGCGTTCACGCCTGCGCTGTTGTTCAATCAATAATAGAGTTGCTCTTGGTTGCGTTGCACTGTTGTTCGATGAAGAAAAGTTCTGGCTTGCGCCGCTGTCTGATGAAAAAGAGTTCTTGCTTCCGCTGTTGTCTGATGAAAAAGAGCTCTTGCTTGCGCTGCTGTCTGATGAAAAAGAGACTGAGCACCCCGATGCTGCTCCTTATATAGCACAGTGGCTGCTCGCACACAATGCGTGGCGTGCTGTCATTAGCTATCAGAATGGCGTGGTTTGGTCTTCTTCTTCCCGATAGCTGCCATATGTTTCAGCACCGCGTGGCTCTCCTCCACGTGTTTTCACGGTGTCTTCTTCTTCCCAATAGCTGCCATATGTTTCAGCACCGATTGGTTCTCCTCCACGTGTTTTCTCTTTGTCTTCTTCTTCTTCTCGGTAGCTGCCTCGTGTTCCTCCTCCGCGTGGGTTTTCTTGCTGGGAGGCAGTGGCGTGCTGAGTAACTCACCAGTGTCGGGCAACTGGTGATCTGCTCATTTTGCGAGTGGTGCGAATGTGACATGTAGGAGGATAACTCATTAAGATTTATGCTCCTTACAAGACCATCAAACTATTTTCTATATAATGTAACTAAAATATCAAATACCTGATCTTTAGATTAACATATGTCATCGTAAATTTAGCACTGAGTATTTGTCTTTATTCACACTTTACCATTCTTTATTGTGATTTAGGGCAAATGGTCTGGCCGAGAGAGTCAACAAGTCGATTTTATCTTTTCTTAAAGCCTCTACATCAAGTGCTAAAGATTGGGACTTGGAGCTTCGTAGGTTACAATGGACCATCAACACGCGTGTCAACTCAACCACAAAGTACTCTCCGATGGACCTTGTGTTTGATTTTCCTGTGCGTGACATCGGAGGTAATAAAGTAATAGCAGCTTTACATGATAATGACATTGAACTGGATGTCGAGCCGATGAGCAAGAAACGAGAAGAGGCCATCAAGAATATCGAATCAGCACGCAAAGTGTGGAAGACAAGGTTCGACGCGAAACATAAAAAACCACACCAATACAATGAAGGTGACTTGGTGCTTATTGAAAGTCCCCCTCCAAGCACAGGTGAGTCACGTAAGCTAGAAGTCAAATATCGTGGACCATATGTAATTACTAAAACATTACGGTTCGATCGCTACGTGGTCGAAGACATTGAAGGAGCGCAACTAAAACAACGACGATATAGCACAGTAGCCAGCAGCGACAAACTAAAACCGTGGTGCGAATTATATCCAGAGGTCGACGATGAATATGACGTTGATGAGGATGATAATTGTGAACCAGAGTAACTCGGGACGAGTAAAGTAAGGAAGGGCCGAGTTGTCATCGTAAATTTAGCACTGAGTATTTGTCTTTATTCACACTTTACCATTCTTTATTGTAATTTATAATCTGGCAATGCCACTGAATTCCTTTTAACTCATTTTCTTTTGACATTTTGCTTTGAGCTCATTTGACGACGCTGGTGGTCAGTCACTTTTGATAATATATTCGTAGTGTGAAGTTGTTGAATAACGATAGAAGGGAAAACATGTGCAACTGCACCACCGCGAATGAATAGTAATAAAATAAAACTTAAAATATTAACTGGATTTGTCTATTAATACTCTGGACATACTGACAAAATCAGAAGTGGGATAATGGATCTGACCAAATACACGCTCATGGAGCTTAAAGATATGCTTCGCCTGGTGGGTGAGAAAACCATGGGAAGCAAATCGGAGCTTCTGGCGCGTTTAGAACAGTGCGATAGCGAGCTGTTGAAAACTCTTGGCCAAAATGCAGAGTCATCTTCCGCCGCAACTGAGGAGAACGTTGAGGACGCCCATGCCAGGTCAGCAACGAATGGTGACTCTGCCATGAAGAAGTTGCAGGATGACGTTAGCAGTCTTCAGAAGACAATGGAAATGCTGAGTCAACAACTTCAGGCAGTTGTAAATTCGTCGACGCCGGCGAGGCAGGACACCTCGACACAGTTTAGGAACGCCGAAGCCACAGAAGTTGTTCGTGAAAATTTGAGCGCCAAGGTTATAGAAGTAATTCCAGAAAATTCGACAGCAACCGGCGGTTTTCAGAACAAACGAGTAGCAGCAAGCGTCGCCTACTCGCTGATGCCTGTCGCATCATTGCCGACGACTACAGCAAATCGACCGAGTATGGTGTCGGAAAGTTCGTTGCAGCTCTCACCTAGAAACGTTTCTATGCAGCCGAGCTTGCAGCATGATATTTTCAATTCGCAGAATTCAAACGTGTTGTCAAATGGTGAAGGGTTTGCAATTAGAGCACCAACGTACACAACAGCGTCGAGAAATTTCGAGTTGCCGTTAGTTTCGTTCGCGTCGAATAGTGCAAATATTTTGCATCGAAATAATAACGCGGATGCACCAAGTGTTGTCAGTGGAGGCACAATGCAAGGAAATAGTTCCGCTGACGGGTGCAATCAACAGACAAACATTCGAGACATAATCAGTATATTGCCAGAATTTGACCCGTGCCGCGATGAAGTAACCTCGGTACAGTTTGTGAATCGCGTAGAACAATTGAAAAATGTGTATGGGTGGCCCGAAAACTTAGTGCTTTTGCCACACAATGTAAGCTAAAGGGTGCTGCCAAGTTGTGGATAGATGCACACCCAGTTTTTCATTTATGGTCAAATTTTGTGTCTAAATTTTTATCAGACTTTCCATGTGAGGTAAATGTCGCGGACATTCACATACAGATGATGCATGCGCGTATTGCTAAAAATGAACCTGTTGTTTTATTTTATTACAAAATGTTGGCACTAGGACGGCGCGGTAACCTAGATGATAATGCCATAATTCGGTACATTATAAACGGGTTAAATGATGACGGGTTACGCAGAACCTTAGCAGCTATGAACTTTTCACGGTGTGCGGATTTGTTGAAAACACTTAATAGTATCGTTGCAAGTGGTAAAAAAATGTCTCTTCCATTCGTGTCTGGTTCACAAGTGCAGTCGCACAGAGCTAGTTTTGGGGAGGTAAAAGAAACACACGCTACCGCGGAAAGAAAAGATAATGTTAAATCGGGACCAATTTGCTTTAATTGTCGTGATCGTGGGCATATGTCCAGGAATTGTCCGCAGCCTAAAAGAAAAGTGCAATACCAAAGTTCAGATAACGCTAATCGTGAAAAAATATCAATAAATCAAATCGAAAATGGTGCGCACTTACACACAAAATCTGAAATTACAAAAAGTGTCTTAATAAACGGCATTAAGTGTGATGCGCTCATTGACTCTGGAAGTTCCAAATCTTTAGTAAAACGTAGCATGGTTGAAAAGTGCGGTAGTGAAATAGATCAGTGCGTAGGAACTTTACACGGTTTTGCAGGTGGCGAATATCAGTGTAACGAAAAGGTTAATGCTTCGGTAACAATTGATGAACATAAATATCAGTGTGACTTCTTGGTTGTTGAGAACAACATTTTAAATTATGACGCGTTGATCGGTATGGACATTTTAACTAAAGGACGGGTAATAATAGAAAATGGTGACTTTAAGTTAGATGCATTGGAATGTGAAAAGTTAAATGTCGGTGAAAATCTTACTGAAACCGAAAAGACTGACCTAAAAGTGCTGTTGAATTCATACATCGGGTGTTTCGGTGAAAATTTGGGTCACCTCGGAAAGTGCGGTACGGTAAAAATGGAAATGACGCTAACTTCGACAAAGCCGGTAGTAAAGAAACCGTATATGATTCCAATTCCTAAACAGAAAACAGTTGAACGAATCATATCCGAATTAATGCAAGCTGAAATAATTCGTAAGTCAACATCACATTACGCGTCGCCAATTGTACTGGTGCGCAAACAAAACGGGGAAGACCGCCTCTGCGTAGATTACCGTGAATTGAACTCCATCACTGAAAAGCAACCTTGGGCAATGCCAACCGTGGAGTGTGCTCTGTCCACACTGAAAGGTAAGAAATATTTTACTACCTTAGATATGATGTCAGGCTATTACCAGATATAAATAGCTGAAGAATCGAAGCAGTACACTGCATTCGTCACGCACAATGGACATTTCGAATTTAATCGAATGCCATTTGGATTGCGTAATGCTCCGTGTACATTCCAGAAAATGATGCTGCAGATAATTGAACCTATAAAAGACAAGGTGGTTAGCTACGTGGATGAAGTCATCATTGCGTCGGACACGTTCGAGGAGGGGCTTCACAATCTTGAGAAATTCTTACGTATTATACAGAAAGAAGGTTTGACGTTGCGTCTCTCAAAATGTGCTTTTATGAAAAGTTGTGTATCGTTTCTGGGGCATGAACTGGATGAAAATGGGTTGAAGCCGGGTCGAATTAAAACGATTGCTATTAAAGAGTTTCCGCTTCCGGTTGCTGCTAATGACATCAGGCGCTTCCTAGGTCTTACCGGGTTCTTTCGGAAATTTATAGCAAACTATGCCCACATTGCCGCTCCATTAACCAGACTAACAAAGAAAAACGCCGCTTTTGAATGGACTGCAGAATGTGACAGCGCATATCGCCGTTTAGTTAGCCTTCTTATAAGTGAACCAGTCTTGGGCATATATGACGTAGAAAAGAAACATGAACTGCACACTGATGCCAGTAGTGTTGGCATCGCAGGAATTCTGCTCCAGTGTGAGGAAAACGGTACGCTGAAACCTATTGCATACTTTAGTCGTATGTGCAGCAACGCAGAGCAGAATTATCACAGTTACGAGTTGGAGGTGCTGGCTGTGGTTGAATCTTGTCAACGCTTCAGGATGTACTTGTTGGGAAAACAGTTCACCATCGTCACCGACTGCTCAGCTATTTCCAGCTTGAAATCGTCAAAGCCATTGATACCACGCATAGCGCGTTGGTTTTTGCGTTTACTCGAGTATGACTATAACGCTCAGCACCGACCAGGAACAGCTATGAGTCATGTCGACGCGATGAGTCGCGCTCCTGTCGAGAGACCTATCGAACCAGAAGACATAGGGTAATGCGTTCTCGCCATCACTGTGCCAATTGACGATTGGTTAGTTACTATGCAGAAAAGTGATTCGAAACTACAAGAGATAATGGATATATTAGCTGACAAGACTACGGCAAGTCAGTCTGAAAAGGTCAAAAATGAGTTTCTGCTCAGGAAGAAGCGACTATATAAAAGAAACGAAAACGCGAAGTTGATGTTGGTTGTTCCGCGTGGTATGAGGTGGAGAATCGTTAAACTAAGTCACGATGATGCAGGTCATCCAGCGGTAGAAGGAACCATTCGACGAATTCAGCAACATTTTTTGGTCCCGCGATGTCGTAATTTTGTAAAAAACTACATCAAGTCATGTATATAATGCTGTTATAGTCGCGAGCCGATGCAGAAGGAATGCCAACTGTATGGAATGGAAATTCCGAAAGTTCCATTTGAGGTCCTACACATGGATCATTTGGGACCATTTATTAGGAGTCGGCGAGGAAACGAGCACATATTAGTAATTGTCGACGCGTTAACAAGATATTCCATCATATTCGCTGTGAAATCAACAAAAACAAGACCTGTCATTGACGCGCTGAACCAGCTAACACTGTATTTTGGAATGCCAAGGATAGTTATTACCGATCGTGGAACGTCGTTTACCTCATCATCCTTTGCAGAGTATTGCACCGAAAATAATATTCAACATGTCAAGGTGGCTGTTAGAACACCAAGGGCAAATGGTCTGGCCGAGAGAGTCAACAAGTCGATTTTATCTTTTCTTAAAGCCTCTACATCAAGTGCTAAAGATTGGGACTTGGAGCTTCGTAGGTTACAATGGACCATCAACACGCGTGTCAACTCAACCACAAAGTACTCTCCGATGGACCTTGTGTTTGATTTTCCTGTGCGTGACATCGGAGGTAATAAAGTAATAGCAGCTTTACATGATAATGACATTGAACTGGATGTCGAGCCGATGAGCAAGAAACGAGAAGAGGCCATCAAGAATATCGAATCAGCACGCAAAGTGTGGAAGACAAGGTTCGACGCGAAACATAAAAAACCACACCAATACAATGAAGGTGACTTGGTGCTTATTGAAAGTCCCCCTCCAAGCACAGGTGAGTCACGTAAGCTAGAAGTCAAATATCGTGGACCATATGTAATCGCTACGTGGTCGAAGACATTGAAGGAGCGCAACTAAAACAACGACGATATAGCACAGTAGCCAGCAGCGACAAACTAAAACCGTGGTGCGAATTATATCCAGAGGTCGACGATGAATATGACGTTGATGAGGATGATAATTGTGAACCAGAGTAACTCGGGACGAGTAAAGTCAGGAAGGGCCGAGTTGTCATCGTAAATTTAGCACTGAGTATTTGTCTTTATTCACACTTTACCATTCTTTATTGTAATTTATAATCTGGCAATGCCACTGAATTCCTTTTAACTCATTTTCTTTTGACATTTTGCTTTGAGCTCATTTGACGACGCTGGTGGTCAGTCACTTTTGATAATATATTCGTAGTGTGAAGTTGTTGAATAACGATAGAAGGGAAAACATGTGCAACTGCACCACCGCGAATGAATAGTAATAAAATAAAACTTAAAATATTAACTGGATTTGTCTATTAATACTCTGGACATACTGACACATATATCTAAGCAAATATGAATAGAGATCAAAATATCTTAATCTAAGTTCAGCTTAAGGTCTAAGTCGCTATAATAATAATAATTTAGTTTTAGTAGTTTGTCCAATGGCCGACACTGCGACCTAAAAAATCTTTTGCGCCATACTACATTTGTCTTTTGGCTTGGCGAAGCCCCTCTACTCCTTCCCAGTATGACAGTCTGAGACTATGTTCCCAGTTGTCTACCCGAGATTTAGCCTCCGCCCAGTTGATACCACAGTATGGCTCCGGACCTTGCTGCGGAACCGGCCCTAACCAGCTCATCAGCAATTTCGTTGCCTTCAATCCCCGAGTGACCCGGGACCCAGCAAATTGCAACCTTATTTGTTGCAACTAAAATTTGTAGGTTGTTGAAGCATTCTTCCACCAGTTTCGATTTTAAAGAATATGAAGCTAATGCCTGTAATGCAGCTTGACTGTCTGAATAGATAGCTATGTGTGCGCCCTTGATACTCCTTTTCAGATTTGTCCTCACACAGATTGATATTGCTTAAATTTCAGCCTGGAAGACGCTAGGCCACCGGCCCATTGGTTCTGAGATTTTGGTATTTGATCCGGTGCTTCTTTTTGGATCGTATGTGAACCATTCTAGACTTCTAGGGTCGACACAAGATCCTCCTATGTCCCATTCATCGGGGTCTGAGAAAATAATCTTAAAATTGCGATCAAACTGTCGTTTTGGGATCATATAATCCGTTATTGAGCAGACTATGTTTTGATCCGGTATGCTTTTTAAAATATTGAAATGACCATAGTCACAAGGTTTTTGTCTAGACAAGATTTTCATCTTCAATGCGGTTCTAACAGCACATTCAATAGCAGCGGTTGGGCAGTTTCGCGTGGCACCGGTGATTGCCAGACAAGCCTGCCTTTGAAAACTTGTAAGTATTTTCTTACCAGATTCTTGTGTTGTCTTAGGCCACCACACAACGGATACATGGGTAATGATTGGTCTAACCATCATTACATACATCCAGTGTATCATTTTTGAGTCTAGACCTCATGTTCTACCAAAGAGACTTCGACAGGTCCACATTGCTCTTGTGGCTTTGTTTATCACCGAATTGAGGTGAGTTCCAATTCAGTTGCTTATTCAGAACTACACCTATTACTAACACTATTGATTCCCTAAACAGCTATTGTACCAAGGTTCAATTTTAATATGTTTGTAAAAGGAACGAGAATTGCTAGGATTCATGCATAACACCTCTGCGCGACACCAATTTGAGATGAAGGTTAAAGCCTGATTCATAATGTCGGATACTGTTCTGTCAAACTTCCCGCTGATAATGACCGCAAGATTGTCAGCATATCCACTTGCCTCGAAGCCTAACCCTTGTAGTTTGACTAAGAGATCTTCAATAACTATAGACCATAGAAGGGGTGACAACACACCGCCTTGGAGACAGCCTTTCATTGCCTTGACTAATACGGCCTCGTCTCCCAGAGATGAGCTAATTTCTCTACTTTTTAACATCATTTTAACCCACCCAGCAGTCGGTTTATCCATATTTCTGCAGACCATAGCCTCCTCTATAGAACGGTAGCCGATATTATGAAAGGCGCCCTCGATATCTAAGAAGGCACATAAAGCAATTTCCTTGGAATAATGAGCTTTCTCTATTTTTGTTACAAGAAAATGAAGCGCTCCCTCCGTGGATTTCCCCTATTGTATGCAAACTGAGATTGATGCAGAGGTGTTGTTCTGTCCAGCGTTTCTCTAATATGTAGATCCACCAATCTTTCCATAGTTTTTAGAAGAAACGACGTGAGACTGATAGGTCTGTAAGATTTAGGCAGTTCGCTGGACCTCTTGTCCAATTTTGGAATAAATACCACATTGACTTTACGCCATATGGATGGTATGTACTCCCTGCTGAAACTGTTCCTAAAAATTGCAACAAATGATTGATGGTCCTCTTATCAAGAGGGCTGGAAAAAAGTTATCCTCACCTGGTGTCATGAATGGTTTAAAGGACCCAATAGCCCATGAGTAACCGTGTGTAAGAGGATAGAAAATATATCTTAAACTTAATAAATAAACGTAATAAATAAGCTATTAGTTTTTTTTTTTAATAATCACATGAAGGAGATCATAATATAATATGAACTATCTTAAGTTCTTAATATATGTATTGAGTTTTTGTTTAAAAATATTTATGTTTACGGCATTTTTGATATCTTCAGGTAAGTTGTTGTACTGTCTTATTGCGCTGTGTTTTAGACTGTGTAGTTGTTTTGTTGTCCTGGCCTTTGGAACGTCGAAGTTGTGCTTCTGTCGCGTGTTGTGTTGGTGTATTGTGTTTCTTGTAGTTAGGACGGTATTTGTTTTCATAAGGTTGTTCTTGATTTTATAAATGTATTTACATTTCTCTGCATATATAAGCTGGTTTATGTCCATCTGTTTAGATTTTTTGTATAGGTCTTTTGTTGATAATGTTGCATCTTTGTTGCATAGGACTCGTAGTGATTTATTCATCAACCTTCCGATCTGTTCGACTTGAAATTTGGTACATTGACTCCAGCTGCATATATTGTATCTTATTTTGGAAAGTATATGTCCCGTGTATATTAGTTTAGCTGCTTTCTCCTTTATTGTTCCAAGTCTCCTAACTGCGTGTATCATTGGTATTATGGTGTTTTTGATTTCCTTAATGTGGTTTTCGTAATCGAGCCTTTCATCTATAACCATCCCGAGATATTTTGTGTGGTGCACCCTTTGTAAGTCTGTGTTGTTGATTTTTATTTTGATGTTTACGTCTACATTGCTACGTGGTCGGAATATTATATAGTTGGTCTTTTTTATGTTGATGCTCAGTCCATTTCTGCATGTCCATTCGTAGTAGATTTTCATGTCGTGGTTGATGTTCTCCTCTAGCTTCTGTGCTGTACTTGCTGTTGTTAGAAAGTTTGTGTCATCAGCGTAAATGTTGTTTGCTGATTTAAATGTGCAGTTCTGTATGTTATTTATGTATAGTAGGTACAGTCGTGGTCCAAGTATTGAGCCTTGCGGTACGCCAATTTTGCTTATTAGTTCGTTGCTGTGTACGCCATCAATGTTTACAACATGAGGCCTGTTGCTCAGATACGTACGTATAAGGTTGTTTGCTACTCCCCGTATGCCCATGTCATTCATCATGTTGACCAGCTTCTCATGTTCAACAAGATCGAAAGCTTTTATAAAGGTTAACATGCAATCGCGCAAATTAATAAACTATTTGGTAATTCCTAAAATTACCATTATTATCGTTATCGTATGAATTTAATATTTAAAGTGATTCTAATAGTTTATCAACCAAAATGCTGTTAACTCCTTTTAACTGTTAAATAAATTGTGAATAATTATTGCACTATCGGCATTTACAAAATAGGGGAAGTGTAAACACATTTAAGTTTTCCGAACGCACTTCAACGTAGCTACGTTTTGTATTATTACATTAAGGTGTTGCGTAATGTATGACACAGTCAGCTGTTCGCATACTACTTAAGACTGGGCAGTAGGCACAAGTCCACAAGGAAATTCTTAAATAATATCAATAAAATAAGTGAAAATGTTAAAAAATGTATTTATTTCGCAAGTAAATTTGTTGAGGAGTGCTGTTTCATTGCAACAGCAAATACGAGTAAGTAATATTAACAGAAAAATAGGTGGAATTTCCTTGTTCACCTTCATCAATTTGCTTCCAAAATTGTCATTCAATAGACAACATTCATTCTAAAACGTAAATATGAACCTTTACGACACAAGAAGAATGCCGGTCCAAAGAAATTGCGTGCCAAGCACTTCATCTATGAATTGGTTGAGGACACATTGACCAAGCCGAAACCCCCTCTAGAAGTTATAATGAAGACGTATGTTGAAGGTGTTGGTGATAAAGGGGACATTGTTGCCGTGAAACGCACTTTTGGTTACAACAAATTGTTGTTGCCAGGCCTCGCAGTTTACAAGAACGAGGAAAACATCGCTAAATATGCTAAAAAAGAGGAGGAAAAAACAGAGGTGCTGCACAGTTCTCCATATGCTCAAAGGGTTAGTAAAAATTTGTATATAGAACATATTTTACAAAAGTAAGTGCTACATAAATTGGAACACATTTTTAGACTGTAAATGTGTTGGAAAGCATCATTTTGGCGGTTATAATGAACAAAGACCATCCTTGGGTGCTTGAACCGTGGCATATAAAAACATCACTACGCAAATCTGGCATCCATTGCAAAGAAGAATGCATTACAATTCCTGCACAGCCAATTGAGGGTCCTGATCTAAAAAAGGAAAGCAAGGAATTTTATTGCACCATTACCGTAAATAACTTGGAGAAGGCGCGATTAAAATGTCGCATTCACCATTGGAGCACCGACCCAAGTGAACGTTTGCCTTATGTACCAGAACATTGGAAAATGCCTACGGAGCCACTGTTTGGTACTGATTCAGCAACTAAAACAGACGACACTAAAATTGAAGAAAAATAAGTACCTCAAACATGCACTACTGTATTGATTATTAAAGTAATAAAATGAAAGCTTTCTGTATTGGTGATCATAACTTTTCGTCCTGTAGTGCTCATATATAGTTTTAGAAATCTTGTTCATTAAAATTTTCGTAGCGTGAGTAGGTAATGCAATCAACTTTATATGTATGATACATTCTATGGCTTGGTTATTACAGACATATTTGACCAGACCAGTACATTCAAGATGAAAGTTATTGTATGAAAACATGATACAACTGATGACCAACATCTGGAACGAGATTATATCGTTGGTGTAAAATGCAAACAGCTGCTTTTGCATTGATGTGTGTATCCAATGTCAATTTAAAGAGACATTAGAGTATTATAAATCGTAGAAAACTATGACTTCAGGAAAATTCAGTAGAGCTACCCACTCGTACAGAAAATTTATATAATTTGTTTATTTAGAACTATTCTGGAATGACTTTATGATTCGTCTTCTTTATTAACTGTATAAGAAGGCAATTTGCTTCTCCAAAACAACATAAACATGTGGTTGGCTTTGTCTCCTCAATGGTTAAGTGGATTTTTAATTCCGTTTTTTATGGTAAACGCGGCAGCATCTTTGTAGAGCAACGTAGTTTGCCAGTAATACGAATACCCTCCATCCACACATTAAATCAAGTTGTGACAAAAATTTGTTTGAAACCGTCAATCTAGATTTTTGCGTTATATTTGACAGAAAAATGGTAGTCAAATTATTGGAATCACTATATATATATGTATAGGTATTCAAGATTTCTGTGCCCCGAATCGAAAAAAGATTAATTTCGGTTGTTACCATGATTAGAATTTTGTCTGCAAACTAATGCATCAATAAACAAGTTGCTTAAAGACGAAGTTTGTTGTCGACACAATGCAAGTGCTCCCTTTGGAATAATACATCTTTTTTATATTAATGCGTAGATCGTGATAACTTGAGACATAAAATCCAATACATTCCGTTCTTGTCACATTCTCTTTTTTCCATTAAATTGTTCTGTTATTGCCAATTTATCGTAGCTCTGGTAAGTTTAATGCTGGTTTCCTCAGTGTAATGGCCTGCGAATTTTATTCGATGCCACCGATTCAGGTTTTATACGTAAAGGAAAAATAAACCCCTCCCACAGCGAAGTTCCGCAAACATAATCACACCTTGCCGATGCAGGTAGTATAATAAGTGTTACCATATTTACAGACGAGATCAGTGGTGAATACTTACATCAATCCATTTAAACAGCCAACGCATAGGGTTGAAATGTTCAGGGCGTTTTCTGTCCTGAGTATAAAGTGCACTTTCTTGAGTTGCAAAGGATGCTTAAATTTTATCAGTTAAAACCAATCATAAAAAATTCAATGAACGAAATCAATAATAAACATTTAATTTCATTTTATTGTAAACGTTAAATGGCAAAGTTGAGAAATGTGAATGTTTGGAACACCCTGGAAACAATTCCTTCTTTTAAATTCTACCGCTAACATAACTAATTGCTTATTTTATACGTACAAAAAAAAAACCGGACTTATTTGATATTAGGAAAAACAACCGTGTGTATGTATCTACATATGAAAGCAGTTGAATTTCAGTATCGATGGTATAATTATTAACGGTAGTCGAAGATAGAATAAACGTAAATGAATATTGAGGATTATAAGCGAATTAATTGACGCCTTTCAATTCGACTTCAAAGACGAGTGTGCTGTTGGGTGGAATAGCTGGTGGAGAACCGCGTGCACCGTAACCCATATGGGGAGGGCAAGTTATACGACGTTTACCACCTACTTTCATGCCAGCAACGCCTATGTCCCAACCTTTAATAACCTCACCGCGACCAATACCGAATTTGAATCCAGCTCCCTGTTTTAGACTATCAAAGACTTTATTATTGGACTTCAGACGACCTTCGTAGTATACTTGAACGCGTTTTCCAGCTTTGGCCTCAGCACCTCCACCAACACGTAAATCTTCGACTTTCACGCCACCTGAAAGCACCTGGACACCACCTTGTTTCTTCTGCTGCTGCTGCTGTTGTGGTTGTTGCTGCTGCTGAGGTGTTTCTTTCTTGTCCTTATTTTTCTTACCTTTCTTGCCTTTTTTTTCAGCCACTTCATTTCCCTTGGCAACACCATTTTCCTGCTTTTGAGGTTTCTCTAACTTTGCTTGTTTAGCCTGCGGTTGTTCATCTTCACTCTCCTCTTCTTCGCTATCATCATCATCTTCAATTTCGTCTTCTTCGCTTCCATCGGATTCCGAATCATCGTTTTCCGCTTCTGCCAAGAAATCACTGTCATCCTCATCCTCATCATCATCATCTTCATCGGCGGCAGATATCCCTCCCTTCTCTTTTTCAATCACCTTCTTCTTAGCCTTGTTATTATTGAGCGTATTCCGAAGATCATCAACATCATTATCAGAATCTTCATCGCCAGCTAAAAAATCAGGAACGTCCTCGATCAAATAACCAGTTAAGGTCACATTGCCGGAACCTGCAAGAATACATTCACTGACGACTTAAAAATAAAATAAAATAAAAAAACTACTTACCAACACTTTGAAACCCGATTTCCTCACCAATGCCGAAATTTAAATCCAGCATACTATGATTGCGATTCTTGTCCAGAGAGCATAGCAGATATTTTTGATCTTCATAGGTTACAAAAATCTGATTAACTGCATCTGGATTTGCTGCAGTATCGAGAGCAGCTTGTGAAATATGGAAAGATTTCACAGTGGTTTGGGAATATTTGCGATTAGCTTTCAAATTAATTCCTAAAAGACGGTAAGCAGAAAACTTTAATATTTTAAACTAATAAAATTAAAAGCAAAATTATATGGAGCGCCATTAAAGATGGCCTCACGATATCTATCAGAAAAAACACGTGTTGGAAATAAAAAGCTTTGGTACATTCTTTACAAAATAAAAGTAATCTGTTTTAATGAAACTTACCCCAAAACATGTTCGTTAATTCTTAAAGTAGCAATTGACGGCAAAATATATAAAAATACTAGAATAATTCACAAACAACTGAAAAATTAATGCCGGCAGACAAACTAAAAAGATATTACTGACGCCAATGCATAAAACGATGTGTTTCTTTGTTTGACATTCACATTAAATTTCCAACTTTTTCATATTTTTTCATTCCACATATGATATTCCACATTCTACATGGAAACAGTGTTGCCAACATTTTCTTAATATAACGCAGACTCTCATCACGTATGATCAACAACGTCCGGTGAAGTATTTTGGCGTTACCCTACGTCTCCACGGGCAATTTTTGAAGCCATGCCATTGGCAATTTCAAGCAAATTGCCAATGGAGACTGCAAATTGCTTCAAGCTGGCAATTTACGTTATGAAATATTTAATGCCATAAATTGCCTAAGTGCTCTGTTGCAATCAGTTGTCATTTTGTTTGTTTGCCAGCCGTTTTTCATGTTTTCGTGACGCTCACAGTGGCAGCATCGTCGAACATTTCAGTTTTACCGCGTCTATTAAATCAATTTAAGCGCTAAAATGTATGGACTGTGCTTTTGCATTTTTTGTAATAAAGGATTCACCCAGAATTTCGGTTTCCTTCTTTTTTCATCTTCAACGCATAAATCAAGAAATTTTTTTATTGCATCAACAGCGCGGGCGCAGCGAAGTAGGGAATTTTGGTACAATTTATTGCCGCTGTGAGGGATGAGCTCGCAATTTGTGGAAAAAGCCATCCATCGATGCGTTTGATAGCGTCACATTTTGGGTTAAATGTCAAATCGACGTAACGAGTGCAGACGTTCGTCCAATCGCTATCGTTACGTCTCGTCTATTTTGGTCCTACCTTTACGGAAACGATCGTCACGTCTAAATGTTTCGTTCAGTTTCGATCAAATACGTATGGCCATTTTAAATGGCTGCATTCTGGCACCCCATCGGATACCCAACCGATCTGAATTCTCCGAACATTTTTCAGCTGACTGAGCGGACGCAATTTCTTTGAGCGGAAGTTTTCTTCGCTACCGAACTCAACACATAGCACAGCTGTTTGTAGAGCAGATGTTTACGTTTAAATGCTAGAACTTAAGGGTCGGCCAAACTAGACGAGACGAAACGTGACGAGTAAGTTCGAGCATATATGTATCAATGCTAAAAGCCAAAATGGTCATACATATTTGATCGAAACTGAACGAAACATTTAGACGTGACGATCGGTTCCGTAAGAACTGAACTGCAAACGTCTGCTACTCGTCACAACCTCTTCTTTGTTGACACAATTGTTGTTTTTTAAAGAAATTAGAATTAAAATGCTACAATTTAATCGCCGCTGTGGGGCATGAGCTCGGAATTTATGTAAAGAGCCATCCATCGATGCGTCACATTTATTATATTTAGTATTTTATCTATATTTTTTTTTTATTTCATGTTATTATTATTATTATTATTAGCTTAAATACTAAAGAAATAAACTAATAAGAAAAAAAAAGCAATGGCATCTTAGGCCTTCAGCTAATAGTGAGTAAAAATAATAAAACTAATATGTTTAAATTACATGATATGGATTATCTGTGACCGTAATTGAAATAGATTATATATAAACAAAGTAGAAAATAAATTATGGAATCTTCGATTTTATATCACAAGGTAAAGTGTCTGATAATTAGATCAAATTGTAAATATTGATTGATTTAAGATAGTTGGAAATTAATTTAATGCTGTCTGGGGAAGGATGAGAGAGGGATGGGATAGGGTTTGCGTTTGGAAATGTATTCCTCCTGGCATTTTCGAAAAATGGACATTCAGATAAGATGTGTTTAATGTTGATTGGGTCGGTGGAGTTGCAGTATTGACATGAAGGATGAGGGGTGTTTTTGTCTAGAATATGAGAGTGTGTTAATTTAGTGTGTCCTAATCTGAGGCGTTCGTACTTTATGAGGTCAAGTCTATTAACGTCGTTGTCTTGGAATTTAAGGAAGTTATTTATATTGGATTTGTTTGAATTAATGTTCTGATACCATGGTGAGGTGTGTGTCCATAGAAGTAAGTGGTTATTATTAAGATCAGATTTTATGTAGTTTCGTATGTCACTAAAATTTAGGTTTTCGGTGATGATTAATGGGGATTTATTTCATGTATTTTACTGTGAACGATTAAATTTCCGCGAATATTGAATACGGCATCTTAAATGTGTTGAATTTAATTTTAAATATGAAATGTCTCGACACAAACTTCTTCTTAAACGATTTAACAATAAAATTTAGGAATATGTGTTTTTATTTTGACTATTTTATATTGAATTAACATTATTGTACTAAAATGGTAAAATTAATCAATTTATTATTAATAACCTTTACCATGTATATAAAATCTGAACTTTTGTAAGTAGGTTATTTATACTAAAAAAATGCAAGCAAAATATGTATATAAATCATCACTATATTCATAACTATAAAAAGGGAATTAGCAGAAAAATTCATTCGTTCGAAACTTTTATAGAAAATCACTCTCAAAATGTCAGTCGCTTGATTTTTTGGCAATTTTTTCCGTTTATTGTAGTTTTCGTTTTATCTTCAACAACTCAATTGCCTTTTATTTGGATGTTTTGTATTTATATATATTTATTATTATAAAATAATTAATTTTTACAAATATTAAATAACTTGATGTTCATTTGGATATAGAACTGTGACAATACTAAATTTGAAATTAAAAGAAAAAATTACTTGTTTTGCGGGAATATCAGATATACTGAAGGGTTCTTTTAGTTGACATGAAGTGTCAAGCAACAGTTGTTTCCATTATTTAATGCTTTCGACGGCAAAATACCAAGCGTCAATATAGAACTTTCTTGGAATTGAGCTTTATGTGTCAGGCGCAGCAGGACATTTATCAAAACACCACCAACTGAGCCAGAGTCACACGTAGATACCTTTTTTGCGTTCAGTCATAAATTCCAAATTGCAGTGCGAGTATAATTTTGAAATATTGTCCTTAATTAGTAGATAAATCACATTTTTTATAGTTTTTTTAACATATCAAGAAATTAAAAATTAAAAAGACAAATGTTACGTGAAAAGTATACCGTTAAGCAACGTGAACCGGATTAGTATAGTTTGTGTTCTGAATTTTTTCACATTTGATTTGAACATCACTGGAAATTAAATTGCAAAATTCAGTATAATAATTAAATTTAAATTGAAGTGGAATAAGTGTATCCGGATTTAAAGTAATAGGTGCGTTTAAGTAAAGTTTGAAAAAATTATGTCGTTATTTCTGAATTATAAAAATAAAAAGTTATACGAAAATTGCTCAGCATATTTTTGGTTTTTGTGAAAAATCGATTTTTGCAATTTTCCGTATCCTGTCTCGACCTGCCAAAGTAATTATTCCATTGAAGGAAGCTTTCGCCTTCCAGTTGATTTTCGTATAGTCGGCGAAGTGAACATCAAATTTGTTTTTATTATTTTTCACCGAAACGCAATAATAAATATAAACACACGCACTCACACATTGTGTTATTGTATTTGAAAAGGGGTTTAAGCAAATTATCATGTCTTATGTCGCGTATGTTTTTAACATATAGGGAAAGCAGCAGCATTTTCATCTAAAGATCAACAAGTTCCCGACCACAACGAACGCTGTCGAGGATTTGTCTTTGAACTAAGATGATAGTTAATTCCAGTGTGGACAGTTACTCTTTAAATGGTAAGTTCTAATTTTAAACCACTTCAACAAATTTTTATTCATCCTGTGCATAATAACTGATTTGCAATTGTTTTCAATCAATTTAAGAACGATATTTAATGTTCGTGCTTTTTTCGAGTAAAAAAATATATTGGACTCAATAGATATTAGTAGCTTTACCAAAAAAATTCACCATATAAAAGGAACATATTGTTATACTTTGATTCACAAAGGACCTGTTAAATAGTTAATAATATATAATATTTAATAAAATTGGACAGAAATCTTACGAGCATACATGAAAATAATGGGAAATACGTACAGTTGAAAATTTTTGTTTGTGAATTATGCCACTAAGGCCAGTATAGCCCAAGGTGAATTTACTTACATGATGGCTGCAAGAATAAATTTTTTTGAAGCAATTTTCCCTCAGTAGTTGTCAAAATTTAAATTATAGAAAAATGCGATCAAAACAAGTATGCAAACAATTGCAAATAGAGTTTTGATTTGAGTGAATAAGAGTTTGAACATTATGAACAAATTATGAGTCTATTTAATTATATATCATTTTAAGCAGCTCTTATGTATTCCTCCATTCCTCTCAATTTCGTTTATTTTGATCGCACATTGCTTACCCTACGTCTCCACGGGCAATTTTTGATGGCTTAACAACTGTCAAATTCGATTGCAAACGATGGCAATATTTTAATGGTGGGCATTGCGGTGTTATGCTATCGTCATTTTGAAAATGTCGTCAAGCAATCTAGTTCGCTGTGCCCGCGCTTGAAAAATTTTTTTATTTATACGATGAAGAGGAAAAATAAGGAAACCGAAATTGTGGGTGAATCCTTTTTTACAAAGAATGCAAATGCACAGTCTCCATTCATTTTAGCGTTTTAATTAATTTAATAGATGCGGTAAAACGAAAATGTCCGACGATGCTTCCACTGTGAGCATCACGAAAAAAATTAAAAACGGCTGTCAAACAAGCAAAATGACAACTGATTGCAACACAGCACGTTGGCAATTTATGGCATAACATATTTCATAACATAAATTGCCAACTTGAAGCAATTTGCAGTCTCCATTGGCAATTTGCTTGAAATTGCCAATGGCATGCCATCAAAAATGGCCCGTGGAGACATAGGGTTATGTTTGAAAATTACGGAGGTACGAAATTCACCTTGCAGCCACCATATAAGTAAATTCACCTTGGTACAGCCAGCAAAGCAGATGGACGTTGTACATGAATCCACTCAAAATCGTGGTGAATCCGATCAAAATCGTGGTGAATCCACTCAAATTCACGGTAAATCGACTCAAAATCTTGGTTTCCGCTACGGACGCTTCTCTGGATTTCCCTGATACCAACCATTTAGTGTCCAAGAATAAAGCAAAGGTAGCGCTAAGTTATACATATGTACATATGTAAGTCCAAAAAAACAATATAACAGTATTTACTTATGCCCATACTTGAGACCCCTACATTGTTGACTTAAGGTCTACTTAAATATCAGATGATCTCTCTTTCATTTCCGAAAAATGAAAAGAGAAATCATAATTGGTGTCAAACTTTATTGCTACAAATATATTGAGCTGTTTTATTTTTTCTCCATATTATTTTCTTTAAAAAAAATTATAATAAAATGTTTTCTCGCGTTGCCTACATATTTTGAAAAATGACTCGTGTTATGCGCACACTTCACATGCAAGAATGATAGTTTCTATGTATTATTTTTGCTTCACATGTGCAAAACTGTAGTAGCAGAGAACACAGAGAAAAGAAACTTAAACGTCAAACGGCAAAGCAGGGAAATAAAGCAGACGGACTAAGGTGAATTTACTTACATGGTGGCTGCAAGGTGAATTTCTTACCTCCGGAATTGTCAAACATAAGCAATGTGCGATCAAAATAAACCAAATTGAGAGGAATGGAGGAATACATAAGAGCTGCTTCAAGTGGCACACAATTTATATAAAATATATTTAATAGTTAAATAGTCTCATAATTTCTTCATAATGTTCAAACTTTACAAAAATAACAATTAAAAAACTTTTATTCACTCAAATCAAAACTCTTTTTGCAATTGTTTGCATATTTGTTTTGATCGGATTCTATCGGATCTATAATTTCAATTTTGACAGCTACTGAGGGAAAGTTGGTTCAAAAAAATTTGTTCTTGCTGCCACCATGTAAGTAAATTCACCTTGAGACGGACGTTGTTCATGAATCCACTGAAACTCGTGGTGAATCCACTCAGAATCCTGGTGAATCGAATCAAAATCGTGGTGTGTCCGCTGCGGACGCTGACAGCGAAAAAGATTTTCCTTTCTCTGTGTTCTCTGTATAGTAGTGTGGCTGATTTTCTTCTTTTAACTTATGAATGCTATGTAAAATTGGGCCTAAGTTGGCTTATATTCTCTTAGATGTTAGTATATATATTATACGAGGGCGGATTGATATTGAAGCTACCTAGCGCTAGATGGCAGCACAAACACAAATACTTTTTTTTTTACAAATTGCGACCTGTCAAACGTCAGCTGTTAAAATTTCACCCAAATTCATCGATTAGTTTATTTGTTGTAGTCGTTTGAAGTAAGCAACTTTTGTGTTTCTTGAAAAATGGAAAAAAGCGAATTTCGTGCAGTGATTAAACACTATTATTTGAAAGGAAAAACGGCGAAAGAGACAAAAGAAAAGCTCGATAAACATTACGGTGAGTCTGCTCCGTCAGATTACATGGTAAAATATTGGATTGCTGAATTTAAACGCGGCCGAACAAGCACTGCAACAATACCATCAACAGGAAGGCCAAAAGACGTGGTTACTGAAGAAAATATCAAGAAAATCCTCGATATCGTTATGAATGATCGCCGAGTCAAGTTGCGTGAGATTGTTGAAATGGTAAACATATCATATGAACGTGTGTTCAATATTTTGCATGAACATTTGCATATGAAAAAGCTATCGGCAAGATGGGTGCCGCGTTTGCTCAGTGTCGAACAAAGACGAGTTCGACAGACCACTTCACAGCGGTGTTTGGACATGATAAAGCGTAATCCTGTTGATTTGTGGCGTCGATTTATAACTGTTCATGAAACGTGGGTCCACCACTACACACCTGAAACCAAAAATCAATCGAAACAATGGGTGTAAGCTGGTGGAAGTGCTCCGAAGAAGGCGAAGGCAGTAAAATCGGCTGGCAAGGTTATGGCCACTGTATTTTGGGATGCACACGGAATATTGCTCATCGATTATCTTGAAAAAGGATCCACAATCACAGGAAAGTATTATCGTGCATTATTGGATCAATTGATTGATGCAATCAAGGAAAAACGACCACATTTAAAGAAGAAAAAAATGCTCTTTCTTCAAGACAACGCACCGGTTCACACAGCATTAGATACGATGCTAAAATTACGTGAAATACACTTCGAATTGGTTAACCATCCACCTCATAGTCCAGATTTAGCTCCTAGTGACTTTTTCCTGTTTCCAGACTTGAAAAAATGGCTCGCAGGAAAAGATTCATCTCAAACGAAGAAGTGATTACCGAAACTAACGCGTATTTTGAGGGGTTCCCGAAATCGTATTATTCAGATGGTATAAAAAAGTTGGAATATCGTCTTACTAAGTGTGTCGAAGTAAAAGGAGACTATGCTGAGAAATAAATGGTTTTTGAAAGAAAAAAATGTTTTTTTCCTACTTAGGTAGCTTCAATATCAATCCACCCTCGTATATAACCAGTACAGTGTCGTCTCTCAGACGGATATTCGTATTCTAGTCATTTATAGAATAGAAACAAATTGGAAGAAAAGTACCATTTCGTATTAAGAAGCGGAATATTTGATATATACAGGTAGAAGAACATCGTAATCAATACTCGCACTATTACGCATTTCTTTTTATTTCAAATTTGATGTTCTTTCATATTCCATCACATCAAAAATAACTTCGATATCTTACGATGCGTTTATTTAAAAATTGTGGTATACGAGTATTTAATTCTAACTACATATTGCAATAAATAAATAAATAAATAAATAAATATTTTATACGAAAGGGTGAGAAATTAATAACTTTTCTGTTTTTCGTTTATTGAATTATTTATGTTTGGTTGAATGCGTTGTTTGGCTGTGTGTCGCATGTTTTTTTCACCTTGTTTGTTAAGCGTGTTAGTAATACATGCCCTGTTTAACAGCACGTTGTTAATTCATTTAGTTCATTACACTTGAAATGGTATAACAAGAAAAGGGATTGTGTATTTGGTGGTGTGTTACGTTTGACATTGAAAACTATCCTGCGGTTAGATGGATGACTCACCGTACCAAGGTATGAGTGCAGACCGCACTGTCAAAATGGACCTTAATTGAAATTGAAAAGGATTTAATTGCATATCGATAAACAAAAAGTTCCTAAGGGAGTGTGCTGCGCCAATAATTCTGTTTGACACGATTCTATCGCTTGCTATTTTCATTTGTCGAATCACTAGCCTCAATGATTATTATATAATGTAAGATATGTGAATTAGAAATACCAATAAGAAAGACCATATTAAACAATTTTAAACAAAAAAATTGGAAAATTGTATATATTCTAAGCAAATGAGTGCAACACTCAAAGAGATGATAATCTAGTTCAGAGCAATCTTCAATAATTTTCCAATTGTTCCTCCGTCTCCAACCTATCAAAAGCAAAATTGGACAGTAATATTCTTTGAAATCGAATCAAATAAATATTATCTAATAGCCTGTGCTAATTTTTCTAAATGACTTATAATCTGGCAAAATGGTAATTTTTTTGTTGAGATAAATTTTAGCTCTGGCAGAATTAAAAGAAAAATATGTAAACATAAAAAATATAATTGTTTAAAATAATAAGAAAAGAAATTAGTCGTTTAGCAAATGGAAACCACTGGTCAAGTTTTGGAATTCCATTAGTACTCAGTGAGTACTACTCACCATTAACAATATTCTCGTTTTGGTTTCTTACATGCTACTAATGTTTGAACTAATTGTAATTAATTTTCTCCTTTGTGTTTGAAATATTCAATGCCATATTCAACACTTTTGATTCACCAATCTCTACTAGCTAAAGGTGGCTTATCTTGACAATTGTTTTTAGATAGTAACAATAAAACATGTTGGGATTGGTTCGCTAATATGACTTAAGGACTTCATGTTGTGCTCCTATTCCGATATTTTATGATTTGTGCATACATATTGCTGGTTCATATGAAAATCTCAATATTGAGAGAATGTTCCTACTTCAGCGACTTTGTTGCTCTCTACAGACAAGTCACTCGGGTGGCTAGTTAGACTTGTATTTTAAAAATGTTCATGTTAGGCCTCTGTTCGGAGAAAAACGAAATCGGATGATTCCACAGTCTTAGTTTATATTATTGAAAATCGTTACTTTTTGCGCATATTTAGCGGCATTAGTGAGTCCGATTCTGGTGACTTTTTTGGCGTTATTTTAATGAAATTTGATGAAGTAAATACCTAGAAAATACATTGTACAAAAAAACCCTAACCATGGGATATTAACTAGAAGTCTCATCAAGAACTAGAGAATGCTGTCGTCGAAATTATAACGAAACTACAATACCGCGAAAAAACCGTTCTTAAATGTTTGCCAACCCAGTTTACAAAATGTTTAAGAAAACCATTAAAAATAAGTCTATATTTAAAAACATTTAATAAATGCTTTTAAATATACATATTGGAAGTGTTTACTTATATTGATTGAGAAAAAGTTGCCGATAGTTTTAATTTTAATTTCTAATAGTTTGCTTTTTTGGTTGTTTAACAATCAGTTTTGGAAGACGAAGGGAAAATTTTCAGTGATGTCACCAGGGTCGAATTGATGCAAACTTTTAATTTTTTTTTACCGTACTGCAGGTGATACAAGGAGTCAGATTCGGAGTTGCCAGTTGTATTCAAAATATCATATTATTACTTTCGGTGTGATACAAAGAAGAAATGATCCAAAACCATTTTGACTTCGTTTAGCACAAATTTTTATACGTATTTGGATTGGAATTTTCACAAAATAATTATTCAAAATAGTATATCAAATATCAGTATGGAGTGAAATTTCTACACACAGTCGCTAAGCACTTCATTAAGCACTTCTACAAATACTCAGATGAAATATGCCTAACTCTAGGATATTTAAACTGGAATATAAGTGAAAGATAATTGTTTTAAACGGTTCTATATCTAAGTTAATTACAGAGCGAATTAACCTGTGTCTAATTTCTAAATAAAATACATCCAGCTGTTTATAAAATCCTTAAAGTCTTATGTCTTAAAATACTTTACACAACTATATCGAGGGCGTGATGAATTATATTGCGTTATAACGAAAACAAATGTTTTCAATATCTAAAATCATTTTATTTTTCAACACTTGATTATTTCACCCTAACTCTATACACTTTTCAAATTTTTGCACCAGCACTGAATCCCTTCCGTGAATTGAGAGGTCTTCTCATTATTATAATGATGTTTTCTGTTTGGCAGCAACTAAAAGTCCGATGAATCCAAATCTGCGGTTTCTATCACTTGAACCCTTAACTGGTCTAGTTCTTGACCCTACGGCTTAATCGTGACATTCTTCTGCAATCTCTTACTTTATATGGTCTAGAAGTAATGTATAATAATCGGCATTAATAAAGTTTCCATTTTCCAGGTTGTTAATTATTCAAATTCCATTCGCAGACTCAAGGTATTGTCTTTCCAATAGCTTCGATATTATTCGCCTTCATTGAAACCGGTTCATCACGTTATGTTAATTTTTGCCTAGAGTTTTGTTTCTGGTATGTAGTAATGAATCCAGGTCTATTTTATGGTAACTATGGAAATGACTTTTGGAACTCTGTGGCAATAGTTATCATTTAAGCTTCGTTCAACAAAATAAGTATTTCATAGGAAGTCAAAGTCTCACTCATTGTGGGAAGCACTTGATCGTCTCCTTCGTTGTGTTCCCTTCCAAATAAAATTTTAATTTTTTTAATACTACCGAGTAACTCATATTTGAATATCCGTGCACGAATCTAAATGTCATGGGATTTTCTATGATATATATGCCTATGTCTTTTCTATGCTATACATGTATGTCTATGATATATATTTGCCTTTTTCTTCCTCAGGAAAGTTCGATAAGATAATCTTTTGAACTCGAGTGCTTTAATATTCCCAAATATTTCAGTGAACTGCTTTGAACCGAGCAATTAAATTTCAAACAATTCCATAATTACTTGCATATTTAAACACACGAACTTAAAAAAAAGAAACCCAAGAATTCAAATGCGCATTAAGAAAAGAACGTTATGACTGCTACTTTGGACATGCTTTCAGTGTCGTCATTAAATTAGTTAACGATGCCATGGGAATTTTCTATACGTGTGTACGTGCCGAATGGGCTGACTTTTATTCAGTTTTGCCTCTGGAGGGGCCAAGGCGAAACTTATTCAAATTCGAATTACTCACTTTCTTCATAATTATGTGTTATATTACTTTAGTGCTTTTTCCCTTTATTATTAAGTACTGATTTAAATATAAAAACTAATCAATATTTTCCACCTCTTTAGGAACCGTTGAGATCACCACCGTGTTGGGAGCGCTGTTTGGAATTTTTGCTTTGATGTTAATATTTTTCCTTTATGTCAATCGCAAGTGGTGTTTCCATGCGCGGCATGGCCTAAACTGTTGCGATGAGAAGAATTTTTCATCGAAATATGTGCAAAAGCTATGTAGGTCCTTTGATAGCAATAGAAAGGTGTACGAGTACATGCAAAATTATGTTGTTTCTGTTAAAATTGCAGCACGCAAACGTCGATACGACAACACCAGTTCAGACTCTGAGGAAGATATACTAAGGCGGCTTCGTTTGCAGCAATCACGGAACATTGCTCAATTTTCCAGTTACGGTATTAATCAGGTCAATCCGCTGTCACAAAATTTCAACTACAATCACAGTGAATTGCAACGAGTCACCGTAACACCACGCGAATCATCCAAAGATCCCTTAGCCATAGCCGAACGTGGTAAAGTTGGCATACCCTCATCACACAGTGAATGCAGTTCAAATGATTCTGTGGAAGCATCGATTGACAGTCAGACGGGAATATTAACCGGAGAAAAGAAAGGTACTGCTAGTAAACTCTCGGATAGTTTTATGTGGTTTTCTTGCTATTTATAACTATATTTCTCTTAGTTTTAGAGCGTATCAATGCAATCGACGCAACTGTAAAATCTCCAAATAGTAGTGTGGCTTCATCACTGAAGGAGACACGTATTGACCATCGCTCAGAAACTTTGAAACCCAGCAAATACCAGAAAATTTCAGCAACTGCACCACGGCAAGATAGTTTGGAAGAAGTGCCTGATTTACAAACCAGCAACAACAACAACAACGAAGATGTATGTATAAAATAAATACAATTAAAAATGTTGTTTGGAAAATTGGCAAAACTACAGATTGCAAAAATTTGTATTTGTACTCTTAATTCATTGATTATCGGTTATTAAATTCACTCTTAGTGAATATGGGGGAGCTTTCGACAACTTCTACAGATTTTGTAGGCAGAAGAGACGTATAATGCATGCTTGTAATAGGTACTTGAGATAAGGTTCGGCTAGTGATGTGAAATCTCTGGAGCCAAAACTCGTATCCGAAAGATAGAGCTCAAGTAGAAACTTTGAATCATTGATGGGAGCACATTAGATCGCAGTGCAACAGCCCCCTATCAACAATAACAATACAGTACTAGTATAAAATACAAAACCAACTAGGGATGAACCCCACTCACCAACTATGGGTGAACCAGGCCCGCCCGTTATTGATATGATTAGTTAGAGATCCATGCAAGATTTGCCAACAAAATTTGCTATAATGATACCAAATTACAATATGCCACTTAGTTATCGTAATATTTCAAGCCTTCATATAGAAAATCAATAAGAAATAAGTGCCTACCAAGTTATATTTTGTTATTATATTGTTTGTATCCACATCGCAATGGCTTACAGGGTATTCATAAATGGTATTTTAGGTCACACTCTTAAATAAATCTAATAACCATGGCTTAACTAGCACACCCATGTTATTTATATGGTTGTAAGTTGATGAACTATCTTAGCGCAGAGAGTATCTCCCATTTTCAGCGCTTCTTTATTAGTTTAAGATGAATATAAATAATGTAATCCCTTTGCAGGAGCCTTTGTTTGACACCAGTGACTTGCGCTCGCTGAGATCCGATGACATTTCTATGCAAAATCAATGCCACGGCAAGAGTGGTGGTATTGAGATTTCCTTGCTCTATGATGCACCTATGCGTAAGATGACAGTACACGTCCTACAGGCCAGGGGACTGCCTAATTTAGGGAATGCTCAACAAACTCACACACAGGTAAAAATTCATTTGAATGCTACAAATCTTGAAATGCGTCAAAAATTATAAGTTATAATTTCTATTTAAAGGTGCGACTCCTGATGTTACCAAACAAGAAGCAAAAACATAAGACTAAAATAAGATCGGGCGAAAATCCACAATACATGGAAAGCTTTTTGCTGCATCGCGTCAACCCCGAAGAAGTGAACAATATGGGTTTGCGGGTACGTCTTTATGGCTGCGAACGCTTACGCAAAGAACGACTGATTGGCGAGGCTTATGTTAGTTTTGCGACGATTGATCTGGAACTGGAGACAAATTTGTGGCTACCATTGGAGCCGAGAAATACATCATCTGTAAGTGTTTACTTTATCTCCACACAATGTTGAGCAAGTCTGAACCAAATGAATATTTTTTTGCTTGCTATCCAGATTTTAGGATCATCAAGTGATCTTCTAAGTTTAGCGAGATCCGACAGTGCCGGCTCGACCACTTCAATGCAACATGGAGGTGTGCCAGAGCTACTTTTAGGTTTAGGATATAATGGTATAACAGGACGATTGAGCGTTGAAGTTGTTAAGGGTAGCCACTTTCGCAGCTTGACACTGAATAAGGCGCCCGACACGTATGTGAAGTTGTGCTTAGTTAGTAGTATAGGGCAGGAGATATCGCGAGCAAAAACATCAACGAGACGAGGCCAACCCAATCCATTATTCAAGGAGACATTCGTATTTCAGGTGAGTGTGTGTATGGTTGGAATCATGGATGAAGAGCATTCGATTTTTTAATATAGTGGAAACCATTTCTATGATGATGTACGGTCTCACAAAATTCTACTGCTATTTTATGTTTGGAAGAAATTTGTGTGAATAGGAAAACAAAAATGTATCGTTTTATGATTAAATAAAAAAGATTCGATATTAGTTATTTGCAAAGTAACCTAGAATTCCTTATCCATGAATAAAAACATAATCGGGAATTTTTTCTTCATTCCGATGAGTATATGAACAAGGAAAAATATTCCCGGTGAATTTTTGTTTAGCAGAAGGATGATTGAGTAAAATTAATGAAACTAAATGAATTACCAAAATAAAATTAATGAAACTTAATGAATTACCAAACAAATCCAAAATCACTCACGCAGGTGGCCTTGTTTCAACTCAATGATGTGACTCTCATGGTTTCGGTTTACGCAAAGCGCAACATGAAGAAGAACGAAATGGTCGGCTGGTTTAGCCTTGGGCTAAACTCGTCTGGACCAGAAGAAGTAGCGCACTGGGTGGATGTACGAGAAATGGCCAAGGGTGAGCTACTTGCTCGTTGGCATGTCCTGGTGGATTCCTGATTCGAACAGTTGGGACAATCTTCTCGACGTGGTAGCCTGAGCATATTGGGGTTCACGTCGAGGGAGAAGTCCAAGGCGAAGAAGCTTAAAGAGGACAGTACTATGGCGGATGATGTGGTTGCTGTCGATATTGAAGCTGGATTGGAGCTCGACTTCGTTTAAAAGTGGAGTTCCAGTAGATTGGGAGTTTTTGTGAATTTTTGTCGAAGGTAAGCATACAATTTTTGTGTGTTTACTAAATTTACTATAACAAATTTTTGTAAATTTCTTTGCATGTTCAAGAAACATGTTTTGAATAAAAAACAAAGCAAATTATTAACTAAATTAAACAAACAACATATTGATTGATATAAATATAAAAATATTAATTGTCACTAAAACAACATTGCGCACATATTTTGGTAACCAAATAAACAAAAAAAAAGGAAAAAAATTATTGTAAACAAATTTAGAAAGAAAAAACAAATAAAATTTTATACTTGAAAGAAAAAAATAGAAACATTAAAAATGAAAACTATTCATAAAAAGGAAAATATGAAATTAATGAATTAAATACTTTGTGATACAAAACCTAAAATGACAAATGTTATAACTTATAGAAATTTAAAACAGTTGACATATAAAACAAATGAATTTTTATTATAATTATTATTATATAATAATCTAATAGCTCTCCTAGAAAGTATAAACTTATAATATAACACATTTGGAAACGATTTCATATCAAAGCTAGGAAAAATATTTTAGCAAAAAGTGTGCTTACTCTACACTGAAAAGGCCTCATTTGCGGCATTGTTCTAATTCTGCCTTGCAGCCTAAAGGGATTTACTTTCGCATTGCATTTGTTTGATAGGACTAAATCCAATGTCCAATTATGCACTACAATCTGCTTGGCCAACGTTAATTTTATTCATTTGAATTATTTTCTTAATTACATGGAATTACGAAAAATTAAGATACAAAATCAGTTTCCTAATACGAGAATTTCTTACTGAACATGTAGTATGAGAAAATAGAATCACTACATTTGATATGATAGCTCAATGCGTAGTATTTCTTTAAGTTTGATGCTCAGCACGGTTTGTACGCGTTTCTGATACCTTTTCCGGTTGAGAGTTTCCTTTAGGGAACTAGGGCACAAGTCATAGATAAACGATTTTTAGTGAGCCCTTTGGACATCGTTTCCAAATAAACTAAGAAGTATTACAAAAATGAAAATATTTTTAGAGAATGAAAGGTTCTAGCGTACCTCGTAGAGAGCATAGTGTGTAGAAGCAACAACAACATAGAAATACATAATTTATTAAAGAATTTCATACAAATTATTACCGAAATTATCTTAAAGAAATGCATTAAAAATTTCAATGTTACTAATGAAAACAAAATTATACTAAATAAAATGTTAAACATATTTTTATTCTTCTATAAAAACCAAAACAAAACCAAATGAACTAATTTATTTTTATAAAAACAAAACAAAGAAATGAAATTTATTACAAATGACTTTTTAGATTTACTCAAAATATTATGTATTTCCTAAGACTAAAGATTAAATAAGTAAAGAAATCTTTTTATACAAACACACATTTAAAAATTATATAAACATAAAACATTTAAAACAGAAACAGAAAAAGAAAAAAACGCATATAAGAATATGCAAAACACAAACAAAAACAAACAAAAAACAAAAAATACAAAATATGCTTTTGTGAAACATGTGACGCCCATTGGTGTCACTCGAAAAGAAAATATTAAAATTGTGCCACAAACACGCCCGCTGGAAGTCAGTTATGAGCAATCCTTGAAAGAAAAGGTTTTGGGGTGCGTGTGAGTGCTGATGATTCTCATTTTGGCTACTTTGGCTACGCCTAGAGGAGAAATTCAGTTGGTTTTATTTAGTTGAAGTACACCCAGGAGGTCTCAAGTTGCGAAATGTGGTCCATGGAATTAGAACTATATAAAATGTTTACGTTCCTGAATTAAAACCACTTTTCTTATTATAAAATCTACACCTAAGGATATATCTCGTATATCTTCTCAATTCTCATTGAAAAAGGTTATTTGATTTTTTAAATACCATCGCTTGTTCTAAAAGTAACAATTTTGACAGAGTATTTCGAAAACTAAAGCAACTAAAATAATGGTTTTTCGAACTATATTACTATAAAAAAGGTGGCTTTAAATCATGGACGGGTTTTCTTGTGAACTAGTATAATCGTTAAGAATAGCTGTAAATGAAAGTCAGAGCAAAATTTCAGCTATACAACTCGTTAGTCGATATATGCAAACACCGGGTCTATTTTCTTCACTTTATCGCTGTCCTACACCCCTTGAACGGCCAAAATTATAAAAACTATGAGCCACGGATAACATTATAGATTTGTGTTCCGTTCCAGAAATTATAGGAGAAGTTTCCTATTATCCGTTGGAAATTACCTTAACATATGCAAATATTTCCGATTGAGCAAAAGTTCCAAGCCGAGGATGATCGTCACAAATGAAAGATCATGGATTACAAATCCTCTCTTTCCTTAAGTACTAATATACAGGTGGAACTAGTTGAGATCCACGGATATGCTTCCGCGCTTAACTGTGAAAACTCGGCATCAATTGCTTTCGGCCAGGTCAATGCTTTCTCGGATTGGCCATATATGTCGAAAAATATTATTCAAGAAAATTTCATGATTATAAAACCCCAAATATTTTGTAGGAATGAGACTTGTTACTTTTGTTACTTGGCCAATGCAAATGTCCATTCGTTGGTCCTACTATTATTTTCGAACTTATCTCTGATGCTGACATTTTCTGAGGTTTTGAGAATTTTTTCAAGACAACCGGTCATTGAATTTTCAGAACACTTCACAAACCTTGTGGGGTTCACAGAAAATTTGGCTTATCTGTTCCATTAAGATTCGTAGCCCTGGGAGAACACACGAAAATCAACGCAAATTGAAAGGTCTGCTGGGTGTACTTCGTTATTGTTGTATTTGAAATACACACATTCTTATGTCGCCATACGTCCATTGAGATAATTTGTTTATGGCTGCGACATGGTACCTTCAAATATCAAGCAAGAAATATGCAAATTCTTAGACGCACAATTGAGAGTACATGAATTTTGGAGAATATTTTGTGAGACCATTTTATCCTAAAATATTCAATTTGTTTTTCCAAAAACGTTGAATTTTAGTTTTTGAAACCTTGACGTACAAATGCATTTCTCTTTTACAAGAACTATTAACATTTACTTTAAAAAACAATTTTAATTTATTATTTGCATGAGTTGAAATGCTTGAATATAAGAAATACACAGAAGAGTAGGATATGGTAGGATATGCCAAAATATACGAGGATTTTGGCAGCATAGTACGAAAAAATTAGTAGATAAAAATAGAAAATAAAGTTTGTTAAATGTCTAAAGAATTTATTAAGAAAGGTATGGGAATAGTTTGGGTGTTTAAGTGGAACTCACATATACATATAAGAAATAAACTTAAATAATCGAGGTGTTTATATTGTCCACCTCAACATGTTTTAACCCTTTGAAAGGTCCATAACGGAAGAAAGAACAAGAAACTGATTAAATGTTAATTTGAAATTTGTTGAATTTTGTACGTGCGAATTCTATATACAAATTATGTCAATATTACTACGTGAACGCTAATCGGCAAATAAAATTAAATTAAATTAAATTACTCTATGAATAATATGGGCTTTACTATTGACCGAACAACTGAATGTGCATGAAAATAAAAATGAAATCTTATTAATTTCTAAAGTAAAATTTACATATAACATATGATATGTTTGATATGGTCTGATTCTGTAATAAGAGTACATAAAAAGAAGGCATCGTTTGATATTATCTACGTTTTTATGATACTACTAATATATGAAATCAAATTTGCTACGAAGTTTCAATGCCACGAGTTTACTTCTACCTTTATATTAGAATTACATTAGCGTACAGAAGGGATTGGCGATATTCGATTCGAACTTTCGCGTAACAAATATTTTGCTTAAAAATATCGGTCACAATTTGTGCCATTGATCGAGATTCTGATATATTTGCAATTGAAAATTTTGCAGGATGATATTTTTGGTAACGATAAAATCAGGACGATATTTGAAATATTATTACATAAAAGTAATATTCTTCTTCGTTGTATATAAACTTGTTCATTTAATACACAATTTTTTTTTTTTTTTTTTAATACTCCACTTTTATTTGCATTCTACCCCTTGGGGCAACAATCAAATTAAATAACAATAATAAATAACTACATATATAAATACACAAGGTTAGTTTTTAAATAGTTATTTAAAACTACATGAGGAAGAGGATCCAGTGCTAATCTCCCATAAGGTTAGTACATATATAGTCAGAACTAATGCATTAGAAAATTATTATTATAAATTGAGTGGTGTTGCTCACTTCAGTCACCGTGTTGTGCCTGTCCTCTCCAGAAGATGTAAAGCTAGTATATCTATGCTTAGTCGTTCCCGGCATTTAATGCTGTATCTGGATATTTCCTGATCGACAGTAGGGATGCTAAAGTAGTGACGTATTATTTCATTTCGGACGAACCATGGAGCGTTTACTATCATGCGTAATACTTTTGCTTGGAATCTCTCAATGATTTAGATATTGATTTTTGCCGCTGAAGCCCATACCATATGTCCATATGGGTTTTGGGATTGTTTCATAAAGGAGCAGTTTCTTATCAAGCGATAACTGGGATTTATACCCCAAGAGCCAATATAAAGAAGTAAGTTCCAAGTTGTTTTCTCTTCTTAAAAATATGCTTCTACCATTTCAGACGCCGATCAAAATGTAGCCCTAAATATTTGACGCCTTTGGATTGGGGTAGTTGACAATCATTTAATATCACTGATGGACAAGTCTTCTGTTTTAAGCTGAAGGTTACTTGTACAGACATAGTTGCATTCACCTTAATTCTCCACATATTTAACCAGATTTGGAGCTTATCCAATCTTTCTTGGAGATAATTTGTAGCGATTATATTTTTGCTGCTTGTAGCCATTATAACAGTATCATCCGCGTATTTTGCGATTTTGGTATTCTCCGTCAGTGGAAGGTCAGCTGTGTAGATAGTGTAGAGCACTGGACCTAACACACTGCATTGCGGTACACCCGCCTTTATAGAGAACAGTTCAGTGACTTCTTCATTGGCCTTTACTCTGAAATGCCGCTCATCAAGATATGATCTTAAGATATCATAAAACGTCTGAGGTAGTAACTTTTTCAGTTTAAAGAGTAAGCCAAGGTGCCATACTTTATCGAACGCCTGTGTTGTATCTAGGAAATCAGTTGTACTATAACGGTTTTCCCCAAGAGCGTTTCTTATTATGCTGTACACTCGGTGCGCTTGTTCTGTTGTGGCGTGGTGTTTCCTAAATCCAAATTGATGATTGGGTATTATCTCCTTTTTGAGCAGATTCGTTTTAAGTTTGTTTAACAGGAGCTTTTCAAACATTTTAGAAACAATTGGCAAAAGGCTAATTGGTCTATAAGGTCCAACAATTTTTATTATTCTTCTTAGTCGCTTGCAACACTGGGGGCATTTCTCCTCGGGGCACTTTGATCCCCTACCCTGTCAAACACCACCGGTAAGTTGACCCAAGGAAATTTTATACATTGTTGTTTTTATACATTTTTGCGCCATCATAATCATGTTAGCGTTCATTGTTTTTAAAGTTTATTTCTCTGTGATATTTTCCTTGTTCAACTTTTATTTCAAATATTTATTTAGCAGATGTAGTTTTTAGAGAGACTGATAGCTAAAAATGTAAATAATAACTTGTGATTCTCTAATTTCTCGCTACTTCTTAATAAAATGCTATATTGCAACCCTGTTTTGTCCTCGTCACCCCAGAAATTTCAGGGTAAAAATTGTTACTCGACTTTCATTTTCGAACTTAAATCAACAACAACAGGAAAAACAAACACAAATATTTTTCCCCCGGGACAAAAGTCCTCAGTTATGGCACGCCACTTATATTTTCAGAGGATGCTCAGAAAACTGTTTTTTTTTCGGGAAGTACGAGCAGCAGTTTAATGTATGCATTTGTACAAGTGGGGGTTGCATTCCGGAAACACTATCTTAGTAACACTTTTTTAACCTTGACATCGTTATTATTGATAAAGAGCAATTTAACGTGATTAGAGAGAACTACTCACAAATCAGAGGATTCGGGACTTAGTTTTGATTGTATCTTCGTTTCTAAAGAATAAACCATTTTTCATTCTCCTTGTTACATTCAAAGAGAACGCCACTGCTTTTTTCTATTCCATATCAGAGTTCTATATGTCTATCTTTATGAAATGAATAAATTAAAAAAGTGGTCGGATATGAAATCATTTTTACGGCTATATTTTCTCAACTGATATTGTTACCAATAAATATTTTTCAGTTCCATCTTTTACCAACGATAAGTTTATATAGTAATAATATATCGCCCATCGCTAGTGTATAGTCGAAATTAGGAAGTGATGCCGGTTATATTACCAAATTTACCCCAAATCTTCTGCTATCCTATCCTAGTGCTAAGAGTGTAAGGAATTAAATTTTTATCGATATCTGACTAAAAATCATCTTAACTTACATATTTAAATATTATTTGATTATCGGTCAGGTATCAATATGTAATACTGAAATAATGAAACGATGTATGAATACTCAAAAGCCACCTGCGGGAAAAAGAACAACTCTATTTTCAGTATAGTGTAAACCATTAAAGTACCGATTTTAGGTATACATTACGAAGGATGGGGTCTAGAACCATGAACATTTAAATTGAAATTTAACACTTGGGATTGGTATGAGAGTAATATCATACATTATATCACATTCCGATTATTAGATACTTTTTCTAAATCTACGAATTTAGTTACGATATGCAAAGAGTATTTAGTGTGAAGAGTATTTAGTCTGCTTTTGAATTTTAGCACGTTATATTTCGCTAACGAATATTTTGATTAGAAAATCCAAACGAAAATAGAATTTTTCAATAAATCGCGTTGCTTTAGTGACATCTTGTTAGATTTTTGGTGGTATTGTGGCAAGCTTAGTTTGATTAATTCTACCACCCAGCTACCTAGCCAAAACTAACGTATTACAATTCATAAATAGCGAACTGCATACTCTTATACGAAAATACTCTTTGCAGAATATATGAAATCTCTGCGCAACTATAGTTAATCGCTTGGGAACTGAAAGAGCGCAAGCTGCTAAGTCCAGTTTGTCAGATATTCGGCACTGGATGGAAACAGTTGTTCTGTCAAATTTGATACTAAATGAAAAAGTCCGCATCCAAAATAAATCAAATTTGTTAAGTTATATTTATGTGCTCACATACAAATTTTAAACTATGCGGCTTTAAGCAAGAAGAGGCTGGCTTCGAATGCAGCTGTTATCTATTTATAGCATCATATGACTGCCCACTTGCCCCACTTGACCTGCATATGCAAACTTAACACAGCATAATACAACATAACAAGATCGAACAATTTGGTCATTATCTAAAATTAACGTAGTTCGAAACAATTTGTTTTATTAACAGAGAAAATTTTGTTAATGAACAATACACAATTTTTATTTCTTCAGTGAAATCAACTAAGCAATCGAGGCTAACCTGATTAAACTGTTCCTTAATATGCTCGTAGAAATTGTATATGTATTGTCTTCAATGTTATGTCTTTTGAAGTCTTCACTAATCAGATACAGTCGCTGTATATTGAATAGATGTGTAAGTGGAAGCGAACGTTACTTTGAGGTAAGTTTGCACAGTCAGACTTTAAACAGAGAACTTCAGGTTAAATTCTGTATTTTTTGCTTGAGGTTTTGATCCGGTATGATGGATAAATTGCTCTTGAGGCCCATTCTTTGCATTCTTTGCAGCTCACGCTATGTAGTAATTTGAATCCGGCACTGAACCCCTATCCTAAATTTAGATTTGTAGTTTTTCAACAATGTACTTAACAAGCCTTGTTTACAATTGGATAGGAAAGATGAATGTATTGAATGTTTATAACTTCAAACTAAATATAATACAAGTATACACAGTCTTTGAGAGATTGCCTCAGATCATTCCGTTGATCTATTAGGAATTGTACGAAAAATTTGTATGTGTTCCGTTGGTCTGAATGGTGACAAGCAGCAGAAAATTTGTCACCACTCAAGTATTGCAGAATATTAGAAATTAGGATATACTAAAGTAATTGTCCTGCCTAGGGTGCAAATTTTGATTTTCAGCTTTTTTTTTTGGAATAGTGTTCAAATGTCTCTGACAATTTGAAGAAATGAGGGTTGAACTTATTTGAAGAGTTGTATTTATGAACGTTATTGAATATTTTTCAAATGCTTGGCTGACATTGAAATGTTTGTTAAGAGAACACCCGTACCATTTTAACTAAAAACAAAAAGCTTTAATTAAATATTGAAACACAAATTTAAATTGATGTTAAATAAACAAACCCAAAACAAAATCACTTGAACGAAAAAATTACAAATTATTTTCACTAAATTATATTGAATAAAATTTATATATTTAAACTTAGTTTTATAAATTTATGAAATGTTTTCTTAACATTGCTAAAGCAGTATCTAAATGTTTTAAATGAACACAATGATTGGTAAAAGCCAAATAAAATTAATGGGTATGTGTGCCTAAAAAAAAAATGATTTTAAAAAATTTAATTATATTTTTTGTAATGCTCATATTGAATGTATTAATGTACTTATTAATTAGTAATTTTGTGTACTTGAAAAAAATTAAATTTTTTAGGAAATATTCTTCACTTAAGAGGCATTTGCTTAAAATGAAGTTTGCAAAAAAATGTATTCCTTAAGCGCAATCAATTTTTTATCTGGGAAAGCCACTCCTTGAAGCTTACTCATACTGAAGTATATTTGTTTTGAGACTGTTCGGAATTGGAAACGAAATTTGGAAAATTGTTTAAAAACTAAATGAAAAAACCAAATTAAAAACCTTAAGCAACTTAATTGATTAATCGGTACTAATCGTGCATATTTAATCACAAATGAAATGTTAATCCATATAAATTTGAACGTTGACTGTAACCCTAAAATACAAATTATTGTTTAGAAAATGATTATAATTTAAATTCTAAGCGTATCTCCCTCAACCCTAAAAAGCTAAAAGTAACGTTGTTGTATTAAAAACCAAATCCCTTAAAATACAAACATAAATATAAAAAAATTGACAAAAGAAACGCATTTTAAAAATTTACAAATGAAAAATAATAAAAAATATTTAATACATAATAATAATTTTTTCTTAATTGAAAATAAGTTCACATAATACAAACCAACATTGTAAATTTATCATACAAAGTTAAATGCATTTTTCCAATTTAAATTTTTGCACTTTTTAAATCAATATTTCGTTTTATATAAAATACAAAAATTAAAAACAAATCAACAGAACCAGCTAAAAAAAAAACAATGAAAATCTTTTGAATTAAATTTTGTAACGAATACATAAATACTCTGTGTGACTTAATAATAAAACTTATTTACCAATAAACGAAAGAACAACTAACCGCAGAAAACCACCACCATTAATTGCATACGCAACGTTTTGAGAGATTGCGGAAATTGTTACGAAAATTAGTTTTTCATTAATAATTCGATCTGTCAAGAATTACAGAAAACCTCTGTTTGTTTATTTAGCTTTATCAAAAGCAATTTAAATGAAACAGCAATTTACTTAAGAAATATTTAGAAGAGTTTTACAGTACAGCTTGAGTGCTTGGAGAGCTGCTTCTTCAGCGGTTTTCCGGCCTACCCCACTTCCATTCTATTCTAGCAAAGGTTTCTTCTCCACAACGCATTTCGACTCCAAGCAATGTGGTGGCTTGGTTGATCGGCATTAGGATAGGTCAGGTAAGCTCTCACAGGCTCCTAAACAAGAGCTGTAACTTCACAATCCTTGATGAAATGCTTGCTATACCTCCTTGTTGCGGTAACTAGCATTTGGATACCTGTATATAAATGGCAAGGGCTTGAGCCCTCCACATACATATAATGAATTCAATGATATAGTTTTTTTCTTGGCCACCATCCAGTGAAATCATATTTAAAGACCCAGCCTTGAAACTGACAACGATATCAATATCTGTACTTGGAACGAATAAACACTTACCATACTCTGAGGTACTACAAGAGTTCTGAACGGTGTTCAATAAATATCGACTGGACATTTTAGATCTGCAGGAGGAAAAGTTATTGCCTGGGAATGACATATTTTACGATATATTGTGCAGCAGCAAGAAAAAAGTAATTGCACGATATTGCTCTTGCTAAACCGTCACACACATCTAAAAGTTACATCACCAAAACATACGCCTATGATCCACCAAAGAATCTATGTAAGCTCTTAAGGATAATTTATATGCTCTGATAAATGGCCATATGGGAGGCCGAATGGGGGAAAGGAGATCTTTCAACCTTCACGCCATTAACTGTGACTTTTTAATCACCGTGATTTTAAGCACTGACTACGATTGCGAGTTCCTATTTTGCATATATGTCATTGAAAAATTCGATATTTAAAGACAGTGATGAGAAATTGCCGATGACGGAGTGGTTATTCCACCATCTAGCCATGATGAGGCCCGTGTTGCTATTCATCGACTAAATAACAACAAAGCAGCTGGTGCCGATGGGCTGCCTGCTGCATTGTTCAAGGCATGCATAATCAGTAAAATATGGCTAGAAGAAAGCATGCCCGATGATTGGAATCTCAGTGATCTCTGTCCTGTATTGAAGAAAGGTAGCCCGACGATGTTCGCCAACAACCGGGGCTTATTGCCATTGGACCACGACGTAGAAGACGAGGATGGAAGGGCCAATTCGAGGAAACCCTAACCATGCTTGGTATAACGGATTGGAGAAGACACGCTCAAAGCAGAGGCGAGCGGTTTTATGTTCGGCCATAACTCGTAGCGGTTGTCTACGCAGATTCTGTGATTAGGCCACATAAGTAAATAAGGTGGGAAATTACACCTTTTAACAAAAGCGTGAAATAACAGAGATCATTTATTTACTTTAGTAACGAACTAAAAAGAGCTATTTTTGGCACCGTTTTTAAAACTTAGCATAGCTAGTAACATTCATGGCACTCATCTGTGTTAATTCGGCACTTATAATTTTGAATAGATTTATGTAATGTGCTAAATGTTTCTTTTAAAAATCAAATCACACTTTACTTAGTAGTTAAAAAAAACTATTAAATTTAGGGACACATTCATAGAAGCGATGCTATTTGCGCATTCCTTGACATAGAAGGAGCCTTCGATAATACGTCACATGATGTAGTAAAAAGAGCATTAGATATAAGAGGAGTAGACTCAATGTCATCAAACTGGATGGCAGAAGTTCTTCATACCAGAACGGCAGAGACATTTGCTGGAGGCGAAACAATAACTATCACCAAAACCAGAGGCTGCCCACAAGGAGGGGTTCTCTCGCCTCTTATGTGGAGCTTAGTTGTTGACGAACTATTAACGAAATTGTCCGAGGCGTGCATTGACTGCCAGGGCTATGCTGACGACTTCGTCTTAATAGCTAGAGGCAAATTTGAAGAAACCCTCTGCGATATTATTCAAAGAGGTTTAAGTATTGTTGGACAATGGTGCAGGTGGGTAGAATTGAAAATAAATCCTACCAAAACCACAATCCTTCCATTTACCAGGAAAAGGAAGCTTCCGAGATGGAAAGACATTCAACTGGTGGGTGAAACCATTATACCCAAAGCCGAAACTAAGTATCTAGGGGTAACTCTAGACAGCAAATTAACATGGAAAGCTCATGTTGAAATGATTTCATTAAAGGCCAAGCGTGCTCTAATGATGTGCAGAAAACTGGCGGGCAAAACATGGGGCTGCAAACCCAGTATCTTATACTGGATGTACACAATGATGGTTCGTCCAATAGTGACAAACGGAGCAATCGCATGGCATAATAGAACTGAACTTCAGTCAACGCAAATGGAGTTGGAAAAAATTCAAAGACTAGCGTGCATAGGTATAACCGGGGCAATGAGAACCTGTCCTACAGCAGCGCTAGAGGTAATCTTGGACTTAACCTCGTTACACTTGGTTGAACGGAAAGTGGCAATAGGTACTTTAATGAGGATGTCGGGAGATAAGACAAGGTCCGGGGCATACAAAGGGCTATGGAACCTGAGAAACCCGCTCAATAACTCTCTTCTAGATTATCCACAGGACAAGACGAGTAAGAAATTTGATTTTGAGAAACACTTTATGGTAAATCTAAGTTACAAGAAGGAATGGAGCAATTTAAACGGTGCGTACTCCTTTAAGGACCATACGATCATGTGGTATACGGATGGGTCAAAAACCGATAGTGGTACCGGAGCGGGGGTATTTGGACCTAGAACCAAATACTCCCAGCAAATGGGTAAATATCCAAGTATTTTCCAAGCAGAGATTCTCGCCATCGAAAGATGCGCGCAGTTTAATCTAAACAGAGACTATAGAAGACGGGAAATAGCCATACTTTATGACAGTCAAGCGGCCATTCGAGCATTAAGCTCGTATGAAGTGGACTCTAAGCTATTATGGGACTGTCTACAGAAATTAAATCAGTTGGGAATGTACAACAAGGTTAGTTTATGCTGGGTCCCTGGCCACATGGATATCCGGGGCAATGAACAAGCGGACGAACTTGCCAGAAAAGGGGCCTCCATGGCAATGATAGGCCCAGAACCTTACTGTGGCATAGGCAGAGGAGTATGGCAAGAAGTACTTAGGGAACAAGAAAGGCAAAAAAGGCAGGAACTTTTTGCAAGTCATATTGGGCTAAGACAATCAAAACTACTTTTGGGCAACTACAACTGCAAAAGATTCAAATTTTGCATTGACTTGCCCAAAAACAGCTTAAGAATACTGACCGGGCTTTTGACTGGTCACTGTAAGCTCAAGGGACACCTAAGCAACTTAGAAATCGTTTCAAGTTCATTGTGCAGATTCTGCGACGAGGAAACCGAGTCGCCAGAGCACATATTAGGCAGCTGTGGAGCACTGATGCACAGCAGATACAAAAGCCTGGGATCATATTTGATACCAGGTAATGAAATAGCAAAGCTAGATCCAGCTGATATCCTAGTATTTCTAAGAATAACAAAGATGGATGAGTTTCTATAGGGTTAACCTATATATGCAGAGGGTTGTACAATAGATCTTTTAGGTCGCAGTACATGACATACCTCCCATTACATTACATTAGAAGCGATGCCGCTCAGTTCTGATCCGCTGAGTTCCATTAATGTGACTTCTAGCACAGTCATCTAAGCTGAATTTTTGTATAAGTATATGCCAACTTATTATTTTACAAGAAAAAGCTTGTTTTTGTAGCAATATATACGTGATATTAACCCTTGTGTCACCCTAGTCAATTTTAATTTTTTTTTTAAACATCGGGATACGTATATTAATTGTTCTCACTGAGCTTTGAAACTGAAGATGTTCATTAGCAAAACCGTACCAACAGATTGAAATCTAGAGAACATCTCGTAACTTTTAAAATGGGTAACATCATATTTGTCACAACGTACCCAACAGGTGTTATTTAAAGGATTGATATCTGATGAGTTTCTTGAGTCTTCCGTCGTGCCGCAAGAAAACCTTGGTCCCTTACTATTTAAAATTTTTATAAACGACCTTCCTTCGCGTATATCCTAATGAATCGCAGTGGCTTCAAGATGATTTAAATGTTTTTGCTGACTGGTGCACCATAAATTGTATGAAACAAGAAATGCAAACATATATGTTTTTCCAGATCATCCCACCATCATTGATCATATGTGCGACTTAGGTGTGACCTTTGACCAAAAACTTACTTTTGGTAAACACGTTGCAACTATAGTTAACAAAGCTTCTCTGACTCAAGGTCACGGTGGGCAAAGGAGTTCAAAGACTCATTTATTACCAAATTTCTGTACATTTCCTTGGTGCGCCCATCATTAGAATACGCGAGTGTTGTTTGGTGTCCTAGATATGCCTGTTACTCTGATGCTATTGAATCAGTGAAAAAGCGGAAAAATAGAAAGAAAAATACTTTTTCTCTTTATTTTCTCTGTATTCTCTGGTTTGAACTCTCAATTGGAGAGTGTGTAGAAGGAAAGGGATGGGAGAAAGAAGAAGGTGAATATGAATGAGAAGAGGTAAGGGAGTTAATTGATCATTAAGAGGGGTGGAAAGTGGGGATGGGGAAAAAATAATATAAGCAAAGATTGCGCAAAGCGATGTAAACAATTTTTTGTTTCTGCGCATCTACGTCACAGTAGCCTGGTTACAAAGAGAAATGGCAAACTAGCATAGATTTTGTAAACAAAAAAGTGAACATTGCTGTGAAATATTATAACAATATATTACAAATTTCGGCGAAATAAATATAACAATATATTACAAATATATTGATGCAAATATTTAATTTCAATGACATTTATTTCTATTGGAAAACCGATCATCATATACTCGTATGCTATATTGAATAAACAAGTTGTGCAAACAAAAGTGAAGCGTATGTTATTATTCAATTAGTATATTATGAAGAATAAAAGTAATAATAATAATATTATAATATTAATAATAAGAGTATAATAGTAATAATAATAAAACTATGTTAATATTTTACAAAATTTTCTTTTTCTTCTATTTCTTTAATTAATTTCTTGATTTTAAGAAACATTCTCGCCCGGAAAAACAATTTTTGCTTTAATATTGTAATCGATATCGGAGGTTTGCCCAATATGTTGTTGATTAAAATTATTTGCAATGAGTAAAACGTCTCCGTTAATTCATTCAAACATGTTTTGTAATGCACTTATATATGCCATCATATTTTCAGTTAGTAGTATAAATAAGGGGGTTCTGGGACAAAGGAGTAAGAGTAAACCGCAAAACCTCAAAACCGGAAACCACAAAGCCACAAACCGCAAAACCGCAAACCGCAAACCGCAAAACCGCAAACCGCAAAACCACAATCTGCAAAACAGCAAACTTCAGAACACAAATCGGTGGTTTTGTGTCAAACGCGGACGCGGAGTAATAGTTTTAGTCGCACTCTTCTGCATACGTAGGAATCAAGCGTTAATTCTTTTGGGAATAAAATGTAGTATTTTTGTTATGTGGTTTTCGCACAGAAAATGTTTTGAGTTGGTGTTAATGTGATCCTGATAAAAAAGCCTAATAGCGGATAAAGACTCGGGGGCTTAGGGTGGGTTTGGGGTTGTGTTACTGCTTTTGCGGTTTTCTCAAGGACAATGTTTGTATGTGTTGTTTTCATTTAGGTGCATATACTCGTACATAGGAATTAATGGATAAGCTACTGCTACTTGTATTATTTATTAAAAAGAATTAATCACAATAATAAATTATTATAACTAATTTAAGAGGAAGAGTCATAGCTACCAGGGCTTTCAACTCGATTTTAATATATTATTTTACATATTTACTTATTTAGGTATTTAAATACATATAATTTTGAATGTGGCATTCTTTTAAGAATTTATAAATCTTTGAAATGTTATTCTTTGATGTATATTTTAGAGAATCACTTGGAATCTGGTTATGGAATATATTCTTACGGGTTGTTTGGGAGTTGGGGCAGTTATTTAGCAGTGTAACGAGGATATCGATTCCCCACAGAATCGACAGTTAGGTAAGTTAGGTTCCCCACGTAGCAAAAGCTCGTTTGAGCATTTGGTGTGTCCGATGTGGAGTCGTACAAAGTTTTTTGTTTGTTGGCGAGAGCAAGTTACAGGATAATCTGGTTTCATTCCGTCTGTGTAGAAGGTGGGGTAAAAGTGTTTATATTTTTTCCAAGTGCAATAGTTCATAGTCTTTAGTTTCTGTGACTTGGAAGACGTAGTTTGCAGCCGTAATTGACTCTGCAACAGCTATATCTGCAAGTTCGTTACCTGGTATCCCCGAATGTCCTGGGACCCACATAATTTTTATTTTCTTGAAGTATTTAATACAAGAGTTACTGATATTATTTATGGTCCTGTTGCTATCATTATTGAAGTTTCGAATGGCTTTAATAGTCGATTTGCTGTCTGTACATATGAGTAAGTTTCCTTTATTATTGGGAGCAAAGTCGATGGCACATTTAACAGCAAAAGCTTCGGCAGTAAATACAGAGCTAAATGGAGGAAGACATCCTGCCGTAATTAAATGTCCGTTGTGGTGGACTACAGCAAATGATGCGCCAAGAGTTCCTTTTGATCCGTCTGTATAGAGTTGGCACCATTTTTTGTTTATACAGTTTGTCAAGAAAGTGTTTTAACAAGGTAAAAAATTCGTCAATTTAATTTTCTCCTTACAAAATATAGTACTTCTTTATTGTTTTGAGTGATTTTTTTTAATTCATTTCATTTAATTAATGTATTTACTAATGAACAGTAACAACAAAATAACTAATATTAAAATTAAGAAACAAAAAATATAACAAAAACGAGTACAGAAGTCTGAAGTCGGGTTAGACCGACTTCGAAATACCCTTTACCTTTTCTTGTGCGTGCGAGTTCAACAATGGGGATGTTTTCTTCATAAATCATCATTAGGAGCTTTTTTCGGTTGGGTACCTTGTATTGATTATATCATTTCTTGTGTATGGCTTTGTAGTGTCAATATAACCACATTTCTTGTGTATGGCTTTGTAGTGTCAATATAACCACTAATATAAAATTTTGTCCAAAATTTTTGTATACGAGATTAGATCGTAAGGTATAATAATGTCAATATGTTAGTACCCGCAACCTTCCTGTGCAATTTCGTTCATGTATCTTCTATAGGAACCTAGTAATGATTTTTCTTATTGTGGGCGTGGCAATAGTAATAGGCTGCCCATATTTAGAACGCATGCTAGTATGGACCCAGTGTATACATCTACCAATTTTGTATTCATATATCATCAGTAGAAGCATAGATGGGGTAATTGTCTTTAAGTGGGGTCCCCAAAGTTCATTATATGGGAGGGAGGCGTATCCTTCATCTGATCGACCCCGAATCTTGTATGTGGCTTTGTAGGGTCCTTATATAATTTCGTCTAAAAATATTATATAGGTCGTAAGTTATAATAATATGTCAATAATGGGCGTGGCTGTAGAAATAACACGACCATTTTTGGTGTGGAGTTTAATGTTAGTACCAGCAATATTCCTGTGAAATTTCGTTGAGAAATCTTTAATAGGAACACAGTAATGAATTTTGGCTAATTGTGGGCGTGGCAGTTGTATTATAATCTCCATATTCTGCACACACACTATTTTGGACTCCATGTATATTTCTGCAAATTTTTATTCCGCTGGCATCAATACGAGCATAGTTAGTCTAATTTTAATTTTATACCCGAAACTTCCTTATATCAAAAGTGGGCGTGTCTTTTCTCTGATCAGCCCAATTTGTTGCAGATAGCTTTATAATGTCCACATGTTCCTTTCCGTAAAATTTCGTTCGTAAATCTCTATCAGATCTTAAGTTATTAATATTTGTTAATAGTGGGCGTGGCAGTTAATGTATACCGGCCACTTTTTGCACAGTGTTGAGTAGGACCCACATCTCCATAACTGCCAAATAACGCCACGATGCCGTCAATTGGACCGAAGTTATAGTCATCTTAAAAAAGGTGAAAAAAGTTCCTTATATGGGAGGTAGGCGTGGTCTTTGTCCAAATCGGCCCATATAGCAATCTGGTTCTGTATCTTTGTCCTGACTATACTTTTGCAAAATTTCATTCAGAAAAAATTTCATTCAGAGGCCACAGACGGACAGACGGACAGCGGACGGACAAAATAAAAATAGCTTAGAAAGTGATTCTGATCATATCTGTATATATACGAGGTGTGATCAAAAAATAACCGTTATTGTGTGATCAAAAAATAAAGTATTTATTTATTCATCAACAACTATCTTGTCCCCTTTAAAGTAATTCCCCTCAAATATAATACACTTATGCTAGCCTCCTCGAAACACTTCTGAAACGCTTTTTTTTGGTATCGCCAACAGCTCCTGTTTCGATTTTTCTTTTATCTCCTCAATCGTAGCAAAACGCATTCCTTTCATCGGTGTCTTCAGTTTTGGAAAGAGGAAATAGTCAGCGGGGGCCAAGTCCGATGAATACGGTGGTTGAGGCATGATAACGGTTTTGTTTTTGGCTAAAAACAGCTCCTGATGTCCATGCGACGTTGTTTTTGCTCAAAATTTAGCAATTTTGGAACAATCTTCGCTGCCGCACATTTCATGCCTAAAACATCCGTAAAAATTGCTTGGCATGAGCCGACCGATATGCCAGCATCATCAGCAACCTCTCTGATAGTGATTCGACGATTATCCAAACTCATTTTCTTCACTGCGTCAATGTTTTCATCGGTTGTTGACGTGCTCGGGCGACCAGGACGAGCATCGTCATTGACATCTTCTCGGCCTTCCTTAAACCGGTTATACCACAATTGAACTTGTGTTCTGCTCATAGTAGACTCGCCAAAGGCCACAGTCAACATTTCAAATGTCCTTGCGCATTTAATTTCATTTTTTACACAAAATTGAATACAGTTTCTTTGATCCATTTTTTCGAATAGTACAAAATCGAAGAGCACACCAAAACACGACTAACCTTTTTATCTGTCAAAAACAAACTGACAATCCAAAATGGTTGGTATTGCCAACATATATAACAGACATGTGTACCAACATTAAAAAAAAAATGCGAACATCGAACATACGTAACTCACGAAAAGATGAAAATAACGGTTATCTTTTGATCACACCTCGTATACGCTTATTGCTACACTTATTTACTACATATTCTTAACACTTAAGTAATCCTACTACAATTTGGCTATCCTGACTGTAAAGATCCCCTGATCTTCTGTTAATCATTGACAGAACCTTTGCGTTTCTTAAAATACGGTTTAATATGTTCCACTGCCCATACGCCCTTATATGGAGTTCTTGACTGTTGAAAGTTTTCTACATCTTGCAGTAAGTATCGATCATTTCGTAAGACTTTTACAACTTGATTTAAATTTTGGTATGAGTTTTCTGGGCACACCAGCGTGTGAGACTGATATTCAGTCGGTCTTTTTTGCTTCTTGTCAACATAATTTTTATTATAGTTCTGCATGGCTTCTTGTTTTAACGCCGCCTCCTTTCGTACCTTAGACCTTTCGTTTCTACGCTTTGACTAATTTCCACTAGGATTTCTTTCATCAACAATGACATAGCATAAAAACTTGCCAATACAATTTAATTTTGTATTATTTAAGCCAGTATAGGTTGGGTATACCTTCGATAACTCGTCTACATGAAAATTACGTTTTATTTTCCCTCTGAGGACCGATTCCGAAACCAAACTGATAGGGCTTCGGTGTCTATGAGGCATTCTAGAAAAAATTTTCTTCTAACATTTTTTCTTAAAATAAATTTAAATATTCTTACGTATTCATCTTCGAATAACAATTGTACAGATTTTTCCCTCTCCGGACACTTAGCAACACGATAATCCTTACTACCGCACTCATAGCACGCATCTATTTCTCGTTTCGATTTACGACAGTCCGCGGCAATATGTCCTTATATATTGCAGTTGAAGCATTTCAAAACATGGGCCTTTGGCTCGGGTGGACGTGCAGAAATCTCAATTTTGGAAAAAGCTCGAAGCAGTTGAGCTTTTGTTGTGTAACACTGCATGTGGGCCTGTGTACGTAGGCGATAGTCAGTTATGCCTTCAATGGCATACTCCACCAATTCTCCTTCGTCTAATTGGATTTGATCTGCCAGTATGTATTTCTCATTAAAGTACGAGTATTTTGCGAAGTCCTCGCCAGCTTTCCACTTTCGTTCATCTGGGCTAACAGACTGGTTACCTCCTGAGTTAAGAAGTCCGCTTTGTTATACAGCCAAGCTTGTGCTGTTCCTTTTAACTTGCTCAAAAACACAGCGCAGCTCTTCTTCACCAACATCGTACGCTGCAGCAATACATTTCAACTGCGCTGCCCACACGGTGATATTTTGTTCGCCGTCGTCATCTGGTACCAAGTTTTTTATAATTTCAACTGAAATTTTCGGCTTCGACGCTTCACATGGCTTCTCGTTCATACTTAGCTGTTGCTGCAAATCTACCTTCTCTCTCACCAACAACTCTTTTTCGCGGCGCAGGAAATCAACTTCGCGTTTTAAAAGGTCGAACTCCATTTCGACGTTGTTTGCCACCTTCCCTTGACTTGGGTTTGTAGCGTGATCAGAAGCTTCCTCTGCTCCCTCCTCGCCATCACAGCTCGACTGTTCGGCCTGTGCCGTACCAACGGCAACGCCGTCTTGTGAAGTTGGCACATTTTCTTCAACAGCGATACTAAACTCGCTTGCCTGGGGTAGATACTCGCCTCGCTCGTCAGCAGCAGCCGCACATATCCGAAGGACAAGCGCACTTTTGCTACCGCTGGTAGGCCGCCCAAGTTCACGCAGCCAAGTTCGAAGCTGCATCACACTATACTTAGTGAACCTCTCCACATCTACACTGTCTTCCCCTTCCATGCGGATATTTTAAAACACGCGTTAACTTGAAGATTTATCTATAAAAAAGGAATTACAAAAAATGGTTGAAATTATGAAAAGAACTGTTTTTCTTCAAATTCCAATGTTTGTCTTTACTTTTCTTTTTATTAAATTGACAAGAAAGGAAAAATTTAGTATACACCTCAATGAAGTGCCGCAGAAGTCAGTAATTGGTTAACTTATAGATAAGTTTTGAACTTGAAATTGACCACTTGATTTTTTACTATTAACTGCCTATAATTTGTTACGTCCCCATGGTCATCATACCTGGCACAGACACCCTGGCTAGCTCACTCCTTTTTTCTTCTTTGGTGGGTTCCCAACCCGCTATGCCAGATCGTGGGGCAAACATGAAGTTCTAATCTAAACCTATTCTACGTTCATCATTTAATTTTGATACCACTCACCTCTCCACCGGATTCCTCCGTCCCAATCAGCCTCTCCTCATCCTCCCCCTCCTGTCTCCACCTTAGCCTACCATAATTTATTTATTTTTTTTAAACAAACACACACATACACGGACAATTACTACGGCCTCCACTAAGCTGCGTATAGGCTGCCTAATTCAGGCAACAAGGACTAACTCAAACCCCGCTTTCACTCTACCTCTATCTACTCTTAGGAGCTCCCTCGACCAGAATAGGCTATCCTTATCGAGCGCGCCACCGCCACGCTCTGTTGAGACCGTATCACACTTTCCTAACGCCTTAAATTAATTCATAGATTCTACTCATTAACAGAACAAATAAAAACTTTATGCTTTACATCCACACAAAAAGGAAACTTAAATAAAGACGTAAATACATACTTATATTTAGGAACTTAATCTTAATACGCTGGACTTATCTTTTTTTTGCCGCTCTGGGTAGGAGGAGTCTGGTCTTCAGCGGTCGATCCGTATCCATTTACTTCCCCCTTATAATCGGTAAAATTTTAAAATTGATGTCCCGATGTAATTCATCTATCTATGCGATATTATTACACTTTTTATACCAAGTCAAAGCCACTTTTTTACGTTTCTAATTCGACGACAGTGAAAGGAAATCGAAACTACTTTTTTTACGCAGCATTAAACAACTTCAATACCATTTCTTTTTAATTTAATAATTCTATATACTTAATTTATTAAAATATCGTATTCCCGCGTTTTCAACACGGACAATAGCACAGAAATTCTCAAAAAATTGCACTTGATTTAGATGAAGATAGACGAATCGAACGACAACGACCGTGAATTTTACTTTACTTCTTGCCATGCAGAATCTGACTCCTTCCTCAAAAATTTTCGCATTAACCACTGACTTCCAAAATTAGTCTCTTCCGGTACTTCAACTCCCAGCTCTCTCCCTCTGATACCCTATTTTTCACTGTCTTATCCACAACCTGTCCATCCGTCTTTCTCCCACCCACTAAGCATACCCCCTGGCAACAGCTGTGCTTTGTGGGTCAACCAACCATTTCAAGGACAGCTACTAACCTTTCATCATCCCTTTTCTTTTTCTTCTCCTTTTCCTTACCAACTCGCACTCACGTATTTACCCCACACTAACACACGATCCACCCACATATGCACCCATCCTTTCATATTAGACCAGCTCTCGCGTATTAAAAGTTTCCCTGTACTGAACCTGAGCTTTCAACGCAAAAGCTGTGTTATCCTCTCACACCAAAAAAAAATAAACAAAAAGTGATGATATAAAATCTCTCCCATATACATACATATATATATATATATATATATATATATATATATATATATATATATATATATATATATATATATATATATATTTATATATATATATATATATATATATATATATATATATATATACATATATATATATATATATATATATATATATATATATATATATATATATATATATATATATATATGTTCACTCCGAATCCTAACGTTCAGGTGGCTTCCGCCTGGTACCTGGGGCACCATGTTGTCGGCCTATCTCTGCGTTCCATCGTTCGGTACGGTGCGAAAGCACGTGTTGTGCGGTGGAGAGCGAGAGAACAGTCGAGGCAGGTGCATATCGTATTTGTACGGAAGCCATCTTTATCTGCTGGCATATTTTGGCGCGAGGCTACGAAGCAGCGGCAGCTGCTCTCTTTGCGCGGTGGTCAGTTAGTTTTGGAGTTGCGGCAAGTGTGGATCGGCGTCCAACAAATATATTTAAAGTAAATTAAGCACAATTTATGAAGAAGTTGAAAATACTTATATTTTTGTATAAAATAAGTATAACCGAAAAGAAAGCAAAAGAAAGTTCTATCTGAGTACAACATTTTGGTCCTTCGAGCCGGATAAGAATCCGGTTTTTGGTAAGTGTTTAATCGAATTAAAAATATTATTATTATAAATTAATAATAATTTAAATTTGATTTATACACAAATTGATTATTTTTTGTGTTTCGGTTGGGTTTGCCGTGCGTTCGGGTGTTTGTGCTCTGTCGGCGCTGCTGACTATTAAAACCATTGCGCTGTTGTTGTCTTCGCTGCATTATCGCCGTTTTTAGGTACTGGTGGCTAATGCAGAAAGCAGAATAAGAAAAGTAGGTCAGTGGCTCGTGCGATCAGCTGCTGTCTCTATTTCTTTTGTGAAGCAGGGCCGGTTACGGGTAGCAATTGGTTTCCTGAACATTGTGGGCCTTTCTGTCGCAGTGCGTTTAAACGATAAGTGTTGGGCGTGGTTTCAGTGCGGTTGCGTTCGGAGGTGCATATAAGCCAATATTGAGCTGCGTTCGCAGGCGCATAAGTTCCGCAAAATGGTGGACTCGTATATTTCGGCGGCAGATGAACTTCTGATGTTCATAAGTCGTTTTGAACGGTGCTCGCCGGAAAGTCACTCCATTATATCACTTCAACTTGATGAAGCAGAATTGGATGCTCGGTGGGCTTCGCTTAAAACGGCAAAAATAACTGCCATGTCCGAGGCGCGGGTCATGAAAGACGGTGAATCACTGTTAGAGTCAATCGGACAGCGGTTCGAGTCAAGTTTTGATACTTTTAAGCGGGGTCGTATCTTGATCGCGGAAGTGAGACAACGTTTAGAGCAGGCAACTCCCGTTCCTACTACAGGGGAGCCATTTTTATCATTGGCGCACAGCATCCACGTACCCCCTTGTGATATCCCTGCCTTTGAAGGGAGTTATGCTGCATGGCCAACGTTCCGTGACATGTTCACAGCACTATTCATTAACAACACGCGGCTGTCTAATGCGGAGAAATTCTACCATTTGTCCCTTAAGACCCGGGGAGAACCACATGAAATTGTCTCCAAAATTCCAATTACTGAGGCGGGTTTTCAGCAAGTGTGGGAAAACTTACTGGAGCGCTACGACAACAAGCGCATCCAGATCAACAACCAATTGAAGACACTGTTGGGTCTTGACCCGGTTAGAAGAGAAGATGGTGGGGAAATTAAACGCCTACAGCGTGACATTGGTAACTGTATCGCTGCACTGACATCTTACGGCATCGACGTTGCGAGTTGGGATGCCATTTTAGTATACTTGTGCTCCATGCGGCTGCCTGAGCTCACACTGTCCCTGTGGGAACAAACCATGGGGGGCCGCGCAGATATTCCAGAATGGAAGGCGATGGATGACTTCTTGTCCTTGCGGTTTCATACACTCGAGGCGATTTCGGATCTCCGGTCGCAAGGCTCCAGTTCATCACAAATAAGGGTTCAGCCGAATCAACCGCGAACAGCACGGGTGCAAACCCATCCAGTAAGTGTTACCCCGGAAGGGTGCAAAGTGTGCAGGCGGTCTACACACTCGGTGCGAAATTGTCCTGCGTTCCAGGCCGCCACCGTATCAGCTCGGTGGGGCTTGGTGCGCAAACACGGGTTGTGTGTGAATTGCTTGTCAGCTTCACATAGAGTGGCAAATTGCCCCAGCTCCTTTTCGTGCTCCACCTGCCGGGAGCGGCACCACACTCTGCTGCATACGGACTCGCCACGGGGTCGTCCAACCGCTGCGACGCCAAACCCACCATCCACATCGGGGAGGGGACGCTCCAATTCAAATGGACGCTCCTCCCTGGTCCATCCACCCGTACCCAAGTCTTCTTACCACACTGCGCAGGTATCGCGTCCGGCAGATAGGGCGGGGCCGAGTCCAAGTCATCCAAGTGGCCGCCTCTCCAATCGTGTTATCTTGGGTACGGCCTTAGTCACGATAAAACATCAAGGAGTATGGTACACAGCCCGGGCTCTGATAGATTCTGGTTCTGAGGGGTCCTTTGTTTCGGACCGCCTCCAAAAGCGCCTTAAGCTGCCGGCGCACGCAGTACATGCCCAGGTATCGGGGGTCAGCAATACCCTTGCTGGCACCGTTACCAAAGCATGTCATATCACCATCGGGTCGCGGTACGATGCCACTGTGCGTCTCCAAGTATCGGCTTTGGTGTTGCCTACCCTGACAGGTGAACTGCCGCCGCTCCTATTGAGTAAAGGAGAGCAACACAAACTGAGACATTTCAGGTTAGCCGATTCAAGCACTTCACACTCCACCCAAGTAGATTTGTTAATCGGAGGGGATCTTTACCCTCAGGTCTTGCTTGATGGGTTGCGGCGCAACCTGGTGGGGTCACTAATTGCCCAAGAAACGGTATTCGGCTGGATCCTTACAGGGCCTCTGCCGGATAAACGGATATCCACTTTCACAACTCGCGTGCAAGTGTCTGAAACTGCTTCGCTCGACCACCTTCTACGACAGTTCTGGGAAATGGAACAGCCTCCGCAAGATCGAAAGCTGTCCCAGACTGATCAAGACTGCCTTAATTTGTACTCCCAGACTACTCGTCGGGATGCTACGGGGCGATACATAGTCTCTCTGCCGTTCAAACAAGGGTTTGTTCCGGAGAAGTCTCTAGGAGCGTCGCGCTATATTGCCCTTCGGCAATTTGAGCGCAATGAGTCCCGGCTGGTAAAGAGCCCGGCCGATAAGCGACAATACGACGCGGTGGTACTTGAATACGTGACGTTAAATCACATGCGCAAGGTTCCACCGCCGTCAGTAACTCCTGTGCCTCATTATTACTTGCCACATCATGCAGTAATTAAGCCAGAGAGTACAACCACCAAACTTCGCGTGGTGTTCAATGCCTCACAGGCGACTTCCAACACGGTCAGCTTGAATGACGTGTTACACACAGGGCCAGTGTTACAAGCCGATCTGACCCGGCTAATAATCCAGTGGCGTATGTTTCGCTATGTCCTGAACGGGGACATACAAAAGATGTATCGTCAGATTCTGGTTGAGCCAAGCCAGGCTTCATACCAGAGAATTGTGTTTAGGGAATCTCCCGACACCGATATCTCTGACTATGAATTGAAAACGGTCACCTTCGGGGTGAATTGTGCTCCTTATCTTGCAATAAGGACACTTTTGCAATTGGCAGACGACATGGAGAGCAGGTTCCCATTGGCTTCTCAGGTGCTACGTAATTCGATGTACGTGGATGACGCTCTAGTGGGTACACATGATATTGCTACTGCCATTCGCACTAGGGATGAGCTGATTGAGAGCTTGGATTCAGCCGGGTTCTCAATGCGAAAGTGGGCAGCAAATTCTACAGAAATTTTATCCGGTTTGCCTCCAGGGCATCTGCTTAGGGAAGACTTTCTCCAATTCGAGGAGACCAGCACCACTCGCACTTTGGGCATTCGATGGAATGCGCGGGGGGATTGGTTTTATTTCCACGTGGCAGCTTTGCCAATCGTTGCCGTATACACCAAACGTAAGGTCCTGTCGGTCATCGCACAGCTGTTTGACCCAGCGGGATGGTTGGCTCCTATTGTCATCTCCGCTAAGATCTTGATGCAACAGATATGGTTGGATCAAATAGGTTGGGACGAGCAACTTACTCCTACCACTTTAACAAGGTGGACACACTTCTTATCGCAGTATCAGGCAATCTCCCAAGTACGCGTGCCTCGCTGGGTACGATCTGCACCTGATCGCGATATTGAGTTCCACGCCTTCTGTGATGCTTCTCAGCTAGCATATGCTGCAGCCCTTTACGTTCGGTGTAAAGGTGAAAATTCCATCTCTACCCATTTGCTAGTGGCGAAATCGCGGGTGGCCCCATTGAGAACTATCTCTCTTCCACGTTTAGAACTATGTGGGGCAACACTTTTAGCAGAGCTGATTTTCCCTCTCAAACCTCTATTAAATATTTCAGATGACAACTTGTTTTGTTGGTCCGACTCTACGATTGTGTTGGCATGGCTGCGAAAGCCACCCCACGTGTGGAAAGTCTTCGTGGCGAATCGAGTCACTGCTATTACCAGCAAAGTAGGTGTGAACAACTGGCGTCATGTCCGCTCAGAAGATAACCCAGCAGATTTAGCTAGCCGTGGTGTGGCACCTGATGCACTACTCCACAACAGGCTCTGGTGGGAAGGCCTGGCCTGGCTGCAGCAGGAGCGGAAACGGTGGCCGCCTCCGTTGGACGAAAACGTGTTAGCAACCGATGAAGAGCAACGACCTGCAAAGTGTCATGTAGTATATGTGTCCTCTGCGGACGACCCAATGTTGCGCTTCTCCTCATTTTCTAGGGCCCTCCGAGTGTTGAGTTTCGTGCGCCGCTTTATGCGCCACTGTTCGGTGAAACATCGGGACACGACTCCTGACAGGGGGTCCCCGCTTACTCGGGGAGAAATCGCTGAAACGACCACTTGCCTTATTGTGCTCGCGCAGAAAATGTATTTCCCAAAAGAATACAGCGCACTTGTGGCAAGGGAGCCGATATCCAGCTCCAGTTCGCTTTTGGCTCTGAATCCGTTCGTGCACTCCGATGGTACTCTGCGCGTAAATGGTCGGTTGGCGCTCACTACACATTTGCCATTTTCGGAGAGACACCCGATCATTCTGCCATACTATGGTCATTTGACTCGTCTAATAGTGAAGTTCATCCATCAGGTGTCCCTACACGGGGGGAATCAACTAATGTTGCGGCTAATCCGGACCCAATATTGGATTCCAAAAGCGAAAACGCTCATTAAAAGCACAATTCTCCAATGTAAGACATGTATTCTGTGGAAGAAGCGTCGACAACAGCAGCTCATGGCAGCTCTTCCGGTTGAACGTACCACGTGTTCACGTCCTTTTACCCATACTGGAGTTGATTTCGCGGGGCCGTTTGATATCAAGCACTATAAGGGGCGGGCATGCCACGTTACGAAGGGGTACGTCTGCATCTTTGTATGCTTCGCTACGAGAGCAGTTCACCTTGAGGCGACTACCGATTTGAGTACTCCTGCCTTCCTTGCGGCATTGTCTCGGTTTATCGCCCGCCGGGGATGTCCTTTGAAAATGCACTCGGATAATGGTCGGAACTTTGTGGGCGCGGAAAAGGCGTTGAGGCTTGATTTCCAGCGGGTGCTCCGCGAAATCCGTGACCGAACCGTGGTGGGTCACTTTCATACTCAGATCGAGTGGGATTTTAATCCCCCCCATGCTCCACATATGGGGGGCCTTTGGGAAGCGGCGGTCAAGAGTTTCAAGCACCATTTCAAACGCATGGCAGGGCAACTTAAGTACACGTTTGAAGAATTTGTGACTCTCTTAGCGCGCATCGAGGCGTGTCTTAATTCTAGGCCTATCAGCGCTCTGTCGGAGGACCCCACGGATCTCCAAGCGCTGACGCCTGGTCATTTCTTGGTGGGTGCGCCACTGTTGGCACCAGCTGAGCCTCCGGATACAACACCCTTTCTCTCAATTTTGAACCGATGGCAAAAACTGAAGGCGCTGGCCCATCAATTCAGCGTCAGGTGGAAAAACGAATACCTTCTCGAGTGTCAACGGCGGAGTAAGTGGCGAACGGCTCAAGTGAATGTCAAGGTGGGTGAGTTAGTGGTTGTGCGGGAAGACAACCTAGCGCCTCAAGAATGGCGGCTGGGCAGGGTCACCGATACGCACCCTGGTCCTGATGGAAAAGTGCGTGTTGTGGATGTGCGGACCGCACGTGGAATGCTAACCCGACCTATCACGAAGGTGGTGATCCTACCGGGAGAAGAGCCGCCTCCTACCAGCGGAGGGGTATAACGTACCTTGTACTTTTTTAATTTATAGTTTTTATGTTTTCTTTTATATCTACTCCCTTCTTGTACTAATTAAATTTTTGATATTTTATCAGATTTCGGCCCGCGCGGTGCACAAGACCCGCTACTCGTTTTCTGACGGATGCTGCTTTTTGTCTGCCAGTTGTTCGAGTGTGTCCGTGCTACCACCTCCACTCTCCATGGCGGTGCCACCGGACCCAACAGCACCTCGTCGGGCCAGGTCAACTAAATTCGACTTCCCATCGAGCTCCACCTCTCTATTACCGGCGCGCCACCTGGCTGCGTGGTTCCGAAAGCGCCAAACCAAGGTCTGGAAGAGACCAGGCGGGAACCATCCCGCGCTGTTCCGCCCTTTCTGGGTATTACGAAGAGACCGGTGCAGCTACGCCCTACTCCGCAGATCATCTGCACTATGTGTTAGCAGATGGGCCACCGCATTGAGGGGTGCGCATGCTTCCTGAAGTTGCGCCCTCGGGCACCAAACCACCCTCCATTGATGAAGGGTATGAACGGGATCCGGCGTGGATATGTTCTTCTCTTGCAATAATGCAAGGGGGGCGGCATGTTCACTCCGAATCCTAACGTTCAGGTGGCTTCCGCCTGGTACCTGGGGCACCATGTTGTCGGCCTATCTCTGCGTTCCATCGTTCGGTACGGTGCGAAAGCACGTGTTGTGCGGTGGAGAGCGAGAGAACAGTCGAGGCAGGTGCATATCGTATTTGTACGGAAGCCATCTTTATCTGCTGGCATATTTTGGCGCGAGGCTACGAAGCAGCGGCAGCTGCTCTCTTTGCGCGGTGGTCAGTTAGTTTTGGAGTTGCGGCAAGTGTGGATCGGCGTCCAACAAATATATTTAAAGTAAATTAAGCACAATTTATGAAGAAGTTGAAAATACTTATATTTTTGTATAAAATAAGTATAACCGAAAAGAAAGCAAAAGAAAGTTCTATCTGAGTACAACAATATATATATATATATATATATATATATATATATATGTATGTACATATTTAGAGAAAGATTACCAACCGGAGTATGCAGACACTACACCGAACAGTCATCTGATACACCAAATAAGGTAGCAGCCAGCTGATCGTAACAACACACGTGGATTAGAGCAAACAAAATCCCACACTAATCCCCGTGAAAAACGGACAGCTGCACCATCAAACGCCCATACTTAGAACCACAGCTTTGGAGCTAACCACCATTTGACAGAGCCAGCCGAATTCCTCGCCCGGACTTTTGTCTTGGCCATAGCTAGGCCAAGTATCTTAACCTACCCTCTACGTAGGTAGTGGGCTTGATATGTGCTGGAACATGTTACATGGAAGACTGGGATGTGGTCCAGCATATAAACAAAGAACTACCACCAACGCACAGGTTCAAAGTAGATAACTACGATTCCTGGTCAGACGTTGAGGGGCTAGCTAGGTTGTCCGCTTGGCGCTAGCTAATTGGTCAGCCCTTCGGGGAAGTGGGGCTATCTTTCAGACCAATGGCTCATTTTCAGTACGGTCGTGTCTCTGCTGAAGTTGAACCGCCGATAGCCGGGCGGGGAGAAGGAAAACTCCCTGGGGCAAGGGTCCGCCCGCGCTCTGGATCTCCAGTCTGGAGCGCGGACGGGCCTATTGACCCAAACAAACCCCCTAAACCCACAGTGGAACAGCTATGCTTGTGGGCTTGCTTGACGGGGCAGAGCCAAGCTTAATAGCGAACTTGGGGTGCCCAGGCAAGGCCCCATTTGAATTCATGCCTTACTGCGCTACCGGGGCACTGGCGTGTTGGACCGATATTTCCCCTTTACTCGTGGGAACAAAATGAACACAGATAAACAAAAACCGAATGGAGAGAGCAGCCACAATAGCTCACACAAAGAGGCCACAACACCTCAGCAAAGAGAGGCAGAGCAGCCCTCGATTGGCGCGAGCCAAAACGCCGACCACCAAAATCCGATAGGCACGGAAGCAGCAGCTGAAAAGCCTAAAAAACTCAGCGGCGTGGGCAAAAAGAGGTTCAGTTACTTCCTCAAGAAAGGGTTCAGCAGAGAAGAGGCATACGCCAAAGCTATGCTCCCTATGCCCACAAACAAGGAAAACCAGGCCCCAAAAGGCAGAGGTCGGACGAACAAGCATCTCCAGAGGCCACATATAAAAAGCGGCTAAGGGATGATCAACCCTCCACCTCCAAGGCCGTAGCAGGAGCAGCAGCACCGGCTATTAAAACAGCACAAGCAGCAACATCTGCAGCAGACGCACCAAATTTGATTGAAAATACTTCCAAGAAGAGGCAGCCCACTGCCTCCTACAAGGATGTGGTGACAGGCATCAAAATGGCAGTACTCGCAAGAGACTATCCCAATACGCCCCTAACAACGGAGCAAATGGACTCCATCCAGAAACTCATCCTGGATAAAATCATAGCCGGAAAACAACAGGCTACAAAACCGGCGTTCCTGGGCGCTATCTACAAAGCAGGATACATGGTTCTGCACTGTAAAGATAGCGCGTCAACAGACTGGCTAAAGGCGGCCATCACCAACGCGTCGCCTTGGGAGGGTGCGTCACTGTGGGTCACAGAGGAGTCCAAGATACCTCACTCGCGGATCGCTGTGGGGTACTTTCCCAACTCCCAGTCCCTGGAGACCGCTAGGATCCTGGACTTTTTGAAGGGGCAGAACAAAGGCCTCCACGTTGAGTCGTGGGGCACAGTACGAAGAGCTGAAAGAGGCTCTAACGTAACTCTGGTCCTAGCAGTAGACCATAAATCAGCAGCCAGCCTTGTGGAATCCGGTGATAAGGTTAACTTTAGATTTGGCCAAGTGAGTCTCAGGCTAAAAGCTGCATCCGCCAATGCTGATGAGCTGGCGGATAAAATGGATGCTGTGGAGTTGGAAGAAGAGGACGAAAGTACTCCATCCAATCCCAACTCAGTAGCACCAACATGAAGTGCATCCAGGCAAATCTTCACCATGCTAAGGCTGCAACGGCCGAACTTAGCAGAAGGTTTGCCTGTGGAAGCACCAACATAGGACTTATCCAGGAGCCCTGGATACATAGAGGCAAGATAATAGGCCTCAAGACACCAACACACAGGTAATCTATGACGTGAGTGCAGTCAAACCAAGGGCTGCACTTATCATTGATACCAACATTAAATATCTGCCATTTTTATAGAGTTTATGAATGGCGACACAGCAGCAGTACTCGTCGAAGTGTATGCAAATGGGAAGAAAATAGAGGCTGTCATAGCCTCAGCTTACTTTCCAGGAGACACCAACCCGGAAGCACCATCACCGAATATCATAGGTCTAGTGAACTACTGTAAGACACACAACAAGACGTTAATCATTGGTTGCGATGCAAATGCGCACAATAAAATCTGGGGCAGTACAGATACAAACACAAGAGGTGAGTCACTCCTAGAATTCTTACTACAAACTAACATAGCTATGGCAAACAGGGGCAATAAACCCACCTTTGAAAATGCCATACGACAAGAGGTTCTTGACTTAACACTCATAACAAATAATTCACTTGATACGATCACGAACTGGAGAGTCTCTGATGAGGACTCAATGTCTGATCATAAACATATTCTCTTTGAAATCATGGGGTTAAATAAGAGCATAATGCTCTATAGAAGCCCTAAATCAACAAACTGGGATAAATACTCAGAGTGCTTAGAAACTAAGCTAACCAAAAGCATGCTTCACATAAGATCGACAGAGGAATTGGATGCATCAGTTGAACCTCTGACTGACTCCATTATATCCTCATATCACGAATGTAGTCTACTCAAGACAAAAACCTCAACGAAGAGGGTCCCTTGGTGGAACAAAGAGCTAGCTAATTTGCGTCAAATAGCAAGGTCTAAATTCAATGACGCAAAGAAATACAAAACATGGGAGGAATATAAGAAATCCCTGACACTATACAACAAGGAACTGAGGAAATCAAAAAGGAACTCATGGAAAAACTTCTGTGAAGAACTTAAAGATGTCCCAACGACAGCCAGAATACAAAAATCACTGTCCAAGGGGGTAATTAATCCAATTGGCACTCTAAAGGCACCGGATGGTACTTTCACAAACACTTTTAATGATACACTAGAGCTTCTTCTTAAAACTCATTTCCCTGATTGCCGGCCTAACACAACCAGCGACAACGATCATGGGGTGTCAGCGTACAATCGCTACAGGGCAAGAAACTCTACTATCTTCATATGCAGATGACATATCTATAATAATCCAAGGCAATCATGAAAGGACTATTGGAGACCTGATGCAAGATGCCTTAGACACAACATGGGAATGGTGCAGGAAAGAGGGGCTATCAATCAACCCCACCAAAACCACTACTGTCCCCTTCACCAAGAAAAGCACATTTCATATCCCAACATTAAAAATAAATGGAATAGAGGTACCCTTACATGAAGAGGTAAAATATCTAGGTATCATCCTGGATAAAAAACTCACCTGGGAGGCACACCTTAACTCGGTAATAAAAAAATCCACGAAAAACCTTTGGACTACAAAACAACTTCTGGGAAAATCCTGGGGTCTGAGCCCCAAAATGACCTTCTGGATATACACCCAAATGGTTAAACCCATCATACTATATGGGGCATTGGTATGGTGGGGAAAAACAAAACAAACAACAGCCAAATTAAAACTGTGCAAATTAAAAAGGCTGGCATGCCTAAGCATCACAGGGGCTATGAGAACTACCCCAACTGCTGGCATGGAAGCGCTGGTAAATTTACCACCGCTACACCTAGCAATACAAGAGGAAGCTGCAAGGCTAGCACTCTCAATCCATGCAAATGAAAAATTCAAACCAGCAAATCTCACTGGACACCTAGAAATTCTAAATTTGGTCAAAGATGCTATGCACATGACCCAGGCAAGTAACCACACAGACTTAGTACTCAATTTCACCAAGAGGTACAATGCCATATTCTCATCAAGGGAGGAGTGGAACGATAGCCCAACATGGCTACACGATGATTCGCAAAAATGGTATACAGATGGATCCAAAACGCTCCAGGGGGTAGGAGCAGGAATAGTGGGACCTAGAGCACACAAATCAATAACCCTAAGTGCAGATACCACGATTTTCCATGTGGAGCTCTATGCTATAATGGAAACATCTATCTAAAAGAGGACTTAAAGGAGTGAAAATTAAAATACTCTCAGACAGTCAATCAGTCCTCAAAGCTCTTAAAAGCTACACATTTACATCAAAAGTCCTTATAGAGTGTAACAACGCACTCAACGAACTGGCCATCCACAATCAGGTCTCTCTGATTTGGGTGCCAGGACACGAAGGACACGAAGGTAACGAAATGGCAGACCTTTATGCCAAAAAAGGGGCTGAAGGATCATTTATTGGACCCACCCCCTTCTTTGGCTTTAATAAAAACAACATAAAACAAGAGACCAAAAAATGGATCCAACATTAAATCAGCGAATATTGGAATGGCATTGACGGCCTCGATCACTCCAAAAAATTCCTGAGCTTTGACGCTAATGGAGCAAAAATCGCTCTTACCTTAAACAAAAGATGCCTTAGATTACTCTCTGGAGCATTAACAGGCCACTTCGCCTGCAACAAACACCTACACAAAATAGGTATATCTAGCACGAGCACTTGCAGATTCTGCTGTGATGAAGAGGAGTCTGTGGGACACTTAATCACCCACTGTGATGCATTAGGCCACAGGAGACACAGGATCTTAGGTTCCTATATACTAGAATATGAAGACCTTCAAATGCTCTCTCCAAAGGAGCTGGTCCGATTCCTTGATATACTAAGTATACTAAATAATTAAGTACGAAGGGGCGCACAATAGATCAAGTTGGTCGCAGTGCATAAAGGCCTTAGCCTAACCCGTACAACCATTACCATTACCATCTTAACCTACAAACATTATACTCCTAAAACTTTGCTAATCTCTTTTACTCTTTCAGATCCACTTCTCACCATTACGCGGACCAACGCCCCAGCGATGCAGAATTTCACAGTAAGTTTACAGCTCCCAACATTTGCCCTTCAATCGCTTACCTCTTTACTGGCGCCCAACGTGAGCTACACCCATAACCCCGAGACTACGAGTCTGGTGCTCTTACTGTTTCAAATCTTTCGCATGGAATACCCCCAACGCCTTACCCCGCATGTCTTCTATCCCGTACAAATTGCCTCCCAAAACTTTGCTCACCCGACATTTTACAAATTTCTTACAGAACTTTGCATTTATGTTCTTCCTAAAGTCGCTAAGTACGAAGTTCCGTTTGTACACTTCCTGCCCTATTACAAATTTAATCAGCCTCGCCCGTTGATTATAATACCTGGCGCCTTTCTCATATGCTTTATGCATATGAGACCTGATACTCTCGCGGACTAACTCCCATCTGTCCTCAGGTGGTAATATGTGCAAATCACGATCCTCCAGAGCATTGAGCCGTCGCGCCAATGCATAGTCCGCGCCACTGGTAAACATCTGCTGACCGAACAACGCAAAGTACGGCGTAACCCCTATCGCTTGATGTACCGCACTGCGCAACGCACACTCGATCTCACTCAGGAATAAATCCCAATCGCGGTGGTCCTCCTTCAGGTAAGCCCTTATAGCTGCCAGAACTGACTGATTCACACGTTCTGCTGCATTAGATTGTGGGGTATAAAATCCCGTCTTCACATGCTTAATAGCATTGGACTCCATCACTTTACTAAATTCCTGACTCTTAAACTGCTTTCCATTATCTGAATGTATCGTTTCGGGTACACCGAATTTATGAAAAATTTCTTCAATTAAAAACCTTACTACATTCATCGCCGTGGCCTTACCCATAGCTTTTAAGAACACGAATTTCGTAAAATGATCCATTACCACAAACACGTATGCATGACCCGTCCTGGAGCGTGGATATATACCTAAAAAATCCGTTGAAATGACCGTTCGGAGCTGACTTCCTTTCCCATAAAAGGTCTAGAAACCTCATTGCTATGCTTCGTCTCCTTGCAGACCCTACAATCCCTCACGTAATTCCGCACCTGCACTGCCATACCAGGTCAATAATAAAATTGTCTTACCCGGTGCAATGTCTTAGCGACTCCCCCGTGAGCTGATAACTCTACATTCTCTTCAATAGTCTGCTTTCGCTGAACATACTCGGGCGAATCGTATTCAGTGGTGTCCATATCAGGAATATTCACAGTCACTTCCTCCATCAATCGGGATAGCGTATCAACTACTACATTTTCACTCCCCTTTCGGTGCTCAATTTGAAAGTCATATGCCTGAAGCTGAAGAGACCACCTGGCTAACCTCCCACTCAAGTCTTTTAATGGCATGAGCCACTTCAAGCTAGCGTGATCCGTGATCACGGTAAAAGGCATCAGCTCCACATAGGCCCTGAATCGTCTCACTGCTAGAATAGCCGCTACACACTCTTTCTCCGTTACACTATAATTAAGTTGACAACTGTTCATTTTACATGAATAATAGGCTATTGGCCGTTCGTTCTCAGCTACATCTTTCTGAAACAGCACCGCCCCGACTCCATATTTGGAGACATCGCACTGAATATAAAACCTCTTCGTAAAATCCGGGTGCGCTAGTACCGGAGCCGTGGTGAGAGCCTACTTTAACTTTACAAACGCGACACTTGCTTCCGGAGTCATGACAAACTTCACGCCTTTCCTAAGGGTGTCCGTCAAAGGCGCGGACATATCAGCAAAATTGGCCACGAATCGCCTATACCAACCGGCCGTCCCCAAAAAGCTCCGTACCTGTCTGGGTGTCTTCGGCACCGGAATCCTTCTTATTGCTGACACCTGCTCCGGATCCGTCTTCAACACTCCATTACCTATCACAAACCCCAGATATTTCAACTCCCTACAGCAAAACTTTGACTTCTTCAGCCCCACTGTAAGATTCGCGCTGGATAGACATTTCGCCACTTCCCCCAGCAAATACATATGTGTTTCGAAATCCGGTGATATAATCAACAAATCGTCCAGATACACAAATACATTTTCTCTGAGCCGCTGCGGAATAACCTTGTCCATCAGCCTGCATAGCCTCTGTGCCGCATTACATAGCCCAAATGGCACTACCCTGTACTGGTACAGAGGTCTTCCGGGTATAGTAAAGGCTGTAAAAGCTTTACTACCCTCCTCCAACTCAATCTGCCAGAATGCGAATTTGAGATCTATGCTACTGATGAACACGGCCTCGTCTATACGGCTCAATATACCTTCAATATTCTGTATAGGGTACGCGTCCTTCACCGTGAGATCATTCAATTTACATGCATCTAAACACAAGCGATTCTTCCCCGGCTTCCTCACTAAAGTAACTCGGCTGCTCCAGGGACTCTCACTTTGTTCAATAACACCCAGCGCTAGCATCTGATCCACCTCAGCATACAACAACTTTTGCACTGCTGGCGATACGGGATAATACAGATCTTTTATTGCCTCAGCCCCTTGCACCAACCGTATACTGTGTTTCTCCAAAGAAGTTCTACCTAGCCCACACTCTTCGTACGCCCTGAATTCCTGTTTCGTTTTCTCCAGTTGCTCCTGCTGAGTCTCAGTTAAATCATGGCACCCAGCGACATTAACCTCATCACTGGAGTCCTTTTCTCCCGGCTCCGTGCCCACTTCACTTACCCCAACAATTTCCGGAGCTAACCCAAAATTTTGCCAGAAATCAACTCCTAAATAGACCTCTTGCTGCAATGTGGGACATAGGTAAAATACTACACTTTTTACTTCTCCTTTGAAACGCACTGGTACTATGATTCGCCCAAGCACTTGCTGCTTATGCCCTCCAGCTGTGCTTACCAGCGTGAAATACTTTTGCACTTCTAATCCCAATTCACTAATTAATTCCCTACAATTTTTCCCTAGGACACTAACCGACGCCCCTGTATCCAGTAACCCCCGCAACTTTCTACCTTGAATTTCAATCTCGGCGAACGGTCTTATCTCCGCCTGATTACTGCGCCCCACAGCCTCAACTACCTGCCGTTTTTTAAGTACTCTTACCTTAACCTAGCTTTTTCCACTTTCCGAGAGATCCCTCTTAACTGGCCTTCTCTTAAACCCTTCACCTGTGCTTCACACTGTTCCCGCACCTTATCTGCTATCTCCAAATCTACTACTAATCCTACATTTCCCCCTACACCCTTATTACTATCTAACTTATCACTATATACTGCTCCGCGGGAACCTGTCGGGAGCACAACCTACCCGCTGGCCTCATGCTCCTTCCCCCGTTTCCCAACTTACATTTCGGACATTCTGGAGTCACCACATTATCCGCCCCAAATCGGTAGCAAAATAGCCTCCGTTGCTTGGAGGCACACTCTCTAAAGGTGTGGCCCGCCTGCTTGCAGTTCCAGCACCTCATCTGAGACCTATTTGGCAGTCCTTCTTCCTTATGACTCGTACCAGCACCTTGCCGCGGTAGGACCACTCGACTAACCTCCCCGACTTCTTCATCATCCGCTGTGTTCAACTCGTTCATGTTTCGGCCCGCCCCATATCTGGCGAGTGGTTGCACAACTCTGATCTCTCTCTTCAGGAAGAATCGTTCTGCCTCGTGACACTCGTACTTCAGCTGCTCTACGCTATAGAAGGCTATAGCGTAAACAATTCTCCCAACGGCATCCCGGATGTTCCTTTTTAGCAATTTAATGACGTCAAACTCCGAAATAGGGTGCTCCATCCGTGCTCTCATCTTAAGCACATCAAAGAAGAAGGACTCCAGGCTTTCTCCTGGCTGCTGTTTCCGCTCCGTCAACTCTCGCAACAGTTCAAACTCACTTTGATGGGACCGAAATTGTCGTATTAGCGCATTTGTTAACGCCGGCCAACCGCTTACGTCGATGGTCCTCACACACAACCAGTACCATTCCAATGCTGATCCTCTTAGCAGTTGGTAAAAATCTCTTAAAACCGCTGACCAAGGCACCCCATACTGGGCTTGCAAATGTTCCAGGCGAAAAATAAATTCCTCTACTGACAGCCCCTCGGTCTTACCGTCAAATACTATGCCCCATTTATCTATCTTCGCTTCTCTCTGTGTCACCTCCCTTTGACCATTCGAATCCCTTCTACTATCCTCCCATCCTGGAAACGTGTTTCCTGCAGATGCTGGGTCTGTTATGTCGAAACTACTTTTTTTACGCAGCATTAAACAACTTCAATACCATTTCTTTTTAATTTAATAATTCTATATACTTAATTTATTAAAATATCGTATTCCCGCGTTTTCAACACGGACAATAGCACAGAAATTCTCACAAAAAAAGAAATTGCACTTGATTTAGATGAAGATAGACGAATCGAACGACAACGACAGTGAATTTTACTTTACTTCTTGCCATGCAGAATCTGACTCCTTTCTCAAAAAATTTCGCATTAACCACTGACTTCCAAAATCAGTCTCCTCCGGTACTTCAACTCCCAGGTCTCTCCCTCTGACACCCTACTTTTTACTGTCTTATCCACAACCTACACAAATACTGTACAATGATGAGTTGCAAAAAAGAATGGAAAGGTCTAACTGCGACGTATAAAATTAGAGAAAATTGACTCTTATGGTATACTGACGGTTCTAAGACAATGGACGGAACTGGGGCAGGAGTATTTGGGCCTAGAACCAACTACTGGGAACCAATAGGTTCTTTTCCAAGCATTCTTCAAGCGGAAATTCACGGTATTGAAAGATGTGCCCAGATCAACATTGACAGGAAGTATCGAGGGAAAAACATCGTGATACTATCAAGCAGCACTCAAGAGTCTGAGCTCACCCTTAGTGAGGTCAAAACTTGTGTGGGACTGTATTGGGAAGCTAAACTCCCTAGGCAGTATGAACAAGTTATCTCTAATGTGGGTACCAGGCCATATAGGAGTAGAGGGAAATGAGAAGGCTGATAGCTTACCTAGGAAGGCTGCGGCCTCTCACTTCAACGGACTATCATCCAATACCATTGGAGGTCTGCTGAAGAAATGTACAGATGCAAAACGAACTCAAACCTGGAAAACTCTTCCGGGATTAAGACAGTCCAAATCTCTTCTGGGAGATTTTAATCCTAAAAGAGCTAAGGAGTTAATAAATATGCCTCGGAGTAAATTAAGAATCATCACAGGCATTTTAAGCGGACATTGTAGACTCAACTACCATTTGAACAAGTTGGGTATATCTTCTGATGCCATCTGTCGATTCTGTGGAGAAAGTCACGAAACCTCACTGAACCTGATCACAGACTGCGGACCATTGGCACACAAAAGACACAGGTGTTTTGGAGAATATATCTTAGATATGAGCAAGATCCATAATCTTGAGACCTCCAAAATATATGAATTCCTGTCGGAAATTAACCTGACAGAAAATTTATAGATGAGACTATCCTCATCCTTCTAATAAATAGGGGTATCACAATAGATCTTTCAGGTCGCAGTATATAACACCCTTAAATATATCTATCTATCATCTATCCACAACCTGTCCGTCCGCCTTTCTCCCACCCACTAAGCATACCCCCTGGCAACAGCTGTGCTTTGTGGGTCAACCAACCATTTCAAGGACAGCTACTAACCTTTCATCATCACTTTTCTTTTTCTTCTCCTTTTCCTTACCAACTCGCACTCACGTATTTACCCCACACTAACACTCGATCCACCCACACATGCACCCAGCCTTAGACCAGCTCTCGCGTATTAAAAGTTACCCTCTACTCAACCTGAGCTTTCAACGCAAAAGCTGTGTAATCCTCTCACACCAAAAAAAATAAACAAAAAGTGATGATATAAAATCTCTCCCATATTTAGAGAAAGATTACCAACCGGAGTATGCAGACACTAAACCGAACAGTCATCTGATGCACCAAATAAGGTAGCAGCAGGGATATGGAATATTTTTACAAGAAAGACAATAAATTCACATACACTGTACGTGTGACCAAAAAAAAGGTCGGAACGGTAAATAAATATGAAGGGAAGTGAATGTCTTTTCTTATTCTTCTTTGGTACTCATTTTGACAATTTAAATTTGCGGGCATTAAAAAAAATAAAAAAAAATTTATATTTTATTTTTTATTCCTGATCCGACTCACGATCAACTAACAATTACTCTTTATTTCATTCTTTATACTCTATTCTCCGCGCCACGGCCAACGGTACCGCATTCCACGCCAAGCTTATATACTATTCATGCACTTATTGCTAATTGCTTACACACTATACATATATACACTTATTGCTCTATACTTATGTGCTATTGATATACATATACGCTTATTGCTACACTTATTTACTACATATTCTTAACACTTAAGTAATCCTACTACAACTGGTACTTTATCAGGAGCTGCCTTACTGTTTCGTAGGTAAACGCAACGTCACATTCTTCTTTGAGTTGACTTGAAAGGGTTCTCGTAGAAATCTGCGGATTTGCGACTACTTTCGTTAACAAAACTCGTTCTGTTCTATCTGATACTGTGTGGGCACAGAAGTTCGAAGGTTTTTGCAACAGACTATTTTCCTTTTTTTCGCGATTTAAAATATTATAAATAGTTTGTCTGGCCAAAGAAAACATCTCGGACAATTCTTGGATAGCTTTTCGGATGCGGTGGCTATAGTAAAGCAATTGAGTCATATTAAATGACGTTATTTTACCACACATCTCAAATTCACAATAATTTTGCTAAAAATGCTGCATTCGATGAGTAAAGTATAACAATTTTTGTATAATTTGCGTCTAAAATGCACACAAAGCATAGTGAAGCATCAATCTCATAACGGTAATAATCTCGGCGCATCTAAATTAGTTCCAAATTAGTTCCAAAGAGAATTGTAAAAGCACTTTCTTGACGGCAAATTTTTTGACCATTTTTGTTTTTGTTATGTTTTTAGTATCTTAGTTTAATATTTCTACTTTATTTAGTTACTGTTCATTAGTAAATACATTAATTAAATTAAATGAATCAAAAAAATGAATCAAAACAATAAAGAAATATGTACTACATTATGAAGGGGAGAAATGAAATTCACCAATTTTTTGCCTTGTCAAACTGTATGTAATTTGGCGCCAAAGAAGTTGCACCAATTTTAAATTTCAGTAAAGATTTTTGTGAAATTCGTTTTAACAGTATCGAGATATTTTGATTTACAAAATATAATGGCGTGTCTGGATAAATTATGTGGTGAATATTTTTGTATCGTCAGAGCTTTCTTATCAAACCGAAAAATAGGAGTTAGAGTTAACACAGAACTATCAAATACATACCCCCTCGTCAATGGCATTCCTCAGGGTTCCCCCTTATCGGCTGTTCTATTTATTATTGCATTCAGTAAATTACTCGATAGATAAAAAAATATTCAACACACAATTTATGCAGACGACGCCATTATATTTTCTAAAACAAAAGATCTTGATACTATCAAATCTACTTTCACAAAAATTCTTAATGAAATTAGGCAATTTCTCTGGCGCCAAACTATCTGTTAGTAAATGTAAAATACTACATATAAGTTAGCAACATACGAGTTGCATGTCGTTGGCGCCGTGCGCTTGCGCAGCGGTACAAAGAATTGTACGAATACGAAACAGCGTCCGCTGCCATCCGCTGCGCAGGGGAACGATAGACGGTGCTGGTTCTCGGTACGTGAGAAAACACACGAAAAAAGTATTGGCGCCATGCGCTTGCGCAGGAGTCCAAAGCATTGTACAAAATACGCGGCACAGCCGCTACGCATAGATACGGTAGACGGTCAAGAATGATAGAGAAAGAGATTAGGCAATGCGCATGTTTGCTTTCAATCAGCTGTTTTGCCTACGTCACGGTTGACTTTCTACTATTCAATCGCGCTTTTCAGTTGTTTTTCAAATAAAAAATTTGTTAAAATGCGTTGTTCTGTTTTCGGTTGTGACATTAATAATAACAAAAAAGGCGAAAATAAATGGAGATTTTTCCATTTTCCTAAGAACAAAGTCCTTGCAAGAAATTGGATTAACTTTTGTCGTCGGAAAGACGAAATAAATATAAAAAATGCATGCATATGTGAGGTGCACTTTGCTCCAGAAAATTTCGAAAGGAATTTGCAGTTTGAAATGGGTAAGAATAGCAATTATATTGTATTAATTATATTTATTATATAAAAAATGAAATATTATTTTAGGATTATGTTCAAGAAATCCAACAAAGTTGCTGCCCAATGATATTCCGAATATATCAGCAGCTACTTTAGAGGAAGCAAATGAGAGGCAGAAAAGAATGGAGTATCGCTCAAGGAAGCAACTTGTCTCAACCCTCTTAAATGAGCCAGGAATTTTTGTTGACGAAATAGAAACTGAGGGTATCGAAGAAGTACCACAAGCCGCGATAAAAGCAGTCGTCGACGAGAAGGAGGAAAAAATACAACGTTTAGAACTAGAAATGTGAGCGTCATAATTGAAGTCCAGGTAGTTATGTATATAATTTTTCATATAGAGAAAAACTAAAGAAGATTGTATGCAATTTAAATGAAAATAATGAGAAGCAAATCACAGACATAAAGCGCCTCAAAATTTGCATAAAGTCTTCAGAATTCCACAGAAACAACTTGGAAGAAAAACTCGGTTGCATTTTCACCAAAGGCCAGGTAAGTGTATCCACTTAATTAATGATTTTACAAAAAACACAAAAAAAATTTCCTACCTGCAGATTGAAAAATTTAAAAATGGAAACAAACGACTGAATTGGAAAAAAGAGGATATTGCCAAATCTATTACGTTGTATTCAACAAGTCCAAAAGCATACAAGCTCTTGAGAAGAAACAATTTCCCCTTACCAGCTGTTCGAACTCTTCAGTGGTGGTCGAAAAAAATAGATATATCTCCAGGTATCATAGAGTCTGTGATGAAATTATTGACGGCCGCAACAGAGTTAACAAAAGCGCAAAAAACTTGCGTACTCAGTTTTGACGAAATGAAAGTACGAAGGGCTTTCTGCTACGATAGGTCATCTGATTCTACATTGCCTCCTGTTAATTACGTTCAAGTTGCAATGTTAAGAAGTACCTAAACCACCAATTTTTTGTACATCATCTTCAAACTTATATATTTTGATTTCAGGTTTAATATGTAAATGGAAACAGCCCGTATTTTATAAATATGACTGCAAGATGACTAAAAATATACTGTGGCACATTTTATCATCAGTCAAAAAATGTGGATATAATGTTGTTGCCATGGTTAGCGATTTGGGCGGAAGTAACAGAGGGTTATATAATGAGCTTAAAGTTGATATGGAGAAGCCTTGGTACATTTTGTCTTAAGAAAATTAGTTTTAAAATATCTATAATATAATTTATTTCTTTATTCATTTATAGGTTTTCACATGACGGGGACAGGATTGAAGTCTTCGCTGATGTTCCTCACATAATAAAACTCCAGAGGAATCATTTTGTGGACCATGGCTTTATAATAAATGGAAAGGTAATTAAAAATGACACTATTTTAAAGCTTCTAGGTTTTACTTCCAGTGAGCTGTCGATAACCCACAAAATTACAGCAAACGTGTACCCACGTGCGTACTTGATATAATAACACGTACATATATTATTAACATACCTATGTTTCAGAGCTCCACTTGTTTATCGCACTATTTTCCTTATGACGCTCATAATTCCATTGATCCTTTCTTGGGCCTCTAGGATGACGGCTTTTAATTCAAAAAAATTCCTCTCAACAAACATTTAAACACGTTTGTTGCACAGAAACACTTTTCTATTGTTATTTAAAATTAAACACACTTTATTTAATTTTAATTTAACTCAGTTTGGTCCTTTCTTTATTATGTGGCTCTGTGGCTCTTTTTTGTTCACAATTTTCTTCTGTCTATTATAAACAATTCTAAACTTATGGCTCTTTTAACAATCACTTCTTTTTCTGTGATATGTTTCTCAACTCAATAACAACTGAACTGAAACTGTAAGTCATCGGACCACTAAACATTCGACAAAAATCAGACAGTTATTCTAAGCAGCGAAAGCAAAGGGAATAACAATAACAATGCAGCGGCTGAATAGAACATTGGAAGTAAATAACTTCAAATCGCGCTGTTGTTGTTATTCTTCTTTGCATCGAAGATGTAAACATCTAACGACAATGACTACATAATGGTCAAACGGAACCATATTATGTATGTATGTATGTTGGTGCTGCTGTGACAATTATAGAAAAACAGTATTTGGGTGGCCCGGAATACAAGTTTACAAATAATTAATATTATATAAAATAAAAATTTATAAAATAAATGATGGAGGGCGATCTTATCCGACAACGTTTACTGACACTTTGTGAGCTGCTGAAACGCTCTGCCACAATTCTTTAAGAACTTTCGACCCAATTATAAACGTTTTTCTATACAAATTTTCGCAATGTTTCTTAAAAATGCAAAGAAACCCATAGAAAAGAAAATCAGCTGTTCGCTCGTTAGTCAACCGTGACGCAGAACGAAGCAAATTTGAACACAGCATTGCGTAATCTTTGTCTCTGTGAATTGTGGTAGACGGTGATGGTTCTCGGTGCCGGAGGAATTGGCGAGACATGTGTTGTATGTCGGTGCCGGCAAGCCCAGCCGTGAAACGCTGTCGCACAATGCCGCCTCGAAGCGCAGTCACCATTCGATTGTCGGCGGCGAAAACGTATAAAAAGAACCCGAGTATGAGAGCTCGCATCTTTTAATTGAGAGGAGCTCGAAGGAGAAGGGCGATTAGAATAATAAAATATTAAAATAAAAATTAAAACAATATTTCTATAATTATATATTTTTATAATTTTAGATGTATGCAGGAGATATTTAACTTATATTTATGTAAGAAAACCAAATGTAATTGCTGCTTGTAAAAATAGTATATAAATCAAGCGATAATTGTTTTTTGAATAAAATGCAGTCTTCTTGTTATGCGGTTTTCCCAAGGAACATGCTTTTTATTATTTTTTTATTTATTATTATTATGTATATATATAAATATATTTATATATATATATATATATATATATATATATATATGTATGTATATATATATATATATATATATATATATATATATATATATATATATATATATATATATATATATATATATATATATATATATATATATATATACGAGTATATAAATATATATATTCCCTGTGGGCTATGTTTGAAATTGTATTTATAATTCGCTGTTTGCGTTGAATATACGTTTTTAATCAACAAGTTTTTCTCAAAAAAAAAGAAAATGGAAGGTTTTACCTACTTAATTTGTGGATAAAAGGGACAACCAATGTGGACGATTACGATGACACGAGCAGAATAGAATCGGAGATACAACAAATGATAGAATCGCTAAACAATAGACAAAAATAAGCCAAAACAACAAAACAACAAAAAATAATCAAGATATAATAGAAAGTGTGGAAAAATGACTTTGTTTGTAAAAAGTAAAAAATAAAAAAATAAAATAGAAAATATATGTTAAAAACTAATTTAAAATAAAAAGAATATATATTATGTTTTTGTATAATTTATTTAGTTTGTTATTTTATTAAAAAAAAATTGTTAAGACTGATTTTCATTTTCATCATTTAAATCTGTTCATGCTTCCAGCTTGTAATCGTTCTGATTTTCATCGCAGTTAATTCTTTAACTATAAATTCATTTAAATTTCCCTTGAAGTTTTGGATGTATGTCAAATACATATTCTTGATCTGTTTAATGTTCTAACAGACATATTCATAGAATTTTTCTGGTTTCTATCGTTAGTGGTGTATACTGAACAAGACGATCGTGTAAAATTAGACAGTAAGTGGATGTATTAGTAGCGACATTCTTTAACATCTGGGATTCAATGCATATGTCAATAGGTCCGACTTTAATGATTTTATTTTGGTGTGTAACGTCAATAGCAAATATTGGAGGCTTGTTTTTATAGTTTTCCCAAACCAATATTGGGTGGGGTTCATGTAAGTAATATTGTTGTGTTACGATCAGCTGGCTGCTACTTTATTTGGTGCATCAGAAGACTGTTCGATTTAGTATCTGCATACTCCGGTTGGTAATCTTTCTCTAAATATGTATATATACGAGGTGTGATCAAAAGATAACCGTTATTTTCATCTTTTCGTGAGTTACGTATGTTCGATGTTCGCTTTTTTTTAATGTTGGTACACATGTCTGTTATATATGTTGGCAATACATACCATTTTGGATTGACAGTTTGTTTTTGACAGATAAAAAGGTTAGTCGTGTTTTGGTGTGCTCTTCGATTTTGTACAATTCGAAAAAAATGGATCAAAGAAACTGTATTCAGTTTTGTGTAAAAAATATATGTATGTATGTATATGGGAGAGATTTTGTATCATCACTTTTTGTTTATTTTATTTTTGGTGTGAGAGGATTACACAGCTTTTGCGTTGAAAGCTCAGGTTGAGTAGAGGGTAACTTTTAATACGCGAGAGCTGGTCTAATATGAAAGGCTGGGTGCATGTGTGGGTGGATCGAGTGTTAGTGTGGGGTAAATACGTGAGTGCGAGTTGGTAAGAAAAAGGAGAAGAAAAAGAAAAGTGATGATGAAAGGTTAGTAGCTGTCCTTGAAATGGTTGGTTGACCCACAAAGCACAGATGTTGCCAGGGGGTATGCTTAGTGGGTGGGAGAAAGACGGACGCACAGGTTGTGGATAGATAGATATATTTAAGGGTGTTATACACTGCGACCTGGAAGATCTATTGTGATGCCCCTATTTATTAGAAAGATGAGGATAGTCTCATCTATAAATTTTCTGTCAGGTAAATTTCCGACAGGAATTCATATATTTTGGAGGTCTCAAGATGATGGATCTTGCTCATATCTAAGATATATTCTCCAAAACACCTGTGTCTTTTGTGTGCCAATGGTCCGCAGTCTGTGATCAGGTGCAGTGAGGTTTCGTGACTTTCTCCACAGAATGGACAGATGGCATCAGAAGATATACCCAACTTGTTCAAATGGTAGTTGAGTCTACAATGTCCGCTTAAAATGCCTGTGATGATTCTTAATTTACTCCGAGGCATATTTATTAACTCCTTAGCTCTTTTAGGATTAAAATCTCCCAGAAGAGATTTGGACTGTCTTAATCCCGGAAGAGTTTTCCAGGTTTGACTTCGTTTTGCATCTGTACATTTCTTCAGCAGACCTCCAATGGTATTGGATGATAGTCCACAGAAGGGTTCAGGGCCGTTGAAGTGAGAGGCCGCAGCCTTCCTAGCTAAGCTATCAGCCTTCTCATTTCCCTCTACTCCTATGTGGCCTGGTACCCACATTAGAGATAACTTGTTCATACTGCCTAGGGAGTTTAGCTTCCCAATACAGTCCCACACAAGTTTAGACCTCACTAAGGGTGAGCTCAGACTCTTGAGTGCTGCTTGACTATCAGATAGTATCACGATGTTTTTCCCTCGATACTTCCTGTCAATGTTGATCTGGGCACATCTTTCAATAGCGTGAATTTCCACTTGAAGAATGCTTGGAAAAGAACCCATTGGTTCCCAGTAGTTGGTTCTAGGCCCAAATACTCCTGCCCCAGTTCCGTCCATTGTCTTAGAACCGTCAGTATACCATAAGTGTCAATTTTCTCTAATTTTATAAGTCTCAGTTAGACCTTTCCATTCTTTTTTGCAACTCATCATTGTACAGTATTTGTGTAGGTTGTGGATAAGACAGTAAAAAGTAGGGTGTCAGAGGGAGAGAGCTGGGAGTTGAAGTACCGGAGGAGACTGATTTTGGAAGTCAGTGGTTAATGCGAAATTTTTTGAGAAAGGAGTCAGATTCTGCATGGCAAGAAGTAAAGTAAAATTCACGGTCGATTCGTCTATCTTCATCTAAATCAAGTGCAATTTTAATAAATTAAGTATATAGAATTATTAAATTAAAAAGAAATGGTATTGAAGTTGTTTAATGCTGCGTAAAAAAAGTAGTTTCGATTTCCTTTCACTGTCGTCGAATTAGAAACGTAAAAAAGTGGCTTTGACTTGGTATAAAAAGTGTAATAATATCGCATAGATAGATGAATTACATCGGGACATCAATTTTAAAATTTTACCGATTATAAGGGGGAAGTAAATGGATACGGATCGACCGCTGAAGACCAGACTCCTCCTACCCAGAGCGGCAAAAATAAAGATAAGTCCAGCGTATTAAGATTAAGTTCCTAAATATAAGTATGTATTTACGTCTTTATTTAAGTTTCCTTTTTGTGTGGATGTAAAGCATAAAGTTTTTATTTGTTCTGTTAATGAGTAGAATCTATGAATTAATTTAAGGCGTTAGGAAAGTGTGATACGGTCTCAACAGAGCGTGGCGGTGGCGCGCTCGGTAAGGATAGCCTATTCTGGTCGAGGGAGCTCCTAAGAGTAGATAGAGGTAGAGTGAAAGCGGGGTTTGAGTTAGTCCTTGTTGCCTGATTTAGGCAGCCTATACGCAGCTTAGTGGAGGCCGTAGTAATTGTCCGTGTATGTGTGTGTTTGTATAAAAAAATAAATAAATTATGGTAGGCTAAGGTGGAGACAGGAGGGGGAGGATGAGGAGAGGCTGATTGGGACGGAGGAATCCGGTGGAGAGGTGAGTGGTATCAAAATTAAATGATGAACGTAGAAAAGGTTTAGATTAGAACTTCATGTTTGCCCCACGATCTGGCACAGCGGGTTGGGAACCCACCAAAGAAGAAAAAATGAGTGAGCTAGCCATGGTGTCTGTGCCAGGTATGATGACCATGGGGACGTAACAGTTGCTGAAATTTTGAATACATTTCATACAGAATAGCGTAACGATTGAATTCAAATCGTGTCTTCAAATCATCATAATGATATGACTCAGAATTTAGAAACACTTTAATATTTGTCAAACCGGAATGCATGAACTCACCGGTGACGGAATTCCTAAAAGCCATTAAAATATACTGTGGTCTTTCGTTTTGTGATGACAACTTTATATTCCATAGATTATTATTTGATTGATTTAATGTTGGATACAAATATGAATCCCAACTTCGAAAAGCGATTGTTAGTGGTTGGTTACTTTCAATAGTCTTATAAAGTTGTAGCTTAAATACATCGTTTAATTGTAAATGTGGAATTTTCCATAAAATACACTTAATATATAAAATTAAGTTCCTTTCATTGGATGCAGTAGAGTATATAGCTTCATCATTCGGTTTTGAACGGTTTAATATCAATTCATGTTTACTATTTAATAGAACTTTTGTCATGATACAGTGTGGTGACCGCGGCTAACTCATAGCAACGTTCGTGGTTCACAACCCGCCACACTGCATCGGGTGGGGCAACACTAAAAGGAGAGAGAAGGCATCCAGCTCACCATTTTTTTATTCAGCCGGGTATCCACCCCCTCGACGTCAAGCGAGCCTGCCCCATTGCTTCCGCCTTAGCCTAAGATTTCACATATATTTATACTAGTAAACATTCTACTTTTTATAAATAAATAACATTTATTTTATTTAAATTTTAAATAAAAATTCAATTATTATATATATAATATTGTTACGAAATTGCCCTCTTGACAATTTACTCTGTTACAAAATTGCCCTCCTGACAATTTCTCTAACTCTCTGTACTTGGACTCGTACCACTGGATTGTGTAGTAATCAAACAATCGCTGGTTAAATTAAAATAATTAGCTTTATTTAATTATTGCTATTTACACATTTAATATTAGGCTTAAAGTTTACTTAGTTATTATTTACACTTATTTCACAAACCATTAGTCACTTTATTTACTAATGAATTTCATCACTTTACACAATTACAAATACTGCTGCTTCGATTAAAATGCTGATGTACACACTTTTACGGTCTCTGATCAACTATATTCGACTTTGAACAGTCTTGTCGCTTTTATAGTTTTCGAATGGTTGGAGTCGAAACTTCTACGCCATTCTCGTACTTTCTAGAATTTTCGATCCATTTCGACAGAAATCGAGAATATTCTTTTTGATATTACCTACAGATGGTTCTTGAATAAGCTTTTATTCGAATAGTTCGCATCTTGACTCACAGGGGGCACTCATTCTCCAGATGGGATCCTAAAAGTATGCAATCCCTTTTCACTGAGCTATCACGTTTCACTGCCCTCCGCTTAAACTTGTTCGTCCCGAACTAGGATAGTACTGCAACCTTTATAAGGAGATAGCCTCTCTAAATGAACGACTTTCATTTTGCTCCTCAGACATTTCTCGTCCACTGGATGCGGTATACTGCATCGTTGAGCCGCTTTATCACCTTATAAGGGCCTTCCCAGTGTGTTTGCAGTTTTGGCGATAATCCCTTTTTCCTTTGCGGATTATGAAGCATAACTAGCTGCACTTCCTGAAATCCCTTAGAGTTGACTCGTACATCATATCTGGCTTTCCTCTTATCACCCATCAGTTGTGTACGATTTCTGCTGTTTCTATCAATTTCATTCATCTGTTCTCGTGTTTTAGGTACACAACTGCTGCATGGAAGTTCTGTAGACAACTCTTTAGTCCATTCTTCGTCTGCTTATCTACTACTTCTCCTCGCTTACCACACTGTCAGCAATTAGGCCGCTGACTTTCCGTGGAATCTGAGAAACGAGGATTCTGGGGCTGCATGTTGTGGGAGTCAGGTCATGCTTGTCGATGTTTGTCGACAGCTTAACAACATCATTCAATTCCCTGGCTTTGCGGTCCCACATGCGAGTCTGATGGAGAACGTTTGCGTTTTGTCCGACAACTACGAGCCGCGTATCCAACCTCACCGCAGGCAAGGCACTTGCCCATGCAACCCTGTCCACTTTCAACTTGCATCTGACAGGCTGTGTATACTGGCTGGAACACCACGGCCACGATCTCCAACGGTAAAACGCCAGACACTGTGTCCATACTTGTAGCTTTTAGATTTGTTATCACTGAACAGTCCATATCTACATCGAGAATACCACATACGAAAGTATCCATCATACTTCTCTCAGCAATCTCGACTGGACAGGGAGGATGTTCAAACCGTTCTATCTCCGCCACAACCTGTTGTAGGGACTCACCACTCCTCTTCTGAACGACATTCATCACGTTTTCATAACAATCTTTCTCACCCTCTGCCATATTCAGCAGTACATCAGCTCCTTTCAATGACATAGCCAATGGTGCCAGTACTTCGCGATTACTCCAACAATCTGTATTAGCAGTAGCTTCAATTTCGTTCTGCCTTTCCTCATTCGCATTAGATTTTTCTTCCACAAATCCTTCGAACGTCTGCCGTGTCCCAACCTCACAAACCTTCGTGTCCACCATCTCGGACATTTCATTCTTCTACTGTGAGTTCTGTTCCGCTAGTTGAGTAGATCGCGCTTCACTCCGCTGTAATTGTTCATTGACATCCTCTTTGACTGGTGGAGCATATTGCTTTAACCTCTGGTGTATATCCTCATCGTATTGCTGGAAGGATTTTCTGCATATCTTGTTTGAAGGATGCAACACTCTTTTTGAAGGATGCAACACTATTTTTGAGGGATGCAATACTATTTTCGACTGATTCAGCATTTTGCTGTAACTGTTGCTGCATCCTCTCTTCGGCTGCTTGAGAATTTTGTTGTAACTGCTGTTGCATCTTTTCATCTCGCTGCTGCATATCCTGTTTGAAGGATTGCATTACCCCGATGAGTACGCTCATGTCAAAGTTACCCGTTAGTTTCTGGGGGTCGGTAATATCAAAAAGAATATTCTCGACTTCTGTCGAAGTGGATAGAAGCTTCTAGAAAATACGAGAATAGCGTGGAATTTTCGACTCAAACCATTCGAAAACTATAAAAGCGACAAGACTGTTCAAAGTCGAAGACAGTAGATCAGAGACCGTAACAGTGTGTGCATCTAGCATTATAATCAAAGCAGCAGTATTTGTAATTGTGTAAAGTGATGAAATTCATTAGTAAATAAAGTGACTAATGGTTTGTGAAATAAGTGTAAATAATAACTAAGTAAACTTTAAGCCTAATATTAAATGTGTAAATAGCAATAATTAAATAAAGCTAATTATTTTAATTTAACCAGCGATTGTTTGATTACTACACAATCCAGTGGTACGAGTCCAAGTACAGAGAGTTAGAGGAATTGTCAGGAGGGCAATTTTGTAACAGAGTAAATTGTCAAGAGGGCAATTTCGTAACACTATTATGGCTTTCGAGCAACATCAAATTGATAGCGGAGCGGTATTCACTTGGGAGTTCTTTTTGGCCCTTCACCCCTAACTGTTCGGATTGCCTCATTCCCCGTGCTGGCCTGGTTCCGTGCGCTGTATTGGCTAACCAGCCATCGTCTGATCGCACACGGTGCTCTCCCGTCCCTGAGCTATCCTCTCTGCCTCTATCCTTCGGCACCGTCCCCGTGCCGCTCCATCCTGATTGTCCCCCATTCGCCTTATCTTCCCCCTTGGGGCGAGTGTTCCACCGGCATAGTTTCCCTATATACTAGACTTTCTGGAATATCTCTGTTGCTATCAAATTCCTCACTTCTTCTGTTTTTTCTGGGCCCACTTCTCAAGTGCATCGCCTGACTTCTCTTCCTGTATATGTCGATGCTTAATATTTATCTGCTCTCACCTTTTCTTTTAATTAATCAAAATATGTTACTATTACCAAATACCCAAACTGACAAGAAACCCAACCAAAGAGTATTTACGTTATTAGATGACATTAATTTAATGTGAAGAATCTAATTTTATTTTCAAATGTTAGGCGAATCTTGCTAGAAAATATAGCAGAATGTAGAACGTTGTTTGTTGAAATTTGCATTTGTTCATTTTGTTCTTTCTGTGAATTGAAATCAAAATGCTTTCGCAATCAAGCTTAGAAGTTAGCATTATAAAATATAAAAAATATATGAAATTGATTGCTTAAAATGAGTTGCTGTTTTTTTTATAAATTGAGGTCTAATATTATTTTTGTAAACTATCCATTTTCTTATACGAGTATATGTCTTTTTCTTCGTTTGGCAGAGAAACTGAGTTTTCATTGATTTAATTTGGTATTGATAACTGTAAAAATTTGCGTTCACCCAATCATTTTACATGCTAACGAGAACTAAGAACTAAGAATTCACTAATTCATTGGCTCGTATTATAAGCGAGCAATATTATACCAATCCATCAAATATAATTAAATAATTAAATCTAGGATTTCAAGGACAGTTTTGTTTTCCTTTGAACTGTTTTAATTTTTTATATTCAGGAAGCTTTCTGATGTGTATTAACATTTTTATCAAAATAACATTTATAATATATATGGTTTTTAAATTAAATTTAAAGTCACGTATATATACGTATATAAAAATATTAAAGACTTTTAACTAATATATAAATGTACTAAGTTGCTTAACTATAATATTAAAATAAATTATTTGTCAGAAGTTTCGCTTACTATGTTTCTAAAGATAAAATTTTGTGAAGTTGAAATTATAAACATTTCCTTTGTTATTATTATTTTAATTTATGAACATTTACAACTAAAGTCAAAGATATTTTTTTATATTAAATACAAAAGTAGTTTTAAATGTTTACAGTGTTTTAGTACGATCCAGAACCGCCTTAAAACCTTTCCTTTTCATTTCTTAATCCCCGTTCTTTTTCTCCTCCGCTATTCCACCATTGACCGTTTCAGCGGTCAAGTCGGTCACTCAACTCACTATAAAATTTTGACTAGTCTGAGGCAGCGCCATCTCTACCTCAGAACTGTCACTATGCCTGGACTGGCCGCATTCACCAGAACAACGGGTGGAAGCGTCGACTTACATTTTATGCTCTACCCTGAGCTATCCGGGCAACTATATAACCTATATAAAAACATATAAACTAACAATATTTATTTTTCAGAACCACCACACCGATTATGATTCCGGATCCCAACACCTACTTGCACGGTAATTAACATAAAACAAAATTTCTTTACCTAACCCTATATTTATTTTGTTTTCCCAGCCATTTGACTCGAAGAGCTCCCTTCATCAATGTACTCAACTTAAACGCTAATCTACACACATATACCGTATCGTATAAACAGGAACACTTTTATTTATTTTATCTTATGAAACACGTACTAATCATTTCCCTTTTCAGATTTTACCTCAGACCACCCTATTACTGGACATTAACACCAACGAAGCAGATTTGGGAGTAAGTTCTTGTTAGTTACAATCCATAAGTTCCCCATAACTAACTTTCCTTCACCTAATTACTAACCTTTGCTACCTCATTTCTTATGGGTGCCAACGTCAGCTACGCCCAAAACCCCGAGATTAACAGTCACGTGCTCTTACTGCTTTAGATTTTTAGCGTGGAATAATCCCAACAACTTCCCACGCAAATTTTCCAGTAAGTACTAGAAGTTCCCCAAGGCCTTTACCAATTTAACCTTAACCTATGGCTTTAACCCTTTCCAACCACTTCCCCCTATCCAACACAACAATCTGCCACCGAAAAACTCAACCGATTGCTTCTCGCAATCCCTTAATTATTCGAATATAATTTATCTTCTAGCCAGTACAATTGCTTCATTCCTACTATTGTTTTATGTCCTTCGCATGGAACACTCCTACTGGTTTCCCTTGCAAATCCTCTAATACGTATAGACAATTCCCCAAAGGCTTCACCAGGCACTTTACAAATTTTCTGCAAAATTTTGCATTCACATTCCGTGAAAAATCACTTCTTGGGTCGGAGTAAACTTAATTCGCCTAGCTCGTTTATTATACTGCCACGCTCCCTTTTCATACACTAAATGCAACTTTTTCTGCACCATATCGCGAATTAGCCGTATTCGGTCTTCTCGTGGTATGCCATTCACTTTTCCTTCCTCTAACGCTCCTAACTTCCGCGTCAAAGCCGCTGGTGAACATATTCTGTCCAAATAGGGCAAAATAAGGTGACATTCCCTTCGCTGAGTGTAGTGAACCTCTCAACGCACACTCAATTTCAGAGAGGTACCTATCCCACTCCCTGTGATCGTTCTCTAAGTACGCTCTAATAGCATTCAGTACGGTGGCTGACCCTTTCGAAAGCGTTGGCCTGGGGCGAATAGACTGCAGTCCTCATATGCTGTATTTTATAGCCTTCAATCCAAATTTGAAACTCTACCCCCGTGAATTGCCTCCCATTGTCCGAGGGAATAACCTCCGGCACTCCGAACTTGTGGAATACTCCTTCCGTCAGGTAGCTAATTACGTTCTTCGCCGTGGCTTTTCGTATCGCTTTCAGGAACATGAACTTCGAGAAGTGGTCTAGCACCAGTAGTACATAGGCGTTTCCCGATTTAGAACGATGATACTTCCCTAAAAAATCTATGTACAATCTCTGGAAAGGTCTTTCAGTTTTCACTTCCCTTCCCATATCTGGTCGCAAGGTCTGGTTACTACTCTTAGTTTCTTTACACACCCTACACCCCCTCACTTGATTCCTCACTTGTACCACCATGCCTGGGCAGTAATAGAATTCCCTTAATCGGTGCAAGGTCTTTGTTATCCCGCCATGTGCTGTAGTTTTTGCTTCATGTGCCTGGGTTATTAAGGTTGACGTTAATGTCTCCGGTATCCATAACTTTCAGCTAGATTCCCCATACTCATCACTTGGGAAACATGTAAACTTAAAAACCATCCCTTCCTGCCCGGAAAGGTCCTCTTGGTGTTCCTCTATAAGCCGCACCCTATTCACATATTCTTCTGACTCAAATTCGGTAGTCTCGAAATCTAGGAATCCTGCTTCTTCCAAAGAGATTGCCTCCACTGCTCGAGACAGAGTGTCCGCCACTATATTTTCAGATCCCTTCCTGTGTTCTATTCCAAAGTCAAATGCCTGCAGTTGTAGAGATCATCTGGCCAGTCTGCCACTCAAGTCTTTTAAAGACATCAGCCACTTCAGACTAGCGTGATCTGTTATCACAGTAAACGGCATCAGTTCCACATATGCTCTGAACCGCCGCACCGCCAGAACAGCCGCACCGCCAGAACAGCCGCACCGCCAGAACCGCCGCCAGACACTCCTTCTCTGTCACGCTGAAGTTTAGCTGGCAACTTAGGAATCTTCGATACGTTGACTTTGGTCCAGGAACTCTTTTCACTGCCAATATCTTTTCCGGGTCAGTTTTTAACTCCCCATGGCCTATCACGAACCCCAGATATTTTACTTCCTTATAGCAGAGCTTCGATTTCTGTAATCCTATTGTCAGATTCGCATCCGCCAGACATTTCGCTACTTCTCCTAATAAACCCACATGTGTATTGAAATTCGGGGATATCACTAACAAATCATCCAGATACACAAATACATTATCCCTGAGATGTTGCGGAATTACTTTGTCCATCAGCCTGCATAATCTCTGTGCCGCATTGCATAGCCCAAATGGCACACTAAACTGGTACAGGGGTCTTCTGGTATGGTAAAGGGTGTAAAGGCTTTACTCTCTGTTTGCAGTTCAATCTGCCAGAATGCGAACTTGAGATCAATGCTACTGATGAACACTGCTTCGTCTATACGACTTAGGATGCCTTCTATATTTTGGATGGGGTATGCATCTTTCACGGTCCGCTCATTAACTTGCAGGCATCCAAGCACAAACGATTCTTACCCGGCTTTCTGACCAACGTGACCCGACTGTTCCAAGGGCTCTCACTTTCTTCGATCACCCCTAGCGATCGAATCTGATATACTTCATCATACAATAATTCCTGTATTTTGGAGATACTGGGTAGTAAGGGTCCTTTACTGCTTCCGCTTCCTGTAAATATTAGTTAAAGACTTTTAACTAATATTTAAATGTACTAAGTTGCTTAACTATAATATTAAAATAAATTATTTGTCAGAAGTTTCGCTTACTATGTTTCTAAAGATAAAATTATGTGAAGTTGAAATTATAATCATTTACTTTGTTATTATTATTTTAATTTATGAACATATACAACTAAAGTCAAAGATATTTTTTTATATTAAATACAAAAGTAGTTTTAAATGTTTACAGTGTTTTAGTACGATCCAGAAGATCATAGTAGATAGTGGTCGTCGTAGGATTGAGGTATCGCCAGTCAGATCGCTTATCGCTATTAGCCGCATCTACAGTTGACATCTACATAGAGGATAAATATGTGGAGAAATTCGACCGAGCCCAATTTTTCTGAACAGACATTTACCTTAATTGATTATAAAGGCTGTAAGGTAACCCAGCAGAACTTTCGTTTGCCGAAATGTTTCCTATTATATTGAGGCGTGAACGCCGAGCAAAGAAAAAAAATGTATGTTGCTGCGGTTTCTGTTCAAAAGGAACTGTTTTATTCTAGAAATCAGCGCTTCTTATAATAAAATCTTACATCTAATTTTGTATACCTAAACATTTGTGTTCAATACTTATCCTAAAACTTACGCTAAATATTAACAAATATGCCGTACACGTGCATTGGTCTGCAATTGCGTGTGGTCGGCATATTTTTGGGTTCAATGCATTTCTGGCCTTCACACCAAATGCCCGGTGTACATAGCGTCACTTGATCCGCCGCTTTGGCTTGTGCCGCGTTTGCATTGTTGTCTTAGTAGTATTATTACTATTATTTGCTTGAATTTAATTAATTTTAATTTTAAATAAAGCTTGGAATTTGCTCTGCTTTTAAAGTTTTATTCACTATTACATATAAATTATTAAGCAATTTTTTAAATATAATTATTTATTAGCTATAAACCGCTAACTCCTATTGCACTTCTCTCCTTGAGTTCCGCCGGCACCTTCTTTTTCAAAATTCAAAAATTACAAGAGACCGTTTTTGGCCTGTCTGTGTCTTATATAGCTGAACATTGATTTCAACTTTCCTGCTACACTCCTATATAAGTCTCCCTTGTAGTACCTTCGTTCTCAGCCTTTCATACACTCGCCCTGTTTGACCTACTCAGCAGCAGCCATAGCAACAGCTGCACTGAGTACGTCACCCACCATTGAGCCCCAATCCCACTTCATACTATCATTCTACATAACCTCATACCTTTTCTCCTCCTCCATTTAAACACACACATACCTCTGTATGATTCCATGATTCCATGATTCATACAAATGGTAGATGGTTTTCCTCACCGATCGCTCCGGTTCATGTACGGACTAAGCTTAACGGTAACAAAAACCCTGCATCATCCCAGTGGTGGTCAATCTTTCCCTAAAAAAAACTGTGGATAGGAATACAAAGGAGACACCGCTGACAGAGCACTAAGTACAAGATAAACACAAAGGAAACAAAGGAAAACTTACAACCGCAATAATACTTCTATATACGAGTATATATATATATATACGAGTATATATATTTATATATATATATATATATATATATATATATATATATACGAGGGCGGATTGATATTGAAGCTACCTAGCGCTAGATGGCAGCACAAACACAAATACTCTTTTTTTTAGAAATTGCGATCTGTCAAACGTCAGCTGTTAAAATTTCACCTAAATTCATCGATTAGATTATTTGTTGTGGTCGTTTGAAGTAAGCAACTTTTGTGTTTCTTGAAAAATGGAAAAAAGCGAATTTCGTGCAGAGATTAAACACTATTATTTGAAATGCAAAACGGCGAAAGAGACAAAAGAAAAGCTTGATAAACATTACGGTCAGTCTGCTCCGTCAGATTACATGGTAAAATATTGAATTGCTGAATTTAAACGCGGCCGAACAAGCAATGCAACAATACCATCAACAGGAAGGCCAAATGAGGTGGTTACTGAAGAAAATATCAAGAAAACCCTCGATATCGTTATGAATGATCGTCGAGTCAAGTTGCGTGAGATTGTTGAAATGGTAAACATATCATATGAACGTGTGTTCAACATTTTGCATGAACATTTGCACATGAAAAAGCTATCGGCAAGATGGGTGCCGCGTTTGCTCAGTGTCGAACAAAAACGAGTTCGACAGACCACTTCACAGCGGTGTTTGGACATGATAAAGCGTAATCCTGTTGATTTTTGGCGTCGATTAATAACTGTTGATGAAACGTGGGTCCACCACTACACACCTGAAACCAAAAATCAATCGAAACAATGGGTGGAAGCTGGTGGAAGTGCTCCGAAGAAGGCGAAGGCAGTGAAATCGGCTGGCAAGGTTATGGCCACTGTATTTTGGGATGCACACGGAATATTGCTCATCGATTATCTTGAAAAAGGATCCACAATCACAGGAAAGTATTATCGTGCATTATTGGATCAATTGATTGATGCAATCAAGGAAAAACGACCACATTTAAAGAAGAAAAAAATGCTCTTTCTTCAAGACAACGCACCGGTTCACACAGCATTAGATACGATGCTAAAATTACGTGAAATACACTTCGAATTGGTTAATCATCCACCTTATAGTCCAGATTTAGCTCCTAAAGCTAGTTAATTGGAACGGGTCGAAGGGAAAGATCACCCTAAAAAGTTACAGGCTTTTTAATTATAATTTGTTTCGTAAGATTTTAATTATTTTGAAAAAATTTTTTGGTGTTTTAAGTACCAATTTTCCACTACTTTACAGAAGCCATGAAGAAAACATATACCACCTATCCAGACTATGAGAAATCAATGCGAGAAGCGTTCCGGCAAATCAAAATGGCCTTCTACAGAAAGACGTATGCCCTCAAGCAGCAATAATTAATATTAATTACTTTATTGTATTTAAATATTAACGATTTAATGCATATATAATGTATAAAATTTCTTATATATATGACTAGAATTTCTAGAATTATGTTCCTTCAATTTTGTATACAGGCATTTAATATACAGAATAAGCAATAATCGTTTCTCGTTTTACTCGCGTACTATGAATAAAATATCGCTCCAATACTACTCGCGTAGGAAGTAAAAAGGAGCGCTCCAATACTACTCGCGTAGGAACTCTAACCGAGCGCTCCAATATTACTCGCATAGGAAGCCAAAACGAGCGCTCGCTGCCAATGACACGCTATGTTAAAAAAAAGCGCAAAAAACATGAGCTCTAGAACAATAGGGAGCGAGCAATGCCTCGCATTGGATCGATCCATGATTGCTCCGAGAGCGATCAATTTTTTACTGGGCAGCGCAAGTTCGAAAAACTCAATACCTTCAAAGATTTTCACCAATACTCTCACATATTTGCTACTGGTGGCGCTACTGGCAACGAAATTTCAGAGACAGTAAATTTTTGACACATGCGGCCAGTAAATGTCAAATTCATACTAAATAATTGTCTTTAATTTTCGTAATGGGAAAATAAATAGAAAAAAAACTTTATTTTAAAAGCCATTAATTTATGTCGTTCCAAAGAGCTACTTTGGAACATGAGCATTCCTCCCTTATAACTATTTTTAGAAGCGTTTTCAGAAAGAAGAAACTAATAAACTAAAAGTAAATAATGTTTAAATAAAACTCCTATATAATTGCATATATACAGTCATAGACACTCCAGCATAAAGCCCTGATATGAACCCCATTGAAAATGTATGGGCGCACCTTAACAAAACAGTTGCAAAACGGGTTCTAACTTATAAAAACGCTACTGTAGGGAGAACCTTTCCCTACGATGATATTTTATAAATGAACTTGCATTGGCATGTGTGGCCACCGTGGCCACTGGCAGCAAAATTTCGAAATTTCGAAAATAATATGTATTCTCAACTGGCAGCCAGTTACTGGCACGTGCGGGTGCAGGGTAAGTAAAAGAAAAATGAATGATTGAAGAGTGTGCAGTAACGTGTCGGTGCTGCGATACTGCACACATATAGGAGCAAGAATGATAGAGAAGAAGATTACGCATTGCGCAGGTCTGTTATAATTTTCTTTCTGAGTTTGACATTTCGTCGCTGGGCAGTGACGTCAACATAGCAAAAACTACATAAGCCTCGTTTCTATTATTTTTGACATAGGAGTATGATGTAAGTAATTCAGTAACATGTAGTGGCCGCTTTAGGCTTGTCGCGTCGCAAGAATTATCTGCAGTTTCTGTCCTGAACTGTGTTCGCGTCACTGGTTTATCCAAAGAACATAAACGTAATAAAAACTCTCAACAAGAAGAAGAACAAAATATTTAATTTTCCCCTAACTACACAACTTTTAATTTCTTTTTGTAAATTGTACACACAAGGGCGTACATACATATACATATATATATATATATATATATATATATATATATATATATATATATATATATATATTTATGCTCAAATGCAAAACAAAAACAAAGAACATTTCTTAATACGTATCAATTTGAAATTAAACAATAATTTAAATTTTCAATTGATAATGTGAAGTGTGATGGTGTTTTCGATTTCGGTGCGCCTGGTATGATTGGCCAACATAAGCAATAGAAAAAAGGCTATTTTATTTATATTGTGACGAGCAAAATTATTAACTAATTTTGCTCACACAATAAAATCCCCAAATCAATAATTACCACGATAATTACTCCTTGGCATCACTGGCTGATAAAGTCTGTAAGATAATTATAGCCAATTAGCATGCGGAGGCGCCCCCGTTATAGATAAATCAGAAGAAACCATCACAAGCATCGATCACACCAATTAGAACCACGGCGAAGACGATCGCATAAAAGTAACGCATCATAAAATTTATGTCAATAAGTTACATGCAGATTACGTGGAATTTTTTTTTATTTGTTCTCCAAAAAAATTTGATGACGATTATAAGAAGCCACCCTTGTAGTCTAGTGGTAATCATCCTAGACTCACACCTCGAGGGTCGCAGGTTCAAATTCTGCCACGGGCTTGGTCTCCAAAATGCTTCTTTCTATAACATCCTTTTCTCTTCGAGTCGAAAGCCTCTGTACCGAGTACTCATTCCCCCAACGCCTTGCACTCATAATTAATTATGGTGTAAGATATAATAATAATAATAATATTTCCTTGTACACCCTCATAACATCCTGAATAAGCAATTATATTTATTTTTATATTTTTTGTAAAAATGGAATTATTGGTGGTCCAATTTTTACTGGCTTTGAAAGTTTTGTTTTATTATAATAATAATAATATAAAATAGTAAATAAAATAGTTTCTTTCTATTGAGTATGTTGGCCATTCATACCAGGCGAAAAAACAGCATCAAAAAATTTTCAAAATTTTATTATTCTTTAATTTCAAATTGATACGTACATTTGAAAAAAGTCTTATTTGCTCTTATTTCGTGTTTTGCACCGTTCAGAGGTCCCTACCTGCCAGAATTATATTGAAACGTGATTGCATACTGAACCGTGATTGCATACTTTTAGGTTCCCATCCGGAGTTTGAGAATGAGTACACCCTGTGTATATAAGTCAAGAACACTCTGTCGATGGTAAATAATGTTTTCGAAAATAAAAACTTCCTTCGAGGTTTATATAAGATTCTAGAATGATCCAGAAACTTCTTGAAAAGTGTAGAATTTTCTACTTCAACCATTCGAAAGCTATAAAAACCACCACACTATTCAAAGTCGAACACAGTTGAGCAGAGATCGTAACAGTGTGTACATCGTGTATTTTAATGGAAGCAGCAGTATTTGTAATTGTGATTTTGTAAAGTGATGAAATTAATTATTAAATAAAGTGCAAATTGTAACAAAGTAAACTTTACGCCTAATATTAAGTGTGTAAATAGCAATAATTAAATAAAGTTACTTATTTTAGTTTAACCTGGGATTGTTTAATTACTACACAATCCAGTGGTACGAATCCGAGTAGAGAATAAATTGTCAAGAGGGCAATTTCGTAACAATATGTATAAATGTATGTACATACACACATGCTTATCTTCTTTGTTTTTGTTTTGCATTTGAGCATGCAAACATACAAGCCCGTGTAAGCCCGTGTGTGTTCAATTATTCACAACAAAATTCAAAATTCTGTACTTTTCATAATTCTGTAGTTATCATGATTTGTAGTGTTGCCCATTTAACTCGTAACGTGAAACAGAAAATCAAACATTTTGTTCTTGTTGATACTACACGCTTGACAACAGACGGAGTTCTCCAGAAAACGTTGAAGATCGCCTAAGGTCAAGTGAGTACAACATGCATACCATGGCCTTAGCAACGGGAAGCGGTAGTAGAAGCAACGGCCAGCGAGACTCGGGCAACAACAAAAAGCTTGCAACAGGGCCTATAAAAGCGACTGCAACCGGACATACGGTCTCTTTTCCTGCTGCACATCACTCGAGACAGATCAAAGGCAACCCAAAGGGAACGTTGCCGAATCATCAGACGCTACCACGATAACAAACCAGCCTACAGACACACACACAAGAGCTGCGTTTGCCACGAATGTTGGGTTTTTCAATCCACTTTCATAACAAAACAGAATTTAATTGTCGAAGTTGAAACGGTGGAAGAGGTTTCTCAATCCACTGCCGTTGAGACTGGAGACATGGACTGCACAGCGCCAACAACAGGATTGGCCTGAATCGATTTATTAATGACAATACTTTACAAAATAACATTTTTTTCATGTACATTTGATGAGAGGTGACTTTTCTTATGTATTTTCATCTGCTGAATTCGAAAATCAAGGTTAAATTTTTTTTCATGGAATAGTTTTTGAGATATTGTAATTTTTGTATTTTTTTGACGTGACAAATCATATCTCGAGCTAGAAATGTCCGATTGGGTCGTTCTTGGTACCCAATGCAAGGTATTGAGATGACGAAAAAACTCTGCCAGCGGAAAAGTACAAATCGTTGAAAAAACGTCTGGTTTCTCTTCATGTACGTAAAGATGATACTTTAACGTAAGAACTAAGACCAATTCAGCAGATGAAAATACATAAGAAAAGTCACCTCTCATCAAATGTACATTCTTGGTGTAAACTAGTGTTATTATTGTTAAGCAACTGACTTTGTAGATTTGGCAATAGGCTCAAGAACTTTGTGTTTTTATTTTGTAGAATTAATAAAGCTATAAAACTATACCTCCCAGGAATAATTTCTGGATACGACCTCTGCCGAGCCGGCGAGTTTTACCCCAGGGAAATTTGAGTTGTTATAATATATTATATTAAAACTTTCAAAGCCAGTAAAAATTGAAGTTCCAATAGTAGGTAAATTTTATGAAATCAAAGAAATTTTAAATTTCTTGCTCGACACTATCATGTACGAATGAAATTGTGAGTCATTCGATTTCATAAATTTTTTAAATGAAGTAAGGCAATTTCGCGAACATTGTCAATCTTGAAAATAATTAAAATTTGTAAAGTGTTTGCTTCGGTTAGCACTTCCACCCCAAAGCACCCGAACGACGGTGCTGCAGTTCGGTTACCTGCATTTTGCTGATTCTGCATCGATCAAGGGCATTCTGGCAAATCGAATGCGATCGGTCGATGTACCGGAAAGCGAAAGTGGTGGGAAACCAAACTGTGGGAGCGTTGAGGTTTGCTGGCGCGGCACTTTAGGTCACGTAGGCTTCCGAACCGAGGCTTCGTGACGAACTCCGAATTAGGGAAAAGTCAGTTCGATTAGGAGACCCAAGAATACGGTTGTGCAATAATACGGTTGTGCGGTTAAAGTGATAAGTTGTATTTAATATTTTGTAAAACCATTTGCCAAATTGTAACAGTAATTAAATGTTATCAAATTATAATTGTTTGTAAAATTATTTACCAAATTGTAGTGACAACTAAAATTGTAATAAAATCGCTTCGAGAAATTGTGGACTATTTAATAAACTTTCACATTCAGTTTTATTAAAATTAAATTGTAGTTAACTATTCATTAACTGATTTAATTGTCAATCGCCGCTGTCGCTTTGACACCTTCCTTCGCTGTCAGACCGCACGCCTTAGCTTTCGCAGGACCGACGCGTCTGGCGTAGCCAGCAGCAGGAACAGGTAAGGTACTAATTATAATTCGTCAACCGCCGCATTTGCAGCGCTGTCTTCCTTCGCCGTCAGACCGCACGCCTTAGCGTTCGGAGGACTGACGCGTCTGGCCTAGCCAGCAGCAGGAAGAGCGAACACATTAATTGGCGCCCGAGCAGGGACCGCGAAAAAGTCGTGGTCTCAAGTAACCAACCCTTGGAGAGGTTTTAGTGCGGCCAAATAAAAGCGGTGCACGGACTACCTTGACCGGTAGTGCCATCAAAAAACCATCAGACCAGGGTCAACAATAGCAAGGTAATCTGGTCGTAGCATTCGGTTCCTGGTACATCAGTATACCAAACCGAATAGACTCCCAGGTTTGCCTTTGAGGTAAGCGATCGGAAATCTGCGACTCCTACGGGACCCTCCAGGTTAGTAGATCCTACCTTAACGAAAATCTGAAATCTGGATCCCACGGGACCCTCCAGGTTGAAGGATATTAAAACATAAAAAAGAGTCTGAAATCTGCGATTCCTACGGGACCCTCCAGGTCAGTAAGACTGCGTATAACTAAATTAAAGATAAGCGAATACCCCGTCGGAAAAGTCGACGAGCAGCCTAAACTACCATTGGCTAGGTAGCTCTCGCTAAAATCTTCACAATAAATCGGAGCAGTCCTACGCCATACAGCAGCAGCTACAACAATCCAATGAAGACATCAGCTCCAGTACTAGTCCTGTAAGATATTAATAATATATTTATAACTTTACGTTTTATCAATTTATATTTTCCCTGTAATAATCGCACAACCCGTGAATATAGAATCCAATTTAGAAAAAATGCATAGTGGGGATGGACAATTTGTTGAGGCAGGAGCACCAGAGTTTGGGGGTACTTCCCAGGGGGTCTCCCTCTATCAGGCACTGTTGAACACCGCCCTTACTGCCGCGGCCAAGGATGGTGAGCGTCGCTTCAACGAGAGCTCTAAGCTCATTGAGGAACTCCGCTTGGAGATCCATTCCTTGAAGCAGACTGCCCCCATTATTGAGCCGTACAGAGACGTGGTGTTCAACACCGACTCGGGGTCTGACGAATCGTTCGTCCTAATAGAGGCTCTGAGGGAGTTCGGGGGTAGCCGGGCGCATTACGCCTCCTGGCGACGGGCTGCTCAAAGCGCGTATGACCCGTTTGACCGCTTGGAAGGTTCCACCAAGCATTACCAGGCGGTGCATTTAATTCGTGGAAAAATAGTGGGGGAGGCAGACACACTCTTGACCTCCTTTAACACGCCTAGCAACTTCAGGGCCATTATGGCTAGACTAGACTTCACGTACGCAGACAAACGATCATCCTACTCGATTCAGCACGAGTTGTTGGCGCTGCGACAGAGGCGTCTGACGGTCTCGCAATATTATGATGAGATTCAGAAACGACTTACGTTGCTCACGAATCAGAACGAGATGGACAACGCCAACGACAGCGCTAAGAAGGAGGTGCTGAATGAGGAATGTAGGAATCTCGCTCGGAGCGTGTTTGTCACCGGACTGAACCAGCCCACAAGCTCTGCAGTGCTTTGTGCCGGGCCCACCTATATGTCCGCCGCCCTGGCCTTAGCATTAGAATTAGAAGAGAACCAAGCTCGCGCACAGACTGACAGAGTTGCACAGTGGTCAAACCCAAGGCAGCAAGAGGGGTCGTTTCGTTCACCATACTATGATACGCAACCAATCCGGGAACCGCAATCACCACGAGATGGTCGTCAATGGACGAGCCAGGGGCAAGCGTTACCCGGATATGGAGCGCCATTGGGAATAGAGGGGCCTTCCACTTCTCGAGCAGCACACCCAACATCCCAGGGTACGCAGCAGAGACCACCTTTCGGTAGACCCGCCTTCAGCGGTCAGCCGAATAACCCCAGGAGGTCATTCGAACCCTTCCATATATCCAATTCATCCGGTCAGCACCAGCACGAAGGGCACTCGGCGTCAAATAACGCGTTCAGGACATTCAAAAGACCCCCTGAATAGCCCTGGTGCAACGCAGACAAATAAATACCAGAGGGTGAATCACGTGATGGTTCCAGAGGAACAGGACAGAGAGATGACGGTAAGGCAGGGTGTCCCGCGTCGTCGCACTAGGCGAAAGGGGCCTCATCCACCACAAGCCAGAATAGACGACTCTGGATTAGGGGAAGTTATCGACGAAGTTAATTTTTTAGGCTTGGGCGATCCTCCCTACCATACCTCTCAATGACACTGTACGACCGCCTTCTTGATTGACACCGGGTCTGCCAAGAATTATATCAAGGACCTTAATTTTCTTCAGGGGGTGAAGCCGGTAAACCGCCCAATCAGGGTAAAGTCTGCAGGAGGGGTCAGTTTAGTCAGATCAAAGTTTGAGATGGAGGTGCTACACGAGAAATCCACATTTTTTGTTCTTCCCGGCCTTGCCACATTCGATGCTATCCTAGGTTTCGATTTCCTTGCGGAAATTGAAGCTACTCTAGATCTCAATAAGGGACTCTTCCTCCACCGTAAGGGCATCGAAGTCATTAAGGAGTTCCCATGCCAGGAAATAAATACCGTGCATGAGGACGCCTTAGGGACTCCGACAGAAAGGCACGATCGGGAACAGCTTTTAACCGAGTTAGACAGGGTGTTCGCCGACCCGGAGGAGGGCCTTCCTTTTAACACAAGAGTTGTAGCAACCATCGAAACCGAAGGTAGGCAACCAGTGTACGCCAAGTCTTACCCATATCCCATCGCAGCTACCGACTTCGTGAACAACGAAATCGAGACCATGCTCAGGGAGGGAATTATTCGGAAGTCTTACTCGCCGTACAATAATCCACTGTGGGTGGTCCCTAAAAAGGGCGTAGACGAGCAAGGCGTCCGAAAACTACGGATCGTCCTTGATTTCAAGAGGCTCAATGACGTCACCAAAAGCGACAAGTATCCCATACCTGACCCATCTGTAATTTTGTCCAACCTAGGCAAATCCGAGTACTTTTCCACGGTAGACCTGAAGAACGGATTTTACCAGATTGCGCTCGCAGAGGAAGATAGGAAAAAAAACAGCATTCTCCGTCAACAACGGCAAGTACGAGTACTGCCGCCTGCCCATGGGATTGAAGAATGCGCCCAGCATCTTCCAGCGAGCGATTGACGATGTTCTGCGCGACGAAATCGGCAAATGTTGTTACGTCTACATGGATGACGTTTTGATATTTTCTGCCAACAAGGATAGTCACTTCAGAGATGTTCGCCTCGTCTTAGGTAAGCTATACGAAGCGAATATGAGGGCATCTCGGGAGAAATGGAAATTCTTCTTGACCCAGGTGGAATTCTTGGGTTTTGTAGTGTCGAAGGAAGGTATAAAGACCTGCCCACAAAAGGTGAACGACATCGTGCAATTTGAGGTACCCAAGAGCCTAAGGAGCCTCAGATCTTTCCTGGGCCTTGCCGGATATTATCGACGCTTTATCAGGGATTACGCGAGTATCACCAAGCCTCTGACACGATATCTACGAGGGGAGAATGGGCATGTAAGCGCCTCCCGCTCCAAAAACACTCCCGTGGAACTCGACGGAGAAGCGATCGAAGCGTTCAACAGGGTAAAAGCGATACTGGCTTCCGAAGACGTCCTACTTCTGTACCCCGACTTTAGTAAACCTTTTGACTTGACCACCGATGCATCTTCACACGCGCTGGGGGCTGTGCTATCACAGGGAAGCCGCCACATAACCATGATATCCCGAACGCTGAATTCCGCTGAGGAAAACTATGCAACGAATGAGAGGGAAATGCTGGCAATAGTTTGGGCTTTGCAGAAACTCCGCAATTACCTCTATGGTGTAAGAAGCTTGAACATCTATACCGACCACCAGCCACTAACGTTTGCGATGTCGGATAAAAACGTCAACTCCAAGATGAAAAGATGGAGGGCGTTCATTGAGGAGTATGCGCCGAAGTTTCATTATAAACCCGGTAAGCTTAATGTGGTAGCAGATGCCTTGTCTCGCCAGTACATGCACGCCCTGATAAGCGAAGGTATGGAGGATAACGTGGACGAGTCATGCGACTCTAGCTTCATACCAGAGGTGGTTAATCCGGTGAACTGCTTCAGGAACCAGATTGTGATCATGGAGGGAGCAAAAACCGGAAGAGTGCAGTAAATCCTGTTCCGGAAACAATCAAGGCACAAGCTTACCATAACATCAATGGAGGATCTCCCCAAGCTGATGACCGAAGCCGTCCACGTCGGGGTGGCGAACGGGATCTTCTGCAATGAAAGGGTTACAGAGCGTCTCCGCGATATCCTGCCAGACATGTTCCCTATGGTAAAATTCCGGTACTGCAAAAACGAAGTCAAGAATATAGTGGACCCTAGTGAGCAAGTTGAAGCCCTAGCAAAGGAGCACAACCGCGCACACCGTTCAGTTCAAGAAAACACCTTGCAGATCCTCAGAATCGGTTACTTCCCAAGCATTCGGCGACGTTTGAAGGAGATGGTGAGGAACTGTGGGGTGTGCTTAGAAGCGAAATACAACCGCCGACCCAGGAAAGCAAAAATTGCACTTACACCTATACCCACCTATCCAGGAGAAATACTCCACATCGATATCTATTCGACAGCAGGGAGTCATTTCCTAACATGCATGGATAAGTTCTCGAAGTTTGCCTCCGTTAAGCAGATTAGATCTCGAGCCATAGTCGATCTCAAAGGGCCCTTGCTAGAAACTTTGAATCTCCTTGAAGGTACCCGCACGGTCGTATGCGACAACGAAAAGTCTCTGAACTCCCTGACCATCAAATCATTACTGCTGGATCAATTCGGAGCGAAAATCCATGCGGTTCCTCCCCTGCACAGTACCTCGAATGGGCAAGTGGAGCGCTTCCACAGTACGTTGACGGAGATTGCAAGATGTCTGAAGCTGGCGGATCACTCATCCGATACGGTGGAGCTAGTGCTTCTTGCCGTATCTAGATACAACCGAACGATTCATTCGGTCACAGGCCAGAAGCCAGTGGACATACTTCGATTCATTCCGGACGAGCTAAGGGACGCGGTGATTGATAGGTTGAAGACCGCACAGGAATCGGAATTGAGAAACCTCAACAGGGGAAAGCGAACGCGGTTATTCCAACCAGGGGACAAGGTTTTTATAAAATCGAATAGGAGGCTAGGTAACAAACTTACGAAGATTTATTCGCAGGCCACAATCGAAAGGGACCTCGGATCCAAGGTCATAATTAAGGGAAGGGTGGTTCATAAGGACAATCTGCGTTAGGCAGGCTGCACGAATGAGACAAGAATCTAGCTTAACTACCCCATAATTAATTTATAGCCATCCTCGCCACTTACATCCACATCGATGCAGGTTACTATTGGGTCTGCATGACATGCGATGCAGCATCCATGATTACAACCATTCCTATTATGTACCTGTCACTGGAGGAAAGGTAGCCTTGTTTACGGACCACGGGTATTTGCGTCATGCCACCAACTTGTCGGAGTATTGGGGAACGGCTGAACAGTCGGAAAATATCCCTCAATACTTCCCGGAATCCCACATGAGGAAACTAATTGAAGCTGGCATAGAGCAGATCAGCCGCTTACTGCAGCTGATTCAAGTTCATCATAGGCATGCCCACGGCATTGACATTTTGGGTTCGGCTTTAAAATTCATTGCCGGCACTCCCGACGCCGATGACTTCCAAGCTCTTACGCGCACTCAGGACCGGTTAATCGCATCACACGGGCAGCAAATACACGTCAATACTGTAATGCAGGAACAAATTCGACACCTAAGCCACACCGTGAACGAGCTCATGAGAGCCACCAAACGGGATAGGCTTGACTCAGCCAGCCTGTTCTCTTTGGTGACCAGCCGCAATAGGGTGATCATGATGGAATTAAACAACCTCCTGAATTCCATCGCGAAGGCTAGGTTAAACGTCGTAAATCCCACGTTATTGGACGCCCGTGAAGTGGAAGAGCTAGTGAGGGAGGAGCATTCGGGAAATGTGACGGTAATGAGTATTATAGCCGTCTCAAATATTTCACTGTACCAGAGTGAAACGGAGCTGTACTTCCTGGTCAAGTACCCAATTGTGGATCGAGTCTGCGAGCGCACGTTAGTCTTTCCTGTCGTTAGGGAAAATAAATTTGTCTTGTCCTTGGGCTCGTCCGTTTTAGCCAACTGTGACAGAACTTTCCTACCCACTTTAACCTGCAAACCATCCGACAAGACGATGTGGTTTTGCGAGCGCAACCCATCCGACACCTGCGTTAGTCGCTTAGCGAACAACTTTTCTTCAGTAGGGTGCATTGTGACTTTCCGCCGGCACGGCATGTGCGCGTACAAGTTGACGATCCATCAGCGTCAGCTTTTGCATGCGCGTGCAAGCCGTCCGTCCATCTTGCGCGTGCAAGCTGTCCGTCCATCTCGCGCGTGGAAGCTGTTCGTCTGTCCGTCCACCATGCGCGTGTGGGACATCCGTCCGCTCAATGCACCTCGCTCTAAAGTGTTTGCTTCGGTTAGCACTTCCACCCCAAAGCACCCAAACGACGGTGCTGCAGTTCGGTTACCTGCATTTTGCTGATTCTGCATCGATCAAGGGCATTCTGGCAAATCGAATGCGATCGGTCGATGTACCGGAAAGCGAAAGTGGTGGGAAACCAAACTGTGGGAGCGTTGAGGTTTGCTGGCGCGGCACTTTAGGTCACGTAGGCTTCCGAACCGAGGCTTCGTGACGAACTCCGAATTAGGGAAAAGTCAGTTCGATTAGGAGACCCAAGAATACGGTTGTGCAATAATACGGTTGTGCGGTTAAAGTGATAAGTTGTATTTAATATTTTGTAAAACCATTTGCCAAATTGTAACAGTAATTAAATGTTATCAAATTATAATTGTTTGTAAAATCATTTACCAAATTGTAGTGACAACTAAAATTGTAATAAAATCGCTTCGAGAAATTGTGGACTATTTAAAAAACTGAATGTGAAAACCGAAATTAAATTGTAGTTAACTATTCATTAACTGGTTTAATTGTCAATCGCCGCTGTCGCTGTGACACCTTCCTTCGCTGTCAAACCGCACGCCTTAGCGTTCGCAGGACTGACACGTCTGGCGTAGCCAGCAGCAGGAACAGGTAAGGTACTAATTATAATTCGTCAACCGCCGCAGTTGCAGCGCTGTCTTCCTTCGCCGTCAGACCGCACGCCTTAGCGTTCGGAGGACTGACGCGTCTGGCCTAGCCAGCAGCAGGAAGAGCGAACACATTAATTTACATATTATTAATAATTATTATTTCCATAGTAAAAACGCAATTCCTCGAATCTTTATCAATTATTTATTATATATCAATTATTATTTTCTTCCATTTTATTAATTATAATGTATGATTATTAAATTCACTTAAACTTTACAGCGTTTAATTGTAAACAAAACTTGTTATTAAGAAGTGGTACTCCTTTTTTCTGTTCGCGTCGCAAACGTCAAATTACCGAACTGAGAAGAACTGAAGTGAACTCGCCTGCACCAGTTCATGCTTCGCGAACACACTTGTTATGTTATGCCATGGTTTGCTATAATTGGGTAAGTATGTTTATGCATGAGAAAAGTGAAGTAAAAGCTGTCACATAAAATTTTGGTATATGAATCTTTACCAATTATGTATTTGTTATTGAGCAGCACATGTATATTCATTCGCAACAGAAAAAACAATACACTTTTCCCACTGCTATGAATTTTTCATACACTTTACGCATTATGATACAAGGCCTTATGGTATCGACAATTGTGCATTTATTGATTTCGACAATTTGAGCAGTCGCAGACATCAACGCCGTTTATCTAAATGCGGATGTACTTCTAACTCCTAATAGGTTACGGAAACCACGTGCGAATAAAAAACTCGGCAGTTATATATATGTAATAGTTAAATGGAATCATAATTTCTTCATAATGTTCCAACTTCACAAAAATAACAATTAAAAAAATTAAAAATTAAAAAACTCTTATTCACTCAAATCAAAAATATATTTGCAATTGTTTGGATATTTGTTTTGATCACATTTTTCTATACAATTAATTTTGACAGATACTGAGGGAAAATTGGTTGAAAAAAATTTTTTCTTGCAGTCACCATAAGTATACATAAGTACATTCAACTTTGGTATTTGGCAATATACAATAATGCCTTGATGCAACGCAATAATGTCGTTGCATCAAGCAATAATGCGAGATGCGATAGAGAGGCGAAGCATTTCTAAAAAAATAACAATTCCTTGTGCTCTCTTACGAGACAATTTGTCAAAGTAATCAGCTCTTTTGCAATGCGGGTTTATTTATTTCCGTTTTGCTGTTTGTGACTGCGCGTTTATTTTATTTAATAAAAAAATTCAAAACATTTAGTATTTAATGGTTCTTTAACACTTTAAGATACATTATTGCTGGATTTAGAATTCCGCGTCTTGCAGCATTTATTTTAGCATGATTGCGTTAACGTTCGCTTACGTTACGCACTGCTGCACAGCGTAGCGTGTGTGTCATAACGTTAGGTTGGCCACTAAGAAGATTTCATTTCACATTCCACAAAAAACGACGGCATCATTTTGTAGCTTTTTACGCAAGGTTTTCGTCTACAGAACGTTGGTGAGCTTGGTGCCATTATGAAGCAAATTCTATTATCATTATCAGTAAAATAAGAAATATCTTCTGACAATCATTGATCTAAGTGATTCTTAATTTACAAGTTTGTAAATCATTTTTAGATACATAAATTTTCGTATAGTATCCAGCGTCGCGTTGTAAGTAATAAATTCTGTATTTGCGTTACGCTTTATAGCTTTGCGTAAATTAAAAATCAGCAGCGTCCAGCGCTAAGTTAATTAATACAGTGTTAGAGAAAAGGAAGAATGGAGAAATTAACAACAAATTTGATTGAATGTGTTGAAAAACATCCAATACTGTATGATTATACCGATCCAAACTACAAGATTACTGGTATGAAGATGATGATATGGAGAGAAATCGGAAAGGAGTTAAATGAAAACGGTGAGTGGCTATTAATGGAAACAAAACTGTTTATAGCGGCTGTAATATGCGTTCCTAGTGGTCTTTTAGGGACACTGTCGCACTAGTTTTAGTTGCAAATAAAATATAAGTGAGAGAAGAAATTCTTTTCTTTTAAATTTTAAAGATGTGTTATTTTACTTAAAATTTTTATCCAAGACCGACAATTTGTATGGTAGTATTCCACTAGCATTTTCGGTCAAACGTTGGGCCTGCAGCTCTCACTAATATTTGCCGCAAGTTTGTCTGGCTGCCACTCTGGGGAAACTTTTCAAATATACCTTTTTAATGGGAAGATTTGAAAGTTTTTCATCCGTTGAATATTCAATAAAACTTGGGAGTTTTCAATTATTCTAACAAAGTAGTATTTTTTGAAAGATATAAATTCAGAAAATTGCAGATTTCTATACCATTACTTTCCAAATAGTTTCTTTGCCGTTTTCATTGATCAGGTCATGAATATGATATGCACAGCTTTTATCATTATTTTAATATTATACGGTATGTTCGAAGTCGAATATACTGCTCCGCTGGGGATCGCATGTTATAAAGTATCTCAAAGAAAATATTAAAGCTCATATTTTTTCAGCTGATGCACTGAAAACCAAGTGGAAAAGTCTGAGGGATAATTATGTGCGATATAAAAAACATCTGAAGAAATCACCAAAGAAAGATGGAAAAAAAGTTAAAAAATGGCTGTGGTCATCTCAACTAAAATTCTTGGACAACTGTTTGGTTCCTCCAAATAGGAAGCCACGCAGACCTCCTGTACGTTTTACGTTCAAACATTCTCAGCGCTCTTTAAAAGAGAAAACCGTAACACCAATATTGGAGGAATTACCACAGAAAAATCAGGAAGTACGATGTATTGGAGAAGATGCCACTAATAATATGAATAAACGAGACTGTGATGCAGTTGATCATCTATTTCTTAGCTATGCGGAAACGTTTAAAAAATTTACAGAAAGGAACCAAGTGTTGCTTAAATTAGAACTTTCTAAATTATTTGCGGAAACAGAGTTGAAGGAAATAGAGGAGCGCGCCATAAATCATACGACGGTAAATTTTTGTGATGTGAAGTTTGTGGACCGTCATTCACGCTCTTTTTCGCCCATCGGTGGGAATGAATTTCTCAGTGAATGATATCCACCATTTATTTATGTATGTTTAAGTAATGGGCTTGTCCTAAATTAAAAAATTTGCTATCAACTTTATTTATAGCCGTAAGTATTATAAATAAACCGACTATAAGTGCACCCACTTTTAGAAGTAGTCGTACAATCATCATATTTTGAATAAATACTCTTGAAGAATTGCTCCCATCCCATGCACAAGTCTATGGGGGAGAGAAAAGGACATATTATTTTACGTATATGAATGGAAGTAAAAATCTTTATATGAAAGGATTATTTTTTATATAAAATTTAAAAACAAAGTTGTTTACATTGCCTTTAATTTTGTACACTTAATTTTTAAACGAGTAATTAAATTACAACAATCTAACTAATTATGTATGATGGGTAATATCCGAGGTCAGGCGAGTCTTATTTTCGACGTTTTCTGCGCGTCTTTTTGGGGGAATCGCTGTCCTCATCGTCAGTTTGGTAAGTGTCATCGAAAGTTTGGTCCGCAAGTGCTTGCTGTTGCGCATCCCATTCTTTTCGCAATTCACTTAGCATGCCCGGTGTGAGTAAGCCCTGTGAAAGGAGGCGCTCTGTGAGACGACCCCGTGACGCACTGGCAATGCGAGGTTCTAGCGGACAAAAATTACAATTAGCTTTTTTCTGATATAAAATTTAAATAAAATACCTTTAATTTGAGTTACTCGGCGCATTTTATAGGAAGATTCACCTTCAGTTGAACCCTGGGCAGCTTCGCTATTTTTCAGTAGTCGCGTTATTTGGAAAACTCCCTGTTGTATAATTTCGTCAAGTTCTTTCTGAGCTATGCGCACAGCTGCGGCCTCGGGAAATAAATCCATGAAGCGGTAACTGCAAGGAAAATATATTTTTTAACAACAAGTGTAATCCGGTCGTATCTTAAATAAAAACTTGAAGCATTTTTTTCTCTGTCTATATTCATGGCTTTCGAACAGAATATATTTTCCGGGAGTTTTTATTCAAAATTGGGCTGATTAATAGATAAAATTGGGTGCTAGCAGCAAGATGGAATTTTTACGAACCTTAACCACAGATACAAATCCATGACATCGAAGACAGATTCGAGGTGTACTAGGTCCAATATAGTTTTTGGCAAACCGAATGGCCACCCACAATTTTTGGTAATGAAATCAAATGTGATCGGTTCATTCCGGCTGTATTGGCGAGCAATCTGTTAAAAACATATTGCAAAAGAATTTAATAATGTCATAAATCAAAGAAGCTTTGTGCACCTTTAAAAACATGGAACACACGAATGGCATCTTCTTATTAATGGGCGCACAACAGAACACATAACGGGCCCGAAGCGGCAAAGGAACATGTTGTATCATTTCGGCCAAAAACTTGAAGTCTTCAATATTACACATGAAGTACAAGGAATCATCAACAGTACTGAGCGTGACAAATATATCCTGTTATTATATTTGGAAAAAAAATATAAATTACTAACAGTTTTGAGATGAGAAAAAACGCACATACCATTAAATTACTTAATGTAGAGTTTGGCAAATGATAAGCGTATAATTCAATTTGATCAGCTGTTGGGTGTAATCCTGCCTGCGTCAATGGTTCCGGTTTTTGAATCATTAATTTTTGCAGCGTTGACAAGTCGTCCGCTTTGAATGTTGTCACATAACCATGCTCCCATTGTGTGCGGTACCGACCAGCTCTACCACCAATTTGCAGAGCGGATGAAGTGGAAATTGTGTCAATCTCACGTTCGCCATTTTTATTCATCGTGGGCTTCACCAGAGAGTAGAAAATCACTCGTCGTATACTCCTGGAATAAAAAGACGGGCTTTTACGAAAATTTACCCAAAAATAACAATTTGAGAACCCACAAGTTTAAACCCATGCCAATTGCATCAGTCGCCACCATCACTTTACAGCTATTGTCCGGATCATTGAATTTAGCTGCTTGCGCCAGTTTAGTACCAGGCGGTAAACCTCCATAGATTACAGCGACTTCTTTACCTCTGAGTGAAAGAAAAATACATAATTATAACTAGGTCTAGAGTACATCCATTATTGCGTTAATAAAAAACCAACTATTGCGGTGCAAATAGTTAAGATTTTAGAGATTTATAGAGCCTAAATCTGAAAAAACTTAATGAATTTTTTCTTTACTTTCATATGCTTATGCAGGAATATAATATGGGACTTTTTAATCAGAATAGAGTTATTACTGTCGATTGAAGTGATTTGTTCAATTTATATATACTTATGCAAAGAGAGATTTAGGATTGCGGAATATAATATAATTTTGGAAGTTTTTATTCAGAACAGTTATTACGTCTGAGAGATAAAATAGTTTGATTCAAAAAATATTTTTATATATTCACTTACCTCGCCTCTATTTCACGTGATACCGAGTAAATATCATTTTTACTAAAACATACAATACAATCTCCTGGCACAACATTGTCCAGCGTAACCAGTGCCGAGTTCTCAATAGTAAGCTCCGTTAGTCGATTGTAGTTATGAACTTCTACCGTCTCATTGGTCGTTTCACATATTTTTTGTAATAATTCTAAAGCGCCTTCTTCACCACACACATGCACCTCTTCGGCTATAAGTCCAAGAAATGCACGCGTCCACGCCCACCCTCGTTGCGGATCTCTTAGTTGCTGTATCTCATCTATAACTGCCACTTCGTCTGCAAATTCATCAATTAAATACTTGTAAATATTAAATTTCCACCTAATTGCATTTTTAATTTTTCTTACACGGTGTATTCACTGAAGTCATTTCCACCGTGCACGCAACGTGATCCGCTGGTGAGTTTTCGTTAATTCCATATCTGCGTTCCTCTCCAGTTACTAGGTCACATGGTGTTCCCTAAAGTATAAACAGTGACTTAATTCGCTTGCTTAAAGAGCTTAGTAATGCTTACCCGCTCATTGGCTTTATTAAAAACTTCCGTGGCAAGCAATTTCAGAGGACCGCAATAAACTCCCGTCTTGGCAGTCAAAAAACGTTCCATGGCATGATAAGTTTTTCCCGAATTTGTGGGACCAGCATGAAACACTATCTTACGGGTAATAACGCGGGCACTGGGATACCAATTGGCTGGGGTACGCAAATCGGAAATTTTCTTCAGGTCGTCCATGCAGTCTAAATGGGGAAATACAGTCTTCGCATGACGCAAAAAATATGGAAAAACATCATCTATATGCCCTGCATTTTGCAAGATATCACTGAAAATTATATGCAGATCAACGGGCAAGTTGTCTGCTTCAATGCAATAGCGACGAAATGACGCAAACGCCTGCTGCTGCAAATAATCTATAGGAATCACCAAAAAATATAGTAGTTATAGCAGTAGATACATATAAAATTGGACTTACTGTCAAGTCCATTTTCCACACAAAGTGTTTTGATTTCACGCTTCTGGGTGAACTTATTTAGAATCCTGAGTAATTGCGATTTATCCAATTTTCCTACTAGTTCTGATCCCACATCTTCCTCTGAACTATGTGGAACCTGTACAGGTTTAAACAAGGAAGACACATTTGTCGGATCACTCTTTTTGCTACGCGCGTGTGGATATCCACTGAGATGTACACATTTGTAAAGCGAGACTCCAGTCGAAGGATTGAGTAATAATGCCGGAGACGGTTTTAATTTGAGATTATGCGCCACAGAGCAAAGCAAACTGATGCTACGACGGGAATTTTGCATTTTTTAAGCAATATTCTCATCAACTAATAATACTAATAACTACTTTATTTAAAATTAAATAAATATGTATCAAAATAAGTTTACAGAATTTTAAACCGAATCTTTACATCACGGCATGCGTGATGCAATGCCAAATTTCAATAAGAAACAACAGCTGATGCCGTATATAACCTCAACTTTGATAATAAACTGATAGGTCTCACAAGTACATTTGTAATTACTATTTCGTACAGTACGAATGAAAAGTTCGATTAGCAAAAATACGATTGACATTTGATGACATAAACAAATAAACAAATTCTGGCACAGTACTGCCAATGAGTCATTTTAGCTAGTAAATTGGAAAATATACAAACAAATTGAAAGTAAAACGTAAATAAGACAAGAAAATGGGATTATTCGGCAAAACACAATCCAAAGACCCAAAGGAGCAGGTAAACGTTTGGAATTGAGAACGAAAGTCATTTTCAACTCGAAACTGGTTCTCATGGTCAAGGCTATAAACTGCGTCATTCATATCGGTTTGACACACTTTTTTCAGGTACAAGAGTGGACGCATAAAATTAGGAAGGAGAGCAATCAACTTGATCGACAAATACGGAGCATTCAAAGAGAAGAGGAAAAGGTGAAGCGGACGTTAAAGCAGGCAGCTGGAAAGAATGACCGTGATACATGTATTATCTTGGCTAAGGAGGTAGTGCGGGCACGTAAGGCCATCAATCGGATTCACACATCAAAAGCCCATCTCAATTCCATACAGCTGCAAATGAAAAATCAATTAGGTACGTTGTATTGAACTTCAGGTGTAAAAAGGTGGAAATGAAATTATTTAATTTAACGTAGCCACTCTCCGTGTGGCTGGCTCATTGCAAAAGTCCACCGAGGTGATGCAGGCTATGCAGAATCTTGTGAGGTACCCGGAACTAGCTGGCATCATGCGTGATATGTCTAAAGAAATGATGAAAGCGGGTATAATTGAGGAAATGCTCGACGAAACTATGGATTCCTTGGAGGAGTCTGAGGAGATGGAGGAGGAGGCTGCTAAGGAAGTCGACAAAGTTCTTTGGGAAATCACGGATGGTAAACTCGGCGAGGCTCCATTACCACCCGAAGGTAGCATTGCTGCCGAAAGACAAGAAACACCTGCAGCTGTTGTGCACGAGGCTGATGATGACGAAGAAGAATTACAGGAAATGCAGAGTCGTTTGGCATCGCTTCGTTCGTAAATCACATAGCTAATTAATAATGATCACGCGCATATTAACAAGAAAATCCAGTAGAATTGCTTTAAATACTTTACACTAGATTTAGTAAATAGAGTCACTCCAAAATATGCAAAATTCTTATTTGGTTTTAAAACGCACCAGAGCGTTGCCGTAAATCTCACAATTTGATGTTTCATTTTGGACTTAGGAATTAGCAAAGATTTTTTTCGGCGTTTGATTACGTTTTCCTACTTTTGATCTGAACCTTCACGCATTAACCTTGGTTGCGAGTTGCACATTCACGCTAGAGATGTAGGCTCAGAATTTCCAAAAATTGTTTAATTAAAAACAAAAAACTACAATTTCTGCTGGCATTTTATATGCTTGCATCTCTTAAATGTATTCTTTTAATATAAACTTGCTTACGTTCTTATTTCTAACGCTAATATTTTATATAGTAAAGTATTTTTTTTATATTTGTGTATATGTCTTTATATTTATTAAACAAATATACATTAACGTTTTATGTTAGTCTATAAACGAACATTGTCTCTTCCGTTTCTCTCCAAAAAATTGTGTTCTTATAATCCACATAGAAAATCAAGTGACCACGCTAACAGTCGTTTGCTGGTCTTAGGTCAGGGATGACTAGAGAAGAAAAGTGAAGGCCAGGCTTACGGTTTAGGGCAAGGGAAAGATGCATCATCTTATGTGTAATTATGTTGGTCAAAACTTAATTATTTTAGTAATCGAACGAGATTTAAATCCATAAAATCGCTTTTATCTGCGCAAGAATTTATTTTTTTACGATTTCACTTGTATACGAGTATATGCAAAATTTTTATAAATGGAAATTTTCCGGAGAGTGTTGTGAATCAGTATGAATTTGTTTTTTGAACCATTGGGTTGGATATACGATTTTTTTTTTATGATTATGCAACCTTGAGCAATATTGAAATTAAACAAATTATTCAACTTCATCCAAATGTTCGCCGGTCTTCATGCATGAAATTATGAAAGAAGATTAAGATAGTTGCAGGAAAACACAGAAGTTATTTTTACTACAAAATGTAGCGAAGAAATTTCTTTCTAAGTTTGTAAGTTTCTTGCCTGATTCAATCTCACTAAGATGGGAAAATATTCTAAAGAAAAGTGCAGCAATATTAATATGATAGAGCGGATGTAAGGTGTAAATTTGTGTATAATCATGGCATATTCAGTACCAGGTCAACCATATATAGAATATATAAGTTCTTTGTTTCAAATTACAACAAACACATTAACCAAAATAATCTAAGAGGAAAAACAACAGTGATCCTGATTTGATGCGTATTCGACTACGTATTCCCTATGAATTTTATTTTTGAAACATGCAGGATAGGACATTTGTATACCCCATACTCACCCTTAAATATTATCACATGCACTTTCTGAGTACGGCCGTTTGTCCGTCTGTGTCCAGTTTTTTCCACACCGTTCAAAATATCTGTAATAACATTTTGCAAAAGTGTAGCCTGAACTTAAGACACAATCAAAAAGCTATATGAATTTTTTTTGGACAAAGATCACGCCTACATCCGATATATGGAACTGTAAGCACTTTTGTTAAAATGACTATAACTTCGATCCATTTTATGGTATAGTAACGTAATTTAGCAATTATGTCCAAATGGGTTCTATTATACACTATGCAGAATGTGGGGGTATATATATATACTGCCACGCCCACTATTAAACATATTCATAACTATTTAAGATTTATATGAAATTATATGTAGAAGCATGGGTACATTACTAAACCATCTGCAATAAAATGGGGTTGATGAGATTAGAGATCCGCCCACATTCCATAAAAGAAACTTTCGGGACTAAAATGAAAATTAGCTTACGAGTATCTCTGCTCGTATTGATAATATATAATAATGACAGTAATGTACATTGGGTCCATTATATATATATATATATATATATATATATATATATATATATATATATATATATATATATATATATATGTATATATATATATATATATATATATATATATATATATATATATATATATATACATATATATATATATATATATATATATATATATATATATATATATATATATATATATATGTATATATATGTATATATATATATATATATATATATATATATGTATATATATGTATATATATATATATATATATATATATATATATATATATATATATATATATATCCTACTTCTGCCACGCCCACAATTAACCAAAAAATCATTACTGGATCCCTATGGAAGATGCTTGATCGAAATTTTAGCATAAAACAACACACAAAAAATGGGCAGGTTATTTTTACAGTCACGCTCACTATGTTTTAAATGTAGGACCTATACAGAATATTTGACCATACTTCATATGAATAAGTATATTGAGGCTACAAGGCCATATAAAAACGAGTAAAGAAGTCTGAAGTCGGGTTAGACCGACTTCGAAATACTCTTTACCTTTCTTTGTACGTGCGAGTTCAACAATGGGATATTTGCTTCATAAATCATTATTAGGAGCATATCTACGGTAATTTTCGATAGGGTATCTTGAATTGATTATGTTAGAGGGAGGCGTGGCCCTTATCTGATCGACCCTATTTCCTGTTTATGGCTTTGTAGCGTCAATATACGTACTAATATGAAATTGCGTGCATACTTTGCATCAGAGGGGTGTTGCAAACGTTGACTGTGGTCAGGGGGCGGGGATCAAGCGGCAGCAAGCACTAGAGGGGCCCAACAGCTCAAAGAAGGTTGCTGGGTAGGCCAGGAGTGACCGGAAACACATGTCCGTCCTTCTAAGCAGGCCTATTATGATAGGAAGGCGGCGATGAGGTCAAATATAAGGCTTTACCCAAGGGCCAGCTCACTGAAGAGCAGGCCAAATCGGTAGAGTGGGCAAGGGGAGTGCTATCCTGCTTAGGTAAACCGGCGGGTGTAGCCACAAAGAGGCAACGTTCGGCAGAAGAGACAGGTGACGTCGCCAAAAGGCAAAAAGTCGGCGGCCAGAAATACTCGTCCCACAGCGAAGTTGTCAAAGGTGGGGGCGAGATGCTGGCCATCATAGACCGGAAGGAGGAGGTCATACCCAAAGAGAACTGGAGGTGGGTGGAGTAACCGATTGCCGAAGTCTACTTCCAGTTCTTGGAGGAAACCCCTGGACCCCCCTTTCTGTCACGATGCGGGCTGGTATCAGGGCAGGGCCAGGCTCATCGCATGCCATGACAGCAGGTCAGCCAGGCTGTACAAGATTGCGGTAAGCAACGAGATTTCGCTGGGAGCCTGGCTTGAAGCAGTCAGCAGGGAAGAAGTTCCCAGGAGATAGAGCGCGGGTCTGGATCCAGGCTAAGCCAGCTGAACCAAAAAGCAAAAATAGAGGAGATATTCAGATCTTGTAACAGGGACCTGCCAACCCATAACTGGAGGGTGGGGAAACTTGAGGAGCCAGTAGAGGGTAGGCGACATGTGTTAGTCAGGACTGCCATCAGTACCGTTTTCAGGGTACGCCTAATATTGGTTTCGGGACATAGGGATATTGAGGGGAACTGTAGGGCTGATGAGTTAGCCAGACGGGGCGCCAACCTTCCTTTATACACGGACAGATGCAAGGTTGGAATACCAATTGCCACCTGTAAACTGATGTTGAAGGATAGGGTCGTGCGTGAGGCCAATGGGTCTTGGGCACACGAGGGCACTTGCTTAACGACTAGGCTAATGTGGCCGGAGCTTAATAGGAGGAAATCTTGAGACTTGCCTGCCGTGTCGAGAGAAGATATCTCAAAGGTCGTGGATTGTATAACTGGTCTTTGGCTATTCGGCAAGCATGCTCTCAGGCTGGGAGTATTCTCGCATGAATACTGCAGAAGCTGTGGGGATGAGAAGGAGACTGTGGAACATCTCTTCTTTTGGTGCCCCGCTCTCACTAGAAGCAAATACGCTTTTAACTCTCTTACAGAAGTGTCTGGCGCGAAGGTCAAACAACTCCTGAGTTGGTCTGTAGACTGGCTACCACGATAACCTAACCTAATGGGTCTTAAGTCTCCTGGAGTTGTGTGCCAGCCGGCCTCACTTGTTTCCAAGACTCTGGAACATATGTTAACTCAAAACAGCTTTTGTAAATTCTAAGCAGCCATTATCAGATTCTCTAGCTGCTGAATCTCAATTGGAGCTACACCATCTGGTCCAAGTGATTTGTATTGTTTGAAGCTTTGGATGGCCCATTTTGGCTTCGTAATTATATTTGAGTTGACCTCGATTGCACTCGCGTGGACCTCGTTCCCCCGGAATTGTGCTCGAGCAACCAGGAAAGTCTTCCTACAATTTTTTCTGAGGTCCCTAATTTCCTCACCCCCCCTTCTTTTTGTACCCACTTGAGTATAGATTCAGCGACACTATCGCAGGAAGTGGCATTGCTCGTTGTCGTTAGCTCGTTGTCGTTAGCGTCAGCTGCCGCCGCAGAGTGCGCAGGGGATTTTAGATTTGCATCTAATTTAACGTTTTGAGACCGTACGTCTGTGATTTTATTGAATTTTTGTGGCAATCTGATTCGTACGGCCACCCGCTCGACGGATCAAGCTAAGCGGCCAAATATTTGAAAAGGGTAAGGGGTTGGGCAGTGCTCCGTACCACAGCAAGGCCACCGTTGCTACCTCAGGCGTTGCTACCGGTACAAGGAAGGGGAGCTCAGTTAAGATAGCCTAATTTACCTCCTGGCTACAAAATAACATCAAATAGGCACGATACCAAGAACAGACTGGAGGGAGACAGCTTTTAGTTGGATTACTCTGCAGGAGTCAGTCTGGCTACGGTGATCCCATAAGAGCCTAAGCTCCGCCATCCCAACCCATTGCGTCATTGCAATCATTTAAGCCTTCGCACCACGACAAGTTGATTGCACATAACGAGGGTATCGCGAAGTCGATCTAACCCAACTTCAGTTTTCTTTAGTAGTTTTATTTTGAGATTTTTGGAATGAACGGTTCAAAATCATTTGCAAAATTTTATCAAATATCTTTCCACACAGGATAATTAAGCTCAATTAAATATTGTAACGAAAATTAGTTTCTTGCTAATAGTCCGAATCACTGGATTGTGTTAAGTAGAATAAAAGTCTTTGTTTCACTTAACTTTAATAAAACTAGATTAATTTAACAGCAATTCACCTAAGAAAATAGTTGACAAACCTTCATTCGGAATAGTTGAACAAGTTTTATTTCTACACTTTTTTCTTATCACTGCCATGACTGACTTGCTTTGTCCCATTTTAGTTATTTCTACAGTTATCGAAATCATTCGAACACATTCTTAGATTTCGTCCATTAGTGCGATCGAGATAGATCCGTCATTTATGCCTACAATGAGACAACATCACTGACTATTCATCATTAATCTTGTTTTTGAATTTGAATGTACATTTTTATGTTTCATCATGAACTGAGTGAACTGGTAATTCCGTAATAATACTTTCAAACCTAAGTTTTGTTTTTCACCATAGTTTTGTTTTTCACCATAGTTTTGTTTTTCACCATAGTACTAGAATAATGCTAATAAGGACATTCATTTATGGATGCTGTTTCGTTTAAACGAAATGCAGAATACTTCTTGCATATTTCTTCAGCCACAGAACATAAGATTCCTATCATTGTTCTGTGCGCTCTTGTAATCAGAGTTGTGAAGTTATAATGTGGTATTAATAAGAAAAGATTAATAAAGTGATAAAAAGAAAACGAGCATTCGAACGATGGATTATTATTAAAATCACTTAATTATAGAAAAAACAATTGGCTACAAACTATAAAACGGTGTCTGCTTACGACCTAATCAATCGCCCTCCTTGGAGCTGCATGCTTGTGTACACAAGCATATCCGAGCAAACAATGCGAAAATATTTAGCCATGGACCACCAGGACATTTCACCCTCGAGGCGCGTTACGCCAACATAATTTGTATTTAAATTTTTGAAAAGAAAAAACACCACAAAGATGGAAATTAAGGCAATTAAGTGGTACAAAGGCACTCAAGTCAGAGGCCAAATGTGGAGACCAAAATTTAAAAGAACATAGCGAAGAAAATTTACAACGTCGGTCCGTGCAGGGGGAGATCTAATTTTAGGAACACTACAGCGGGTGAGAATAATACACACCATTCAAATTTTGTTTGTAGGGTGTGTGAAAATATTAAAATCAGCCTAAAATTGTTTTAAAATATCTTAATTAATATACAAGAGAGATCAAAAAAAGAATATTAATATAAAAAAATGTTATCTTCTACTTCGCTGAAATTATAATATCATAAACACGTATAACATTTCTTATTGCCCCCACACTCATGTAGACGGTAGGGTACATTATTATTTTTTTGGTTCATTTAGGGCACATTTTATAGGTCAAGTTTCACTAGAGATAATAATTGTTCTGATAGAATCAGTATTGCTTACATAGGAGATGAACCTAATCCAATGTGAATAGTACAAAATATGGACAAATGGCCATATGGCGGTGCTTAATTAAGTGACTGAGGGGATATGTCATATTTCGACAAGCAGAAGCAAGAATATAAATCCAACAACGTAATTGAAAAAGCCAGTAAATTGGACTCTGATTTTTTCTCGAGATATTTAAATGCACAGCTGAGAAACATTATTCAATGAGCTTCTTGAACATATTTTGGACCATTTCTTGTATAATTTGATTTGTGCAATTTATACAGAGGCCTTCGTTTTAACTAAGCACTTTGCGGTCTAACTGCATTAGGAATTGATGATTAATGATTGAAAAAGAAGATAATAAAAACAAGGGCTTTCTTAAAAGCGGGAATTGTACAGATGACACTTCTTCGTTTGGCTCTTATGATTGCTGATCAAGTGTCTCTCTGATTCGATGATATTGTGTCGAAACAGTCTTTGCGATATTCAGAAATAAACATAAATAAATGTTAAAGTGCCCATTGCCGATAAATTTTTGATTCAAATTCATTATTAAAGAGTCATAAACAGTGAGTAATAAGCAGCGAGTCATAAATTATGTTATTCCCTTTCCCCTAAATAAATGGTTTTCGAATGAGTTGAAATGAAAGCTGCTGAAATAAATGTTGTTAATAAATCAAGAGAATAGCTGTTAGAAAAATTAATTTTCGTAACCTTTTGCTGCAGGAAATTCAGGGAAGATAAATCTAAGAAGCAGTAAATATTCTCATTACTAAAGAGGATACCTCAATTTTATTTTAGAAAATAGGTACTGCCATGATTAAAAATATTTTATTCCCACTGCCAGTAATCACCAAAATATATTGTTTACTTAATAGATTTACATATATAAATTAACAAGGGAGGCCAATTTGTATATTACTGATACATATATTTTTCACCATAGGTAATTGGATCTGCAAGGGTTTGGGCAAATGACTTCTAGTAAGTAAGGCTGCTGACTCGAAGAGAAAAAGATTTTGAAAACTTAATTTCGAAGCAGACTTCGGAGGGCGTCGTAAGATAGAGTGTAGGCCTGTCGTAAGATGGAGACAATGCTTCAAAGACAAAGCTACATTAAAATTCCTTAAACGACTTAGAAGTAAAATTGTTAAATCAAGCTAATCTGGTACAAACACGCTACAAATCAAAAATTAAGTAGAGCCGGGTCATTCACAGACGATGTGAAGTTATATTTAGGGTGACATAACTCATTTAGGGTTAGATTAATCGTTTGTCTTTCAGTTTCGTCCCTGAGTAAAGATTGCCATAGGCGAAATGAACCCTGTTAATGTTCTGAGATATTTGCTGCGAATTGCAGTGCTTCTTTCTTGGTGAATAAATGAATTGGAGGTAGTTTTAATAATACAGCAGGCGGAGCTGACTTCACGGCCCCGTCGTGCAGCAGGTAGATGCCGCATAGGTATGGATTGGTCTGGTGATCGCTGTATATAGCCATAGCGTCTTTTTTGGATGAAGTCCCCAGCTTTTGCCCATTAAGCATCTGCTTGTCTACAAAGTGGTCCTGGCTTTCTTAATGGTGTTATTTAGGTGACTATTCAAATTTTCATCGAGTATGACACGGTATTTTACTTCGTTTGAAAAAGGTATTCTTTCCCCAAAAATGGTTGGCTCTTTTAAGTTTTTTTGGTGAAGATTACTATGCGGGTCTCATTAGGTTTAACCATTAATCCCACCCTACAACACCAGTTTAAAAGAGTCAAAGTCCTCTAGAGTCAATCTGACATCATATCTTCAAATTTACCTCTGACAAGAACGACAATATCGTCGGCATAACCCTGTACATCGTACCCATTATTGCTCAGTGGCTGCAGAAGTTCCGCAACACTTACAGATCACATTAGCGGTGATAGTACTCCACCTTGTGGACATCCTTATTCCGTGCGAATCCGGACCTCTGTAGCGCCTAAATAGAATTTGATGTTCATTTCTCTGAGAAAGTTGTTTATCCATCTACATGCTGTCAAATCAAAGCCCTTTATATTTGGGAAATCGGTGTTAGCAAAAGCCCCCTCAATGTTAAGAAAACACCCAACCGTGGTGGAGAGGAGTCTCTTCGTGTGCCTGCCCCCTTCGGGGAGGTGCTGCTAATGCTCTCTGCCTTGGGGGCTGCCTTCTTCGGTGTAGTTGCATACGATGTGGTTGATGTATTTTTCTTGCATTACGCGCTGGTCGATGTGCCCTCTATATTTTTCTTGACGCTTTTCCTCCGCATTTGGTTCTGGAAGAAGTTGAGGAATATTTTTCCTTGCTGCGCCACGCTCCTTTTTTTTTGCGCTCTCGTCTATGGAAACGGTGACAAATTGTCTCCCATCTTTTTCACTCGTAGGGCGAGTACCCTCTAACCGGTGGTTGACAGTCCGCAGTTTTGCTTCGCAATTCTGTTTAGCAGCAGCGCAGGTGGTATAACATCTTTCGGTGGCAGGTATGTTACGAATACAAATATTTGGGGCATATTCAGACCCCCAGACATCTTAAGTGCCGCTTCAAGCCAGACTTGTTTTCTTGTTGTGCCACGTAAGGGAGAGCTATCCATCTCTGTTCACCCAGCAAATAAATCCGAGACTACTATTGAGGTTTTCGGACTTCTCCACTTCAGACAGTTGACTCACTTTTATTAGCGCGATCTGATCAGCACTCAGCCTTTCTTCAGGATGCTTGGTGTATGTAATTGCAACCTTACACGCGCATGTCAAATCTCTATATAAGAGCTTCTTTGTGTTCGGCTGCTCTTGAGGCTCACTTGAAGATGGGGGTGCTGCAGGTAGTGTTACCTATACTTGCGTTATCTGGCCTATACTTCTTGGCCTTTTGCGGCACCTCGCTTGGTGAGATGCTCGTCGAACTGCCTCTCTTATTGGAGTGGTTCGGTGGGTTGGTTGCGTGCTCATATTTGAGCTGGACATACCGCTCGCGCCTCCTCGCTCTAGCCTCTTCGGGTGTCATGCCATATCTTATCATGGCCTTAATTCTACGCTTCTATGCTCCAGTGTGATTTTTTCTGGGGCACAAAGTTCGTCGATATTCCCGGTAGCGTCTTCAACACTTAGTACCCCCTGGGACTCTAAGTATTAGCGCATGTGGCAATAGGTCACTGTGTATCGCTGTCCGCCATAATCGCGCACTTTTGGAGTGTGATGATCAAATACATGCTATCACCTCCTCCGGCACTAGCCGGCGAACGAAGTCGAGTTTTCTCATCTGACTCCGTTATTAAGTTTATGTTTTGTTTTTTTATATTATTTAAATCCATCACATTTTTTTGTATTGGTGAGAAATATAGGTCCGTGTTTGCAGAGCTCCAGTACGAACATAAGGCTTCATACTATGAGAGTAGGCCCGGAATCCTTAGGGAGACTCCGTTCAAGATGCAAATTTTTATATTCCCTGCATCATTCAGCCCTCGGCACGATTCCAAGAACACCTTGGCTTGGGAATTGTTGACGATTTGGTTTGGGTTACTAACATAACTTCCGGTGGGAGAGTAGGATCTCAATCCTCCCATTATTTTGGGCTACCATAATGGGCTGATCTCGCTGGTAGGCAACCGCTACTACATACATACAATGATGTTCCAAGTGTCCCTGGTAAAACGTGTTTTTACATATTTTTGAGGAGTTGTAATACTGAAGTAACTACCATCTATGAGGAGTTGTAATATTGAAAAAAACTATAACTAATGTTGGGTAAATAGTGTTTTTTGACAAAAAAAAAAAAAAACTAATGAGGTCTGATCTCGATCGGCGGGCTCGTATTTGTGGGATCTTGGCTCTATTTGAATTGTTTTCAAAATATGTCAAAAAATAGGATTCTTCGGAAATTAAAAAAAAACTGCTTCAAAAATAATAAATGTTTGACCTTTGATATTAAAATTTGGTACATGTCATTTAAGTAAGGATCTGCCAGTTCCTTTAAGTATTTTTTTAATTTCCTTCGTTGTGTGTTTTCTATACTGAAATCGATTGAGAAAAGAGAATTGATTGTTAATATTTATTAATTGATTTGCTTATATTGGATTTTAAAATTTTATAATTGATTTTGCCTACTAATTTTGTTACATTTGACCGCTATAGTTCGGGTCCCTTCCTTTCGGAAGTCTCCCAGTTAAATTGTCGATTTTAACGAACACCCAAACATTTAAGTGTCAACAGAAACACACACTTTCGAATGGCGTAGTTTCAAATTATGAAGAAACTGGGGTGTGAACATTTTTTTTTAAATAGATTCAAGTCGTGGTGCTCTGCTTGTTTAACTTGACAAACTTTTGATTACTCGACATCTTTGATGTTTTTTAGCTTTTGATAGTACGGAATAGTTCAGGTCGACCTTTACGGTGTCCATATAGCAAGTGCTTAAATGCTCTAAAATTTAATAAAAATATCATGACAAGAGGTACGTGCACACACACATCTAGTAAATTAAATCAAATATTTGTCAATATCCTGATTGCGTTTGTAAAAAGCAATCATTTCAAATAAAATTTGATCCTGCGCTATAATGAAATACGAACACACATTGACACTCATGCAAGGAAACTGGAAAATTGTAAAAAATTATTATTGTCGGTCGTATCGACCACTACAATTGCTCCACACTTTTATTAAACTGTACCTAAATATAGCCACGTCCCCTATTAAGAACCACAAACATCATCGCAGCAAAAAATATTTTAAATTTCTCAAATGTTTGGTTAAGCTGTTTTATTTCAATACAAATTAAGAGATTTCAATGTACAATACGAGTATATATTAAGCAATTTTTTTGCTTACTTTTCAGCTGAAACGACATACTTTAGATGTAGCATGCGTGCTGCGTTTGTGGTTTTGCCTCCACGAATAACTAAAGAAGTGATCACTTTCTTGAAAATTAAAATCAAAATAATCATGCGACCGAAAATAGAGGAAAATAACCTTTTTAATATTACAAATCGCATATATATAAATAGTTAGGATTATTCCCAAATTCTTGTAGGATACCATTCGCGACTTTACCAGCACTTGAGTAAAATTAGTTATGGTACAAGTGAGTTTAATTAAGTTAATTTGTATGGGAAAAAGTAAACTAAATTGGAAATATAGTTGTGAATAAATACACCCATCTTATTATTATGTTTAAAATAAATGCGCTTTTCATAGTCACTTCAATACTTTTAGCAAAAAATAAATTTATTATTATATTAAAAACCAGTAAAGAAAGCTGAAGTCAGGTCAGACCGACTTCGATATACCCTTTACCCTTATATGTGCGTGGGAGTTAAACCATGGCGATGTACATCACAAGCAAATTTTATTCATAAATCATAATTAGGAGAATATCTAGAGTAATTCGCGGTGACGTCCCCAGAGCTTCATTAGCAAATTAGATCCACAAATTTTGTGTTGTTTAAAAAATGTTTCTAGCGGTGTGGAAGAAAACTGGCCACAGAAGGACAGACGGAGAAGCAAAATGACTCAGAGAGTGATTGTGATAATTTTTGGATCTATATATCCATACCTACCACGCCCCCTTCAGGTACATGTAAAGCAGCTCAACTGCACAAACTCATTATACCCTTTATGTATTTATGTATTTATGACTAATTTTGTAGATCAAGAATATACTATATACACAAATTGCTGCTAATTGGTCAAAAATTAATGGTTTCTTAATCGATAAGTATGGAGGGAAGATAGGACTTGAATACTTCAACTAACAAAGTCACAAATCCGACTTCATTGAATGAGTTTTCAAATAAAATAGATATGACACTTTCAGCATATTAGCCAAATTTTCTATTTGCATATAAAGAAACAATGGATTAGTTTCTTTAAGTTTTCAACTGAAAGTGTTGAATATTTCATCTCTGCGTACATATTGTGACGAAATAGACTTCTAGCTACTAATAACGAAACATGACTGAACAATAAAAGTTATTAAAGGTCACTAGTAATAAGTCATTATGATATTCATAAGTCATAAATCGTTGTTTAAAAGTCATTAGTGATTTAACATTAATTAATGTAATTAAAAACTTATAAACCACAAGTTATAAACAACAATTCATAAAAAAAATGAGTCATAAGAAACAAGTAAGATAGTATATCTGGTTTGCACTAATGCGCTTAGTATTGGAATGTGTGTAAAGACCTCAAAACCAGCTGAAATGCATGAAAAGTAGATGTATCATGACAAGTGCGCGTAGGTCTAAAACAGAACCGAAAACAGTGTTATAGAAGTTAAAGTGAAATTAATTAAAATGTTATTAAACTAAATATAAAAATAAAAAAGATAAATCGTGAATTACTGTCTGAGCGAGTTGCATTAAACTATTTGAATTAAAGCCTCTTAATTGATAGAACTAATAGTAGCAGTAATTTACTTAATTCTTTAACTATATGAAAAAATCAATGGAATGCCAAAACTTTAGGTTTATTAATTAGTTCAATTAAATTTTCAGTAGGAAATAATATAAAATGCCTTACTATGTTATTTACTATAGTTTAAATCTGAAGAAGTGAAACAGTTAAACTTTTTCGGAATTTGATAAATATCTCAACTTGAATTGTTTAAAAAGTGTATCAAACCTTTAATTGTATTCGTACCTGTTCACACGAATTTACATTGAAAATTTCTTGAGGTCTCATTTTTGGTTCTTCACAGTGGGCGTTTTTATGTTCAACTTTTATCAAAGACCTTAAAGGTCATCTGAAGGTTTAAACTGTACCACATTTCAATATTTCACTCCAAATGCTCTCTTTAATCTTGAGATATGCTTTTACAAACATTGACCACTGCCATACAGCCACGGGGGACTGGAATAAATTTGCTCAAAAAATGGAAGAAACGAAAATATATATACAAACATATCAAACCTTAAGTTGCGCGTGAAAGTCTTCTGACCAAACAGAGTGCATCCTCCCAATATGTGTAGTGCATGACACAAGAAAAACAACAACATAATCTCTACATCCCTACGTACCCTGCGCACTCCATACCACGTGTAGAGTAACTAAAATTTATCTTTATCCTTTATATTAGCACGCTGCTGTTTGTGTCAATATATTTTGCTTGTCCGCTCGTTTGTCCGTAGCTTGTTTTATAACTTGGTAATAAAATTTAGCCGATAATTGCAATATTTCCACGAGTATACTCGTATTGGCCTTACTTTTGCTGAGTATCGAAAACGCGCCGAAAGCAATTTAACGTGTGGCGGATGTGGCGGATGTGGCGAGGCGGAGTGCAGCGATGTATGACCGTGGTATGTCCTGGCCAATGCCGATAGCATATTAACGTAATGTTATGCGTTGCAATAACTTTTCATTTCAATTTTATCGGTATAAATACGCAATCATGTTAAAACGAGTGCAGTCAATGGGCAGCTATAATATCCTCGTGGTGTGGCGATGGGCGGGGGGGCGATCCAATAAGAACTGCCAGCAGATTGTTATTGGTTGGTGAGAAGATGGCAACAAATTGATCTTTGAAGATTTATAGTGGTGTAGTATTTATGTATGTGTCATGTAATGCTTTATTTGGAATCAAATCAGGAAGAACTTAAGACTGTATCACTTGAGACAGATGATGTTTAAAGCTGAATGGGGTGCTAAATTTGGCAAGTATATTTAGGCTTAGAGTCGCTTAACGCACACTAATGAGAAATGTTGTATTAAAGCCTGGGCATTCGGAAGCACACAATTCAAAACCAGAAAATCTCTGACAATCAACATGATTTTATGAATTTATAATAAGTAGTTTCACCATCTTGGATTTTTAAAGCTGATAAGCATCGACTACTGTTGAAGCCCCAAAAAAAGTGTGGAAGTGTTGTTGTATCGTATTCCACAAAATTTTATACACCTGACGTCGGTGCTTCATTACTTCATGTAAAATTGTATCCAAATAGTTCCTGTCTTTCTCGAAATAAGTAGTTTTCAAGAAAATAGGGATATGGGAAGTGGGTGTTTTCTGGTCCAAACATTTCAAAAAACTATAGAGCTCACCTAGGTATTTGATCTCATCTACATGCTTAGTTTCAACTCAATTTTTCTCTTAGTTTTGAGACAAACTGATTTGCATAGTTTCGCCTCAGGTGCATCAATCCTTCGTTGAGCTTTTCCGTTCTATAACTTTAGTAAAAGAGGGGACGGAAGGGGCAGTAGACACCTTTTTGTATGGAAAAATACTTAATGTAACATATATTGGCAGCAGTTAGAAATGTTCAAATAGAGAGATAGTGTAGCTCGTTATCGCCGTGTTTACTTATGGTGTGGCCATCCATGTTTTTGTAGCTGTGGTAATGGATATAATTTCTGAAACAGTTCGGAAAAACTATTGGTATATAACATCTCTAAATGCAGATTATTTAGGGAAACGCAATGATTTTTAATTACTCCGAATTAGAACTCTCTATGCTTATATTCCTATGAGTCAGACCAAGAAATTCGTTTTCTTCATTTAAATTCGATAAACATTGTGTAAAGTATTAAACAAATTTTTGGATTATTTAGTTTAAATTAAAATATTTTGAATTAATTGCAATGTATTTAAGACATACTTTACAAAATAAAACAAGTGAAAAAATTTCACTATTGTTCGCGACTCTGTTTTCCTGTATGCTCTCGACTGAATGAAGAGGTTGTCCATTGCCAGCAAGATAGCATCACGATTTACCTCTCTTATTAAGACATAAAGAGATGACACCAATAATACCTTGTGACTAAAGACATATACGAGTAGCATTAAAGAGGACAAATGTAATGTTTAAAATTTCAATGTAATGGGTGATGAAATGCAGGACACCACAATATATTTCTTATATTAATAGGTAAATTGGTTACAATTAAAATCATAAGATAAGATCGACCCCCATTTCCAATATACCGTATTTATATATGAAACACAGTGTGCTTATACTAATTTTCGTATTCTTGACTTTGTAAATATTCTCGTAAAGTATACAATTTCATTTGTAATGAAAACAACACATATTCATATGGGAAATAATTTATGATATTTCCAACTGGGTACTCTGAAGATTTTCAGGTGGAAAATAGCCTTATCAGTTATATTAAACTATAAATTGGTGCGCTCTATTGTTAAGACTCAAATTCGGGGAATGCTTTTTCCAGTATTGTAATATTTATAATTTATTATTTTTATCTATATATATAAAAATGAATTGCTGTTCGTTAGTCTCACTAAAACTCGAGAACGGATGGACCGAATTGGCTAATTTTGGTCTTGAATTATTTGTGGAAGTCCAGAGAAGGTTTAAAAGGTGAATAAGATCCGATAGGTGGCGCTGTTGTCGAAATTTAAATTTTTAACGTCGGTGCCTCCTAGAGGTGTCAAATGTATGACCAACCCTCAACATTTTTGCAATCCCAACAGTTCCCCAGAACATATCTACCCTCTATCTTCAACCCTTAGGGTGGTCCCCATGTAATTTTTTTTTTTTAAATTAATTTTTGGCGCGGGTGTGGATTTATATCGAAAATCTAAATGAATTGACCAATTTAAGTGAAATTCAGAATGTATGTTAGGGTGGTCCCCATACATTTTTTTTAAATAACTACCTTTCAGATTATTTTTATTTTTATGTACATTGATAAATCTTAAGTTTTGTCAAAAATTAAATTTCTGAACGCAACCATAAAATTTGACATTTGACAACCAACTAATATGTCGATCCGTCCTCTATGCTAAGATTCATATAAATATAATTCTATAAAATATAAATGTTAAGTTTCATGTAGATATAGATTAAAGCATTTGTGAAATTATGTTCAGCTAAGTACTGCTATCAAACTGATTACACCTATTGACATCACTGACACACTTACACAAATAACTAAGTTGTAGACATCACTGCATGTAAGCTGGATGGAAAATAACTAAGATGTAGACATCACTGCATGTAAGCTGGATGGAAAATAACTAAGATGTAGACATCACTGGATGAATAAAACAACAACTTGGGCAGCCAAAGGCGACAACGTATACTAAGTGTTTTTGCTCGATTCATTATCAAGAAATCAAGATACGCATACCCATTATCATCAACTGTAATCTTCTATATATATAAAAATGAATGTTTGTGTGTATGTCCTTTATAGAATCGTAAACTATGCATTTGATCATGTGATCATCTTCAGCAAAGTTGTTGTGCATCAGCCCACGAAGGTTTCTCAGTTTGTACCGGTCCAATTGGACAAAGGGGCGTGGTACCTCCCATACAAATTAAAAATCCATTATTTCTGCTCCGGTTAACAGTATTTGAACAATATTTGGTATATAGGTTTAGTGTACATATTCTAACTGCTGCTGCAAATATGGGCGGGATTGGACGAAGGGGAGTGGTACCTCTCATACAAATCACAAACTAAAAATCGTTTATACCTGCTCTATGTGGCTTGCTCACGCGTCGGAAAACCTTCTATTTAATCGTTTACGCACCAGCTGGAAAAACAAGAAATATTGTGTATCCCACAGCACTTCAATAAATATAAAATTGTAACGAAACGCTGCAATGTCACAATTTTTTCGAAATGAACAAAATCAATAAAATGTATCAAAATGAATTGAATATTTGTATAATGTCCTTCCTTCAAATTTATTTATTTAAACTACTCATCCGATTTCAAAAATTCTTTGACCAGCTGAATGCTACACCCCCCCTACAATTCAGGTGTAGCGAAGCGCACCGGGTACAGCTAGTTTAAATAATAAAAATCTCACACTGTTTGTAATATTATAGTATATTGTAGCATCGCAATTTCCTATATGTGTGACCCGGATATGGTTAAAACTATAAGCGATTTACCCTGTGAAAGAAATCATTAGCCAATCATTGTCCTTTGTTGACATCCCCATTGGGATTTGGGGAGCGATGGAATAAAAACGATGGATTTATTCTAGTGTTGGAAATTATTCAAGTTAGTTAGTGCAATAAAAATCACACGAATACAATTTCAGATGAATAAATGTTTGATTTTTGAAGAAAGCATTTTTTTACTAGGAAAACATTTTTAATCTGATGTAATATTTTAATGTAATTAAATTTGTCACTGGAAAGAAATATGAAATTATTTCACTAGAATGTAATTTTCTATCAAATGAAATTATCTTCCATTTGCCATTCTAATTATCTCTTCTCTCACTATCGATTCGAATAAAAGGAAAATATTTGAGTAACTGCCAAAAGTGCATTTTAATTATGACGACCCTTATATGATGCGACCCTTTTGAGTCGTGGCGTGGAATTTCAAAATAATTTAATATTTTTGGTGTGATTAAGGTGAACACGCGCAAAGCCTAATAGCAACAAACGAGTGATATTTTGTAAGTATATTAGATTTAGGGCCTATGTCAAAATTGACTAAAGTGGCTAAGTGGAAATATTTCTAGAAAGTTTGAGAATTCAGATTCAAAATTACTTGAATTGCACATTTGATTTTAGTGTTTCCAGTCGACTAAAAATTCTATTTAAAATTATATCAATAAGTTACATGCAGATTACACTAACAATTCTGCAAGCGACGAATTACAACAACAGAGCTAGCAAAGCTAAGGCAGCCGTTTGCATAAAACAACAACAAACCACAGATTACACTAACAATTATTGAAGAGGAATTACAGCAACAGTGTTAGCAAAGCCAACCCAACGGCAAAGCAGAATAAGAAAAGACATTCAATTCCCTCCATATTTATTTACCGTTTCGACTATTTTTTTTGGTCACACGTATAGTGTATGTGAATTTATTGTGTTTCTGTAAAAATATTCCATATCCCTGTAGTAAAAATTATAGGCAGTCTTCAAAATATACTACTAAATTTAATAGTAAAAAATCAAGTGGTTAATTTACTAGTTCAAAACTTATCTATAATCAGTTACTGACTTCTGCGGCAATTCATATCCGTCTATACTAAATTTTTCCTTTCTTGTCAATTTTATAAAAAAGAAAGTAAAAACAAGCATTGGAATTTGAAGAAAAACAGTTATTTTTATAATTTCACTTTTTGTAATTCCTCATTTTAGAGATAAACCTTCAAGTTAACGCGTGTTTTAAAATATCCGCAAAGTGTTCGCAAAGAAGAATGGAAATGCGGCACCATGAATTAACATACTGAAATAATATACTCCTCATTTATGCACAAAAATTATTTTACATGTCGAGTACACATTATTATATTATGTACATACATATATATGAATTTTACATATATATATATGACTTTTACTAGTATTTTAACTAGTTGGTTTCACTGCTGGGATGTTGTCTAAAATAGCGAATATTCGGAGAAAAAAATCAGAAGAAATCAGGGCTATGTTTAAATTAAACTTTTAGGGGGTCACTTCATTTGTATTTTAAAAAGAACTGCGAAACTTCTAAAAGAAAAGGTGATAATAAGTCAGAAAAATTGTATTATTTAATTTGGAGTTGAAAACTCAAATGTTAACAAGTTCTTTTAAAAAATTATAACTATTCTTAATGTAAAATCTGATCCAATTGCTTTCCATTTACACTTCTCTTCACTGTAAACGCACCATAGTAATCATAATATGTAGAATAATAATTATTTGGTTTTTTGCCATAATATTATACTACTAATAACTAAAATAATTAATTAAAATTCATTTATATTAAAATCTGGTCCGACTGCCCCAGTAATACCCCTCGCGTGTATATTTAAATATGGCCATGAACGAATGAAAGTGCACAGGGGACAGTAAAAATATTAGAATTTGGAACTGAAGGAGACCAAGGTTAAGAAATTGCCGGTCAAAAGAGAATTCAACGTCTTTACAGTATTCTTACATATAACAACAGTTTCAATAAGTTCAGAAAAATCTTCAAAATATGTCAAAAATGAAGCTAAACGAATTAAGTTAACGACATTATGCTTTTAATTAAACAGAGGTAGTGTTTCTTTCTTTAATAATGAAGAAAACAATTTTTTATTTGGAAAATTAATTTTTTTACTTAAACGCAACTGGAATATTTTGACTTGTGGATCTTGTGGGTTCATTGACAATGAGAAATTACCAAAGAAATTGTATGTTTTCAGTTATTTTGAGAAGTTAAGTGAATTGAGTAATGACGATAGTTAGAGTTAAGGGGGTGCACTGTATTTTTACCACTACATACATTAATTTTAAAAACTCTTCTCAGTTGCAGAACTCGCACAAATACATTCATATCAACTGTCTATTCTTGTATGTTATTTGACAGAACGATCCCCATGCATCAAGGTGAATTTATTTACATGGTGGACTGCAAGAACAAATTTTTTTGAACCAATTTTCCCGACGTAGCTGTGAAAATTTAATTTATAGAAAAATGCGATCAAAACAAGTTTTGATTTGAGTGAATAAGATTTTTCTAATTGTTATTTTTGTGAAGTTTGAAATTATGAGTCTGTTTAACTATTAAATATATTTTATATAAATTGTGTACCACTTTAAGCAGCTCTTATGCATTTATCCATTCTCCCAATTTCGTTTGTTTTTACAGTATCTAATCGCACATTGCTTATGTTTGACAATTCCGGACGTACGAAATTCACCTTGCAGTCACCATGTAAGTAAATTCACCCTGGCCGTGGATACAACCGGCAAGGATATAGTACAAAGGAGAATGCAAGAAACAATATTCAAACACAGATCTGTAATTTGAATATTATTAACCGCCAACAGATAATAACTAAGGAGCAACAACAAGTCAGTGACAAGTTCTTCTTGCAGGAAGGCCCAAGAGAAAATGGTTGCAACAACAACAGTGCGTGCCGACTTTCCCGAAAATATTGAAGGGCGCCTAAGGTCAAGGGGGACAACAACAATACCATTGCATTAGCAACATGAAGCGGTAGTAGAAGCAACGGCGAGCGGGACTCGGGCAGGAGCAACGGCCAGCGACCCAAAGGAAAGTTGCCGAATCGTCAGACGCTACTACGAGAACAAACCAATCTACGAACACACACAAGTTGCTGCGTTTGCTACGAATGTTGTTTTTCAATCTACTTTCAAAGCAAAACAAATTTGCTCGTCGAAGTTAAAACGGTGGAAGAGGTTTTTCAATCCACTGCAATTGTAGCTAAAGACTAGAGACACCCGGACATAGCCGCCCAGAATTACTGCGTGTGGCACAAATGTTGGGGTTTTCAATCCACTTTCACAGCAAAACAGCATTTACTTGTCGGTGGAATAAGTTTCTCAATCCAGTGCCGTTGAGACTGGAGACCTGGACTGCACAGCGCCAGCAACAGGATCGGCCTTCATCGATTTATTAACTATAATTAAGCAAACGAATTGGTAAATTTAGAAATAGGTTCAAATACTTTGTGTTTTATTTTCTGGAATTATAAAGCTATAAAACAATAACACTCCGAGAAATAATTTCTGTATACGACCCCTGGCGAGCCGGTGAGTTAACCCCAGCTGAAATTTGAGTCGTTACAGTGGCGCCCAAGCAGGGACTATAAAAAGATACAAGGAACGCATCAAGTTACCCGAGACCATACAGGGTATCAGAGAGCTAAGTTTATTTACGCAATCACGCAGAATACAGCTGAGTTAGCATCAACTACAATACACACACACACATAGTCTTCGCCATTAACAAAGAAAATCACAGGATGGAAAAAGAGGCTGGGTGTACTTGTTAAGCAAGGATGATTTTTGCTGAGAAATTCAGTTTGAAAGCTGCAGGCAAAGTGGATGAACTTCGTAAGTGGCTAGCAGAGGTTTTCACAGAATCGGAACTGATTCACGAGCAACAATACCTTTGACAAAGCTGCAATGGAGGTATGTTAGTAGCACATAACCAAGGCCGGCAGTGTTCATAGTTACCCGCAAAACGCTGGAAGTGGACAGGCCAGAGGCACACAAAGGTGCAACACTACTGGAATTTGGTCCAGAGGTACTGGGAACACCATCGTATCACCTGCCTCAATGGATCAACAATACAACGGGTCTGCACAGTTCGCCGTCGTCATTGACCAAGTATGGAAGTGATCCCTTAACTTTGACGGTGGGCGTGACCCACTAGCTTTTATCGAACGAGTGGAAAAACTAGCAGATGTGTTCTGCATAAACCAAGAATTCCTCCCGCGTACTATGCCTGAACTCTTAAGAAAACGCGCCCTCATGTGGTTCAGACACACAATCGAGCTTGGCGAGAATGGAGCTCATACGAGTATAGGAGAAACTTCCTTGAATTCTTTTTACGGGCCCGTTTCAGGGATAAACTCGATGACCAGATCTGGCAGCATCACCAGAGGCATCGGGAATCATTCAAGTAGTATGTAGTCGAACAGCAGAATCTTATGCGGCAAGTAGACTATTCGGAGGAGCAGAAACTGGAACGAATCATCCAGAACAGCCTGCCACAATACCAGTTATATATGCGCTGTAGAGATTTCGGATCGCTACAAGAGCTGATAGAGGTGGCCGAGGATTTGGAGTGCATACGGGGAGAAGGAGAACTACCCACACAAAGGCGAACAGAGCAAGGTCCACCACGAAAGGTGACGAACCGACAGGTGACGGTAGAGAACAGAGTGGCATCTATAGATCCCAAAACAGCCTGCCGGCGTTGTGGCTAAAATGGTCACATAGCAGGTCTATGTCGTAACGCGCAGAGACTGTTTTGTTGGGAGTGTGGTCGGGGAGTGAGGACGATCGAGTGCAAGCAGAGAGCACCACCCATATACTATCGTCAGAAAATAAGCATGAATCAGAGCAGCGATTCCACCATGGAAAAACGCATTGCACTGTGTCGGGCAACGAATCTGCGCTAAAGTTTCCATTGGCACAGAAACCGTCACCGCAACACTAGATACAGGGGCATTACACAGTTTTATGAGCAGAGAGTTAGCACACAAGTTACGCGCTTCTACCAGTAAATTGGGAAAATCTCATTCTAGAGCGCTTATGGCAAGCCGGTGAGTTTACTCCAGCTGAAATTTCAGTCGTTACTTAGTAAAGCACATTTTTGTCTCTGAAGTATGAACAAAATATTACAATATTTTCGAAATATGTGCAATGTTTGAGAAATTCATTGTTTTTCAATGATCCCACAAATTCAGTGCTTCGAGACAGAAATAACTTTTTACACAATATTTACATATCCCTCTTAACTACAAATCGAAATATTACCAGAGTCATGAACTATTGATCTAATAAATGTGGAGAATTGGTATAAAATATTCGAGACGGCATAAATCAAATTCGACATCGCTAATCCTGGCTGGCTATACGTGAGTTCAAGATACAAACAAGAAGTCTTTCCCAAAAACTGAGTTCCCAAAATCTTTGCTAAAATAAATGGTTTTGGTTTCGGTTTATAGGAGATGGTATGTGTAAAATTGATTTAAAAAAAGCATTTATTTTCCTGTGGTAAGTTGCAGGATGCTATATAACATCGGTTCAGTCGGAATGAGTACATTCTCAGGTTTCTCATATGTACGAAAAAACTAAAATAAACATAGTAAATTCTGTGTTAAAACATTTTGGACATTATTAATGTCACATGGTTCCTCAATGTCACATTAAGGAACCATGTGTCGGGGGTTCCAACAACCGTGATGTTTTGACTATAGGACTAGTATGCTTCCTAATACAAAGCAGAGGCTTACGTACAAATATAAATAAAAGGGCGGGTTATAAAAGTTTCTTGTATCGGAAAAGTTTCTGGACGAGGAAGGAAACAGTGTGTAAAATTTCAAATTTCATGTAATTCTGCTATTTAGTTTCATGGAAGTTTAACTAAATGAATAAAATTGCAGATTCTGCTGAATCATATATTTATTTGTGAAAGAGAACACATTAGAGAGATTCACGATCGAGTACTACCCACATTGTATGAGCCCTGCCAATTTTATGACACCTGTCGACTTTCTGTGCAGGAGTTCATAACAAGCAAGACAAGGGTCAAGATGCACTATATTCAGGGTTGCAAAAATCAGAAATCGTGGACAAAATATCCCCTTCTCGAAGAACAAAAGTGCATTGAGTTTAGGGGAAATGTAGAACAATTTAATGCTCTTAGTACATACTTACATTTCATTCCAATACGAGAACCTATTCCGCCCGCTATTTTTGTTTTGTTTCTCACCTTCAATGGATTTAGGAGTATATGTTTTAACAACCGTGTCAACTCAAACGATAGAAACTCAACGGAATGGGTGCAAAACTTCCCATACGGAAAAACATTTCTTCAATTCGTGTTCTATTGTTCAAGTGGCCGAAACTACGGAAATAGACGGTGTTCTAATATAATAGATACGGAAACGTGTGCTCTTTCAATTGTTTTAATATCGCACGGCAGAGATTCTATAATGACGACTGACTGGCAGGATTCAAAATATTTGAATATTTGTCCACGGATAAAATGTTCCTCAAAAAGAGAAGGAAAATTTCATTGTCGCCATGCCTCTTTTTTTATTTATTTAAAAATAGAATAGTCTCGTTGTACACAGTGTATGAAGGTTATGGGAGGGTAACGTTTGTACCGAAAATGTTCCTAATTTAGGCAAAGCACAATTTTAACACACTTACTACCAATTTGGGTGAATTTGGCAACATTTTGGACGCCGAAATGCGGCACGTGTTTCGGGTTTTCGGTTTGTCGACAATTCTGTTCTGTATCCACAGAACAGGAGAATAAATGTGCCGAGCATTATTGTGGAGGAGGAGGGGGTCTAAATTAAATTTTGCTTATGAGTAGTTCTGTATTGTAAACTGGACCGACGAAGTTGCTCTGCAGTGTGCGGAGCGGGCCAAATGCCGCTCATTTGGCATGTCAGTCAGGTACGCGATTGGTGTTCGTTCGATTGTGCCGCAGTTGAAACGTTTTAGTTTGCTTTGTTTTGTGGCACGTTTCAGTCACTTGCCTTTTGCCCCTCGAAGGATTCAGCGTGCACGGTACTGTGAATTGGCGTGGAAATAGTTTTTTTTTTACTGTGAATCAAAGGAAAGTTATGAAACGATTTTGTAAACGATTTGGGAAAATTATTTTTAAAATCGAAACTGTTTTCAATCTCGTTTGGAATTTTGATGAACATATTTCAAACTGTGGTAGGGTAGGGTTGCCAGCATTACAATAGCAAAAGTTAATGGAGCTCATTTCAAATTCCCCAGTTCAAAAGTTTTACAAATGCGTTTCAAAATTCTTTACGATTCACAAAGAATTTCTTCTAAACGGTGGAAGGGTCGACTATAATCAAATAATCAATATAAACGACTACCTACATATTAGAGCTGTGCTGTTCGCGAATAATCAGGTTTGCACATCATTGTAATGAGCCAAAGGATCGGTACAATATAAAATGAAGGATCCGTTCATAGTGCAGGTCAGAATTGTGCGGGTTATGAACGATCACAAATCTGTGATATAGTTGCAGTAGGAACTTTCCAATCACCATCGTTCTTTGTCTCTTTTGTGGTCTGTACTGAGCTTAAAGCAAAATATTAACACAGATACGATTATGAGTTATGAGTACCCGAGTTGATGAATTGAAGAGATATGTGTACAGATTAGTTCAACAAATTATTTGCATATGTGAGATTTCTGGTACTATGACCGAAATTACCAGTGTACGCCTGATTTCAATTGGTATGTGTGGAAACTGTCGAGTTTCTAAGGACCTCATTTTAATAACATAGTGATCCACACATGCCTGATGATAAAGAAATCTAAGTTTGTCAACCTATCAATAGATTTCAAGGCAGTTTCTGCAAAACATATACCAAGTAGGCAAAAGTACATCCAGCGAAGCCCGTCTTTGGGAAACGGAACCAGAATAAGTGTGAGATGCACACAGTTGTAATTAATTAGTGGAAGTCCACCTATAGAGAGCTGAGAAATACTCAATTAATCTACACTATACATCTTACGTAAGTCCAACGGAGAGTTGGAGCAGTATGCCATTTACAAAGGGAAGTCTTGTGGAATATTGCATGCATCAAAAATGTCATATCTATAAATAGTAAGAGTGCAAGGACCGAACCTTGTAAATCTTCACGGAAGACTCAGAGAGCTAGTGGTTTATCCAACATAAATAAACATTGCAACATGATCTTGCATGATCACCTGCAAGAATCGATCTGAACTTATTTTTATCAGAAACTTGTTTTAAAAATTAATAGATCCATTTATTGGCTAAAGCAATCAGGCCGCGTAAGAAACTCGAATTTGAATTCTATCTTGAGACAAATAGAGTTTTGTCTATGCGCTTATGAAAAGTATGCATACGGCAGGCACAATATTACTGCTATTTATGTTGATGATTTTATTAAAGTAATCTTAGACAAATCTGAGTTAAAGCGATTTAAAACCTCTATTCCAGAAAAATGAGTAGTGGTAGAAAAGTTCATTATACCTCATTTCTTTGGCCGATAGCGCAACTGGAGATATAATTTTATGTCCATGAAGAGCAATAAATTTTTGTTTCACTTCAATATCTTATTGGATCAATAATGCATCTTGTGGTATAAGCACAACCGGTCCTTTTGAATTTTGTTGGCGAACGAGAATATAATACAGACAGAACATACAACTGAGGGAATGCATTACTTGCAGAAAATATTGTTATTCCAATCACAATACATCAAAACTGGGCCACAAATGTATTGTTTTAATAATGCTGACTTGGGTGGCGGCGTACTAAATAGAATATCGTATTCTAAATACGTATTTGTTTTATGTACTTACTTCTGCTTAGCAATGCAATCAACAAAACTAACATAGAATATATATCAAGTAGACTACTATTGGAGATTGGAATAGCGCAACATTTGGATACTACAATTTTAAATACCGATAAATTGTGTACTCCAACATTTAGATAAAAGATAATGTCTATCATAATCGATGCGATATATATATTTTTACGAAATTGCCCTCTTGATAATTTATTCTGTTACGAAATTGCCCTCCTGACAATTTATTCTAGCTCTCTGTACTCGGATTCGTACCTCTAGATTGTGTAGTAATCACACAATCGCGGTTTAAATTAAAATAACTAACTTTATTTAATTATTGCAATTTACACACTTAATATTAGGCTTAAAATTTACTTTATTACAATTTGCACTTTATTTCACAATTCATTAATCACTTTATTTAATAATTAATTTCATCACTTCACAAAATCACAATTACTAATACTGCTGCTTCGATTAAAATGCTTGATGTACACATTGTTACGATCTCTGCTAAATTGTGTTCGACTTTGAATAGTGTGGTGATTTTTATAGCTTTCGAATGGTTGAAGTAAAAATTCTACGCTATTCAAGAATTTTCGGAATATTTCTAAAATCTTATATTCACCTCGAAGGAAGTTTTTATTTTCGAGAACATTCTTTATATATATACGAGTAAATATCTATATATATAAAAATGGTGTGAAAAATGTATAGAAATTCATCAATTGAGAACAGCTGGGCCGATTTCTGTAAAATTTTTTGTATTTTCGAGGAGAAGGTTTTTACTGAAGAAAATTTTGAAAAATCCCTCCGGAAAAGTCGGAAAATTGGAAAAATCGAAAATTGATTTTTTGTATGAAATTTTGTGTGAAATTATTCCTTAATGGCTTTCCAAATGAAAAAATAGAAAGTTCTTAGTGTAAAACATGGAAAATTGTGGAAAATGCGAAATGCGGAAAATTGGAAAATCTCTCCGGAAAAGTCGGAAAATTGGAAAAATCGAAAATTGATTTTTTGTATGAAATTTCGTGTGAAATTATTCCTTAATGGCTTTCCAAATGAAAAAATAGAAAGTTCTCAGTGTAACGAAATGTCTTAAAAAACCACCGGTGTAATACACCTCATTGACTTCAATGCCAAAATCAGATAAATGCCGTTATACGGTGACTTAGACTTTGCGCAATTTGACAGGTGTCATTTTGGCATTGTCATTTTCTACAGTAAATGTGCTATTTTTTTTGCCGCAATTTATTCGAGTTTGGTGTAATATTAAACTGATACCGGATTGTCGTAAATCACTCATTATATCCATATACGGTAAAAGCATTACAATCAATTGAAATTCAGTACAATATTTATCAAAACATTCATTCTTAAAGAAAATAATTTTGTGTGAAAAAGTGAGTTTATCTAATTGGATTGCTAGCATTCATACAGAAACATTTATTCCGTAAGTTTGTATCTTTAAACATAATTATCTTTTGAATTGGATTAGTCAAAAACGACTTTATTGTTTTTTAGGGAGAGTTATTTGCTTGACTAATGCCTCCTATTAGACGATCAAACCTTGGACGACGTACTCGTATACGTCGTGCAATAATTAGTCAGAATGTCCGTGATAATCAAACAGAAGAGGAACGTGCAGAACAAAATGAATGGAGACGAGCCCATATTGCACAGCTTCGCGCTGCACAATCACCACCACAAATTCGACAAAATAATACTAGAAGAAGAGCAGTCGTAAATGTAGACTTGAATCGTGCTGCTTTTGGATGCGATTCTGCAATCGCCTACAAAGACCTTCGCTGCGTTGATATCGGTTCATTGTCTGTCGTTTGCCAGCATTGCAATGCATTGGAGTTTCAATCGGAAACCCCCGGCTTATGCTGCGCTGGTGGCAAGGTGAAATTGCCTGTTTTGCCTCCTGCGCCAGAGCCAATGTATTCGATTCTCTATGGAAATACAATTCAATAAAAACATTTCCTAGCGAATACACAAAAATATATTGGATGCATTCATCATTATTATCAAAATCAACAATTCTTCTCATTCCTTTCGAAATTGATTCCTAATATTCAGATTCAACGTCAAATTCATCATCGAGCGGGCGCTTTGTTACCACCACCAAACGAAGATCATAAGTTTCTTCAGATCTATTTCGTTGGTGATTCGTCAATTGAACTAGATCAGCGTTGTGCAATTTTTACTGCAACTAAACGTGAAATTATTCAACAATTGCAAAATCTTCTGCATGAGCATAATAAGTTGGTTAGATTGTTCAAAACCGCATTGGAGACAATGCATTCTGACGACCACAAAATTATTATCAGAGCAGAAAAAAGACCCGCTGGAGGCCATGCAAGGCAATTCAATGCTCCCACTATCAATGAATTCGCAGTGGTGATTGTTGGAGAGAATGTGGAATCACGCGATATTGTTCTTAAGCATCGGGATGGTGGACAATTGCAGCGCGTGTACGAGACTCATCGGTCATACGATGCACTTCAATACCCTTTGATGTTCTGCGATGGAGAGGATGGCTATCACTTCAATATAAAAATGGTCAATCCAACGACAGGTTTGTTTACAAGTCATTAATTCTTTCTTATTCTACAACTTAGTTACAATTCATATTTCAGGAGAAGAAATGAGCTCAATGAATTTTTATGCGTTCCGATTTATGATTCGGGAAGAAATTGACAATCATCTGTTGAGATATGGCCGGTTGTTTCAACAGTTCTCCGTTGACATGTACGTCAAGGTCGAAACGGAGCGCCTCAATTTCCTTCGTTATAATCAGTCAAAGTTACGATCAGATGAGTACTGAAGGAGATGCGACCAACATCGGTGGTTTGACCATTCTCCCAGCTACTTATGTTGGAAGCCCGCGCCATATGCATGAGTACGCTCAAGACGCAATGACGTACGTGCGGAATTACGGACGACAGGATTTATTCATAACGTTTACTTGCAATCCGAAATGGCCTGAAATTACGAATCTGTTGCTGACAGGACGAACATCCAGCGACCGACACGACATCATTGCACGAGTATTCAAGCAAAAGCTCAGAGTACTCATGGGTTTCATCGTTAAGCAAAAGGTTTTTGGAGTAGTTCGTTGTTGGATGTACTCAGTTGAATGGCAGAAGCGTGGATTACCACATGCACACATTCTGCTTTGGATGTTCGACAAGATCCGACCAGATCATATTGATTCGATCATTTCTGCCGAAATACCAGATCCAGAAACTGATCCAGAGCTTCATTCCGTTGTGACAACGAATATGATCCATGGTCCTTGCGGAGTCCACAACCCAGCCTCACCGTGCATGGAAAACGGAAACTGCACAAAGCGTTTTCCCCGTCCTTGGTAGCTGACACAATCAGTGGAATGGACGGATATCCGTTGTATCGGCGTCGTTCTCCAAGTGACAATGGCAGATCAATCGTGATGAAGGTGAAAGGAAACGATGTCGTCGTCGATAACCGCTGGATCGTTCCATATTGTCCGCTTTTGTGGAAAACATTCTCAAGGCACTGCAATGTTGAGTACTGCAATTCCATCAAATCCATAAAATACGTTTGTAAATATGTGAACAAAGGGAGCGACATGGCGGTCTTTGGTATTGCCGATCCAAATGCAAACGACGAGGTGACGAAATTTCAACTTGGACGTTACGTGAGTTGCAACGAGGCAATTTGGTGGCTGTTTTCATTTCCGATACACGAACGTTACCCGACTGTCGTACATTTGGCAGTTCACTTGGAGAACGGCCAGCGTGTCTACTTTACGGAAGCAAATGCAGCGATAAGAGCAGAACGACCAGCAGCGACAACATTGACAAATTTCTTTTCGACATGCCAAAGCGATCCATTCGCAAGGACTTTATTCTATTCTGAAATGCCACGCTATTCTACATGGAACGCTGCATCGAAGAACTTCCAACGCCGGAAAAAAGGTGATACTGTTGCTGGCTTCGCTGATGTCTATCCGACTGATGCCCTCGGACGAATATACACAGTTCATCCACGCCAAGACGAATGCTTCTATCTTCGCTTGCTTTTAGTGAACATCAGAGGCCCCACATCCTTCGATTCCCTCCGTACTGTGGAGGTGTGCTGTGCGCCACTTTTCGGGAGGCTTGCCAACGTTTGAATTTGCTCGAAAACGATACACATTGGGACTTAACGCTCGCCTATGCAATTGCTTTTGCGCCACCGAATCAAATTCGTACATTGTTTGCGATCATCATAGCCACATGTCATCCATCGAACCCAACCGCAGTGTTTGACAAATACAAGGACGATATGGCTGACGACATTTTGCACAGAGTTCGCACGGCAACTTTGAATTTCGATATATATATATATATATATATATATATATATATATATATATATATATATATATATATATATATATATATATATAAATATATATATATATATATATATATATATATATATACATATATATATATATATATATATATATATATATATATATATATATATATATATATTATATATATACAGTAATGTTTCGTACGTATTCATTTTAAATTTCCAAGAGTTCAGTTATAATCTGCAAAAAGAAAAAATAAATTATGTTAAAAAATAAAAAAGTTATTTGTGTTTCACATCAGCTGCTCTTATTTGGACCACCCTGTATATAAAGGGATATTTAATAAGAGGTGTTATTTTGGTATTCAAAGAAAAATTCCATTTTTTGAGATAAATGATCGGATGTTTATTTCATAATAAAGAGGAAGGTATGCCGTTAATAATGAAAGACAGCATCAGCCAAATGGCCACCACGACCACGCTTACAGGACCATATCCTTTTCATGAAATTTTCCATTACCAAATCGCAAAGTGGCTACCCTATGTCCTCGATAGCCTCACGAATTCTATCTTTGAGGTCTTGAATCGATGCTGGGCTGTTGGCGTAGACCTTACGTGGCCCCAAAGGAAGAAGTCGCAAGGTGTTAAATCACAAGATATCGGTGGCCAATTGTGATCACCTCTTCGAGAGATAACACGGTCCGGAAACTTTTCCCGTAAAAGAGCAATGGTTTCGTTGCTTGTGTGGCACGTAGCGCCGTCTTGTTGAAAGTAAACGTTCTCCAGATCAATACCATCCAACTCCGACCATAAAAAATCATTAATCATCTCTCGATAGCGCAATCTATTCACTGTAACTGTTGATCCAACCTCATTTTCGAAAAAGTAAGGTCCAATGACCCCGCCGGACCATAAACCGCACCAAACAATCACACGTTGAGGATGGAGAGGCTTCTCAACAATAACTCTTGGGTTTTCCGAGCCCCATATGCGACAATTTTGCTTGTTGACGTAGCCACCGAGGTGGAAATGGGCCTCATCAGTCAAGATGATTTTTCGATGGAGTTCCGGATCATTTTCATGCATTTCAAGGACCCAATCAGCAAAGACACGGCGTTGTTGATGATCGGCCGGCTTGAGTTCTTGTGTTAACTGAACTTTATAAGCCTTAAGACCCAAGTCTTTATGCAAAATATGGTGTAATGACGTTTGTGGAATGCCCAACACTTTGGGCTACAGCAGCAATATTTTTATATATATATATATATATATATATATATATATATATATATACATATATATATATATATATATATATATATATATATATATATATATATATATATATATATATATACATATATATATGTATATATATATATATATATATATATATATATATATATATATATATATATATATATATATATATATATATATATATATATATATATATATATATATATATATATATATGAATTAAATTTCATCATGTACGTTTTTTACATAAAAGTAAATACATTATAATGTATTGAAGTATAGATCAACCCATGATACGGTAGCAGATTTCTTTACTCAAAATTTTCCGAAAGATTAACTCTATACATGGTTTTGGATTGACTAAATAAGTGTTGAAATATGAAGGCGATCTGACCTTAACAACACGATCTGAAAGTATATTTTCCTATTTGGTTATTTAATCTTTCCTTCTCTTTATACATTGTATTTTTGTAACTTCTGTTTTATGCTTTACTGTGTGGAACATTTACATATATAAGACTTACTTATTAATAAACCATCGAGCTGCATACTGTGGGATTGGGCTTGCCAACAATTATATATTCTTCATTAATTTCTGAACTGTTCAATCTTAAAATGCATGAATCGACCGTGGACAAATAATCTAATGCTCCGATTCATAAATACTATGCACAAATTCATATTATATACTAGTTTTTTCTAGTGAATGCTTTCAGAGAAATAATAGGCTATATAATTTTTTTTCTATAGTGATTATGTAGATATCAAAAGTCTAGGGACAAAAGCGACTTTTTTTTAAAGAGTTATGCCTACTCCCATTGGCAATTATTAAAAAAGAGACAGTCATGTGAGTTGTAGTCGACACAATTAAAATAAAAAAAATATATCATTCAATATCCTATAATGCTACAGCTTTCGATATTAAGTTTATTCTGCCTAAAAAATGGAGAAAATCAATTGGTCAGGGCATAATTATTTTTAATACAATTATTGGAATGTGGGTTAAAAAATCACTCTTGAAGATTGATTGTTTAACCTCTTGAGTTGGAAACCCTGGCGCCTACTTTTGAGGACACATGAGATTATGACATTGTTTGTATTTACTTCAGAAAATCTCTGAAGCTGTTTTCTCATATTTACCCATCCATGCTAGCACAGACCCAAACACACACAATCGCTTCCTGACACCATATGGAAGCTCAAGTATGCAGAAACTGGGCCCAACTTAAAGTGTGACCAGCCACACTCACTCAACTACGTGAAGGATATTCTGCACTACAACTTGCGGCGTCCATAAAGGATACGCGATAAAGTGGGATTGGTGCGCTTTGTGATTATCGGTGGAAAACTTTTGCGGAAAAAACTTTTTGCTCCGCCATAAAATAGTATTAAAGGAAATTGAGTCGCTTGGGAGAACTTAAAGATGCATTAAACTTGTGCCGTGGCGACGATGTGGTCTTATGGCGAAGTTGTGTAATTAATTGCAGCGACTATTAAAAGAAATTAGAAAAGAATTTTCGGACAAATTAAATAAAAATGCTCATAAGCAGCCCGAAACGTTGTCCTGTGCTGGCCTGGAGATCAATTTAAACGCACTGCTTTTCAACGGAATTGTTTGATTTGGTAAATGGACGTGACAAGGCTTGAAGTACTCGCACTCGTCTTATAATTGCGCTTTCACGTCAACAGCGTTCAGCTCCAATTTGGCTTCTGCACGCTGTGTACATACATATCCGCACTTATTGATGACTGCTGCGCTGTTACAGACAACTTGATTGAGCTGAAGCAATTTACCAGAAAAATAAATAAATTGAGGAAACACTGCATTCACACTCGAATACATCCCCAGAGTTTGTTATAGGCTACCGCGCCATACCGACTTTCTTGCTGCCATCGCGCATGCATGCGTCCACTGTGGCTGTAGCGTTAGACATAGACATGGCAGTTTTAGCGCTCCGCACTGGCCGTGTTTGCCATAATTTAACGCGGCATTTGCTGAGTCTTATTTTAACCACAATTTACAAGTTCTCCTTGGTTGAACATATTTTCCCACTTAAGCTTTCTTTTCTTTTATTGTGTTCTTTTCTTTTTGTCATTGTGAATTGCTTAGATTTCTTGAAATGGCGAAGGGATTACTGGAGTGGGTACTTTGCTCCCCATTTCTTTGCACGGCAACAAATCAGAAGTGGATTTGTTTGCTTTCGATACTTTTGTGTTGCGTTGAGTGGCTGCAAAAAGTTTCAAGTTGATTTTCTTTGACACTTCTCGCCCCTCTATAAGAGGATCTAATTATTTGTGGTAATAACAGCCCCAGGTGCAAAAATTGCCATTTGTACATACTTTGATTGAAATGATAAACTTGCCAATGATGAGCATGGAACCTAATTTTCAACATCAGAAATGTGAGTAATTTTGGAACTTTGTCTTTATTTATTCTTTGGCTGCGGAAAGTCATTACTTACAGCTCAGTGGAAGCATGCTAGAGAAATGCTACAAATAAATGTGTATCTCTTTTGTCATTCTATAAATTACAGAAGTAAGATGGTAGGGCAAATGACATTTCTAGCAAAAAAACTTACCGAGTCACTAAACCCTGAAGAGAATTTATAGATTCAGAAAATATAATATAAGTTTGGTTAAATGAGTATCTCCAATTGGACTGTAATATACACTTGATTGAATATAGTATTAAGACCTTCCAGGGTTTCTTGCTGTTTAAATTGAATATAGATTCGGTTAAGTTAAAGTATCATCTCGAGGGAGAATAACTGAGAATAATTTGTTGTGATACCACCAGATCTACACTTCTTTGTTGAATCATCCTAGCTTGAGATACAAGTTCAGATTCCTTTAATATTCACATAAGACATATGAGAACTCCCATTGGCTTCACATTACTCCCTAGTTATAACTTCAGTAACTGTTCTTGACTGCTGTCCGTTTATTAACATCGCTTTTACTGTACGATTCGAGATTCAGTTTTGACCAGATATACTTAGAAATTTAAAATATATCAGCAACCGATGCAGTTGGCTCTTTATAACAATTCTTATATGGAATTTCCCTGTGATTCGAATTAAACTAAATTGCCAATATAATGGTTCTACGATCTTTTGAAAAGATGGTTTGTATGATGAAATATGATTTGAAAATCATAGATGATTATGAGTTAGATGACTTTGCCGTATAATTGTCATGGCAAGTACAAATATTCTTTGCTATTTCCAGATTGCAATTTAGTCAGGACAGTGTTTGTTTCTTTAAATGTGTTGTTTGTATATCACCGTGGCACACACACTTAAACCAAACCAATCTCAGGAGAAAGTATTTTTAAAAGAAAAACTGGATGATAATTTTTTTGCAGGGGTTAAATACTTTCCCGCCGCGGGTCAGTTTTTTTTCAAGTTTCTTTGCGAAGTTACCTTATTTTCATGTCTATAACTCTTAAACCGCCTCAAATTTTGCTTTGAAGTCCTTAGCCTAGTTGTAGCTCTCTTTAGTTATGATGTAAACACAACCCACATTGAAAACACAAACGAAAGCAGAAATAAAACACTAATGTCAACATTACAAATGACGCAGTGACCGGAAAATGAAGGTTAATTTTCAAAGAAAAGTGGAAAATATGTTGGACAATATTTGAGGCCATAAAAAAACCATGATGAGGCATAGCAAACCACTTAGATTGTGTTGTTTGTGGCGATAAATAATATCCTGAAAATTGTTACACTGTGTATTTTCTTCGGTCCTCGTGTTTTAGCTATTGCTTTGTAGAGAGAAACGAAGAATGCTGCATTCTAGGGATGCCCAATTAAAACTCTTTGATTTCACTATGAAAGAACATTTAGGCAAAAGTAGGGTGTGCTCTGCTATCTGGTCATTCCTGCTATATACAACAAGATTTGTGGATTGTGCGCCGTTATTTTTTATATATGAAAAAGTTAAAAGTGGTTCATCTTCAGAGAGTATCGAAATATCAAAATTCACAAGAAAGGAAGAGGTAAATACGGATGAGCAATTTTTTATAATCGATGTATTTAAGACAGTTCACTTTATGTTTAGCTTTATTTATAAACTAGGTTCATAGAAGATTTAAAAGGAACTATTTGCATATTTTCTAAAATTGATATGAACAAAAAAGTAATTGAATCAGCATCAAATATATGTTCTATAACTATCAATAGCTGTTAGCAGCTGAATTACAATTGGAAATCAATTAAGATTCTCTGTAAAAAGTAGTCGCTAATAATAATTTTTCAAAATCTGCGACAAATCAATGTAAGTAAATCAGTGTAAGTCTTCCATTGAACGTTTTATGCAGTTTCTTACTAAAGCTTTGGGAGGTAGAATAGTATTCAAATAAAGCTGTTTCGTCATTCATCAGGATGCTTAAATTAGAGAATCTAAAGAGAATAAATTGTTCATACATTGAAAACAAACTCAAAGAATCATGAAAGATATACATTTCGGTAGTTTTTTTAAGAATGAACGAATTTGAGTTCAAAAGAATAATATAAAATATTTAATTTTGATGAAAGAAAAAGAAAACTCTTGTATTAATGTTTGAATAGAATGATCAATGCCCTCGATTATTTCTGACGAAGCTTGACGGAACTCCATCTTTCGACCACTTTTTTAAGTTTCGATGCTGTTCGTATCATACGAATATCTTGAAGGACATTGGTTTCTAAAGCGAGAATGTAGCTTCAATCCCATGCACTTTAAGGCAAATTAACAGGTTCCCCAAAATAACCCTGACACCAAATTGTAATGTCAAAAAGTCGAAAGTGAAAACCACTTCTAGGTCGGAACATTATCATCTGAAAAAAATTTGGACGGGTTGGAAATGGCCACTATTGAAATGAGTCTCACCGCTAAACACAACTTTTACATGAAAATCTCCTTAAGTTTAGTGGCCAAAAACTTATTTTTAAAGTTAATTCCGCATTTTGGTAACATTGCTGAAGCGGTAAACGATTTATTATTATAAATAAACAATTCACTTTTCAGTGTCAACAGTCGAACGTTGTAACGCTCGATTTATATCCATTAGGCTTCGCATAGTTGGATTACCCACTAGACCACCAAGTTTAGAATGGATCCTATTCTGGCTAATTCGGGTTTCTGTTACTTTTTACTTATGACATCATTACCAGCAATGTTGAGGCAGATTCGTTACAATTTCACCTAACTTTTGAAGGGGAACTGGAATGCTTCAAAGAATTTATATTAGAAAATGAAAAAAAGGAACTTACATTGTGGCTATTTATAATCATGGTTGTCTCACACTCGATGGGTTGCATGATCAAATCCCTCTCAAGTATGTTTCTTATAAAATGTTTCTCTTTGAGCCAAAAGCCTTAGTATCTAGCATTCGTTTCCTAAATTCTTGCAGGCGAGCAAGGTATAATAAATAAGTATTTTAATAAATAATAGAAACAACAAATTTGGTTGAAAATGTATGTCTGGCCGCCGTAAAGCTTTGCAGGAATTCTATTTGTATTATAATTAAAAACATAACTCTAAGAGTGATGTTATCACCGGTAACTTACTAAACGACATTTATTCTATTTATTCGTGTTTGTGAATGGACAAAGGACTGCAAAAATATTTTAATCAATGAACTTTTATTCAAATGTTAGTTATATTTCTTATTGTAACCCTTCACTTCGCTGCTAATCATCAATTGATGGAATTTTATTGATGGAAATTAATGTCTCCAGAAGCAAAGCTCCAACCCATTTTTGTAATTTATAAATAAATACAAAGGTAGAACTTTTTATTGGTTTTATGTGAGTGAATTGCAATGGAAAAGCTTTTAAAATATTTGTAGATAGGCAAATAGTATTTTGGGTTAAGATATTTCGACCGCAATGTCCATTGGAGTGTTAACGGAATTGCTAAATAGAAAAATGTGCCTGAAGGCTATACAGGAATTTGCCGAAATTTGAAAGAAGATGTGATCTATTCTTTCCAAAATTTAAAAAAGCACTTATGTGCTGACAAATTACTTGGCAAACTTTCCACTAAGGGTGTCTGCCTCACTCACACACTCGCTCTGTGACGTTGGCGCGGATAAACAGCAATAAAAATTCAATACGCTTGGAAACACTCGATTCGGAGCGCTTAACAAATGGTCAAGTAAATTTCTCTCGTTTGCATTTTTTTTAATAAAACATTCATTGACTTTTAACAAAAGAGCTATTAACCAAAAGGGCGAGTGTTGGCAAAAGGATAAGGGAGCAATTGAAAATCACATCCAACTACAAAGAGCACCAACAAAAATAAAAACACTAATGTACGCACCCATACTTACATAGTATAGTAGTGCTAGTAAATATCGATAGTTTTCGGTAATTGTGTATATTCGTTACTTTCATTTAGAGAAATCGTTATTTTGTTTTTCATGCTCACCGAGTAACAATAATATATTTTAACAAAAAGGAGAAAAAGTATTATAATCGTAAATATTTTTGTGTGGTAAGCTTGGGGAAAACAGTTCCAAAGATGAATATGAAGAATATGAAATGATTACTATGTATAGGAAGCCATTTCTTTTCCATTTCAGAGCTGATCATTTGGCAGACAAAATCTGCAAAGACAGGATTTGTCCATGCTCTTGTGTTATCTCTAATCTTAGGATTTACGACAATATATCGTGATATTGGAAGTGTTTCATCGAAGATGGTAATGTTTTTATATCGGCATTGCCATTCTTCAATTCGTTGACTATATACATAGACGGAAGTAACGAGTACTGTAGTAGGGAAAGGTATTTTTCTAACATCTCTAATCCACACAGTAACTTGCATTTGGCCACACGTGTGAAAATAAATATGTATGCAGACGTCCGCTTTAAAAACACTTTGTATCCGGGTGGATACAGATTGTGCGACCGACAGGATGCAGGCGTTCCTAGATGAAAGTGTAAATGAATGCGTATAGGAAGACGAATGGAATTCAATCCATTTCAAGTGCTTTTAACTAAAGTATACCGAGTTCGTCCTCTAGTTGGAAGTTCAGAGTCATTTTGCTGATTCAACAACACACCAGCTGAAGCCAGATAGAGTACAAATAAAAAGAACAGACACAACAACAAAGAACAGAGGCTAGAAGCGAGGATATGGCGACATCATAGTCAATTTTACTGTTACACTTGGCGAGTGCATTTCATTAGAGTGGCAATTTTTATTACGTTTGAACGTTGATGGGGGTTAAATGGCTGATAAATGTGGGCGCATCGTATGTGTGCGTGTGTTTGTGCACCACACTGACAGGACATGTTATTCATGGTATTAAGCTTATGCTTGAGTGACCATCTTTAAGTTGATTGTAAATTTAGCAGAGGACATGCATTATTTATAAGCCTTAAATTTTGCTTACAATTAATGTACATACAAATTCCGAGTGTGTGTTGTTATTTTATATCTTTCTTTCGTTTGCACATACTTCTCCATGCACATAGTTAAGTAACACATACATACACACACATTCATACATACTTGTATATATGCACATTTATCTGCTTCAACAATGCAAGCGCATATTTCAGTTTGTACTATTGTGGTGAGCATTCTCCTAGAATTTATGAAGTAAATTATTTAACCAAAAATTATTTTAGTCTTTACACTACAGCCAACGAAAACTTGTGCGTAAAGATCATTAAGTATTACGAGGATTAGTTGCAATAATTATCAAGGAATGGTTTTAAACTACTTATTTTTATGAATTAATAAAATATGAATATATATGAAATAATGATAATTGAATACTATTTCTTAGAATTGAATATCAAATTTAATATTCAATTTCAGGATATCGTAAGCAACTCGTTTCTAAAACCAAAATTGGGACCATCAAAAATTTAAGGAGTAAATTTCATAAATTTTATTATTTCATACATTTCGCTTACCTTCAATCTACGAGTATAGCAATATTTTTTTTCCAAACCTATTTGCTTTATAATTTTCAAACAGTTTCAAAAGTAGTTTAACGTTGACTTTCGTAGAGGAGTAATCTTCTGGATTATCTCAAGACAACTGCAAGAACTGTACTATATATTTGTCTCTTCTTTTGCAGGCGCAACCATATACAGTTCAACATCGAGAGGATTCCATGAGGGGCGAGAAAAGAGGTATCAACCAGATAAAAGTCTTCAGAATACAAACACAAATTCTGGGCAAATCATTTTGGAAGATGGTACTGTCGAATTCCCAGCTAGGAAATACCATAAGGGCCGATGGGGAAGAAGACGCAAATATTTACGGAATATTGAATAGCTCACAGAAATCTAGACGAACTAATCTAAAAACATGGCATAATCAAATAATCTTTATTATTGTCACCAGTTTATTACTGTAATTAAATTGCTCAGGTAAAGTTGTACTAAATGTTAATTTTTGTGATGTTCATCCAAACACTGGTGCTCCTACTTTTCATCAACAAACGCCTGTAATTGAAGAAATTGAGTTGAGATAGCATACTCGCAAGAAAATTAGTGAAAGAACAATTTAGTATTACTCAATTATATCAACTGCATTGATCATGTCATCAAAAAGTCGTCTCAAAATTTTGTTGATTCGAGGAACTCTTTATATTTCTCTCACACATTTCCAGAAAAGGATTCACACGATGAAACCCGGGAATATCCAGCATAAAAGGTCAACAGTTTCATCAATGAGCATTTTAGCGGAATCAGTTGTAAGGTTTCTTATGAACAACTACTCAGGGTACAGGATAGACAGATCTGTTGTCGGCAGTACTATTAAAAAAAATTACCTGTGATCTGCAAGGCAGCGAGCTGGCAATCTCGACTAAATAGATGACTTATGCTTTCCATCTACATTTCAAAGTGATGCTCATAAATACCAAATAAAATCAAAACGGTAACTCATTCTAATGGTTGGCCTTTGAAACTGGGACTAATTTTGAAATTTTGTGAACATTAGAGTTGAATGTACAATTATTTTTTTTCCAGTGTATGAGGCTGCATTTTAAGCATATATTAGCATTTAACTGAATGTTGCTACTGGTTTCATATGGGCTTTGTAGTTTATATCGCAAATATTTGCATAATTAAACAGATTTAATTATACGCATATCTCCCATTATCATAGAAGGAACATTTGTCAAATGAATCCAAGTAGAAGAATGCATTACTGAGTGCACACAAGAAGGAAGATGAATTTGGCTTTAAATTTTAATCGAAATAACTTTGGGCTTAGTACCGCAAATGTGATTATATAAATATTTCAACTTGAGTTATTTTCAAGTACTCTGTAATCAGCTTATAGCAATAATCTGGATCCAAAGGGTTTAAATGCCCGTTTTTTAAGTTATGCAAAACAAACGTTTTTAAAAAATTTAAATAGCAAACACAACTTGGGCGTCGAGCACATTTTCAGTCTCTTAACCAGTTTTTACTTAATGCACGATTTTGGGTCCATCCTCATAAAAATTGTTTTTATTCAAATTATAACCTAAGATTAATGTATTAATCAGAAAGGTGTCAGTTACGAGTATATCAGGTGATAAAAATATTGTGAGTTTACCTTTGTGCTATCGAGCATGCTTTATTTCCTCAAGACCCCAAGTCTTTTTGGGTAGTTGATTTGGATTTTAATTAAGGATAATGCAATATATATAATCCAATATACCGGAACATTTCTTTTGGAAGCAAACAGACGCCTCGACTGATAAATACCCTAAAATCATTTTATTTTTCGACACATTCTATGCTAAGCTGATTACGATATTGGAATCTTTGCTCTTCTGGATTATTTTACAAGTGATTATATTAGAGCTCCTTAAAACAACCATTTACCTTATTGTAATTATATCGCTTACCTGCCTAGTAAGTTCTGAAATGTGGAAACAGGAAAAGGTCCGACGGAAATTTTAAATTTTATGAATAGGGTGTTCGATTATTTGGAACCTCAGCTGTTTTTGCAAAGCATTTGAAACGGCCAGAATCGTATTTCCAGAGTAAGTGGAATTTATCGTTTACTCCTTTATTAACTTTTTCATCCAGAAAAATTCCGTTCAAATTCCCAAAAACTTACGCTATACCTTTTTGGCGATTTTACTCTCCTCGCCCGCTTTAGAGCCGGTTCAATACGATTTTCCATTGTTGTGGATCATTTTTTGTTTCTGGTGTATAGTTATAAAACGAGGTATCATAAGGTCAATGGTCAAATGCAGTCATAGCAGGGCTGTGCAAATTCGAGTGTGGCTTCGTTCAAAAGTGATCCATCGCAGCAACAGTCTTGCAGATAGTTTACTTAATTCCAATTTCCTTTATGCAAAATAGAAAATGCTCTTTTCTGGTAAACTAAATGGCATAGTGACATTGAATATACTGAATAAGCGGATTTTGTATGATATATACTTATCTATTTTCTACTCATGAAAGTTCGGATACAAGAATTTTTTCAGCGTACAGTATGCAAATAAGCTATTTGTATTCTACCCTAGAAATCGTATTAATCCCATTATCGAGATGTTTTATAATTACAAATAATATTTTCTTTTAGATTTTCAGTAGTCCAGAGTAGCGTTTTATGTTTCCTAGATTTTATTCAAGCCTTGACTAACAAATCCTCGTCCACCGAAACTGCATACCTAACCCAAACTTCAGGTTGCAGTGCTATCTTTAGCACTTTCTTTAAATTACTGTAGAAAATAACAGTTTTAATTAGGTAGACCCTAGTCGAGACAATATAAAGAAATCGATTGTGGAAGAATACTATATAATAATAAGAACATATATGAAATGCTTCTGCTCACTTAAACGAGGTATATTCCACTTGTTTAATGATTTTTAAGATTTTAATAAATCAGATAGAAGTTAATGAATGTTAAAGCTTTTATGGAATTCGTACAATACACACTTTTGAGGAAAATACCCCTACTACCAGCAAGGTGGTAACCATAGATTTTTTTTCTAAATACGTTGATACAAAATTTTCGTTTTATATATATTTGGATATTACAAATAAACTTCGCCAATTACACGCGTTGTATCAGGTACAGTTTGTCCAATTTGTGAATCATGATACAAAAAATCTGTTGATATAGACTAAGAGAATTCTTCTGTGAATTTTATTTATCGAGGGCCAAATTTTTATATATAGTCAACAGTGATAGCCGATCGTGCTGGTTGTCTATGTTTGTATAATGTATATATGAAAAATTCAATGAGCTATTTAGAGGAGATATAGTCGAGATTTCAAACCCGAATTAATTCGACACAGTTCGGATCGTAAACACAGGCACTTTTTATGAGCTTATTTTTCTGCAAAGAACAGATCTTAAGAAATAAAAAACTAAAAATCAGCCCATATTTCTGTTTTTGAGTAGAGAACGTTTCTAGCCTTGCCTAGATCAATGTACTCGTATGTTTGAATACTAAATTTGGATAAATATTCAATTCTTATCGAAATTATGTAAAGTTGATACAGAAAAATATTAGTGGTGATAACACTTACTTAAGTAGCATATTTGAAATAGTCGGTGGTATTCCGTCTATATAAATTGTACACTTATTTAGTGTATGACTCAGTTCATGACTTCAATACATTGTATACCAGGTTATAAATTTTATGACACAAAGCATCCCCTGGCAAAACACATGGTGGCACTGGAATTTTAATCAAAAATATAATAAAACATTTTGCTATGGAAGAATACAACGAAGAGTACCTTCAAGCAACATCAATTTGTTTGGTCGGATGGTCTGATAACGTAACTATTTCCGCTGTGTACTGTCCTCCAATATTCAGAATAGCAACAAATCAGTTTTCAGATTTCTTCTCTTCACTGGGAACTAGTTTCGTAGATGCTGGCTACTACAATGCTTTTCACACCCATTGGGGCTCCCGGCTGTCAACTCCAAAAGGAAAACAACTGTATAAGTTCATGCTTTCTGACACCAAGATATACATCATCTCTTCAGGACAACCATCGTACTGTCCAACAGACCCACGCAAGATCCCTGACCTTACAGATTTTGGAGTTACTAGAAACCTAAAATGAGAGCAATTAAAAGTGGAAACCCTTTTAAACCTCTCTTCAGAACACTCCCATATAATAATATACCTCAACAAAAACTTACGCCCTACATTCGATTTCACACCCTTTAGAACCAATTGGCTAAAATACAGAAAATATGTTAGCTCTCATCTCATTCTTAATCCACGTCTTAAAACTAATGAGGAATTAGAAAAATTTCTGAAGCTATTTACATCTACCGAAGACTGGCTGTGCTTCACGCCTCGTACAAACCCGACAATAACTGTGAGTACTCTAGACGCCCAAAAACTTCAACTCAAATTCATCTTCTTCTAACTGAAAAAGGAGAACACGTCGTGAATGGCAAAAATTCAAATCTCCTTTCTGAAAACAGAAGCTATCTGTTGCCACCGAAAACTTAAGAAACGCCTTGCATCAAGAATCAGTGCGCAGTTTGGATCGGTATATTCAAAATCTTTCTCCAACTGACTTTACCAACTGCTCCCTTTGGAAAGCTGTCAGGAAAATGAATTCCCCTATGGGCGGAATTCCACCCATTCGAACAACAAACGGGAAATGGGAAAGAACTGATAAAGAAAAGTCCGCTGTTTTCGCAGAACATCAAAGGGATGTCTTTACCCCAAGCCCACCTCGCAGTACCAACATCTTAATAGCCTCATCGTCAGATTACACATGCTTGCCTATTAAATGAAAACAAAAATAAATAAGTGGTGCAATTAAAAACCGTGCTCCCAACAAAGCCCCAGGACACGACCTCATTAAATGATCAAGGAGTCTCCAAAAATAGCGATCATCGTGCTTACCTCAATATTTAATGGATTGCTTTGCCTAGGATCCTTCGTGAAGAGCAGTCACCTTGTCGGGGTACGAAGGCTTAAATGATTGCAATGACGCAATGGGTTGGGATGGCGTAGTTTCGGCTCTTATGGGATTACCCTAGCCGGACTGACTACTGCGGAGTAATCCAACTAAGAACTGTCTTCCTCCTGATCCAGGGTGTTCTTGGGATCGTGCCTATTGGATGTTGTTTTCCAGCCAGGAGGTTAATTAGACTGTATCCTAGCGGAGCTCCCCTTCCTAACACCAGGCCGCCTCAGGTAGTAACGGTGGCCTTGCTGTGGTATGGGGCGCTGCCATAGTTGACCAACCCCTTCCCCTTTCAAATTTTTGGCCAATCGAGCCGTCAGAACCAGAATGAGTAAACTAATTAAAAAAAACGAGTAAAGAAGTCTGAAGTCGGGTTAGACCGACTACGGAATACCCTTTACCTTTTCTTGTGCGTGCGAGTTCAACATTTGGGATGTTTTCTTCATAAATCATCATTAGGAGCATATCCACGGTAGTTTTCGGTAGGGTACCTTGAATTGATTATATCGACCCCATTTCCTGTGTATGGCTTTGTAGTGTCAATATAACCACTAATATATAATTTCGTCCAAAAATATTGTATAGGTCGTAAGTTATAATAATATGTCAATAGTGGGCGTGGCTGTAGAAAAACACGCCCATTCTTTGTGTGGTGTTTAATGTTAGTACCCGCAACCTTCCTGTGAAATTTCGTTGATAAAACTTTAATAGGAACACAGTAATGATTTTTGGTTAATTGTTGGCGTGGCAGTTCTATTATGATCTCCATATTCTGCACACACACACTATTATGGACCCCATGTATATTTCTGCAAATTTTTATTCCGCTGGCATCAATACGAGCATAGTTAGTTTAATTTTAATTTTAGACCCGAAAGTTCCTTATATCAAAAGTGGGCGTGTCTTTTCTCTGATCAGCCCCATTTCTTGCAGATAGCTTTGTAATATCCACATGTTCCTTCTCGTAAAATTTCGTCCGTAAATCTCTACCAGATCTTAAGTCATTAATATATAGTGAGTGTGGCAATTAATATATACCGCCCACTTTCTGCACAGTGTTTAGTGGGACCCACATCTCCATAACTGCCAAATAAAGTCACGATTCCGTCAATTGGACTGAAGTTATAGTCATTTTAAAAAAGGTGAGAAAAGTTCCTTATATGGGAGGTAGGCGGGGTCTTTGTCCAAATCGGCCCATATAGCAATCTTGTCCTGTATCCTTGTCCAGACTATACTTTTGCAAAGTTCATTAAGATAGCTCTAACGGTGTAGAAAAAAAGTGGCCACAGACGGACAAAATAAAAATTACTTAGAAAGTGATTCTGATCATATCTGTATATATATGTTCATACCTACCACGCCTCCTTCTTGAAATTCCAGCCCCTCTCAAAAGCATAAAGTTAGTATACCCTATTTACCTTTTTTAAAGGTAAATGGTATAAACAGACGTGCGATCTCTAAGCGCTAATTCGGACACTGTGCGGCGGCTATTTTTAGCTAAGAATGACGAGCCTGGCACAAGCAAAGCCACGTGCTGCGATAGTGTTGCTAACCAGGGAACCAAAAGGTTCTACAAGGTAAAAAGGGCTGCTCTCCGGACGGTGGAACGCTTGTCGCGGATCCCAGAGAAGGAGAGGACGGTGAATCAGAAGGCTCCCCTCGAGTGGGCGACGAAAGTCGTGAAGGAGTCTCAAGCTCCAACACAACAGGCTACAAAACGTCAACGGTCCCTAGAAGAGACCACCCACCCGGACCCAAAGAAGTTTAAAAAGCGCGGTACTGTCACCACGAAGTCCTTAAGCGGAGTGCTGAAAGGACACCAGGTCATGGCGGTCATAGATCGTAATGACCCGGATGGCAGTATTGCTCCTGAGTGCTGGCAAAAGGTAGAAGTAAGCCTTTTAAGGCTCTACCTCCAAGTTTTGAAGGAATTCCCAGGTGGTTTTCCCTTTTCTCGCGACAGAAGATGGCATCAGGGCCACGTGAAGCCGATTGCCTGCGCGGATCCAAGGTCAGTCGACCTTTATAGGATTGCGATCTCCAGGATAGGGGAAGCATGGCCAGGTGCAAGGTTCGAAGTCGTACCTAGGGAGCTGATCCCTAGTAGATCTAGAGCGCGCGCATGGATCCCAGCCGAACCGTCTGACCCTGAGGCTATCTTGGAGATCTTTAGGTTGAGCAACCAGCAGCTCCCGACTAATAATTGGAAGGTTACTAAGGTAGAGGAACCAAGAGGGGATTACAGGTCAATAACCCTTGTGGTGAACGCCGAATCTCTGGCGACTCTAGCGAAATCCAATGGGTCGTGGGCTCTGGCTTCTCATCCACAAGCCTTAAGGTCTACAAAAAGGACGGGCAACCGTCTTACACGGATCAAGCGGTAGTGAATCCCTCAGGGGTAACTGCTGATCCTGCTGCTGCTGAGGACTCCGCCATGCACCCGAAACGCAGTGACTCTATGTCAACTGTGGGGGTTTGGAGAGTCTCCTAGGGACAACCACACTCAGTGAGGAGGAAGTCCTTCTGGAGTCAGACTCGGAGTCTGAGGCTGATGTCACGGTGGTGGAGGTGACCAGCGCTACAAGTAGCAGAGATGCTACGAATAGTGCAGATTAACCTCCATCACCCGAAGGCGGCGTCTGCCAGCCTTCAGCTCCGTCTTGCAAAAGGCGGAGTAGATGTTGTCCTGATCCAGGAACCCTAGACACACGGGGACTTGGTATGTGGGCTCAGGACTAAAAATTACAGCTTGCTGTATACCGTAAGTGACCTACACCTAGGTCTTGTATCCTCATTAGGTCTTGTTAGGACGGTACTGGTTGGTCTCGGCCTATATGGCGCATGACCATGAGATCCTTCCAGAAGCCAAACTACAGAAGCTAGTTGTGGATGCAAAAGCTCAACGGGTGGCTGTTATTATTGGATGCGATGCCAATGCACACCACGACATCTGGGGAAGCACGGATGTCAATGAACGAGGTGAGTCATTATATGACGACTAACTTTTCTGTATGCAATAAGGGGTCAGAACCCACTTTCATTACTGCTAATAGGCAAGAAGTCCTTGACTTAACACTTGCCTCCGAATCAACTTTTGATCGGATCTCAAATTGGAGAGTTCTAGAGGAACATTTTTTTCGGATCATAGGTTAATTCAGTTTGATCTTCTAGATAGTCTACCTAGCCCTAAGGCTTTTAGAAATGTCAGGAAAGCAAACTGGGACCTCTACAAGGTGACTGTAGCTAGACTACTACCACAGAACCCCACAAGCACAAGCACGTATGACGAAACTGATAAGTCTGTGGAGGTTTTAACGGTTGCTCTTAATAAGGTTCTATTGGTCTCTTGCCCCCTCAGTAGACCCAGGGGGAAACAAAAACACACATGGTGGGGGGAGGAAATTAGGGGACTCAGACAAAACTGTAGGAGACTTTTCAACAGCGCAAACAAGTCTAGAGATAGTGCAGACTGGGCTTTATATAAGGCAGCACTCAGAGCCTTCAAAAGTAAGCTTAAGAAGGCACAGAGAGAATCGTGGAGAAACTTTTGCGGTGACGTAGAAGATATCTCTGAGACGTCCAGGTTGAGGAAGATCCTATCAACTGCCCCAATGGTACCTGGTTACCTGAGGAGGGAGGATGGATCCTGGAATTCAAATAGTAATGAGACTCTAGAACTTCTTCTGGAGACTCCCTTCCCTGGTTGCTCGAGCACCATTCCGCGGAGAACGAAGCCCAGCGGGAATGTAGTTGAAGTCAACTCAGACATAGTCACGAAACCAAAATTGCAAGGGGCTATTCATAGCTTCAAACCAATTAAAGCATCTGGCCCAGATGGTGTAGCTCCAATTGAAATTCAGCAGTCAGAGAATCTTATAATAGAGTGGCTGCTCAAGATCTACAAAAGTTGAATTAGCATATATTCCAGACTCATGGAAGCATGTGAGGGTAATTTTTATACCCAAGGCCGGCAAAAGCTCGCACACAGCTCCAGGGAACCTAAGGCCCATTAGTCTGTCCTCCTTCTGTCTGAATCCTGGAAAGGTTGTTAGACATTCATCTGAGGCTCACTATAGACAGACAAAAGCTGTCAGTCCCCCAGCGTGCCAACTTCAAGGGTAAATCGGTTGAAACCGCTTTACATTCCTTAGTCTCTAGTATTGAGTGCTCTCTGCATAACAAGGAGTTCTCCCTAGTGGCTTTCCTGGACTTTGAGGGAGCTTTTAACAACTTCAAATCAGACGCAATAATCAGACTTGGAGGTAGAACCCGCCATTAGCAAGTGGATTGAAAATATGCTTAGTAGCAGGATAATCAATTCACGGCTGGGGACGGCATCGACCAAGAAGTCCGTGTGCAGAGGCACACCTCATGGTGGAGTTATTTCACCCCTACGCTGGAATCCTGCGGTAAATCAGCGGCTTGATCGACTGGAGAGGGAAGCTATTAGTATCTCGGGAAAATACATATCTACTCTGAGAGACTTGTTGCAACACATGTTGAGCATTCTCTCTAAATGGACTACTGACTGTGGGTTGGGGGTTAATCCGACCAAGACTAATCATGTGCTCTTCACTAGGAAGTATAAAATTTCTCAATTTATCGCTCCAAAACTAACTGGTGTAGATATTAATCTTGTCGATGAGGCTAAATATCTGGGCGTGATCCTAGATAGGAAGATGAAATGGAAGGCTAATATAAGCGAGCGCATTAGGAAGGTTCAGGTAGCTCTGTACTCTTGCAAAAGAGTTATAGGCAAAAGATGGGGGTACAGCCTAAGGTAGCCTATTGGATATATACAGCTGTGGTACGACTAGTTCTTTTCTATGGGGTGCTTGCTTGGTGGACAGCCCTAAGTAAGTCCACATACAATAGGCTGATAACAAAGGTACAAAGAACGGCAGAGGTATTCATAAGTAGTGCCATTAGAACGACTCCAACGGCAGCATTGGACATTATGCTCAATCTGCTGCCTGTTAGGCTTTTTGGCGAAAAAATGGCTGCCAACACAGCTATCAGGCTAAAAGCTACGGATCAATGGGATGCCAGGAATGTAGGTCATGTGTCCATTTTAAGACATTTTGAGGGTTTTTCTGACTCTTTCGACTACTTCACACCAATGTATGCCTTCAATGGTAGGTGCAAGATCTCCATTCCTTCCAGGGACGAATGGAAGGATGGCATCCCCCCTCATGTAGAAGGGGTTCACATCTACATAGATGGATCCAAACTACAGAGCAGGGTGGGAGGTGGTGTATTCTCAGAAGATTTGGACATTAACATGTCCTTTAGGATGCTCGACCACTGCAGTGTTTTTCAGGCAGAGGTCGCGGCTATAGAGGCAGCACTGTCTTGGCTAAGGAAGAAGAAGATATCTGGACTTGATATTCGCATTCTGTCCGACAGCCAAACTGCTTTGCGCTCCCTGGATTCGGTTATTATCACCTCAAAAGCCGTCAAGAGCTGCCGCAAATCTTTAGACGAGATAGCTAAGCAGACACGTCTGCATCTGTGCTGGGTTCCCAGTCACAGCGATATTCCAGGCAGCTGCAAGGCGGATGAACTTGCCCGTGAGGGTACTACCATACCGATGGAAACAGCAAGGTCGCAATTCGGTATTCCTATTGCCACATGTAAGCTCTTAGTAAATACAACATCCTTAGGAACAGCGGGCGCTGGTCTGAACTTTCAGGATGTAAAATAGCTAGACAAAGCTGGCCAGAGATAAATGTCAAGCGCTCTAAGGACCTACTGGCTCTAAATAGACGTGTTTAGCGTCCTAACGGGGCACTGGAGGCACACACGGGTGTAGGCTGGGGATCGCCTCTAATGACTTCTGCAGGAGTTGCATGGACGAGGAGGAGGAAGAGTCCACTGCTCACCTGTTGTGCACGTGTCCAGCTTTGTCCAGAAGGAGGCGCACTTTCCTAGGCGACTACTTTTTGGACTCCTTGGTAGATATCTCAAAAAAAAGATTAGCTCCATCAACTGCTTCATTAAAAGCTCCAAATAGCTGGACCTTTGAAAGGGATGGGACCTGTTGTCCCATGCGGTATCACAAAGGGTCAATGTTGGCTTAAGTGCGCTATTTTCGGGTGGCCGCCTTACCTACCTACCTACCTTGCCTAGGATACTTTCCCATTGCCTGGAAAATGTCAATAGTATCAATGATTCCGAAGACAGGAAAGATCTGTCCCAATCGGCATCCTATAGACCGATTAGCCTACTGCCTATCATGTCAAAACTCTTCGAAAAACTTTTTCATGGTAAATTAATGCCGCATCTAAATGAAAAACGCATTATTCCTCATCACTAATTTGGCTTTAGCGAATATCATAGCACAGTAGAGCAGGTTGAATGAATAGTTAACGAAATAAAAAATGCATTTGACAAAAAGCTATATGTACCTTTCTGCCAAGTTTTTAGACGTAACCCAGGCGTTTGACAAAGTATGGCACGAGGGGCTTATCTCAGAATTAAAAAACTGTTGCCTGTAAAATCACACCAAATACTAGAATCGTATCTTAGGGGCAGGAAATTCAAAGTGAGAAATAATATTGCCTACTCTAAAAACTATGACATCAAAGCCGGCGTACCACAAGGAATATAATATATATTTCGGATCTGCCTACAGACAAACATTTAACCACAGCAACTTTCACCGATAACACTGCTATCCTTAGCACTCATCCAAATCCCAAACTTGCATCTCGTGATCGAAGACCATCTGGTATTAGTAGAAAATTGGTTGGCAGAATGGCGAATTAATGTCAATGAATCAAAATGTACGCAGATCACATTTACTCTAAAAAAAGGTGAATGTCCAGTTTTAAACTAAATAATGTTCCTGTTCCGCAAGCAAAAGAAGTGAAATATCTATGAATCCATCTTGACAGACGATTGAGCTGGAAGCGCCATATTGAGGCCAAGAAAAAACAAATGACACTAAAAGCTATTAGCCTACATTGGCTTATGCACAATAAATCCAGATTGAGTTTAGAATACAAAATGCTCTTGTACAAAGCTATCATAAAACCAATTTGAACTTACTGAAGCCAGTTGCGGGGTGCCGCAAGCAACTCTAATATAGAACTAATACAAAATTCTCAGAAGCATTACTGGCGCACCTTGGTTCATTAAAAATATTAACATTCACAACGACCTGAATATACCACATGTGAAAAAAGAAATCAATGATTTCTACCGGAAATTATATGCAAAATATTAAAAGTCATCCAAACCACGTAGCTAGAACCCTGGCATATAATAGGGTCACTAGTCGCCTAAAACGGACTGAAACACCAGCACTACAATCATTAAAAGTCTAAATATATTCTTATGTACTAGTACATCTTCAATGGATTTAATAACATAGAACACTGATATTTAAAATACACTAAGCACTGGGTGTATTATTGCTAATTAATTAGTTTGTAAGATTTGCCTACTTATTGTTAGTCTATTGTTACAAGATACAATAAATAAACATATGGAAATAAAAAAAAAACTTATTTAGTAGCCATAATAACTTAGAAGGATATCAAAAAATTTAACAATCCTATTGTAATTCGTTAAACATCCACATACCGATAACTATGATCTAATCTAAAAATCTATTTTCCTTAGCTTTTATATTTAGTCCGTTGAGTGTTTTGTACTGAATTAACTTTTGGTATTGAAACTTTGTAGTTAATTTGCCGAGTTTTTCGTTTGTAGCTTTCCATACTTCGTTACTTTATAACATTGAAAATTTAACGATAACATGGAAAATATAGCTTATTTGCCTGCCTTGAATATTTCAAAGCAGATAATTTTTGTATACAATATACGAGTTTTACTATGCTATAATAAAATATTCTTACATATGTAAACAAGATAAATAGCAAGAAAAAAAGGATCAGCAAAAATTTTAATGATACAAATTATTTGCATTTTATACTCAATTATTCGAATGCCACGCGCTTAATGAAATTACTTACGTACTTATATCTTTTATTTTACTAATAATATTTGATATACAAGTATACTCGTACGTATACCCCATCCCTTGGTCACGGGTTATAAATACTAGAATTTATTAATGGCACACATACCGTCAGCAAATGCTAAAGGACGAATATTAAATAATGACTGCAAATTGACGGGGAGAGGATGCGACAGGATGCCGATGCCAATGCCAATGCTTTGAGCTGTTCGCATGGCTTTCTAAAAAGGCATTCGCGATGTTCCAGATAATGTCAATAACAGCAGCAGCAGTAATAGCAACGACAACAACAACAACGACGACAACACCGTCAGCACCAGTGCCACAAACGACATTTGCCATTTTCCTGGCATATCATTTCGCCATTTTTCTTCATTGAATTGTTCGAAAGGAATTTGAATTTGCTGTTCCTTGTTTTATTCATTATTTATTTCTTCTTTTCTTCTCTTCTCTCCGCTTGCAGTGCATCGCTCTTCTGTCATTTACCGCCACTGCTAAGAAGCAGAATGCTCGAGTAAGGAATGTACGGACTTTGTTAATGGAGCACAAAAGTTGTTTTCGTTGAAGGCATTCTTTATCCGACATTGTCTTCTGCTGTTGCTACGACATTCTTTTACTTTATTTTTTGTTTTAATTAAAAAAGTTTGCCGATGTGAACAATTGATTCCTTATCGGAAGACATTTTAACACGTAATAATTCACTGGATGCATCACTGTTGGGGTGTGGACTGAGTGCAAATAGAGGAAGTATTTTATAGAATATGGCATCAGCAGAAAATCTAAAATACACATGCTTTATTTTCACTCCTTTACTCCAACATATACGCACTGACATTCATTCGTACTTGCTCACACAATCATTGTTTCAGCGTGGCATTGTTCCAAGGTATTGTTGACGGTATATTCCTGCGTTATATATTAATATATCACATGAGTAGAAAGTGTGAGCATTTCCGACTGGAAAGGAACTCTGAGTAGTCGTGCAGTTGTTAAAAGAAACAAGACACACAGAAAAAGACGCACTAATGAAGTTATCCTTGCTTTCAGACATGCTTTTTATATTTGAAAAATAAAAACAAATTCCAACATTTGTTTGGTGAGCTCCAAAAGTGAAATTTAAGATGAAATTGTTTTATAAGAAGCACAAATTGGTAGTCATAGGCGAAAAGTCCTCAGAGTTGTTCCCCAATTTTTTATGCAGCTACAAAAATAATATTGAATTTCATATTATGAATTTTAATTGAATTTCTACTTAAAGGACTTTTTTCTAAGCTTCCAGAGCCAACTTGACAGATAGTCGCAGTCAAGTGGTGTGGAGGAGTTTGCTTTCACAGAGGCGCAAAGAAAAAATGAATAAATAAAAAAATAGAAAAGTGAAAGAAAAGAGCGCTGCTCAAGCGCCAAAGTCAATATTTAAAATTAAATAAGCTCAACGCAATTGCAAATGGAAAGTGGGCTGGGGAGGGGCATAGCGGTTTTTGGCTTCTGATAAGACGTCGTTGTACAGGCGACTGTTGAAAGATTTCAGAGTACTTTTCTATTAAAAATTGAAAAGGGCAATTTGTTGAAGTTGGTGTTGTGTTGTTGTTGTATTGTTGGTGTATTTGTTTTGTATTTATGTAATAGGCAAAAAGAGAGCAAAGCAAATAAGTTAACCAACATTTGTAGGAAATCCTGTTGTGTCCTCGTCCTCCAAATAGACACGGACTTGACTTTTGAGCGCTTTCCTAAGTTGTGTTCCAAGCTGGCGATGCTGTTCAGCATGGCATGACATTTCGATTTACATTAATACAATCAATCTGCACAAGACAAACAAAAAAAAAAAAATAAATTATAATAAATAGAAGAGGAAATAATGCCTAACTATAAATTAAGTCTGTAAACTTAATCATTATTTTCAATTCTTCTCTTCTAGCACACCTATCTTAAAGCATACCTTACTGCATTTATAGGAGGCTAATGGAGGCAAGTTGGAGGTCCAATATCACAGACATGTTAGGAAATCCCTTGAGCTACTTACTCTTCTAAAATATGCATAAATGGGTATTGCGCCCTTGAGTAATCTTTTACATTTATATGCCTATTCTGAAATATATGGTATTGAATAGTGTTGTAGCGGATAGTCCAGATTTACGATATACGTAAAACTACCCTTTGCAATATTCTGCGATATTCATTCCAATGGTTATTAGTGATAGGAGGTATATTCTATTGGGAACTTGCACAGCGATGAAGCTTAAATTCGCTCGTTTTGAGTCTGCTTTTGGTTACGGTCACTTTGGACTTTCAATGGAATTCTCATCGAATGAAGCATCTCTTAATCCTTAACAAAAGACTATTTCAAAGGGAATTTGAAGAATTCGGATTATATTCAGAGATGCCTTCTAAACGAAGATGAATCCTTTGGGAACGTTGTTCATTCTGTCACATACAGCTCAAAGATGATAGTTCGGAGCGATTCACTTTCCAGTCTAGTGCAGTATTTTCCAAGCAGAAGTCAGACCTGACTAAGCTGTACTTTAAGTATCAATGCACACAATTAATGATCTATGATATGTTACATAAGCCTTGATGAAAGATATCCACTACTTCCTATCTCCAAATAAGATTGTGGAGATCGGGAGTTTAAACCAGGGACGCTGCAACAGAATATATCGACACACAAAGACGAATTTGGTAACAGAAAAGTTTATGAGTATATGTAAGTATTTCCTTCATCGTTTGTTATTTTCCTACTTATATCAGTATTGCAACCAACCCTGGGGAGTCTTTTATAAAATATTCTTTTTTAGGCTTCTATTACTGCTTCAGAAGCGTTAACCATCCATTCGCAAATTTCACCTTTTCAGATTGCTAACTCAACAAAAAATACGAAGTCGCCAAAGTAGAATTGTCAAGTAGATATGTAGATCAATTATTCCACTCTTGAACAATGCAACCACTTGACATCTTCATTATGGAAAAGATATTGGATATTCTTGCCATTATCTGGTGGAATATGAAATTCTGGAAAACAAATGATCTCTGTATTCGGGAATATCATCGCAATCTGCATGCAATTGACGCAAAAAATGATTGTTCACCTATTACTATGGCCAAGATCAGCTGTCCATATACCTAATTAATCTGCTCGAGAATCTCCTTGCTCCAAAAGCCACTCTCTCTTCAGCACCAGTCAAATTGTGCGTTCTTCAACGGTCTCAATATTGATTCCTTTTGGAGGATCGATATGCTCATGATGAGTCGTTTGTAGTATCGCAGGTGATATGAATACTATAAAACTACACTAAATCATTCTTCAGTACTTACAGTGCGACGTTAACTCTAAACAAAAATTTTGTTTTTGGGCTATATTGCAAAGTTCTACGCGACCGTTATAAGTATATCATTATTATTACTTATTATTATTATTATTATACCTTACACAATATGAATTATGTCTGCAAGAGTTGGGGGAAGTGAGTACTAGCAACTAAAGCCTAAGGGCGAAATTCTGTGAGGCTATTATACTTACCAATACATTCCTTATAATTATTACAAATACACAAAAAATAGCTATGCAGGAAAGACTAATAAATGAAGAAGTATTAGGTTTCAGGTCCTGGGGTGAATCGATCTCTTTAACACCAGACTATCATGAATACCGTCAGACCACGGAGGCTGAGCTCCTTCGTGCAGTGTTATTTTGGATCATAAAGATCGCTTGAAGGCATCACTTAAAAGTTGCTCCTTCGACAGTCAAATTGTGCATTGTTTCTGCTGTGAAACAAATACCGAAAATTCCATGAGCCAAAATCCATTATATTCTATAAAATTTCCAGCCCTTATTACAATATAACATATTTCTGTTCCTATTTGTACAAAAGCACACACACATGCACACACATACATAATTGTTGAATATGACGAATAAGTAACATTTTTCGTTTCGGTTTCAGGCATTCGCCCTGTGATATAATGATGTATTGATGTCAGCCAAGGCATTAATAATAGGCTTAAGTCAAAATTTGCTACTGGCAAAGATTTATTATGGTTACCTTAGTAGAAGCACACACTCGGAGGCACGGTCACATACACACACACATTCCAATAAAAGCACTTATCCATATGTGAATGAGGAGACGGCCTTTTAGTGGCACTCGCTCGAAAGTAGGGTGAGGCCCTAAACCAACTGAAATGTCCTTGCAAATATTTTCCAAATTCCCCCCTCGAACCGCTTTTCGTTTGAAAACCGATCTCTACCGTTGGCCCAGTGGTTAAGCAACGTGCTTTGTTTGTGGTTGGCAGTATTAATTTTATTTATGTATTTTTGGGAATTTTGCTTCTGCTGTGCAGAATGCCTCTGTGTGCGAGTCTGACGAAACAACATGGCAACATGTTTCTGTAATGATTTTATAAGTTATACTCGCATCCTCTATTCATATTCATAGTTACCTACTTTACTGTCGTTTGAAAGCTGGGTTCTGCGTAATTGTTTCGTTGTGGCTGTGGCTTTTGTGATTGATTGAAATTTTCAATTAAGAAATGGAGTGTGTGTAAATGGATTTGGTAATTATTTCTGCTGTCGACCCATGATGGAAAATATTCTAACCACATCGGCTTAGGAAGCGATATCCTGGGAGCTGGTTTTTATTATATTTAGAATGCTTTTCGGGTTTTAATCGAATAAGTATACATAAGATGCATGTATATTGAAATTAATTTAAGTGTGTAATTTGTAGTGCTTTCTGTCACACATGTGTGTATAATACATTGAACTTGAAGTGGATGCTAAAAAGCAGCAATGAAACCTGTGGAAATAAGAAATTTGAAAAAATTTTCCTTTTTTGTTTTTCGAAATTAATTAGATCAAAAATGGTTATTACGAAAAAATCTTTGGGAATTGGATATTTTAATATACAGACTAACTACTTTTTACCTTTCTACCTTTGCTGATGATACAGTGATTGAGGCAACTCATTCCATTTGGTATCATCAGCTGATCTGCAATTAAGCCTCTAGCATAAAGAAGCATGGCTACAAAAGTGGAGAATGACAGCAACTGCGACTAAGTTTACAAGTTAATTTCATACTCAGAAAGAGCACATATCCTCCGGTATTTTTTAACAACGAGGAACGACCACAGTCAACACATATTATGTACAATGGTTTTCATTTAGATCGTCGAATTACCGGACAGAAGCAGATCTGTGCTACAAGAAAACTGGTTAAACTGACCCAATTTCAATTGAGAATAAAGTTCCAATTTATAAAGTCATAAGGAAGCCTATATGGACCTATGCCATCCAGTTATGGGGATCTGCGTCAAAGTCTAATATTGCGGTTCTGTAAAGATACCAATCAAAGGTACTACGTCTGATAGCAAAGGCCACTTAATATTACAATTTATAAATTTATAGCCAATGAAGTACTACGTAGAGCGCGATGATTCCGCCTGAAATACAATTATACTACACATTACATTACATTTTTATACTTATTATACTGTACCACAGAAATAATGATGGCTGCAAGACCTTGAGAAAATGAGTATCACCAGCTAAAGATTTCGCCTTGAGGCCGTGCTGCATCATTGGCAAAATTTGAAATTGTGACCCCATGACTGTGAGAATAGTATTATTACCACTCTATCACGGAGGGCAAAAATGAATCTTAAACTGAATTGATTAGATTATATTTATTTAAGGGTGTTATACACCGCGACCTGAAAGTTCTATTGTGATACCCCTATTTATTTAAAATATGAGGATAGTCTCATCTATAGATCTTCTGTCAGGTTGCTTTTTGACAGGAATTCATATATATTGGAGGAATCAAGTTTAGGGTTCTTGCTCATATCTAAGATATATTTTCCAAAACACCTGTGCCTTTTATGTGCCAAAGGTCTGCAGTCTGTAATCAGGTGCAGTGAGGTTTCGTCACTTTCTCCACAGAATCTACAGATCGCATCTGAAGATAGACCCAACTTATTCATATGATAATTGAGTCTACAGTCTCAGCTTAAAATGCATGTAATGATTCTTAATTTACTCCCAGGCTATTTAGCTCTTTTAGGATTAAAATCTCCCAGAAGATCTTTGGATTGCCTTAATCCCGGAAAATTTTTGTCAGGTTTGACTTCTTTTTGTATGTTAGTCCACAGAAGGGTTTCGGGCCGTTGAACTGAGAGGCCGCAGCTTTTCTTGCTAAGCTATGAGCCTTCTGATTGCCCTCTACTCCTATGTGGCCTGGTACCCACTGTAGAGATAGCTTGTTTATGCTGCCTAGGGAGTTCAGTTTCCCAATACAGTCCAGTTACAAGTTTCGACCTCACCAAAGGTGAGCTCAAACTCTTAAGTGCTGCTTGACTATCAGATAATATCACGATGTTTTTCTCCGATACCTTGTGTCAATGTTGATCTCCTTGGGAAAGAACCCATTGGTTCCCAGTAGTTGGTTCTAGGCCCAAATACTCCTGCCCAGTTCCGTCCATAGTCTTAGAACCGTCTGTATACCATAAGAGAGAGTCTTCTTTAAATTTATACTTCTCAGACCTTACCATTCATTTTGCAACTGAACTTTGTACTGTATTTGTGTACAAAGTTGAATTTTCTTCGCATAAAATCCTGAGATTTTAGTATACCGTATTCTTGAGATGAATTGTTACCCCATATGTTTTTGGTGTAATTTGATTCCCTCGAGATAATTTCTTGTATTCTGCTAAGAGAAGCAGAGTCTTCAGTTGCTATATGCAAGGGTGTTAGATCTAGTATAACTTCCATAGCTTTCATTGACAGGCGTTTATAACTCCAATGATCACAAGACAGGCAAGGCGTTGTAGTTTACTTAAGTCAGATTTCGCAGTCTTAAGTCTGGCTCTATTTGACCAGGCTACAGAACCATAGGTGATGATTGGTCTCAGCATTACGATTTTTGGGTTACATCCCAAAGATTCACCTGCAAGCCACTTGTATATCATTGAGATTGTTGTAGCCCTCTTTGCGGTTTCTGCGAATATGACTACGAGATATTTAGTCTCAAAGTTAATATCGACCTGCGTACCATTTAGAAGAATATGTTTCATATATGGTAAGGATCTTTTTCTAGTAAACGCCACAATGGTGGTCTTAGAGGAATTGATTTTCAATCACCCTGCACCATTCACTAGCTGCTAATAAGCCCCTCGGGATAATATCCCAAGGGTGGATTCAGATGTTCCTCTAGCTATTATCACAATATCGTCCGCAAATCCTTGAAATGATATGCCTAGATTTGTGACTTTTACCAGAAGGTTATCAACTACAAGGCTTTACAAAATGGGTGAAAATACCCCACTCTGAAGACATTCTTATTTAAATTTGACTTTAACAGTCTTGTCACCGGCTTTCGCTTCAGCCAGTAAAGCTCGTATTCAATTGGAAGTGATATTATCTATTCCTCTATTGCTAAGAATCCTAATCACACATTCGTGTGGAGTGTTGTCCAAAGCCTCCTCAATATCAAGAAAAGCACAAAGTGCTATTTCGTTTTTATACAGTGCTGCCTGCATAAAATCAGTCCGATAGTATAGTGCAGTTTCAGGAGATTTTCCTGAAACATACGTAAACTAACAAGGATGTAAAGGTTCCTTTTTGAATACAGTCTCAAGGAGATTTATATTAAATATTTTCTTCATTGTTTTTGGTATAAAGGGTGTTAAACTGATAGGGCTGAAGGATTTGAGATGGGCCATATGCTTCTTACATACTTTGGGAATAAATATCACTTTAGCTGTACGTCATGCTTGCGGTATATACCCAAATCAACTTTTGCTCTAGTGATATCTACCAGGTGCGGAAGCAGTACCTCACCGTTCGTTAAGAGAATATACCGTCCGCACATGGTGATTTGTATGACTGAAATGAGCTGGCTGCCCATTTCAACCTTTCAGTATTTATAATTTATTTGGCCACCTTCCAACCAATTTTGCTTGCTTTTTTAGGAAGAGCATCTATCTGCGAAGATGGCGGTATCTGGATCGAGCTCCGAAAAAAGTCCACATGCAGCAAAAGGAGAGTACGATCCTCTTGTTTCACCGTAAACGTTCCATACTCAGATCTCAATGCCAGTTTCAAGTCGACGATGTTTTTCGCAAGAGCCCTATGAATGCGTGCTGCTTCAGGGATCGAATCAACATCATTCTGATACATCTTTTTTATATTGATCTCAGTCCCCCGTACGCTTAGCTAGGTTGAGTAGCTTACGCACTGTAGTACGTCTAGTAGACAGACTAGAATTCTAGAACATTCCTGCTGTTTTCCTTTGTCTTTAGAGGACAAGGTAAAACATATGATTCAGAAATAATTTCATTCACCTCATTGACACCCTCCTCTAGCTCCGCCGGACTTTTATATATTCTTCTGATGTTTGAAGATGAGAGTAGTGAATGCACTGAACAACCGAAGATTTCCCAGTTAGTATACCTAGGATTTCTAAAAGCTACGGTTTTGGTGACGATACCTCCTATATCGAACTCAATTATAATATAGTCCGACAGAAACTCGTCCGAAACTTCTCAATTGCTAACAATATCTGTTAGCCCCGGACTACAGAAAGTCAGGACAAGAACATCTTCCCTAATTACAGTGTGGGTGTGTTCCCTTATTTAATATATATAAATTAAGTAATAACAAAAATTCTAGAACTGACTCACCACGCCTATTGGTGTCACTCCTGCTCCAGATGTTATTGTGCGAGTTGGAATCATATCGAACAAAGAGTGGAATCTGTTTGAATAGGCAATGGCTCGCCAGATTAACGACTTCTTCCGAGATGTCGCTGATATCTCCCGGAAAGTCAGCCGATGCAATTACTTTATCGCGAAAGATCCCATCTTCTTCATACTTTACCATGAAGGGTGTGAGGTCTCGCGACATGAATTCTGAAAGACATAAATAATTAATGCCATTTGTAATCAGGATACAGGTACGGGGAGTATCAGCATTGGCATCCCATATTACCCTTGTAAACTTAATTGAAGACCCATAATTTGACCTTTGTAACACGATGGATCTTGAATAAAGGCCAGCCACATGTTGTTTTTGGCAAACAGCCTCCCAATGACAGCTGAGTCTGCTCTGGCATGATGGATGTTTGCCTGAGCCACTTTCAATCTTGTCATCTTATGGAACGGGTTGTGACGGGATGGTGCTATTCCCATCCTCATCTGAATCATCCTCCTCATCTATAGAGACGTCCTCCATAGTGTTTACTAGTGAAGAGCAGTATGCGGCCTCCGCCCCTATCTAAACACTGGGGGCCCTGGATGAGATTTTCGGGGCCATAGTCTCCGATTCAGCCTCACCCAACGGTAAACTTCCGCTAGTACTTACCTTCGACAGTGGTGGAATGTTTGTCTCCCCTACTTCCTCTGCCTTGGGATTTTCTTGAGTACGTTGGAACGGCCGACCTTGACTTACTAAATCGGGTGATTAATGCATACCCAGAGCTTTTGAGGAGTTGCATGGACCCATCATCTATTTCCAAGGTCAACAACTGTCCGTGGTCCGTGTCCTTGCAACTCCATTCTCTCCAGAAATTGGTGTTTAACCCACTATTTTGGCTGGAGAGAAACTTGAGTGACACAGTCACACGCTACTACGAGGGAGGAAGAGGAATACTGTTTGTGACCGTGGGATGTTGTCCCCCACACTGGCGACCAAACTCACACCCACATTTACTGACGTCTGGGTAACGACCCCTTTCAGCCATTCCACCGAGTCCATCGAGAACCCTAGCGTAACTACATGTTGCTTTGGACCCTCCACGACTAGGTGGCCTGACGGTGTTGCCGTCTTACTTTTCTTGGCTGGGTCAGGATCAGGAGAAAAGGTGCTTCGTACCCTTTTCTTCAGATTCTTGTTACCGTTCTGTTGTGATGTCGTGCCAGCCAAACCATTTACAACCGTATGATCTTTTGCCTTGGCAAGGGCATCATCAGGTTGCAACCCCTGAGTCAGGCAGGTAAAATACCATCTGACTCCAGCTCCACTTAGCCCCTGTCTACTCGGGCCATCCAAACCCCCTGGTTGACCACGATCAGGAAGAGGGATTCTTCTCTTCGCCATCCTAGAGGTCTGGAGGGTGGATTACTCCCTTTACCTTCCAGTTTTATTCCCAGCGTCAACAGTCTCAACATAGAGGAGATGGGAGTTTGTTGAGTGGGCCCCAGTTTTGTCCTAGCAGCAGCAGAGATGATTGGCACATCATCGGAAGGAAGTTTCCGAATTTCTGCACCATCCACCCTGTTTACTGCCATTGGGAGTCCCATAGGTCCACCCACTGCTTTGGTCACAGACCGCAGGAAAACTTGACCGCAGCGGGTGATCTGGCCCCACTAAGCATTGGCTCATCAACGATTCCTTGCTCCATCTGATTTGCCAATTGAATTGCGGTGATGCCCTGCGCAATTTCTTGTTTGGTTTTATGTCTCTTCATAAGAATTCTTTTTGCGGAGAATTTAAAGACCATTCGGACAGAGATGTGCATTTAACAGGGCCTCTAGCCTGGCAGATCATCAGCACGGATCGCGTGACAACTTGTTCCAGCCATTACCTTCGAACCATAGTCAAAGTATATTTCTCAATGCTGTACTATTAAGGACTATCAAACACTGAGCGCTACTGACCTTAGCTCGATTCAGCACCATCACACAAATGATGCCATTGTAGACTTATTACCAGCCAGTACCCTGGGGAAGCGTTCATTAAAGGGTTTCTTACCGGCCTAAAACCTGGATAGCTATTGCTTAATATCTGGGTCTTTTTTTCGCATTACATTAAGAAAGAGAGTCACAAATTATGCTTTCTCTTTTCAATTACTGATCAGAGATACGAGTACATACTAACAATACTAATCTAACTAATTATATGCTGAGGATTAGTGTTGTTTGCAAGATAGTTATTTGTAATATATATTAGAACATAGTTATGAGATATCGTAGTTATGCTTTTTGTACGAATAGTAAGCGTTCACGCCGTGAACCCCTATTCCCGATGGCTGCTACCTGGTGCGAGCGTGACCATATTCTGCCTGGAGTACGGCATGCTGCGGAGAGAGTTCCCCGCTCTATGTCCCTCCGAATTGGGCGTAGATGACGCGGGCCGGTCGACAGTCATCTTTATTATCTACTGCCGATCGGCCCTGTCAAGTGTTTGCATGCGATTTCTCGCGACTTGACTCTGGCACTTGTATTGAAACCAGCGAGGGAGCCGCATCACCAGATGAGTCGAGTCTGCATCGTGGCCATCGATCGTGCAACCACGCGCACCGAGTGAAGAGGCTTAATAAGTGGATAAAGGGACAAGGATGACCAAAATCAAACATAATTTCCTTAAAAAAAACGAAAAATAATTATAACCAATTATTTTGCTGCAATTATAATAAAGAAGATAAGGCGAGGAGCGCACCTCTAACTCAAAACATTATTAAACTCATCGGGAATTCAGTCTTTAAACATTAAGTATTCAAAAAATGCCAACCTCTTCAGAGGATTTGTGGTAACGTTCGAAATAGGCCACAAAAATCGTTCCCATTTTCAGTTGTGTTTCTGTACGAATAATAGGGAAGTGTACCACAAAAAAACAAATTATGAGATAATGACTCAATCATTCCCACAAACAAATTTCGTAAAATCAGTATTGCTACTTCTCTCGTTATTCGTTCATATTTTCAGCTCCCTTTGCTGTAAGCGAAGCTGAGAACGAACATGCTTGAATCGAAATACAAGTATTATTTACTTTGTATAAATTTCTGACGGAAAACGTTTCTTTAGAAGTGAGCTATAGGCGCCGTTGTTATTTAAACTTCGGTGAAGAATATATTGGGAAATCTTAAATTGTTAAATAGCTATGAAGAACTTAAGCATTCCGTGCAGTTTAAGAGCGACTCACTTCGACTGCCTCGCACAATGATGTTGTAATCTAAAAAAAAAAAATTATGTAAATTCGATTCATTATATCTCAATTTCGATACGATAAATATTGACGTTGTATTCCATTGGAATAATATGTAAAGAATGATATATTTACAATCTAAACTCAGTCAAGCACAAAAAAGGAAACGGCCACAAAACCACGCAAAATATAAATAATTTATGCGATTCTGGTTTACTGACGACAATACGAGGAATTCCATTTCCGGAATTACCAGCAATTGCGAGCAGCTGCGACCGACCTCGCCTGCAACTGATTTAAATTATGAACAATTTTAAGTACAGATGAGGCCTCAGACATAAAACGACCGAACGAACGAGAAAAAAATACATAAAATAAAAATTTAAAACCCCACCCAAATTGCGAGTAACCATTATGACAATAAAAAGGACGAGGCTGGTTGGCGTAAATGGGCACAAGAAAAAAGCCATACGTAATCAGGCTCAACGAGGATAAGCGAAAAAAAGTGTTGCCGAATGAGGGAAAAAAGGAAGGAAGAGACGGACGCATAAAAAGCACAATAAAAGTGTAACTAAAAGCCAAAAAGATACATTTTTATGATAATTTGATTATCTGCCTTAAAGCTGTGCAACGCACACGTCCTGCAGCTGCTAAGAGACAGTTATTATCTAAGCGCAGATTAAGTAACTTGTCGGGCGCAGACAGACCCCACCTTATTGTGGATTTGTGGGCTGGGGAAGGCGAAGTGATGGCGATGAGGAAGACTGCATCAGTGGAGATGGAGTGAAAAAGTTTTTACTTGATAATTTAGAAGAATAAAATAAATCCGCATCATATAACAAAAAGACTGCTTCCTATTTTTCGTCCTTTGTTTTATATGTGCGTGCTTGTGTATTTAGCAGAGTAGAAAAGTGTTTTAATATCCTATGCCACACGCCTGAAGGCTGTTGAAATCGCCAGCAACTTGGTGGAAAGCAACTCGCTGAAACAATGTTGCCGCAATGCAAACGCTTTAGCAAAATTTTGCCCGACGTTTTACGCTTCAAATTGTTTATACTCTACGCTGAATGCGACAGCAGCTATAAGTGATGAAGATTTGGTTTGCAACATTAAATTACCGTAATGTCTCTGTTTAATGCATAGCTTTTTTCTAAGGATTCGCTGAAGATCTTTTGTGGAAGTAACGAATAAATTTAGTGCATGTTGCCTACTTAAATCTCTAGGATGCACATATTGGAGTACTACGATGAGTAGAAGAATCTGAAACCAGAAACAAAGTTGCTCATATTCTTGTGTGGGTCTCACGACACAAAGAAATAGATGGTAAAATCATGTTCAGAAGTTCCCTCCACAAAGCTCGATCTGTTCAGGGAAAAGTAAGAAATAGGGGAAGTAAGAAAGAGCGATAGAAATAGTGTTAAGAAACAAATCATATTCTTATACTATCCAAATGACAAAAGAATATGCTTGGGTTTAAGGAATTATATTAACTAAATATCTTTCAAACAGGGAAACTAAAAGGACATCTGTCGAATTTGGGCGTAGAACCCGATAAGCAATTTCTTAAAAGAGTAATATGAAACATAAGAGTAAATCCTACCTCAGCCCGTTGTAGAAATATTTATAATATGGGGTAGTAACTGGAGTTGGTACTGATCAGTGCTAAATTTGAACCTTGCGTCAATTTTTATTTTCCGTGTGTGCTCTACTTGTGAAAAAATACTATATTATTTAACACTCTGAGAGACTTAAGCCCTTACTCCTATCGATTTATTGGGGAGATATAAACAATTCCAATTATAAATATATCTCATTGAATAAATTGTCAAAATTTGTAAAATTTCTTCATTTTTCATGTGACTTTGACAAATTTTACTGGAAATAAAATTAATTTTCAGGTATTAAAAATGCTCTTAAATAAAAATGTTATTCCTATTGAAGATTCTGAAGCGGATGAACAATAGCCCTGATTCGAATCCATTTGAGGCTGGTTAGAAATCAGTGCTTCAAGATGAATAAAATACTTTATTTTTGATCAGTTTTAAGTTGTCATTAGAAATGCTAACATGCTTTAACGACGGAAAAGAGATGCGATCAAATATTAGTTCTCGAGATTAGCTGGGTATTACATTGAGATATTTGACAAAGGGAGAATTCCTCAAATCTGCAGTCGCAAATAAAACTTTTGAAATGCTCTGTGACGGTTTGGATGATAGCTCATTACTACACACATTTTTTAGGGATGACTGTTTTTGTTACCACTGTAATTATTTTTGGTATGGAGCTCCACAACGTTCTTGTTGTTGAGATTACTAGTATAAATATGTGACAGATTTTTTAATCGTAATTATTCTGGAAAATGTTTCAAAATTAATTCGTTTAGTCAAGAAAGGTTTGGAAATTACCGCAATATACAAACCAATGCAACGTTTATGGTGTCTTGATTTAATTTGCTGTCCCAGAGTATTAAAACTTCGATCGAGGAAATGTAACGTGTCTTGATATTTTTTGTTTTCCCAGAGTATTAAAACTGTGATCGAGGAAACCCAACATAGAGAAATATTGAGTAGACATTTACCACATATATATATCAGACATCAGTCAAAGGATGACAATTAGGATAGTATCTATGATTACTTGACCAGAACCAGTTAGTTTAGTACACCTTTTATGCCGTAGTTCAATTTCCAATGTGGAATTAACAGTAATTAACCAATACGCCGGCATGGCTTATGGTTTTTTTCGAATACTGTGTGTAGGGTGCCGAAACCTTGGTCTCAGGTTGAAAGCGTGATTCTATGGGTAACATGTTTGTTTTTTATACAGATGGTTCAGCTCACGCTTCTGCAATAAAGTATTTTATTTTCCTGTTTCAAAGCGAAAAAATGAAACTTTTTTGCCTTCGTTGTCCTTCTGCTGCGACGCTCTTTTTTGTGCGCATTTTTTAAAAGAAGCAAAAAAGTTGACGCTTTGTAGCTCAAGGCTTTCTGCAGCTCTGTAGGTGGATCGGTGGGGTGGGGGCAGTGGCGCAGTAAATACTTGTAATGCCAAAAAGATGGTCGAGGCGCACACACAATTTTATTTCGAAAAATAAGTTTATTTTTCACATTTTTTTTCAAATATTTTATTTTTTATTTTATGCTTTGTATTGTAGTGAGAAATGTGCGTCGAAATTTGCATGCAAGACTCAACGTATGACTCGGAAAATTTTTGGCTGCCAAAGGTGTAATGTAGCCAGTGTTGTTTGCAAATTGTGTTAAAAGTGCTGGTAGCCTTTTCTGGCTTTGAAATTGAAAGGGGAGAATATATTGTGAATTTGAGTTTTGTGGTACAATTTCAAGTATTTCAAATTATTGTATGCAAATTTCAGCGAAGTGTTGGCACAACTTTTATTTCGATTATTTTGTTGTTGTTGTTGCTTTATTACTGAGGAAAGGTTCAAAGCAATGGCAGGGAAAATGGGACATGTCCTTTGAACTTTCGGTATAGAATAGAATTGGTGTTGGGTAAAAAGCAGAAAATTTAAATTGATCTGAAACGAAAATTGAAAGGCGTATTTCGTGAAAATTGAAAATTTGCCCAATAATGTAAAGTAAAATAATAGTAAAATTTGCTTTATATACTCATTTATTAAAACTTAATGCACACATTTTTGAAACTTTGAAAACGTCAACGTTGGGACGTCAGATGTATATTGATAATTTCCCAATGCAACTTTTTGCTTCGTAATGTATCGTTTGTTTGGTTCTCATTAATTTTGTGAAATTTGTATATGTGAACCTCATTGGAAGAACCAATTGGATCAGCAATTGGTACGTGACGCTTCCACTTAGCTCCACCTAGTTAGGAATAGTAAGGAATGCCGCGTTTGCTAGTTCAAAGTCTATGGGGGCTAATATACGAATGTTCTTGGACAAACCTAATTGAAACTGAAGTGTAATAGTAATAATTAGGAAAACGAGAAGAATTTATTTTCGACTAATTTATAATAATATATTTATATTTAGATTGGTTTACTTCTTTCATTCCAAACAAATTTCAAACAACTGTAATAATTTTTTTTCATATTGGGCTTCTAAAAATGGTCAATTGCTTGAATTGTTACACGCATGAATTGCGGCAGGTATGTAAAATTGTTGTTAGTGCTATTATTTCTTACACCATAATTAATTATGACTGCAAGGGATTGGGAATGAGTACTTGCTACTAAAGCTTTCGACCTTTTGAGACCAAGCCCGGGGGCAGGATTTGAATATCTGAGTGTGAGTTTAGCTTGATTACCATTCGTCTTGTTGGGTCAGTAAATGTTGAAATGTAATTGTAAAAAAATATCAGCATCATTCTGAAATTTTCATCGCAAGGCCAGATGACTCTATGAAGCCATGATTTGTTGGGGTCAGCTAAAACAATAAGAAAAAATTATCGAGAAGTTTATATGGAAGGTTGTGTTCTGTTGTTTCATAGTCCATTTATGTTAATAATCAATTGAAGAAAATATAATTGTAAATACCACTGGCTAGAAATACACATGAACAGTATAAGAAGAATATTTTATAATAAAATGCACAAAATAGAAAGTATAAATTTTAATGTTGGAGCCTATCGTGAATCACATTATTTAGTAAACTTAGTAGACGTGTTGTATTAATAAAAACAAAGAGTATTAAGGGATTCAATGTTCAATTTACCATTGATTTTAACAAACAATTGCTGATGACTTGATAGACCCAAAAACAGTCTTCGGAAGTTATTTGTTTAAATTCTATGACAGCAAACATCGGACATTCCTTTGATATATGTGGTGTTCGCTCGTAAAGAGAAAATCATTTTTTGAAGAGGCAGCTTCTCATCGAATAAGACTAAAAGCAAAACAGTGCAATTAGAGTTAATAGGAATGTTGTGCAAGATAAGACGAAAGACGATCTGTGAGTCTTCTAAATACTGAAAATATTGATTTTAACCCGGTAAAAGTTATTTTTATAAATATTTTTACGAAATTTACTTTTGTTCATATCACTAGATTATGTCAAATGAAAAGTTGGTTGCAGATATAGGAGGTAGGCGTGGTCTTTGCCAAAATATGCTCATATAACAATCCTGCTCTGTAACTTGTTCCAAACTATACTTTTGCAATGTTTCATTAAGATAGCTCTAACGGTGTAGAAAAAAGTGGCCACCGATAGAGAGACGGACAGACGAGCGGTCAAATATGACAAATAAAATATTCTGAGAAAGTGATTCTGAGCATATGTGTACATTTACTTCCGTACCTACCATGCACCTCAACCACACAAACTTAGTATACTCTTTTTATCCTTTTTTAGGGTAAAGGGAAAAGATGAACCAATTATTAAGCAATTCTACCAACTTAATTCGACCCTAAGCAAACACCGTCGTTGCTTAGTTAAAATTATTGACTTCCGCACATACAAAGTGAGGATATTCCAGATGAGTATATTAAATGGTACAAAAAGAGTACTTTTCATCAAAACCAATCAATGCTAATATAAGCAACACACGGTGAGGAATTTAAGACGATTTGTGTGGCTCTTCGAATGCATCTTTATATACTTAAGAGAGACTGCTTGATGAAGGAAGTTAGAAGCAAATGCGGCCAATATAAATCTTTTGCAAAGCAAACCACCTCACATAACAGAGTTTCAAACAAATAATATTTCACTGTAGAGCATCCAACTACAAATTCAGCCAGATCAGTCAGCAGATTTAGATATCTGGGAGTGACAGTTGAACATCATTTATTTGGCTGTTGGTAATATGTTATGAAAACTTCATTGTTTTTTTTTATTGAGATATAATATACAATACAATGTTTCTTTCCACAACGACTGTTCATGTATGGAAAAAGAGATAATAAATTATATAAAAAAACAATACATTCCAGCGAAAGTTATTGAATCCGCTGCACCAGTTCAAAAGGTTTAATACGTCGCAGTAGTCGCTTTAAGCTGATAACATTAAGCAACTTGCTGGCTTCTTCATTTCTGTGCTGGCGGAGTCTTTCCTGACGAGATTCTGCCAATTTTCTGATTTCGGTGTTGACTGTCGGTACTTTCAGGTAAAGGTCGCTGTTTCTGATGTACCAGGGTGTTTTAACTAAGAAGCGCAGTACTATGTTTTGGAAGCGCTGAATTATTTGTACATGACGCTTCTTTGCACAGCCCCAAAGCTGGGCGCCATACAAGCAGACAGGTTTCAGAATTTGTTTGTAAATAGCTAACTTGCAGTGACCGGACAGAAAAGAGTTTCTTGCCAATGAGCCATTGTAGTTTTTGCAACTTAATTTCTAATTCGTCTTATTTAATTTTAATATGCTCTTTCCATTTAAGTTTTGTGTCTAGGGTAATTTCAAGATACTTTGCTGTATTTGAATACGCTATCTGGTTGCCAAATATCTTAATCGGCAGTATTGATACATTTTTTGTTGTAAAGTTTATGTGCGTAGTTTTCGAATTATTTAAAGCGATTTTCCATTTTGTTGTCCAATTAGCAATTTCGTCAACAACGTCGTGGAGTTGTAGAGTTGATTCAGTTTCTGTATACGCAACAGTCAGTATTGCTGTATCATCTGCAAAAGTTGCTATAATGGTATTTTCTGGTGTTGGAATGTCAGATGTATATAGTAGTTATAAGATAGGCCCAAGAATACTGCCTTGTGGAACTCCTGCTTTGATGGGCTTGAGCTCAGAAAAGTCTTTTTCATATTTGGAATGGAAGAATCGATCAGATATGTATGATTCTAGAATGTCGCAGTAGTCGGCTGGGAGTATGCCCCTAAATTTTTTGATTATGCCTGCATGCCAAACTTTATAAGCCACGTCAAGAAATATGGCTGAACAGAATTGTTGTACATTTTTCAATTCCGCTTGTTACTCTGTGTATTTGCTCGGTTGTTGAGTGTTTATCTCTAAAGCCAAACTGATGCGATGGAATAAAACTCGATCTTTCAATGATTGGCTTAAGGCGTTTTAGTAGTTATAAGATAGGCCCAAGAATACTGCCTTGTGGAACTCCTGCTTTGATGGGCTTGAGCTCAGAAAAGTCTTTTTCATATTTGGAATGGAAGAATCGATCAGATATGTATGATTCTAGAATGTCGCAGTAGTCGGCTGGGAGTATGCCCCTAAATTTTTTGATTATGCCTGCATGCCAAACTTTATAAGCCACGTCAAGAAATATGGCTGAACAAAATTGTTTTTCTTCGATACATTTTTCAATTCCGCTTGTTACTCTGTGTATTTGCTCGGTTGTTGAGTGTTTATCTCTAAAGCCAAACTGATGCGATGGAATAAAACTCGATCTTTCAATGATTGGCTTAAGGCGTTTTAGTAGCAATTTTTCAAATACTTTCGATATTGTATCCAGTAATGATATTGGTCTGTATGATGAAGCTTCATGCTGCGACTTGCCTGGTTTGCAAATCATAACGACTTCAGCTATTTTCCAGCAGGTGGGCACATATTACAAGCGTTAATTATAAATCTAGCTATAGCTTTACACGTTAATTTCTTCAGGATCTCCGCTGTAACGAGGTCAAATCCGGGAGATTTGTTGTTCTTTAACCCGTTTTGGATTAGATAGTTTATTTCTTGAATAGAAACTGGCGGAAATTGTTCGTTGCTTGTATCATAAGAGCTATGATTTATAGTTATAGTTATATCTACGTTGGCATTTGTAGCATCAGTAGAGAATATGTTTTCAAGACATTCAGTAAATATATTTGCTTTCTCAAAAGCACTTCTAGCCCATTTACCTTCAGGTGTTTTTATTGGCGAAAATTGTTTGATTGGTCGTTTTAGTCGTTTTGTACATTTCCATAGTGAATAACCGGATCTACGTTCGGTACTAAGGCTGCTCACGTACAAATTAACGGAATCATTTTTGAATTCACGAAGAGATTGCTTTAGCTTTTGAGCTACATTGTTAAAGTTGCATTTGTCATTAGAAGATCGTCTCTCGTTATGACATCATCACTCAGTGTTAGATTAACTGGAGAATGGTCCGAGCTTAAGTCTAATCCTTCTTCAACATGTAAAAAGTTGACTGACATTTTATTAATTATGAAAAAGTCGAATAAGTCTGGATTCTTGGTGGGGTCAGTTGCTCTGTATGTTGGCTTTGCTGTGGATATAAAATCCCACCTTAATTCCCTTACAGCATTTGATAGTGCCCGGCCCTTGGTAGTTGTATTCCTAAATCCCACTTCATTGAGAATGCGGGAATGTGATCCGTGGAAGACGAAATAATAAATTTCGTTGACAAGCTCCGTATTCGTCTTCATGGTCATTGCAACCATTCCATAATCTAAACTTTGCATGAGACAAATCTTGTGTGCCGACTTCATAGAACAAAATCTCTCGATTTGGCGCAATAAGAAGTAGCCGTATGTAATGACGCCGGGGACGCAGCTAGAGTTGAATTTAAGGTATGACAGCGCTGGTTACAGGTAGGGCGGAAATGAATTTTGGTCGTACTTGACTTGTAAGTGTGAGTGAGTGAGGTAGACTAAATTATTAGGAGGGGATGATAGATAGATAAGAGCAAACAAATCATTTATTTAAGTTTATATTCTTTCTCCAAACATATTATATTCAATGTAATAGTCCTTCCCTAAATCACATGAATTCTTCGATTCGCCATATTATTAAAATCATTCACTCATATCAACTGACTTCGTTCTTTTCTTTTCAAAGGCCAGAAATATATTGCATGCCATTCTTTCGTGACCCTCTGTCAGCCTCTGAGACCGTGTCACTTTGATTGCAGTCAAAGCTAAAACGTAGGTTCGCACAGAGCATATGTCCGCCACAGACGCAAAAAGTTCATATTCATGTTTGAACGCCTCTCGCTGCCTGTACAAAACTTGCATTATGTTTTTCATTTTATTCTCGCGACAACAAAAATAAGCTTTGACTACAGAAGCCCCTTCTCTTGCTGTAATAGTTATACCTGAAAAATCAGTTGAAATTATGGATTGGACATAATTAAATAACACTAATAATTTTGTCACATTTACCAAAATTTTTCAACGGTACCATTTTGTCTACATCGAATTCATCGAGACTCGTCAATGAATTCAGTAGATCATTGTTGTCCGAATATCTACTTTGTAATTCAGCAATTAGTATGTCCAACGTTTCGAAATACTCAGATTTAAATGGGTGAGCATTCTTTTTCTCCTAAAGGAACAAGAAGGGGCTAAAATCAAGTAGGTATCCATTCGATTTGATTTTTTGAGGTGCTTCCAATTGAATTATTTGATTTTGAAGTTCAGGTAAACGATATGTATTCAAATAAATTCTGAAATAATCTTTGTTCTTTTGCTTTCTCCAAAATATATTCTCCCCGCAAAGCTAATTCGTTGACAACTAGAAATTGTATTACTTCAATAATAGACTTGCTCTTTTTTCTAATCTGTTTTGATGCATAAACATTTCAACACTGCTATTTGCAGAATTTTAAAGTTGGATCTTAAGATGTATCCATACAAAGTTCAAATTGTGCAACAGCTTCTACCGCAAGACCCCCAACAACGACTACAGTACGCTATTCGCTTTACACAATTAGCCATACAAATTGATTTTTTAAATAATCTTTTGATGACGGATGAAGCGCATTTCCATTTAAGTGGTTATGTGAATAAAGAACACTGTAGGTTGTGGGGCTCCGAAAATCCAAGGGCAATACATCAGCATCAGTCACACCCAATCAGATGCACTGTTTGGTGCGGTGTTATGGCCACAAAAATCATCGGCCCATATTTCTTTGAGAATGAGGATGAAACGCCAGAAACGGTCTCCGGGGCTTCTCACAGAACAATGATCGACAACTTTTTGCGGCCAATGGTGGAGCAACATCCTAATTTGTGGTTTCAACAAGATGGAGCCACTGCGCATACTGCTAGGCAAACTATTGACATGCTGCGTGAAATTTTTGGTGAACGCATAATTTCAAGAAATTCAGATTTCCCTTGGCCTCCTCGTTCACCAGATTTAACTGCGCCCGATTTTTTTTATGGGGATATTTAAAAGACAAAGTGTATGTTAACAAACCACAGACACTTGGACAGCTCAAGCAGAATATTCGAGACGAAATACGGCGCCTGCAACCAGAAACATTACGCCGTGTAATGCAAAATGCGCTAAAAAGAGCCAATGCCTGAATCGAGCAAAATGGTGGTCATTTGTCTGATGTCATATTTCACACATAGTCATGTTAAATTTCCATAAAATGTATTTAACATATTAAAATAAATCATTTAAAAAAACCCGTTATTACAAGAGTTACACGTGTTTAACATCACTAGGTCTCATTTGGGCCACCCTGTACATATGTAATTTGTCCTGCCACATCGCCATGGCTTTGATCTGAGAAATGGGTTTTTTGTGTTTTGGAAAACCAGTTTTTGAATAAGTGGCATATTTCCAGTTTGTGAATCCTGTAGGCGTGTACGAAGTCAGTTTGTTTCTATGAGGTAAGAATTGCTGGTAAGGATAGCAAAAAGCAGCTTCTTTATTGACAGAATACCCCAACCATTTATATCGCTTGAATCAGTCCGCTGCAAAGACCCTATTATTTTCTTTTGGATATATGTCTAAAATAAATTGCTTTATAGGTTCTCCGATTTGTGCAATATCAGAAAGAATACCATAGATAACATTACTAAAATGTTTCAGCGAAAATGTTTCCATAGGACTCAGAATAGCAATTGTATTTTGTGGTTCCATCTGTTTCGAAGAGTGAGATTCTTCGTGGTAAATTTTCTCTTCAACTCTCTTCTCTCTTCAAAAGCCCGTATATCCATCGCGAAATCAATTAATCTTCAGCTCACAGAAATAAATAAACAATTATGTTGCCAACTGATTGAAGCACTGTACCTACACTACATCACATCGGAGTCATGGTAGCGTCGCAATTCTGTGAATATCATATGCCCCGTTGTGTACGTATAAAAACAGTTCTGTAATTTGAATTTGTTGCAGATATTATTAATCACACCTTTTTCGGAATTTAGGTTTTTATGCATTGCACACAATTGTAATTCTGGACAAATTATTTAACGACGATATATAAATAATATGGACTTTGTTTGTATATTAGTTTTTAATTCAGGAGTATATTTATTTTACTAGCAGCATATACATATGTATGTATGTATGTATATTCAATGTACCTTCTGGGATAATTGAAAACACAACTTGAGTAATCGTTACCGAATTACTTTAGATTCAGTAAATCGGTAATTTCGTTATTTGGTCAAACAAGAGAGGAATAATTTTCCGCTCTAGGAAAAGCTATGCAAACCGTGGTTAATTCAGAATTAACTGGTTAACTCAGAATCGCTACGATAGCAGTAAATTAATTATTTTTCCATCATATCATACTATGAACAAACAGTTTACTGATCATATTATCTTAGTTGATGGTATTTTTTAAGGTAGGGCATTGGTATTTTATGTACGACATTGCCCCACAATGCTCCCCATTCGCTACGGCCCTGAATGACGGTATCAGTAGGTGCTTTTGCTGGACATATACTCGTACGTGAGGCATCACGCGAATTTTGTAAAACATGAGGAAGGGTGTTTTAGTCAGTAGAAATCTGACACTACAATGAGCACACAGTGTCTTATAGTGTCTATGAAGATTTTCACCTCCCCAAAGAAAAAAAGAAAATTGTGATGAGTATGTACTGAAAAATTTGAGCCTCAGCAGCTTATGTAGGGATACACATTTCGAATCTTACACCCGATGTGGTATAAGTTCAAAGCATACTCGTGAATTGCAGAACAGTATAAAATTATTCTCAAATCTTCTCAAAAATTAAACCAAATTGAGAATTAGTAAACGGTGATACCTTCATACCATAAAATTGTTGTAAAGTAATACTTTCATAAACAAATTTTGTTCCGTAAACCAATATCCGAACGTCCTTGCTTACAGACACACAAACAAGGAGAAAAATGCAATGGGTTTTAAAAGTTAAAATTATGACTAGCAACGCTCAATTTTCAATTCCTAGGCTACTTAATCAAGCACCAATTGAGTTAGTAAATATATCGAAAATATAATATATAGAACTAAATTATTAAAAACGATTCCTTCAAAAAATGTTTCTTTCTCAATAATTTTCTCTTTGAGTCGAAGGCCTTAGCACTCATCCCCCAACCCCTTGTAGACATATTTAATTATGCTGCAAGGAATAATAATAATACTACTCCTTCAGTTTGTCATATGCTTTAAATCTTACGATTAAACTAACAGTCAATTATCTGTGGATGATAGTAAAAATTTAATTGAAGGGTTTTTCCTATACAATTTTTCACTATTTGTATTTTCATCAATAAACACAGCGCAGGTTAAAACTACCAATAAAACTTTGCTTTCGCAGAAAACCACATAGTCAGATAGGATTTATTTTTTGTTCATAAAAATAATAAGCTGGTCACTTACAGGCTAAATTTAATTAATTGCTTTAGGTTATCTACAAAGCTGTTGACTAAAATTTGGGTTTAAAATGTATCACAACGAACTGAAAAATTATTGAATTGTTTTACTGGTAAAGTTTCTAAATTGCATACTAGGTGAACAGCGTATCCCACGATGTGCCCTTTGTGACTTCCAAAAACTAATGGCACTATCATGACACAGGTACGAAGAGAGTGGATACCTTCGAACAAAATACCTACAGTATAATAACATGCCCAAAACAATTTTTCTAATAATGAAAACTCAAAAAATATTTATATGTAAGTATAAAATTAATTTAAAATATAAAGAAAAAAATATATATTCAATCAATAAATCAAAATATATATTAATATATATAATATGGAAAGATGAATAATCGCACAAAGAACAGAAATTATTCAAATTATTTGGGATATAAGCCACAAGCTGAGTGAATGAAATGAATATCAGATATCAGGCAAATTCATTCTACCTTAAGCGTACTTTATACATACAAGTCAGCACATTCCTGTGACTTTATAAAATAATGATTCTTACAAATCTTAAAAGTATAAAAATGGAAGCTAAGCAAAGTATTGAGCATTCTTTTGAACTATTCCCTACTGGAGGCATGAGTTTTTCTTAAGGGGCCATGCCCATATGGATGGTCACAAGAATGCGTTCATAATAGTTCACAATTAAATGAATATGTGTAAATAGTGTGCATGTGAACCAATTCACCGCCCATTTTTGGATTAGATTATAGTATGGATTTAATAAATATCATCAATTTAATCGAAGCTGTTGTAATTTTAAGTGAGGTCACGAAAATTGCATATGGGCAAATCCTGGAAATGGTCAACCAGAACCAGAAAACTGAAATTGTTACATTGTTAAATTTTACCTTACGAATAATTAGTTTCATATCTTTATTTTCCTGCTTTAATGCTACAATATATATTTTTTCGTTTTTACACCAAAAAAACAATGCATTACTATGTAGACTGTTAGAAACACAAAAACTGGGTTCCTAGTTATTTGTTTTTCTTTTGACAGATATTCATGTATACACTAGTTTTCGTTCTCGTTTGTCTTTCACTATTTGTGATCTGTATGGACTTTGATCTTCTGCAATAAAAACCGAGATAACTCGATTGCATAACGGTATATCCTAAGAAATATTATATGGTTTTGGAGTGTAACGTCCGCAACGAAAATAAAAGCTTAATTGTGGTGTGGATAATGTAAGTATAAGGAGTAATAAAGTGTATATATTTATACCCTTTACCTTTAAAAAAGGTAAATAGGGTATACTAATTTTGTGCTTTTGAGAGGGGTTGCAATTTCAAGAAGGAGGCGTGGTAGGTATGGACATATATATATATATATATATATATATATATATATATATACAGATATGATCAGAATCACTTTCTAAGCAATTTTTATTTTGTCCGTCCGTCTGTCCGTCTGTCCGTCTGTGGCCACTTTTTTTCTACACCTTTAGAGGTATCTTAATGAAATTTTGCAAAACTATAGTCTTGACAAAGATACAGAACCAGATTGCTATATGGGCCGATTTGGACAAAGACCACGCCTACCTCCCATATAAGGAAGTTTTTTCACCTGTTTTAAAATGACTATAACTTCGGTCCGATTGATGGAATCGTGACGCAGTTTGGCAGTTATGGAGATGTGGGTGCTACTAAACAGTATGCAAAAAGTGGGAGGTATATATTAACTGCCACGCCCTCTATTAACAAATATTAATAACATAAGATCTGGTGGAGATTTACGGGCGAAATTTTACGTGGAGGAACATGTGGACATTACAAGGCTAACTGTAACAAATGGGGCTGATCAGAAAAAAGACCCGCCCACTTTTGATATAGGGAACTTTCAGGTCTAAAATTAAAATTAGCCTACCTATGCTCGTTTTGATGCCAGCGGAATATGCTTGGAGTCAATAATAGTGTGTGTGCAGAATATGGAGATCATAATACAACTGCCTCGCCCACAATTAGCCAAAAATCATTACTGTGTTCCTATTAAAGTTTTATCAACGAAATTTCACAGGAAGGTTGCGGGTACCAACATTAAATACCACACAAAAAATGGGCGTGTTATTCTTACGACCACGCCCACTATTGACCTATTATTATAACTTACGACCTATTCAATATTATTGGACGAAATTATATATTAGTACGTATATGGACCCTACATAACCACATGTAAGAATGGGGGTAGATCAGAAGAAGGATACGCCTCCTTCCCTTATAATGAACTTTGGGGACCCCACTTACAAACAATTACCCTATTAAATTGGTCGCTGTATACATTGGATCTGTACTAGCATGCACTCCAAGCATGGGCAGATTATTACTACTGCCACGCCCACAATCAACCAAAAATCATTACTAGGTTCCTATAGAAGATACATGAACGAAATTTTACAGGAATGTTGCGGATAGTAACATTAAACACCACACAAAAAATGGGCGTGTTATTTTTACAGCCACGCCCACTATTGGCATATTATTATAACTTTCGATCTATACAATATATTTGGACGAAATTATATATTAGTGGTTATATTGACACTACAAAGTCATACACAAGAAATGGGGTCGATATAAACATTTCAATGTACCCTACCAAAAATTACCTTGAATATGCTTCTAGTGATGATTTATGAAGAAAACATCCCCATTGTTGAACTTGCACACACAAGAAAAGGTAAAGGGTATTTCGAAGTCGGTCTAACCCGACTTCAGACTTCTGTACTCAACGAGTACAGAAGTCAAAATCAGTTAGAAACAAGTCATACAATTTCAAAGGTATTGGTATTTTCTGATGGATGTAGCAGTCAGTTTAAAAATAAGTTCATATTAAGAACTATTCCACATTTCGTGCAACGCTTCAATTTAGACTTATTCCAATGGAATTTTTTCGCGACATCACATGGTGAAGGTGCAGTTGACGGGATTGGCGCGTAGTGAAACGTAAAGTTTGGGAATTGGTCAGAACCAAGAACTTAATTTTAAACAGCGCGTATGAGTTTTTCGACTGCGCAAGACAGAACATTTCAGGCATAAATATTGTTTATACTCGTATGTCATCAGAACAAGTGGATAACTTATCCGATCGCATTTATAAAATGTGGTTAAATACTAAGAATATTCCTGATATAAGAAGCTACCACTTCTTCGAATATACTAATAAAATGTATATAAAAGCCGCTATAACATCTAAATCAAAGTAAACTAACATAAATATATAAAACGAAATATTCGTTAAAATAAAAATAAATTGTTTAAAAATATTTAATATTACTTTTTCTAAGGGAAGAAAAAAATTGTTAACTGTTACGAAAGTGGCAATAAATATTAGATCCAGTAGGAGGTCTTCGACAGCTTATTTGATGTGCTACGATTTCTTCTTAAACACTTTTTTTTTAAACAACCATTAAATTCGCAAAAAAACACGAGGCTTTGTGTAAACCTCTATAACCACTTCCTTTCTTTGTAACGGGTGAACGCAGTTTTTTAAATACAATTGCTCTGAGAAAATACTTGAGAACCCTAATCTTTTTCTTTATATATATTTTGCATTTCTAAAGTAGAAGTGAACGCATTTAAAGAAATATGTCCAATTTCTGTGCAAATTACATGAAAAAAAGCGTCCGAACGCTAGCCCATATAGACGAGGAATGCATTCTCGTCGGCCTATTACTTTCATATAGCAATCAGGATTAGCTTTAAGTCACAGGCAATTCTTATATCAAGTTTCATTAAAATAGGTGCAACGATGGCTACAAATGAATGAACGGGAAGATACCCCGTTCAAAAATATATAAACGATGTTCGTTAATACCTTTGGATACCATTGCATGCCGCACACACTTAATACTAACCGAATATGCTCCTCACTTCTACTATTCATATAAAATTAAAAGTACAGTTTTTAAATATTTTAGAGTAGAAAACCCATGCTTCATAATAACTGTTGTTTTTTGGTTGATTTTTTTTTCCCTCGCAATAAATGTTAGAACTATATTATGTAATTTATTAATATAATAATTTATAAAAAGTATGAAGTACATTTTAAGACTTTATGAATGGAGCACAATATCGTCCAAGAAGAAGTATATCGATATCAAATCATTCTGTTACTTGTGAGGTAGGTCTTGCTGAGAAAAATCTTCCTAATTATTGCCCGATATATTTTAACATTAATACCCTTCATTATTTTGAAATAAGAACAAATAATGTCGTATGATGGGTGTTCAACCAATTAATAGAAAAATTTTGTTTGTTTTCAATGGACACTGCAGTATATATACGAGTAACTTCCAGTACACAGAGTTATCATAGATTAGCACAGGATCATGGTACCGACATAATTGTACAAACCCAAAATATAGAAATGTCCTGCAATTTTTATATCACGAGTGGCTGGAGAAGTCAAAATACAGCCAAAAGCAGAAGATAAGTACAGAGCTACCCCACAAGCAATTCGCGACAAAAATTCGGAATTCCATACTTACAAACTAAAGAAATATACCATACAATTCCACTATAGGACATTAAGGAGGCAACAGAAGAATTTGGCCACGAATTCGTATATACAGGGTGGCTGATGAAAGCCGCTACCAAAAAAAAAAAATGTAATAACTTTTTTTCTATTTAATGAATCTGGTTTTTTTTTTTATTTTGCAGATTGATTGTTAGATTTATCAAAAATGGATAACTGGGACACTGAAACAAGCTGAAACCGTAGTTGCGGTTCAAAGAGAGTATATGCGCGCGTTTGGCGGCAATCCACCGAGCAGATGGACCATAATGAGACTTGTAAACAATTTTGACCTTACCATCGAAACTCTTCAGTTCGGGCGGAGGAAACAATCGCTGCAGTAGCTGCTGCCATACAAAATAATCCAAGAGTTTCGACAAGAAGCTTATCTGCTCAAATGGGTATAAGCAGACAGTCATTGCAGTCAATTATGCATAAAGATTTGGACTTATTCCCATATAAAATTCAAATGGCCAACAAATTGAACGCAGCAGACTTCCCGATTCGCTTGGAATTTTGCCAGAAGATGCTTCAAATGGTGGAAGAGGACGGAAACATGATCAACTGTCTTTTTATGTCTGACGAGGCCCATTTCGATTTAAACGGCAACATAAATAAACAAAATTGTCGAATATGGAGTGCTTCCAACCCACAGATACTCCATGAGACGGAATTACATCCACTTCGTGTTACAGTGTGGTGTGCAGTTTCATCACGCTGCATTGTCGGGCCCTACTTCTTCGAAGAAAACGGTTACACCGTTACGGTTACTGGAGACCGTTACTAGGCCATGTTGAGAGACTTTTTCTATCCAGAATTACGCCGAATGAGAATTGCTTTCAACTCAGTGTGGTTTCAGCAAGATGGTGCAACTCCTCACATAGCCCGGCCTGTTATGACAGAATTGCGACGAAAATTTCCCAATAAGCTGATATCCAGAAACTCCACATTCCGTTGGCCCCCCAGGTCGCCGGACCTTACTGCACCTGACTTTTTCTTGTGGGGTTATTGCAAACAGGAAGTCTACAAAGCAAAACCAACAAATTTGAACGAACTAAAGCAATCCATTCGAGAAACAATTGCGGCTATTCCTGTCTGAACTCTCCAAGCAGTAATGAATAACTTTTTGGTAAGATGCCGCACATGCATCAACGAGCAGGGGGGCATATAAATTCCATTATTTTTAGAACTAATTAAGCTATATTTAATTGAATGAGCTTTAAAATTAATAAAATAAAAATGAATTCCATACACTGAAAAAAAAGTTATTTGAGTTTCTTAATGTAGCAATATTCATCAGCCACCCTGTATATCTAATATTAGGCAAAGAGTCACAAAAATGCCCATCCTTATATTATATTTAAATCTAAAATAGAATACAAACAACAGAGAAATATATGATATCAAGGCAATAATATACAAAAAAGTAATTTTTAAACCACCTCGACCCAAAAGACAAATACCACAATGTACCAAATGGACGTCGCGCTTTTAATCATTCTACTACAGAATGGAGAAGGAAGGACAAGTCATCAAACGTGCAGTGCGTCTTGTGTGGAGCCACCACCAAGCAAACTATAAGAGTTGTACAGTTTATAAGACACTCCAGCAAAAAATGTATCCCACACTAAGTAAAAAAGAAGTATTTACAGCGCATATAAAAAAATATCCTAAATGCTCCATTAAATCACAGCTAAATACAACCAGGCACCACGTACGCTGAAATTTTAAAAATTTAAAGCCAACAGAACAAACTGAGACATTACCATAAAATAACATATCTCCTCAAGAGAAAGCCAAAGGCATTACCGAACTAAAATGGATTATGAAAAATCTCATAGAACAAATGAGCACTATTATTAACCTCCGTACAAAAATCGTGACAAAAATGGTGTAAAAATGACCTCTCTTATAATAGCTATATGGAAAGCCAATGGATTAGCCCAACATATTCAAGAAGTGAAACATTTTCTTACACATTCAAAGGTTATGTAAATATACCTCGATTTAATATATAGTCCACAAACCCTCCTGCCGGAGCCGCCAGAGGTGGTACAGCTATCATAGTAAAAAATGATACAGAACATCAACTTCTGGGTAAATACCTTTTTATTGACCAAGGTGGGCTTCTAACTATTACTCCTGTTTACTATCCAAGAAGACATGCTGTTAAAAACACAAATTTGATCATTTTTTTCACACTTTGGAGGCAAGAGTTGCTGCTGGCGACTACAACTCAAGCCATACTCAGTTGGTATAAGATTCATTCTTCCAAAAGACAGAGAGCTTCCTAAATGTCATTCTGTCCAACAAATACACACACCTATCAATCAGAGAACCAACGTACTGGTTTTCAGATAACAAGAAAGTTCCTGACGTCATAGATTTTTGCTTTATAAAAGGCATTACATTAAATAATGTCGCAGCAGAATCGTGTTTAGATCTATCTCTTTTATATATATGAACTCCAAACCAGCAATGAAACAACGTCACCTAACTTTGCACAACAAACTAACGAACTGGCTGCAATTCAGGCAAATATTAAATGATTTCACTTAATGTTCGACTCAAATGTAATGAAGACATAGAAATATATAGATGAAGCTGCAGAAATATTTATATAGACTACTCAGTAAGCAGCGTGGATGTTTACTCCAGAGATACACCGAATTATGAAAAGACTGTATATATGTATATGTTCCCCCTGAAAGTAAACAAAGCGCCAGGATACGATCTCATCACTAGCAAAATACTAAAGGAATTACCTGAAACTGGATTTCAGTACCTGTCTCAACTGTGTAATAGTTATTTAACCTCTTGGATGCGTTCCTCTCCAGTGGAAAGTTTCACAAACAGTCGTTATACTAAAACCTGGGAAACCAATGGAGGAAGTAACATCATACAGACTCATCAGTTTGCTGCCCATCTTCTCGAACGTGTTGGAAAAAACTCCTCCTCAATAAACTAATGACAATTCTTAATGAAAACGAGTAAAGAAGTCTGAAGTCGGGTTAAACCGACTTCGAAATACCTTTACGTTTCCTTGTGCAAGCGAGTTCAACAATAGGGACGTTTCCTTCATAAATCATAATTAAGAGAATATTTACGGTAATTTTTGGTCTGGTACCTTGAATTGATTATATTAGAGGGAGGCGTGGCCTTTATCAGATCGACCCCATTTCTTGTATATGTCTTTGCAGGGTCAATATATGTACTAATATAATTTCGTCAAAAAATATTGTATAGGTCGTAAGTTATAATAATATGTTAATAGTGGGCGTCCATTTTTTATGTGGTGTTTAACGTTAGTACTCGCAACCTTCCTGTAAAATTTCATTTATAAATCTTTAATAGGAAGCTAGTAATGATTTTTAGTTAATTGTGGGCGTGGCAGTAGTATTATGATCTCCATACCACACACTACATCAATACGAGCGAAATTTAGACCCGAAAGTTCCTTATATCAAAAGTGGGTGTGTCTTTTCCCTGATCAACTCTATTTGTTGCAGATAGGTTTATAATGTCCACATGTTCCTTCCTGTAAAATTTTGTAGAAAATGGTGTATGTTGTAGAAAAAAAGTGGCCACAGAAGGACAGACGGACGGACAAAATAAAAATTGCTTAGAAAGTGATTCTGAACATACCTGTATATATATGTCCATACCTACCACGCCTCCTTCTCGAAATTGCAACCTTCAACACTTTTTTAAAGGTAAAGGTAAAGGGTATAAACTTTATACTATAAAGACCCAATATCTAACCTAGTTGGGACTTAGAAGTCAACACGCAGCCACGAAACAGGGTCATCGAGTAAACAAGGCTACTAGAGCAACTTTTAAAGTAAAAATTATTGTACCACATTTCTGGACATCACTCAGTTGTTTGATAAAGTCTGGCACCCTCGATTACTTTACAAACTAAAACGAGTTTTGCGTTCTAACAATTACTCTATCCTGAAATTCTATCTTGAAGATAGACATTTCGAGATCAAATTCAACGACGAAGTCACAAAATTATATCCAATCAAATATGGCGTCCCACAAGGAAGTGTTCTGGGTCTTGTGCTCTACACACTATTTTCAGCTGATTTGCTAACAACAGCAAAAGCGCCAACTGCTACCTTTGCTGACGATACACTGATTAAGGTAACTCATTCCATCAATTTGGCAGCATCGGCTGCTCTGTAATTAAGCCTCTACCATAAAGAAGCATGGCTACAAAAGTGGAGAATGACAGCAACTGCGATTAAGTTTCATACTCAGAAAGAGCACATGTCCTCCGGTAAGAAAGAGCACATGTCCTGCGACTAAGCTTCATACTCAGAAAAAGCACATGTCCTCCGGTATTTTTAACAACGAGGACCTGTCACAAGCAACAGATACTATGTTCCTTGGTTTTCATTTACATCGTGGAATGACCTGATTCAACTGACTTATGGGTTGCAACTCCCAATTGAGAATAAAGTTCTAATTTATAAAGTTATACTAAAGCCTATATGGACCTTTTGAATCCAGTTATTGGGATCTGCGTAAAAAACCAATATTGCGGTTCTGTAAAGATACCAATCAAAGGTTCTAAGTCTGATAGCAAACGCCCTTGGTATGTAACACACCAACTTTTACATAGAGATCTAGAGATACAGAATATAAGTGATCTCAAGATATAGCGAACGCCTTTCAAGGCATCCAAACATACTTGCTTCAGTCCTCCTGGATATTAATCCAATCAATCGCAGATTTAAAAGACGATTTCGTTTTGAAAAATCTGCCTCCATCTCTTAATTAATTTAAGTTAAATCATAATAATAATAATTGTAATTAAAAGAAAATATAAATGAAAAGAAAATATTAAAAAAAAAATAAAAATTTTAAGAAAAATAAATAAAAATAAAAGAACCAATAATTACCTAATATGAAAACATTTTTGTGAATTTTAGCATTGGCTAATATTCTAATTGTTTAGATTTAAATCTATGATTAAAATATATTTTATATTTAAATTTAGTTTTTAGATATAATAAATGCTTAATGTTCTAGGATAAATTGCAATGAAATAAAGTAGAGTTGAAAAAAAATAGTTTGCTGTAAGACAAAAATGGTCTGGCAAGTTCGTTATATGTGAGCTAACTTCGGGTCTGCTATTTGAACCTGAACTTATAAGGATGCTTATCTATTTCTTGTAAACAGTGCTTTAGTCCTCAATTCCGAAATAGATTCACTCTCACTTCCATAAAATTGAATTCAGCTGCAGCTCTAGTTGCAACAATTACTCGCTGGATGCAGAGTTGACCTTCCTGGTCAGTTGCAAGATTCATACACAACTATTGGCAAATTTTATTTACAACTTTCCCAGGAAACTTGTGCCGTAAATTTTGAATTGTTTGAATTAGTTTAAATCTGTGAGGATTTCCGATGTAAAACACTACTGCAGTGGCCCCCATTGCGAGGCAGGTCAAGGTTGACACTTTTCATGTGCGTTCGAGAGAAGGTTATTTCCGTTAAATGGAACTGTGCTAAAATTGTGCAAATTTATGGGTATTTTACTGCAAGCACATTTAAGCAGTTGTTATTATTAATGCAGTCGGTTGGGATGGGGATGGGACGTGAGGTTGTGGTTGCCACCGTTAACATATGCGAAATTAACATATGCGAAAAATGTTTCTACATTTCAACACATTTGGCACATGCTCACAAAGCCACAACTATTTATTAACACCCATCCTGCAGAAGCTGCAATAAACCTTTATCAAATGAAATAAAATGATAAATGCACCTACACACATATACGTCAAATAAATGAGTACAAATAAAAACATTTCAAAAATTTACTCGTGCGTTACGAAACTATAGCAAAGATAAACTCACATTTTTACGGCACCAGAGAAGCAACCAGAATGGACGAGAATATAATGTATGTAGATGCACGGCCGATAGTGTCTGCTGCGAAAGCAAACAAACGCCTAAAATACTATTGTGGAACTGTATCCCAGATGGTGTGTCTCTGTATATGTGCACCATTTAAGTATTCTTTTAAGCGTATTGGTGTGCGATATGTGTACGTGATGTTTATGGGTGTGTGAATGTTTGTGCATGAATTATGCGTTTATCACAAAAGTTTAAAAACCATGTAATCCCGCATTGTAAATTCCAGTCAAACACAAAAGGATACCAACTTCGCAATTCGCAACCGCACACTCATACGCAGAAGGTGTTGCCGGGGCTGCCACACCCGCACACACAAAAAGGGAAATGAAATAAAAATTATAATCGGATGTGACACAGGCACCACATGTGCGAGAACTTGCCGCCGCTTACGTATTCAAATTTCCGTTCCGGATTAAAAACAAAAATTTCACAATAAAAGTAAAAAGGAGTCAAAATGAAATTGTTGAGAAAAAAGTAAATGGTGGAAAAAGGGAAAAATAAATATTTCATTAAAATTCAATAGGCGCACTTAGCATGGAATTGATATGAAATTTGGGTGACTGGTTTTTATGGAATGATGGAACCATTTTCTTTGATTGTATAGTAGAATGCCCGAATACAACACATGTGGCATTGATGATGGATATGGCTCATGTGACATGCGTGGAACTCGCATTGTGACGAATTTAGCTGCCACTAATTGCATTTAAAAACAAATTTTTGCAGTTAGCTACAATTTTGCATATTGTATGCTGGGTGTGTGTTGTACATCCTATTGAAATTCACATTCCAATTCCCGGATCTGACCTTCCACGTCCACAGCAAGGCACATGCTCTAGCATAGAAAATCGTGGCATGCAATTCCCTGCATGACTAATTGCCCATAATTACGAGTATAGTTTATGACTGGCCTAAAATCCTACGCCCAGAGTATATAGGCGTACAATTATTCGTGCAATTGGTATTTGGGGCAATTTGTGAATGGTCAATGATCAAATCGGATTTTGTCAATCAAATTTTTTATACACTAACGAAAATGCCGCAACTGACTGCATGCCAGCAGTTCATGCCTTATCAAGTTGCTAATAATAAATATGTGTTCAATGTGAACAGAAATGTGTGCATCCGGGAGTGCGAAGCCATTGCTGAAACACATTTGAACAGTGAAATACTGAAATTTGTGTGAGGCAAGTTGTGCATACAAAAAAATGGGGATAGGTTTGAAAAATTAACTTTGAGTGTGCATAGTAGTGGCGCACAAACATGATTATGTGTGAAGTTCCGGAACCCATCTTCTTGGCATAGCAATGTCGAAAAAGTCGGTAACATTAGCACTGATTATTTCACGAGAAGAATACTTCATATAATTTTACCCGATTGTTTGCTTACGATTTTCACCAATATTATGTGTATTATTACCATATAGATTGTTTTAGCCATAGAAATGTTAAGACTGATCAAAAAATATTGAGTAAAATTTTCCTGTTTCAGTCTTGTTCTAGATGTTCCTAGTTCTGCGTAAGCATTCTGGAAACATTATAAAGAATCGTACTTTCTATAAATGCCATTATGCTATTTTGATTCTAGTTCCAAATATAGATAATTAGTTTGATCCACATTCCTGGAAGTTTATTTGTTTTTCTCTGAGAATACTAACACTAAAAGCTGAAGTTAATAATAGGAGATAATGGTTTCACGAGTTATAGCGATAAATAAGTTAATCACGTACGATTATATGGGGAATTCTTTGGCAAATAGCATACATATTTAAAGTATTGTTTGTAAGTTGATATATCAAAAGTTCTACTATAGTGGTTTATTGTAAGCGATGGCATTTAGGTATTTTATTGGTTATTCCAAAATTTGTAAATTTAAATGGGAAATTGGAAATGAACTGTAACTTTAGCAAATTCGTTTATAAGAGTTACGTTGTTGGAGTGGCAGCCAAGTTTTATTTGATTTATTGAACTTCTTAAATAGTGTTTTTTAATTTGTTTCTGCAAAATCTTATTTCGCTTCTAACTACAGAGCTAGCAAGTGTTAATAAAATTCTCAGAGCTATAACAGTATTTGTTTCGCAGAATATGGTAGCATTCGAGATGCACCACGTAAATCTTTTTGAAGATCAGTTGCATCTATATCTGACTCGATTTATGATGAATGTAATGACGGGACTACAACAATTTTCCAGAGATTTCTGTATCCTTGAGTGGTAAAATATCATAAAAAACTGAAAATATTTTCAATTTCCAGAAGCCTGAATAGTTCATACATCGAATTAAGGGTAATGTCGAGAATATAATTGGAAATATTTTTAAAATTTATTCTTCTCTGTTAAAGTTTCATGGTTAGTTTCTTCATAATCAATTTTATGCTTTTCCCTTCTATCCCTAACTTTATTTTTGACAGGAAATTTTGTACTGCAATCAAAATTCTCTGTAATCTCTATAGCAGTAATTTGTATCTGATACATTTTTGAACGGTTTCTGATAATGTCACATACCTAATATAAATGGAGTTTTACAAACAAAGAGTCAGATCAAAAGTCTTTAAGTCAGCGCACGCAAACGATGCACCTGCACCTGCATCAGACATCTAAATCAAAAGCTACCAAAATCTTTTATATAGAGGCGTACGCGATAAATCATAAGTTCTTCTATAGATCTATTTCAGAATAACATAGACTAATATAGACAAGCGTTGTGTAAAGATTTCCAATTATTACTTGGTTCAAATTGTGTTTTGATTTCGTTCATTATACCGCGCCCTTATGGCGCGATATGGATGTCTCTCTGTTGCATAGCACGGTGCGGCCCTGGCTTTATGGCAACACCTATTCTGTATGATTTTGTTCATCACTTTTTTCTACAACAATAGGGGTTGGATTGAATTTTTCAAAATGTGAAGATTGATAATTTAAAAAAGAGACTTATAGACACTTCCTCATTGAGCTCATCGGCTGACTTTATATATAAAAATTGAGTTCTAAAGAATTCTTAAATTCTCAAATAAATGTTTGCAACAATTACATTGATTCCTTTTCCCACCAAATGTAATCTCGTTTTCATTTTGCCTACAACTGAATAAAGACAGGATTTAAAGATACGATCCACTAGAAAAAGCAATAATGATGATTGTTATTAAAATTCATCCCTTTCATATGATTCATTAAGCAATTAAAAAATAGAACGGAATAAAATATTTAACTAAAACAATTTTTACAGTTTTGTCCAATTGCTACGCAACACCTTTCAGGTTTAATGGCTGTTCCATAGCCAGAGCTTATATTTGGGCATTATGAAGACAATAAAAACGGACAACACTGCTAAGGTATATAGGCGTGTTTATTGCTCACTTAGTTATTTAGAAGTATTCTTTCAACAAGCTTGTAGCAGGTGGGCGTTTGGGTTAAGTATGCAGAAATTATATAGGTTCCCAAGCTCACCTACTTTAAACATTTCATCAGAATAACCAATTCAGTTATTCAGATATTGAAACATAAATGTTTGCATACTTTTAGTGTATACTCTATTCGTCTCTTGCAACCCCTAAATACACAATGTGCGGATGCATGCTCTGGCATCTTCTCGAAACTACGTTCGAAGTCTATTGAATATCCTGCAAACGAGAGGTGTATAATCCGCCACACAATTGAAGTCGTGGCAGTTGCACAGTGATCGTAGCGGTGTGTGCATCGTGATAGTAACAGTGACAGTTGAACAGTGATCGTAGCAGTGTTACATCGTGATAGTAACTGTATAAAGTGATTAAAAAGTGTAGTGCAAAATTGTATTAAGCAAACTTTAAAGCAAGACTGCGTGTGTGAATAGCAATAATTAATTAAAGCTAATTGTTCTAATTTATCCAAGCGATTGTTTGATTATTACGCAATCCAGCGGTACGAATCCGAGTGCTTGAGTCACTCTCAAAAAAATGAAACTCGTCGACACTAACCGTAACCCCCTTCGAAACGTCTGGCATCCAGCCCAGCAGAGCAAACAGGCGGAAAAAGGGTTCGAGGGCCCGAAGATACACACTGGAAAACGGTAACTGAAAAAAGAACAGGAAACAAAACGCAACAATAGCACAGAGCAAGCCGCAAAATGACAAAATTCCGCAAAAGAGAGAAAAGACGTAGAGTACAACCCGAGGCAGTCCTGATCAAACCAGCGAAAAGCCGTAGCTACGCCGAAGTACTACAAACTCTCCGGCAGTATGTTATGTCGGACGAGAACAAGGTGGAAGTACGGGCGATCCGAAAAACTAAAACAGGTGCATTACTCCTTGAAATGGATAAAGGAGTAAAAGTCAAGCCAGGCTCCGAGAAGCGCTGAAAGGCAAGCTGCAGAACATCGCCTCAGTAAGCGAGCTGAAGCCGAAGAGTACAATCGGAGATCTCGACTCACTTTCGATGGCAGGTGAAGTCGAAGCCGCCGTCAAAATTCTGTTGATGGAAGAGGCGCTGAAGAAATCACCGTGAAAACCTCTACACCAAATAGCCGAGAACAAATACGAGCGTACGTGTCGCTATCAGCGGAAGGCGCAAGTGAAATTCGCCCAAGGAGGCGCATAAAAGTAGGATGGATAAATTGTAGAATGAGGCTCTGCACAGATATAAAGAAATGCTACCGATGTTTCGGCTTCGGACAATTGCAATGGGAATGCAAAGGACCCGACAGAAAAGACCAAGCATACGATGCGGAAAACAGGCCACAAACTTAAACAGCGAGAACCCGCCAGATTGTTGTATGTGCCGGGAGAAGGGGTACACTCACACAGAACACGTACCAGGCTCAGCAAAGTGTGCTTCCTATAGAGACCAGACAGGGAAGAAATGAAAATACTTCAGTGCAACATGCACAAAAGCAAGACCGCAGATTCTCTCCTACCCCAGCTCATACTGGAACACGAAGCGGATGCGGTGGTCTTTAGCGAACAATATTCAGCTTCAAACAACGGAATATGGATCGAAGACCTGTCCTCGACAGCAGCGATATGGCTGGCAAAAAATGGAGGGTATCAAGTAACAAACAGCGGAAAGGAAACGGCTTCGTCTGGATAACGAGTCATAAACTCAAATTAATGAGCTGCTATTTAACACCGAGCGACACTATGGCCGAATTTCAAGCTAAAATGGATAACATCGACGACACGGCGCGACAAATAACTGGCAACCTGATTATAGCTGGAGACTTTAATTCGAAAGCCATGGAATGGGGCGCACGGATGACAAATACGAGAGGGCTGCGAATAATTGATCCATTCTGAAACCAGAAAGACCTCGATGACCCTGCAATATCCACGAATCAGAATCGACAAGAAGCTGACCTATTGAGCGCAAATACAACATGAAGCGGAAAAATCAGCCAAAATAACCTCGGCACTGGCTAGACTAATGGCCAATATCGGAGGACCCTCGCAAGCAGAACGAATCTCGTGATAGACACGACGCAATCGATACTGCTGGATGTGAGCGAGGTTGGGGCCGACACACTGAAAACCGAGCACCGACGAAAAATACTCGCTAAGGTACAAAGAACTGCTGCCCTTCGCATAGCTTCGGCATACCGCACAGTGTCAGAAGCCGCAGTGCTAGTGATTAGCGGAACTATACCAGTAGATCTGCTAGCACGAGAGAGAAGAGAGCGTTGTATGCAGAAAAAAGAATATGAGCTTGAGAGCGCTGTCCACAAGGAACAGGCAACCACAAGGAACATTGCATGCGAAGCCACTTCCAACACAAGGTAAGGGTAGCATAATACATTACAAGAGTTGTACCGATGGCGACACAAACAATTAGAGGGGAGGTGCAGCCCACAGGGATGCAAACGTCACGCGGAGGCAGATTAGAGCATACACAATCAAGCTATGGCAGGAGCGATGGGAGGCAGAGACGAAATGCAGATAACAGCGAAACTAATCCCACGTAGAAAAATAGTGGACCATTTGGAGAAGGGAACTACTACATAACTCAGTTGCTTTCCGGACACGGGTATTTCCGCAAATACCTCTACAACATGAAAAAAGCAGAAAGCATTGCATTGAGAAAGTCCAAGGAGGGGGAAGATTTTTAGTGGATGCGAACTCCACATACCATGCCATACCATCCTCCATATGATGCGGTAGCCATTTTGTTACCCGCTTACCCCATAAAAAAAGTAGAGTCCTCACTGATCTACTTTCCAATTTCATGACATTTGCACTAATAGAAAGGGAGATATTGCGCCTGAAGTGACAGTATGTTTGTATCATCGGTACAAAAAAGAGCATCGAGCTAATGTTAAGTTTTGTTTTAAATTTGGTAGAACGTTTACCGATCTTTTCAACTGCAAAACCAAGTTTATGGTGATGATGGTTATCCACTGGCAGAGTTAATGAGTGGTATACGCAGTTTAAAAGCTGTTCTGAGGACATAAATGATGAGCAACATGTTGACGAACCGAAATCCGTGATCACTGCAGATTCCATCAAACCCGAGTGTGAATTCATCAAAGATCAGTGTGTCTGTGCAATATCCGGTGGCTTCCTTGGCCTTTAGTTATTATTGTTTTCATTATTCTGCCAATGTCAGTTCTAGTTTTAGTTATACAAAGTGTATACCAAAGTATACAGGGCTTTATAAAATAAATCTATCTTATTATTTCTAGTGTGACCATCTATTGGCCATTTATCTATCAACAACTGCCCGTATTCGACTGATTTCGCTCCGAGCGACTTTTACCTTTTTGAAAAAATGCATTTGCGTATGAAAGCGTTTTGTGGACCTATAAACCATTCAAAAGGCTTGTACCGACATCTGACATTGAGGGTCTAAAGCACTCATTCAATCGACGCAATGCATGCTGTATTGAGTCGGAAGGGAACTTTTTTGAATAAAATAAATCTGTTTTGCCAAAAAAAACTTTTTGTTGTTCTTCTTTTTACAAAATCTTCTTTAATTTGGAATAAACCTTGTAGCTCTCAGCATCACTTTCTGCAGCATTAATTTATTCTTCAATATCCTTAGAATTTTCAAAATTATAAGGTCCATAAGGTCCTGGGGCCTCCATGCTTTAGCACAGATAACCACGGGGTTATTAATACGAATTCACTTTCCTATTAGGATAGCGACTTTGAGGTTCGACCACACCGTAATTTTGAAAAAAAATTAAAGACGTCTAAAGCAACGACAAATGATAATGAGAATACCTCCTTAACTGTCCAATGGAGTGCAAGGTTCACGCGTTCCTCTCTGAATACAACACATATAGCTGACTGCCACAGAGAATCCGAAACGGGAATCCTGAATCCACAAATCTCTCGCCTAAGAACAACAGACAACACGACACCATGAGATACCTACAACACTTATAGTAGACAATGGTGACATCGAAACAAAAGAAGCCTATGAAATCGATGGCAATAGAATGGTCAACGATAACAGAGGCATCGTTCAGGAATGTGCCACATACGATGGCAAAGTCGTTTATATCTTTTGGGCTCTCGAGATTTGGATTTTTGGATTTTTGGAGTTTTATGAATTTTTGGAATTTTTGGACTTTTTGGAATTTTTAGACTTTTTGGAATTTTAAGGATTTTTAGGATTTTTGGAATTCTTGACATTTTTGGAATTTTTGTGATTTTTGAAATTTTTCTAATTTTTTGAATTTTTAGGATTTTTGGGATTTTTGGAATTTTTGGAATTTTTGAAATTTTTGGAATTTTTAGGATTTTTGGAATTTATTGTATTTTTGTGATTTTTGAAATTTTTTGGAATTTTTGGAAATTAAGGGATTTTTAGGATTTTTAGAAATTTTGAAATTTTTGGAATTTTTGGACTTTTTGAAATTTTTGTAATTTTTAAAATTTTTGTAAGTTTTAGGATTTTTGGGATTTTTGGAATTTTTTTAGATTTTTGGGATGATTGGAATTTTTGGACTTTTGGGAATATTTAGGATATTTGGGACTTTTTGGATTTTTGAGTTTTTTGGAATTTTTTGGATTTTTGGGATTTTTGGATTTTTTTGGAATTTTTGGAATTTTACGGATTTTTGGGATTTTTGGAAATTTTGGGATTTTTAGAATTTTGGAAATTTTTGGAATTTTTTGAATTTTTGGGATTGGGGCCGATATAGATCCATTGGGCCTGCAAAACCTTAGTGAGGATGGTGAGAGGATCGCGAGCTCCCCAACCCACGTACCCAGTGGTTGAGCTATTTCCTTCACAGGAGAAAATGAGGGATAGTGGGTTGGGCCTCATATGAAATGTGTCAGAAGTGCTTATTGCGTAAGTAACCAAGGACGAGGTGTTAGTCACTGTTTTGCGAATTTGCGATGAAAATGTTCCAGGACAGTGCCAAGGAGTGCCAAATGCAGCTTTCAAGCCAGAAGTACCTATAAGACCTGCCGTCTTTCCATTCCTCTATAGCATGCTCATCGGGGACGGAATCTTCCAGGAACTATGAAAAAGCGTTTAGTGTTGTAGCCCGGGTAGGCGACATACAGACCGTTTTCTCTATAATATACGGCAGGGAAAGTACTCCAGCTTATTGTTTGTGATCGTATTTAGACGAACCTAGAACGAGCCGGAGGGCTCTCCGACCGGCACTACGAATATAGCCGATCGAGATCGTCTGTAGATGCTATACGATCGGTCGGTAACATAGCAACAAGCGGATCAGGGGGACCATCCGGGACTATGAAGTACTGCACTGTCGTCACTTTGGACATCAGGAATGCATTCAGCTCTGCCGATTGGACGAGGATTTTGAGGGAACTTCAAAATTGCGTTGTCCCCGCATATTTGCTGCGAATGCTTTGCAGCTTTTTTTGCGAGTATGTTGTGACGGGTGATATCCCGCAAGGTTCTGTTCTAGGCCCAACATTGTGAAACGCTATGTATGACGTCCTGAAAGTGAAGGCAGAACTCTATTTGGATACACCGACGATATTGCACTGGTGGCAGTAGGCAGGTAGATTGCGGACGTGGAGCTGACTTGTAACGACTCGGCAAGCAGAATCCAGTGTTGACAAACAAGCCAGAATTAGAATTGCTAGTCCAAAATCAATGACGCGAAAAGAGTACATGAAAATCGAAACCTTCCATCAGATACCTGGGAGTCACGCAAGATCTTTAAAGACCATGTAATGGGAGTCAGCACCAAGGTGGCAGGAGTAAATGGTGCGTACGCTCAATCGTATATTCTTTAATATAGGGGAAGCGTAAGGAGCTAGGAGAAGACTCCTTTCCGCTCTCATGGCAGAAACATACTTTCTGGCATGAAGCAAGACAGGCATACACACTCAGCGCACTACGAGTTGCCTCCGCGAACCGAACCGTGTCCGAGGGGGCGATCCTAGTCATCGCTGGGAATATAGCTTTTGACATTCGTGAAATTTAGGGAATCTATAAAGATCAGCATAGCTGCTCGCTGAATTAGTCGCAAGTTAAATGGGAGCAAGCCAGCAAGGTTCGTTGGACCTTTCAATTGATCTCCATGGTTAAACATGAATAGGTATTTTTCTACCTATCGCAGCTATTTAGGGGACATGGTTGCTCAGTCTTCAAATGGCGGACACTCTCTTCTGCCATACCTCCCCCCGAGAGCATGAAAGTGCAAAACATGTCCTCTTCCACTGTGGATGCTTTGATCAAGAGCGAGATGATCTCCCATGGGCATTTGGGAAACCTCCTATAATATCGAACACAGCGTGGAGATGCGTGCTGGAATAATGAGCGTGTGCGGAAACGTGAGTAGGGACAATAACGAGAACAGCAGCAACATGCCGAACAAACTGGAGTCGCCATTGCCGTCGCAGATGAATGTGCACAATGACAATAATACGACTGAATGACCACTTGAAGTGGTAGCACTCACGCGGCGTTCGTTACGTCAGAACCTATCGGTATCCCGATGGGATTAAACGTTGGACATCGAGGTGGGTTTTAGTGGGTGGCAGTCTCACATTGACTAGAGGCTTTTGATGCTTTCCCATCCTCATAGATAAAATTAAAGTAAAAAAATACAGATAGAAAAGTTCAAACCTCCCAATGTTTCCTAATGTTTATTACAAAGTACGCGTAATAAAAAAACTGAGGATTTATTTCTAAGGTATTGAAATTATTTTAAACATTGAAATATTCTCGTTGAAAAAAAGTTGTCACTTTGAAATTGACTGGTCTACATTTTTCAAGCACAATAATTTACGCACATTTTACTTTCAATGAAAGTTAAATTATTGAATAGACGCTGTAGAAGCGGCAGTTTCTCTTAGTTGCAATGAAAGGGGCATTTACAATACAAGTTGTGAGTGAACTAGTATGCAGCATGTTCTAAATAACATGACGGTACTATGTTTACAAGTTTAACAGCCAACGGGAATTTCTGCTCTTATGTAGCCTAAAGTTTCAACATTTCGCTATACCAAATTGCACCAGAATGCTGCTTCGCTAACATGCTGCGTTTATTTTAATTAAAAAAGTGAATCTCTAATACCGCGTCCAGTAATAAAGGGCATGGGCAAATTTGACTTTCGGATTTCTAACGCGCATACCTGTAAAAGTTCACACCCTAGGAATTCGTTTCCCGCGTCCTTCATTTGGCCGAAAGCTCGTTCGTAATTGTGAGATTTCCGGTTACCACACTTCAGGATGTGTGTGGAATTGAATGAAAATGAAATTGGATAACAAATTTGCTAATTACATTCATTCAATACACTTTGCTAATTGTGTTTGCATAAGAGCGTGTGTGGAAGTGTGTGCGAATGCGTTTGGACTTTTGCAAACCGATATAATTAAAATTTAACATGCTGAAAAGGCAGCAATGCGAAGAGCACATACTTCGGTCAGTAAAATTTTGGTTCTTTCTGGGATGAATTCCGCTGCTGGCATCATCGAATTAGTAAATTTTTAAACAGCCATCGTATTGACAGGGCTAATGCTGTCTTGCCTTTTTAGGTTTACAAAGTTTTTGCATTTGCATTCAGCACACTCAGTGGCGGATTTAAAAAATGTTGTAAGAAACGTTACATAACACTTGCTTATTTAAAATTTCTAGGAATACATTAGATGGTATCTTATGCCACAGTCTTCGCGTTAAGAAACTCTTTATGATTGAAACTATAAACTTCATTTATGCCTCGAATATAATATAGTCTTATTCAGCTTCTCACAGTCTTTATAGTCTTTATAGTCTTATATATTTTATAGTCTTATATACTTTATCGTTTCACAGTATTTTGCTTGATTTAGTCTCTCGGCAGGGTATTATTATTCATAAATGATATTAGAGAATGATCGTCAGATATTTTATCATAGCCTTGTATTTTCTAACTCATATATAATTTTCGTATAATATATGAATAGGAAGGCATAATAGCCTATACTAATTTGTTAGATAAAAAATTCGACTCCTTGCCATCATAGCCCACACATTTTTTGTAGGGAAGTTACAACTGCCAGGTAACTATTGGCTATTGAATTCATTGTTGTAACTCAACTTTAAGTTCGAAGTAATTCTATTGAAAATATAATACAAATAAGGAGAAGCACATCAACTTGTTCGATTTCGCAAAGTATTTCTTTTTGTCATTGCTATTAACAAGTGTCACCGCCAAGCCAAATATTGTTCTTCTACTATTCTAACTTGCACAACTCCGTTCACTTATTACTTTATGGTTAGTACATACAACTTATACATCTGAGACAAATTACAGCCCCTACTTTACATTGTTTCCAAACAAGTCGTTATCATATTTAAGTTACTCAGGAGACGCCATGCCCGTGCTTTCAATGCAAATTAGGTTATGGTCCGAGTATTTATTGCTCAGTGATATAATTTACATAGCTGTGGCATTTGAAAATTCGTAGAACTATAGTCAAAAGGCATATATATATAAATCATCATCGTAATTGCAATGTAGTCGCGTAGGTGGTTGGTACTGAGCTGCTTTATTTAATCTCTTTACTTAATACAACACCTTAACCAGATCTTATATCGTAAAGAGTACTTAACATGTCTGTGAATAACTTAATACTTCACAAATCTCTCCCTAAGCTGTATACAATTTTAAGAAATATCTACGAACTTATCTCTATATTAAATACCAATGTTTCCGTTTTCAAATACTTATCTATATAAAGAAAATACAATTAGAGCTACAAGGTTATATATAAAGAAATCCATATAAATAAAATACAATATGTATTACAAAGGTTATTGTTTGTAATTCATTTTTACTCGACGTTCTCGCAAAAGTCTGGGCGTTTTCGGCGAGGTCTCTGGCACATCTGAGCCCCCACCATTCTCCACAGCTGACTTGTCATGATTTGGACCAATGCTGGATTTAGTTGCTTTGACTTCGCTTTCCGATTTACAATTAAATTCTTCAGTAGGATGACCGGCGTTTGGATCGTTTACACTATTATAGCCCGGAATCATTTGATCGAGGTGCCTCTTAATAATTCTGTTAGTATGGGCGATCGTGCAATTGTAAGTGCGCGGCCCTAATCGCTCCCTGACTGTGGCCTGTCACCACGCCTCTTTACTTTTATATGAATAATCCCTTATAAAAACGGGAGAACCTTCCTCAGATACCTTCTCTCTAGTGCCTCTATGATATTTTACATTATCTAACTGCTTCATTATTATCATCCCTTTTACCATAGGAGGTTTTAAGAGGCTGAAGCGATTCTGTAACTCCCTTCCTAACAAAACCTTAGCTGGCGATTCCCCAGTTGTGCATTGCTGCGCTGATCGATAATCGAACAAAAACCTGCTAATGATCATGTCTAAGTCTTCGCCTGGGTTGGCGCTCAGGCTTGACTCTAATGATTTTTTAAATGTCTTAACAAAATTTTCCGCCTGCCCGTTCGTAGCTGGAAACCCTGGTGGTGTGAGTACATGCTTAATACCATTCAACTCTAAAAACTGTTTGAACTTGCTTGCTGTAAATTGTCGGACGTTGTCACTAACCAAAATATCAACCAACCCAAACCTACTGAAAACCTCCCTCAATTGGGAATTGTGCAAATTGTGATAATTTGATCGTTTTAAAGACTTCCACCCACTTTTAATGTGCATCTATAATGATTAAGAAATATAAACTTTTCTTGGGCCCGGCAAAATCGATATGAATTCGCGACCAAGGCGTTTCTGCTGGCACCCAAGGGATCAACCTGTTTTTGTTTGGGCTTTCTTGTATAATTTTACAAGGAACACATCTCGTAACCAATGCTTCAATATCACTATCCATCTTAGGCCACCATACGTATGATCGAGCCAAAGCTTTAGATTTTACTATACCCAAGTGAGATCTGTGAACCTCCCTATGGATACTAGGTCGAAGTCGTTGGGGTATCACTGTCCGGTAACTCCACAAAATACATCCGTATTCCACAGACAAATCCGACTTTCTATCTTTAAAACCTTTAAAAGCGTCACCTTCCAGAGTATGCACGGTACCCCTGTGAAAAGCTTCCTTTAGCTTCGCTAGAATAGGGTCCCGAGATGTTTCTTTAGCGATCGCTTTGAAATCTAACTGCATTGCGTTATTTTCTGAAATAAAATTCACATAAAGTTTCCCTAGGCTCTCCTGTCTTACCGCTTGTTGGGGCAAGCACGACAAATTGTCGGTGAAATTGTGGGAACCTTTAACATGCCGGATTGTATAATTGAACCCTGACAAAGTCAGGGCCCAGCGCTGTATTATGGCTGCTGCCATGACAGGCAAGCCCTTCTTTTCCCCAAAAATTGACAGAAGTGGCTTATGGTCAGTCTGTAATACAAACTTGTTGCCCAGTAAATAGTGACTAAGCTTACTCACGCTAAAAACTATTGCTAAGGCTTCTTTTTGAAGCGCACTATAATTTCTCTCCGCTGCGGTGAGCGCTCGAGAGATAAAAGCAATGGGTTTAACACTCTCGTTAGGATACACATGTGAAAGAGTTCCAGCCACTGCCACATTTGAAGCATCCGTTTCCAATATTATTGGATGGCTAGGATCAAAGGGCGCCAAAAACCTATCAGATGTGATCTCCTTCTTTAAGGTTTTATAGGCTTCCTGACTTGCTTTTGTCCAACTGAATTTTGAATTCTTACGCAACAACGCATTCTCCATTTTATTAGCAAAGTTGGGAATGACCTTAGAATAATAGTTTACCAATCCCACAAAAGCTCTCACTTCAGATACATTCTTAGGGACAGGTGCCTTAACTACCGATACAATTCTTTCTCTATTCTTAGATAACCTTTTTGGAGTTATATCAAAACCTAAGTATGAGATTTTTTTTTCAAAGAAAACGCATTTACTCTCGTTCAACCGTAAACCGACTTCTTTCAACCTGTTAAGCACTTTTTCTAATGTGCTCTTGTGCTCCTCGAACGTCGCCCCAGATATGACTATATCGCCCAAAAAATTTACTACGTTGGGAATCCCTCGCAAAATATTCTTAACTGTCCTCTGGAATATTGCAGCTGCTGGCTTCACTCCAAAAGGTAATCGAGCTACTTTAAAAATGCCGATATGCGTACTCCACGCACATAAAAGCTGCGACGACTCGTCTAATTCCAATTGGTTGTACGCATTTGACAAATCCAATTTCGAAAAATAAGGCCCTTTTAAAATATCAAATATCTCATCTATTCTTGGCAATGGATACTTAGCATCCATTAAATTCTTATATATTATTGACTTGTAGTCACGGCAAATTCGCAAGTCTCCATTTGCCTTTAGGACCGGTACCAAAGGCGTACCCCAATCGGAACTATCGACCGGTACTAACATACCTTTCGCCACCAATTCGTTAATCTGATCTTCTACCTTTATTTTCCAGGCCAACGGCACTGATCTAGGCTTGCAAAATACCGGCTTAGCTTTTTCCTCCAACTCCAGCATAACTTTACTCCCGGTATATCTACCTAAACCCCCTTTGAAAACAGAATTAAAATTTTGTTTAAAACTATTTACAATTTTAACTGATCCGTTCACTGCATCCCCATTCCGAATTTTGACATAAAATCCCTACCGAAAATTGGTGGGCTCCGCGTTTCACTCACTATTAGGCTTATAGTATGTGGCTGAACGCGACACTTAACTTTAGCACTAAACTCACCCAAAGTTGCAATATCGCTGCCGCTGTAGGTGAAAAAATTGTCGTGCCTTTCTTGTGCGAAATATTTCTCAAAATCTAACTTCGATTCTAGTGAACATGAAGTCCAACTCAACACCATTGACGTCTGCAGCCACCATAAATGGGGTGGATGAAGAAAATGCTGGGGACCGAGATGTACGAGAAACACTAAAAATTGAAAAATTATACAAACTATTTTCTTCACATATCACATTAACATCTGCATAACAAACGCTAGCTAAATGTCCATTTCTTCCGCATTTATTACACGTCTTATTCCCGTACTTGCAGTTTGCGTTCGTGTGATTTCTCCAACCGCAATGCCTGCACCTTTCCTGTACTCCTCTTTTGTTGCTACTGCTGTTGTAACTGTTTTCTTTGCTGCTACTCTCTCCGCTTTTGCCCTTGTCACGGCCTTGACCTCGTTTGCCTTTGGGTGTTCTAGCGGTTCGTTGACCTATTGCGTTGACCGCGAAATCTCCTTCTACAAGTTGCAGTTGTTGTTGTGCCGCGATTTTCGCCTCCGCAATCATAGCGATCTTAAGTGTTTTTCCATTGTTAGCGATTCGTCCTCTTCGCATAACCTTTCGAACGACCTTCCCTCCAGTCCGGTTACAAATTTATTTAAGACGAATTCATTGAGCAGGTTGCCAAATTTGCTATACCTGGCTAACTTCTTTAACTTGGTGTACCATACCGAAACTGCTTCGCTCCTATCGCGCGATGCTGCAAAAAAAGCTTTGCGCTCCCTAAACACAATCACCATTTTCGAATAATGTAATTCCAGAAGTGCACACAGCTGGCCATATGTCTTGCTTGCGGGTAAATCAGGGTCACACAAATCCCTTTATAACCCGTAGGCCTCCATACCGATGGCTTTCAATAAAACTGATCGCGTCACTTAGTCGTCTTGACACGAAATTTCGATAAATGGGAGTCCAATGCCTGCATCCAGTTCCTCCAGCCGTCAATATGCGGACGAATTTCGCGCACACTCGTTGTTGTTGCTGTGGTTGCGAACACCACGCTTTCATTTACAGTAGCGATTATAAATTGTTAGTGTATTATACTAATTACTTTTTACTTTGTCTTTTTTACGCACGTCGCCACTGCAATGTAGTCGCGTAGGTGGTTGGTACTGAACTGCTTTATTTAATCTCTTTACTTAATACAACACCTTAACCTGTTCTTATACCGTAAAGAGTACTTAGCATGTCAGTAAATAACTTAATACTTCACAGTAATTAATTTCGATTTGAATTTGTCCCTCTGTGGATAACACATTAGACATATCTTAAATAAACTTTTTAAAAGCATAGCCCAGATTTTGACACAAAACGAGATAACTATATGAACATATTCGGGCAAAAGCCACACCCATCTCTCATTTACGAAACTGTAGATATTTTAATTAAAATTACTATAACTTTGGTCCTATTGGTGATATTTTGTAGCTTCTTACATGTAGGTCCAACTAAATTCTATGCCAGCTATTAATATATGCTTATAACTTAAAATCTTTTTATGGAATTATATTATTATTATTTGTATTAATTTAAATTACACCATAATTAATTACGAGTGCAAGGTGTTGGGGGAATGGGTACTAGCTACAGAGGCTTTCGACTCGAAGAGAAAAGGATTTTATAGAAAGAAGCATTTTGGAGACCAAAAATGCCCGTGGCAGGATTTGTACCTGCGACCCTCGGGGTGTGAGTCTAGCATGCTTACCACAGAGGGTGGCTGGAAGTAAATTGACAATATAAAATCATATAGAAGAAATTATGTGGATCAACAAAAGGCACGTGTAGTTCCGATATAAACGAGTTTCGATACTGCACTTTAAATTATCCGAGGTCTGCTCCTATGAATGATATAAAAATAGTTTGGGTGTAATGTGTCGTATATGCTGGATGCGTCAAAAAAGTTGGCAACCATATTTCATAAACCAAACAAAATATTTTAGTTGAGATTAAGCTCGTGAGGCAATACAAATTTAGGTTTCTTCCATAGAGGATCCAAGGTATATTTGTTGAATCATAGTTGATTCTCCATTTGCTGTCGACTTTAACATTTTATTGACAAGATAGCACTTTACTTAGTGCAAGAATACTCTTCCCTCAGCTCGGATTAACAGATTGCAGCGTGTGTGCTAAACAATTGCCAATTGGCCTGTGTAGCAGCAAATTCCGTTGTGTCAGCGTAATTGAATAAGCCCCAAGTTGTCTGTATGTGAGCTTTAATTATCCTTTTACTCGTCACTCTGTATAAGTGTACATAAACTATACATGGATACTCCATCAACACAATTAATTGTGGACGCGTAAGCGGGAAATGCCATTTAAATTAAATTTGCGCTAATAGAATGTGTCCATCACTTCGCTGGAGAGGCGTCTATGTCGGTCTAAATTGATTTCGTATGAGGGAAATGCATTTGGCTTGGTTGCTTTGCACTCATTACAAATGTAAATAGAAACGGTCAATAGAATAGTGGAAGCGGGTAACATAGTAGAACTCAGCGTATGTGTGCGACGGTTACATGCACACAGACAAATTTATGCAAGCATACATTAACGCACGAGCAGCAACGGAGCATCATCCTGCCTGCAATCCATTGGCTTATTCGTAGTGGAGCTTATGTTCGAATGCGGCATATCAGATGCTACGAAAGTAATCGGAAGTGGCTTGTGTGCAGAAATAAATCGTGTTAAAAGGCTAACTTAACGACAATGTTGTTTATCCACTGGGATAAGTAGTACCAATAGCAACAAAAACAGTGTATAGTGACCGCTCGAACAAGCACAGCAACGCCCCCAATGAACTTTGTTTTTACAGGGTCCCAACCATACGCAGCAAAAACTAAAAGCATCGCACAGAAAGGCATCTTTTGCTGATGTTATCGGGTATTTGAACTGTACCATGTAACAAAATTTGTCGGTTATCAATGCCCGGTTGTGTGCGTGTGTGAGTGTCTTGTGTAGATGTGTGTGCAGTTTTTGCTAAAGATGGATTAGATACAAAATGGAGCCGGGGCTTTACACACAAGCGACTTCAGCAGAAGCAGCAGCAGCCAGCGTGCCGCAAAAGAAATGACCGCTTGGACCAAGTGCCAGCTTCTGCAGCAACTGTAGCAGGATATGTGGTAGTCGAAAGTCCACCCGCCTGCTACTTATTTATGCGTTTGCTGCTGATTTGCAATTCAATGGCTTTGGTCGTTAACTCAGGCGGTAGCTGCAAACCCAATGTAAACATTCGTAAGCAACTGGAGGAATATTTTATCCGTTGGCAAGCATGATTTTTTTTTATCATTTCCTGTTCTTCTTTTCGCATATGCAGCCTTCTTTTAATAAAATGAAGCATAATTTACAATGCGTGTTGCTGACACAAAATTACCATTAGGCATTAACCCATTTTAGCCGAAGTGGCAATATTTATATTGATTTTGTGTCAGCCGCATTTAATTTGTAATCCGGTTAATTTTTTGTGGTGCAACGTGATGGAAAACTTTACATTTGCATTTTGTGGCAATATAAAAAGTTTAAATCGGTAGGAAATTTTATAATACAGGCACTTTAATTGGCCCAATAATGAAAACCAGTTTAAGTTAATGATTAATTATACTGAAAGCCAGTCAAACTATTCTTATTTCGTCTAGTGTCCTTTTGCTATATCAGTTATGTTGACGTCAGAACTGATTATTAACTTTACATCTTTTTTCGTTCGAAATTCTTATTCTATTAGTTGCTTTTCTTGACTTAATTTTGCAGACCACCTACTTCTGAAACTATATATAATTGGACCATACGATTCTCGGTTGATGCATCAGTTTTTTTATATTTTCCAAACATTCTTTTGGGAAATGGGGTTTTGAAGTCGGGGTATAACATATACGAAATACCTTTTAAATTAATAAAGTGAGTGTGCGAGTTACTTAATACTTCACTCTTAATTGATACTATGCCATATTGGAAAATTCCACATGTAGGTGTGGCAGTTAAGCTCGCAAGAATCATACACTTTTATATTCTAATTTCACCCAATTATGACAAATTTAGTCGATAAATAGTATGTAGAAGTGGAGTTATATATATATAAATAATTCAACGATTGTCATCATCCCTATCAGATTACATTCAGTTTTCGATAGAGCTCCAGTTATGAATATGTGTGAATTGTGGGCAGACAGTAGAAAACTAGTATCTAGTAAATGTACATTACATACCGTCAAATTTTAACATTATTCCATCAATAGAAGCTTAGTTGGGGTTATTTCAAAGGACATATTAATCTGATTTAGCTCATTTCTTGTATATGACTTAATGGTCCATATCTTTTGTAGGTTTTAAGCTATGAATTTGTACGAAAAGTGGGAGCGAAAGAGTGAATATTCCGCTCATATTTTGTGAGTCGAGTGATTCACATATCTATATATCTTCACATATTCATATCTGCCACGGGGTAGCTGCCACAGTTGAGTCGCACATAGTTAGTATACCCTTTAGAATCTTATTAGTACGTATACCCTTGGTATTTGGTTTTTTACTTACATAAATTTTTCCGCGGCAACAACCTCAATGTAGATCTTTCCATTTTACATAGCTTTAATAAAGTTTACATACTTTGAGGTATGGGTGAGGAGCTTCGAAGATTTTTTCTACTTCGAAAGAAAAAGAAATGAATTATATTGGAGAAATTTCGAAATCTGCATCTGAGCTGAATGAAGCGTTGAAATGATATTGCTATAATTTAAATACACCTTCAGATTGGTGATTAATTCATATCAGTGGTTTTCTGATAATACACTCAGCTTAGTTGAGTTAAATTTTTAGAGTACGTACTCTTAGTCAACTGGTGATGATACCATTCGCAGAGTTGGAAGGTTTTAAAGATATAGACGCGATATCACCTATTCTCATTAAAAGATTTATTCATTTGCTGAGTGATTCAATTCACATTTTTAAAAATGAAGCTTTACATTTCGGTATAATTTGATAAATGCAAGCTTTCCTGTGATATATTAAAAATAATAACTGTAAAATCTTTAATTACAGATCCATTTCAAAACTTTTAGTCTGGTCGTTTACTAAGCATTGCAGTCGTCATTCATAGAATATCACAAAACATAATTTTCCATTCCTTCCCTGGTTGTGTATTATCTTCCATAAAATTGCTTCCTAGGTAATTTGTTGTGTTTCTTTTCTTTCGACTCTTCTTCCCCTTCCCCTTCCACAAAACAAATATTGCAATCTGTACAAAATGCAGTCAAAGTCTGGAAACAAACAAAAAAATACATATGACACAGCAAATGGTATCGCTGCGCGTCAAATCTTTGCTTGGAATGTGCCAAGTCATTGCTTATATGTGCACTATGAGATTTATGAGCTTTATGTTGGCTAAGTGCACTTAAAAGAATGGGGTGTGATATTATTGTTGATGAGCTTCCGAACTTCTTAATCACACATCTACACGTTTTATATTATTTTATTAAAAATGCATTTAGAAATTCCACGTATCGGATTGCGTTCTTAGATCTATATACATACTCGTACCTCACTATGAATGTACTTTGTCAGATCTAAACTAAAATATACTTAATTTTATTGGAAACCACTGTACAAGTATACAAGCCACACAAATCGCTTAAAGCAGGTACAAATGTTTAATCAATTCGTTTTGAAGAATGTTTAAGTAATACTTCTTCGTCATGATATCGGTGAAAAGTGCTGAAAACCCGTGAATACTCCACAAAAAAATGGTTCGTCAAAGGCCGATGCTCTCTTCAATGAATATTCAAAAGAGGATGAATTTTGATATTGCAAGCGTTTCTAAGCTAATGGAGTACTGGAGAGATGTAACTTTCTCCGATGAAACAAAAGTTATCTTGTACTATCACGATGGATCTAATAGTTTCGCGGAAACAGCAGGCAGTACTGCAGCAGGAGAATATGATTCCCACTGGGGAGTTTGGAAAGTTGTCGGTGATGGTATGTGGATGGATTTCATCGGAAGGCGTTGGTGAATTAAGAATTTTCAATAATATCATGACGAAGATGTGTTACTTAAACATTTTTCAAAACGAATTGAAAAAAAGTTTTCAGAATTTCGGCTTCATTGGACAAAATTCCGAAAAGTTAAAATGCAAAGTTTATCAGGACAATGACCCTAAGCACAAATCGTTCTTGTGCAGGACCTGGATGATATATAATTGCATACATGTAGTCATAGACACACCAGCGCAACGCCCTGATATGAACTTCATCGAACATTTATGGGCATACTTTAAAAAAACAATTGCAAATCAGATTCCAACTAATAAAAACGTTTATTAGATTATTTCTATGTTCCTTGAATTTTGCAAAGAATTATTTGACACCATGAAATGGCTACTGTTTTTTCTTTTGCTACAGAAACGGATCTTTTTGTAATTATTGAATAAATTTTTTGACGTTTTCTGTTGAGAAAAATGGACAATCATGAAAGTATAATAATTTTTTTTTGAAATATATGCATTTCTTGCTTGAAATCAATATTAAAGTGAAAATTTCATTGCATTTCATTTTTTATTTTGCAAACAATTACAATTATATATATATATATATATATATATATATATATATATATAAAATTGTATATATATATATATATATATATATATATATATATATTGTATAATTGTATATTGTATATATATATATATATATATATATATATATATATATATATATATATATATATATATATATATATATATATATATATATATATATATATATATATATATATATATATATATATATATATATATATATATATATATATATATATATATATATATATATATATTGCTTGCATACTTTTAGGATCCCATATGGAGGATCTGAGGAGGAGGACGCCAACGTGACGATGATGGCCACCTCCGTGAATGGTGAGGGTATTGCAGATTAACCTTCACCATTCAATAGCTGCCTCGGCAGCCGTGATCCTCCACCTGAATCAAAAAGGAGAGGAACTCATACTGGTCCAGGAGCCGTGGGTCATAAATGATCAGGTTCGCGAACTCAACATCAGCGGATACCATACAGTATTCGTGCAGGATCAAGGTACACCCTAAGCCTGTATTATTGTTAAAAACAACATTAACGCTCTTCTTCTTCACAGGTTCAGCGACAAGGACAATGTAGCCATGGTCATTTCAACCAACACCATAGCTACATAGATTGTCAGCAGCTGTATGGCGCACGACCACGGACAATCGCCGCCTCCAGACACTTTAAAGCTGCTGGTCACGGAGGCGAACAGGAAGCGAGTCCCGGTCTTCATCGGCCCATCACGAGGTGTGGGGCAGCACGGACACAAACGAGCGGGGTGAGTCACTTTTTGATTTTATTCTTGCCCATGACCTAGTCATTGCTAACAGGGGGAGCGAGCCAACCTTCATTACATACAATAGAAGGGAGGTTCTCGATCTCACTCTTGGCAACAAGTACTCGTCTCATCTTCTTTGGAGCTGGCGCGTTTCGCAGGAATGCTCCATCTCGGATCACTGTTATATATGCTTCAAAATTGGTATCTCGGATCCCTTAGATTCTGCAGAGTCTGAAACGCATACTAACAGAAAAATAACTGACTGGAAAAGTTCCAGGCCACTATGGAGTCGGGGCTGCAGTCGACTCCTCCCACTATCAATAATCACCTCGATATAGATCGAGCCGTTGAAGCAATTACAGCACTAAATATTTAAATCTGCTGCCAAATCAGCCTGCAACTACCCGAAGCTAAGAGGCAAACCCAAACCCTCTTGGTGGAATTCGGAAATTGCTGAGCTCCGTAAAGAATGCCGCAAGCTCTTCAACAGAGCCAAAGCTACAAATGATTAGCTCCCTTTCAAGGATAAACAAAGGAAACTCAAGTATACTGTGAGGAGATCCAAAAGAGCGTCTTGGCGAGACTTCTGTGGCAGCATAGATAGCTAGTTCGAGACAAGCAGATTCCAGAGGATTCTCAATACCACTCCTCGGGCTCTTGAATGTATTCAGAGATCGGACGGTCAATGGACTGACTCTGAAAACGACACTCTAGATGCCCTTCTAGCGGTGATTAAATCTTTGTAGATTGCAGGACTCTAGACACCAACCATTCTTTAAGTCACTCAACCCAGTTTCAAATTACCCACGCTCATATTTAGTGGGCTATCAACAGCTTTACGCCTTTTAAATCACCCGGGCCTGATGGCATCATTCCCGCGGATTACCAGCACACTGCAAGTGCGGTTGCCCCTTGGCTACTGCATATTTATAATGCATGGTATCAGATGGTCGTACATTCCCAAAAGCTGGAGGGAAGCCCGTGTAGTATTCATCCCTAAAGCGGGAAAGGCGACCCATACCAAGCCTAAGGACTATAGACCAATTAGTCTGTCCTCATATCTTTTGAAAAAGCTGGAAAGGGTCCTTGATATACAAATCAGGAGCTCTATAAATTCCACGCTCCTGTCGAAATCACAACATGCCTATACTAATGGTAAATCTGTGGAAACAGCGTTGCACGCGCTCATTAAGAAATAGAGAAATCTCTTGTCAATAAAGAATATACTCTTGCAGTATTTCTCGACATCGAAGGGGCATTCAACAATATATGTCCCTCCGCCATAATTAATTCCCTAGAAAACCTAAACCTTGATCCCAGTCTGGTTAGATTCATCGGACAGCTACTGAAAACACGCGTCATCAGCTCCTCAATAGGAAATGTGCATGCTAAAAGGACTGTCAAAAGAGTAACGCCACAAGGCGGTGTGCTCTCACCCCTCATCTGGAATCTGACGGTGACCACACTACTAATTAGAGATTAGATCATACCGGCTGTAACACTATAAATTATGCGGGTGACATTGCTATCTCTGTTTCCGGCAAATATCTTTCACCACTTTCAGAAAAGCTAAGCTACTCTCTTAGCATTTTGTCCCAATGGTGTCTTGAAGTTGGCCTAGATGTCAACCCTTCCAAAACTGAGGTTATGCTTTTCACCAGTAAGCATAAAATACCAAGTTTTGTCCTACCCAAACTTAATGGGACTTCGCTTAACCTAAGCAATAGCGTCAAATATTTAGGTCTAGTCCTGGACCCTAAGCTCCACTGGAAAGTAAATTTAGCGGAGAGGGTACGGAAAGTCGCATGTGCTCTATACCCTAGAGCAAGATGGGTCCAGCCTCGAGTCATGTCCTGGCTCTATGCGACGGTGGTTGAGCCATACTTTATCTATGGCGCTGTCTTCTGGTGGCCCGCAACTGACAAGGCGGTGAACATGAAACCTCTTGACAAGGTCAGAAGAACAGCAGCGATTCTGATAACAGGGGCTCTGCGTACCATCTCTACAAAAGCTCTATTTGCAATCCTACATTGGTTGCCCACTAAGCTTCTGGTCAGGCAACAAGAAAAATGCTCGGCTACCAGACTTAATGCTATATCTCGCTGGACTAGACTGAAACTGGGCCATGCCAATATTCTAATGCAGGATACGCCCGTATCGGCGGACGTTGAGTATACATGCTCTACACCTAATCTAAACCACGGGTTCAACACCCACATTCCTAGTAGGGAGGAATGGTCCATTAAATTAGTGGTCACTGATAGCTCTACTGACATATACACGGATGGCTCCAAACTGGAGAATAAGGCCGGCTGCGGCATTTTCTCCTGCAAACTTGGAATTAAGGAGAGCTTAATCGTCTCCCTGACCATTGCAGTGTCCTCTCAGGCGGAATTTCAAGCGTCCAAGTGGCTTATTCACAACGAATTATTCGATATATATATATATATATACGAGGTGTGATCAAAAAATAACCGTTATTGTGTGATCAAAAAATAAAGTATTTATTTATTTATCAACAACTATCTTGTCCCCTTCAAAGTAAATCCCCTCAGATATAATACACTTATGCCAGCGGTTTTTCCAATCCTCGAAATACTTCTGAAACGTTTTTTTGGTATCGCCAACAGCTCCTGTTTCGATTTTTCTTTTATCTCCTCAATCGTAGCAAAACGCTTTCCTTTCATCGGTGTCTTCAGTTTTGGAAAGAGGAAAATGTCAGCGGGGACCAAGTCCGGTGAATGCGGTGGTTGAGGCATGATAACGGTTTTGTTTTTGGCCAAAAACAGCTCCTGAGCGATGTCCATGTGACGTTGTTTTTGCTCAAAATTTATCAATTTTGGAACAATCTTCGCTGCCGCACGTTTCATGCCTAAAACATCCGTAAAAATTGCTTGGCATGAGCCGAACGATATGCCAACATCATCAGCAACCTCTCTGATAGTGATTCGACGATTATCCAAAATCATTTTCTTCACTGCGTCAATGTTTTCATCGGTTGTTGACGTGCTCGGGCGACCAAGACGAGCATCGTCATTGACATCTTCTCGGCCTTCCTTAAACCGGTTATACAACAATTGAACTTGTGTTCTTCTCATAGTAGACTCGCCAAAGGCCACAGTCAACATTTCAAATGTCCTTGCGCATTTAATTTCATTTTTAACACAAAACTGAATACAGTTTCTTTGATCCATTTTTTCGAATGGTACAAAATCGAAGAGCACACCAAAATACGACTAACCTTTTTATCTGTCAAAAACAAACTGACAATCCAAAATGGTTGGTATTGCCAACATATATAACAGACATGTGTACCAACATAACAGAAAAAAAATACGAACATCGAACATACGAGTACGTAACTCACGAAAAGATGAAAATAACGGTTATTTTTTGATCACATATATATATATAGATATATATTGATATTTATATTGATATAATATTGTAAGACATGGCCGTGGCGAGATTTTTAGCTTGACAGTTGACGGGTTAAGGGGAAAATTTAATGGGTTGGCGTTAGTGACAACCAGACGGAAAGCGACGTTGCAGGATAGATTACTTGAACATTTCGGGCTAAAGGTGAGCAACGGTGAAGAAACAGACTATGATGATGCAGCAAGTCGACGCAGCGTGAGCGGTCTATGTTTACTTTTCGTGATGTTGAAGATTCTATGACTTCATTCAGTGGATCAGGTCAACCCAGTTTTGAGCAATGGCTGGAAGATTTCGAAGAAAATGCGCAAGCAGTACTGTGGAATGAGCTGAAAAAATTTATTTACGCAAAGCAACTACTAAAAGGAGCAGCGAAGTTTTTGTTCGCAGCCAGAGCGGTATAAGCAGCTGGATCAGCTTCGTCAATCGAAGTACATCGTGCCCTTCGTAATAGCCGAAACCGCCAAGAGGAAGATTTCCGTGTAGCAGAAGATATGGTCCAACACCCCTTCACCCAAGAATGTGTATCAGGCACAACCGTTGTTGTCAAACAAGGTTTCGCCAGTTTCCACTTCGATAGAGAAAAAGTGTTTCAAGTGTGGCGACGTTTCGCATTTTGCACGAAATTGTCATGTTTCAAATGCAACAAAGAGGGTCATCGTGCAGCAGAATGCCGAGGCGTCGAGAAATCTGTCAAACAAGAGAAAAACAATATTAATACAATGACGAATGAAGCGATAGTTACAAAAGCAGAAGAAAAATGTGGATTAATATTTGAAAATATAAATTTCAATAAACACAATGTTTCAGCATTAATCGATACAGGTTCTGATTTATGCCTAATGCGTTATGACACGCTCTTGATGTTGGATACGGACGTCGAGTTGAGGAAGGAAAGGCGACGTTTGGTGGGGATAGGTAGCAGCGAACTTACAATAATGGGGAGCTTTACCGTCCACACCAAGGTAGATGGCATTGCAATGGATATCATTTTCCATGTAGCTAAGGAGCGGGACATTAAGTACGCTTTTGTAATAGGTAACAATGTTCTGAAAAAACTTGACTAGATTGTCAGGGAGAATGGTGCTGAGTTTAGACAGAAGGTGGTGCAACAAAGAGGGCAAGTCGGCGAGATTGTGAAGCAGGTGGCGGCTGGGGAGCCACGCGAGCACAATGAGGTGCAAAAGGCGTTGGCGGTAGTGCATAACGAGGGCGTGAGCGTGCGTACTGTTATGGCTGAGAAGCCACGTGAGCATAGTGAAATGTTGCAGGCTATGTCAAACGTGGACAACGAGGGCGTGCGCGTGCGCACTGTTGTTGCTAAGGAGGCAGTAGCGACTGAAGATAAAATCAAGTTGCCGAATTGATTGAAGAGTTTTGAGAAATTCTGCCTAGTTGCAGGTATTAGAGACGCATCCGAAAATGAATTGGATTTATCGTACCTGGGTACAACGCAGAAAGATGCAGTAAGTGGCATGATAGCAGCATACAAACCCGTGAAAAATTTCGAATCGCCAGTGGAAATGAAAATCTTACTCACTGATGACAACCCCGTATACGCAAAGACAAGGCGATAGTCTTACGCCGACAGATGCGTAGTGGACCAGCAAGTGCCGCAGTGGCTGAAGGAAAAGGTCATCAAACCTAGCACTTCGGAGGACGCGTCAGCAGTCGTACTCGTTTCCAAGAAAGATGGAGGCAAACGATTTTGTTGCGATTACCGACTACTGAAAAAATCATACAAGATAATTTCCGGATGCCGATGATAGATGGCGTTATTGAGCGGTTGCAAGGAAACAACGTATTCACAACGCTTGACCTGGAAAATGAGTTTCTCCATGTCCCAGTGGAGCCAAAGTTGAGGAAGTATACGTTTTTTGTGACATACAATGGCCAGTATGAGTTTTATTACGTGCCGTTCGGAATATCAAATTCTCCGGCAATCTTTTCAAGATCCATCTTCGCTGTGTTGAGAGACCTCATACAAAATGGTATAGTCGTAGCTTATATGGACGATTTAGTAATTGCCTCCAAAGATGGAATCGAAGGAATACAGAAGCTGGAACTGCGAAAAGCAGCAGAGAATGGCTTGCAAATTAAGTGGAAAAAGTGTCAGTTCCTAATGAGGAAAGTTGAGTTCCTGGGATATGTCATCAAGGATGGTGCAATAAAACCTTCAGAAGGGAAGACAAGCGTGATTAAGACTTTTCCGTTACCATATGATAGAAAAGCAATGAAACGGTTCCTGGGATTGACTTCATACTTTAGAAGATTTGTGGAAGGGTATGCCGTAATTGCTAAGCCACTTTCCGATTTGTTAAGAAAAGATGCTAAGATCGAGTTGCAAGATGAGCAATTAGCAGCATTCCAGCAACTAAAAGAGTTGATAAGTGCACCGGTTTTGAAGTTGTACAACCCGCATGCAGTGACTGAAGTACATACGGACCTGTATGTTTGGCTATACGGCGGTGCTACTACTGAATGACAACGAAGACCAGAAGTTTCGCCCGGTTCAATATATGAGTCGTAAGACTAAGCCCGCGGAAGAGAAGTATCACTCGTATGAGCTAGAAGTATTAGCAATTATAGAAGCTCCCAAGAAGTGGAGGATGTATCTGATGGGGATAAAATTTAAAATTGTAACCGACTGCAATGCGTTCACAATGCCTATGAGGAAGCGGGATATTCCATTAAGAGGCCGAGTGTCATGCCTGATGTTAGAGGATTCGTTGAATCATCGGTTAAAACAATCACAGCAACAAGACAGTTGGATACGAGCGGTTCAGAAGATTTTGGAAAAAGACGATTTATGAAGATTCGACAAAAGAACTTTAGTTCTCTAGTTTTACCATCTTTAATGGAGGACGAGATAATTAGAATGGCACATAAACAGGGACATTTTTATATAAAAAAAATGGAAGATGCTATTGAAAAATCATTTTTTATTCCACAATTAAACTTCAAAGTGGCCAAGATAGTGAAAGTTGTATAGGGCGCATAGTAACCGATTCAAAATCTCGGAAGAAGGAAGGCTTCCTGAATCCGATCAACAAAGAAGACAAGCCGTTAGGAACTTTCCACACAGATCACGTGGGACCGATGGAGATAACCAAAAAAGCATACAACTATATCGTGGTTGTTGTAGATGCGTTGTCCAAGTTCGTGTGGCTGTACCTCATGAGAAAAACTGGTGCTGAGGCAGTGGTTGATCGACTGCAGAAACAGCCAATTTTCGGATCCAGGACATCCAGCATTTGCTGATAGCGACGGGAGTTCCGCGTGGACACGGACAAGTCGAGCGAATGCACAAAATTGTTGTGCCTATGGTTTCGAAACTATGTTGTGAACATCCAAACAGCTGGTATAAGCATGTGGATCGCGTCCAGCAACTAATTAATAACACTCCCACAAGTAGTACGAAAACATCACCCTTTAAGATTTAATAGGGCTTGAAATTGCGAATCGCTGAAATACCACCTACAAGAATTGTTAGACGATGCAGCTATCGACGAACTAGATGCGGAACGGAAAGACATACGCCATCAAGCACAAAAAAACACTGCTACCATCCAGCAAGAGAACCGCCCAATGTTCAACGCACGTCGTAGAGAAGAAGCTAACTACGAGGTCGATGAGCTAGTAGCCATTAAGCGAACGCAATACGAATCAGGGTTGAAACTAGGATCTAAGTTCCTCGGGCCGTATAAGATTGTGAGGACGATGCAGCTTGGGCGATACGAAGTTGTTAAGGTCGGAGACCATGAGGGACCAGGGCGCACCACGACAGTTGCTGACTTCATGAAGAAATGGAACTTTAATCGAGCCGAATGAAAGAGCAAGATGGCCGAATGTGGGATCTAATGGACATATTTACTAATGCCACTAAGCAACCCTGACAATGCAACCCTGATATCACATTAAGGCAACCCGTACATGACGATTAAAACTGACGAAACCACACGATCGTCAAACAATAATCAATTATGAGTGCAAGGTGTTCGGGGAATGAGTACAAGCTACTTTCGACTCGAAGAGAAAAAGATTTTATAGAAAGAAGCATTTTGGAGACCAAGCCTGTGGCAGGATTTGAACCTGCGACCCTCGGGGTGTGAGTCTAGCATGCTTACCACTATACCACAGAGGGCGGCATATATATATATTTTTACATATATATATATATATATATATATATAAATATATATATATATATAAATATATATATATAAATATATATATAAATATATATAAATGTGACTGATGACACTGCACAAAATTCAACCACCAGACTATTACCACCATGTGGTCAGTTATTCCGCATTGTTCCTGTCTGTGATACTTCTGATTACTGGGCTCATATGGAGAATAAGAATTCTTTTTCTTTGCTATTTTTCGACAACTCCAGAATTTCCTTCATATAATTTACAATACATTATTTACACGCATGTGCCCTTCCTTCCCCACTCTCTAAATAATTTAGTGATTTTTTTAATTTCGTGCACTATGGCTGTGAATTAGAGATATGGAACAGTGACAGAATAAAGCGGCTACTGGGTATTGAATTTCGATGAAACAGTTCATATCGGTGGTGCTACTGTGTTGGGGATTTCAGTTACACAGGATCGTAATGAACAGTTTGTATATGAGTCACTTCTGAATGGCTAAAAGTATCTACTCTATTATTTTGTGAAAGAGGCTTACAATCAGAACCAGGAGAGCTTGAATTCACGAATCTCTAATATAAAACAATTGTGCAACAAGATAAATCTTATACGAAGGTTTAGCGAGCGCTCGCTACGGGCGCTTATTCTCTCGTGTTCGCCACTGCTCCCATCAATATAATAAGCATGACCGCAACGTAGATCCACCACACAGTAGTAGCCATCAAACAATCACTCGAACCAACAGATCTCGAGCACTACAATATTTTCTCTCACGACTCCCGCAGATATTTCAAAAACGACTTTAATTCAGTTTTCACAGAAATTAACTCTACGTTAACTTTTCTCCACTTCACAGAACTTTTATTGACTCTTTCCAATTACACACAAAAAAACCACTCGGAACTCAAATTTTGTGAAAATATTCATCACATCAGTTTCTTGCAGAATAGGAATATTAAATGTATCATTATTTAAATAAATAAAAAAATATAACAATCTCTACTAATATCTTGTACATGCCACACCAAAGTAAAACTGGTCTCTAACTTTGGACTCTGGTAAATATTGTTATGAAATTGTACTCCTGAGAATTTATACCACCCTCAATACACGAATTCTTACCGTTGGATTGTGTAGTAATCAAACAATCACTTGGTTAGTTGTCTACAGCATAAGCTATATAAGTAACTCTAACCTGACTTCCTTGGTAGAATTTTCACATTGAATGTAGTGCAGAAATGCCAAATAAAAGTTATTTTCAAATACTCAATTACAACCATTTTATGTAATGTAATTTTGGTAAAGTTCAAGCTTCAAATATAGTAATTTAAACCGTAAAACGTTCACACACTTGATGCATGCAGCACCATTTACTCGTATAGCCCTACATGCTCGTAAGCCAATCTCCAGTCAGCCGAACGATGATATCTATTCGTACTGAGCTGTCAGAAGATATAACGTATCTGGCGTATTCCGAAGTCACACACGCGTGTTATTTAACAGGCGTACGTGTGCATTTGACCCACTTATCAAATTAAGTGTAAAAACCTCTTAAGCGGGAGTACGATGAGTCGAGGTAATATGCACACACATACAAATACACTGACATAGCCATGAGCACAAAGGCATATGTACATAGAGGCGCATAAGGAAAATACAATAAAAGGTTTCGCATTAAGGTTGACGCCAGCCATGCCTCCATGCGTGGCATTTACGGGCGGCTTTCATTTGTTCACGGCTTTCCCTATTGCTAACAATAATACATTATAACGTCGTTATCGCTTTGACGCCATCAGAGCCAAAGAACCAAACTTCCAAAGAGGCAAGGCAGCCAGGAGGCAAGGAGCCAAGGAACCGAAGCAAATTTTCCGCTTTTATTATTATTTTTTAAAGCTCCCTGCACATTGTCAAATGTCGTTCGGTCTTTCTTTCGTTGGTTGGTTGGAGGTGTGGCTGAGTTTTAGATGGATTTGTGGGCTTGGGTATATGTGTTAAGTGTGTGTGTGTGTGTGTGTGTGTGTGTGTGTGTGTGTGTGTGAAAGAGTGTGAATGTGCCCGTCTCATTTTCTGTTTTGTGTGCTTTTTGCTACTGTTTTTTTAAGTGTGAATTTGTGTGTTGTGTGGAAGCGTAAAAATTTACGGTATAAGCTGAATTTATATCAACAACTCCCTCTCAACTCTCCGCCCTCTCCGCCCTCGACACCCGCTCTTTTGAATATGCGGCTTGGATTTTCACTTTTTCACATTCCTTTAAGCATTTCACTTCGGGCATTTCACTCGAGTTGTTTATCTTCCATTTGGGATTGTGGTATGGGCGCTCGGCGCTACCTCTAACCGCATTACATGTGGTTTTATCAACCACAGATGACATTGGCACTGTCTTCCTGCAGACCGCCCCAATACACCAAGCTACTCACACCCGCCCATACATCACAAACTATCCACTGCTTTCACATTGGAGAAATGATTTTTTTATACAGACTTTGTTTTTATTTCGATTGTTTGCAGATCACAGGATTAGAAAACATATTGGAGTTCATGCTAAGTGGAATTTTATTGCATGACTACGTAAATGCTTTTCCCTTCTCCAGGGGTTTTTTGCCATCTCTCCATGGAGAAATCACAAACGAACATACATAAATATTAACACTTTGCTCTGGGTTGGACTTTAATTTCCGAGCACACTTAACGTGTGTACGCACTAGAATTCTAAATGCTGACTTGGAGTTTGTGTGTAGTCTGAGGGAGAGTTACAGTTTGTATTGAAACTAGGGAAGCTGAACACAGTGAATGGAAGGCTGGCGGAAACCAGAGACCAGCAGTTTTACAAATTAGAATTTGTTACTTTCGCGCTCAACATTGAACGTACTCCATATATTAAGTCATCAACGAATTGCTGCACTCGTGCAATATGGTGAGGTACATGACACTCAACTGAGTTGGAGATATGTTCACAGGAAATTATATTTTAACTTCTGCAAAGTTTTGAAGCTAAGGAAATTATTTAATAATTCAAACCAGTTTTCATTCAGAAACTCAAAAAGGATTGCTAATAGTTTTAGGGTATAATTAATGATGAACGATAACTAAGCTAAAGCGACATAGGCATAAGCGGTTCTACTGAAATCGTACTGATTCAAATTTTGACTTACTCAGAAGTCGCTTTGGATTTTATTTTTGGCTAAAAGCTGTTAAGTGGATAAAATATGAGGGTAGATATAAGTTTTCCAATACAAATTCTTTAAGAGCTAGAGAGGTTATCTTACCTCTTTCAATAAATACAACAAAGTTAGTCCTTCAAGTTAATTACTAACGAAAAGGAAGATATTTATAGATTTCAAATCTGACTATTATAATAAAACACTAGGTGGGAGTTTCAGAATCTGCCAACATAATTGGTTGATTTTAGGTTAGCATTACTTGAGTTTTATGTCTCATAGGAAGAAACCAGATCCATGAGCCTGACACCTAAATAATCAAATGATGGTGTAACTGACTATAGGAACAATTTGAGAATGTAATCATTTACTACACCATTGAGAGATCGTCGGTTATGACGCAAGACCAAGGGGACTCTTTACCCAATTTACGAACATCTAAATTCAAACTATGATTATATCTCAGCGGTTAGATCTTAACAAATCGATTGTTGGTGACACATATTCAACCTCTATTAAGATAATGTTGAATCAGAAATATTGTATCCAAATATTGTATCTAAAATATATCGAAAGTTTGGTAATATATTTGTTTCTTCACGATATTAGAATTACGTATTGTGACTCTTGAGTCTCAGCTTTAAATCAATAACTGATTAATTTTTATAGTCTGAGTGAGAAATTGTTAAGTTTCTGGAATGCCTCTATTTCCTACAAATCAATATGTTCTTGAAAAGTTTTCCACAAATGTGTTTCGATAGCAATTGTTGAGACACTGGCATCATTTGTCTTTTTGAGATTTGAGCGCGTTGCATATGCTCGATGCTTCTGCCTCTCTGGTCTAGATCCAAATTGTCAAGGTGGTGCGGCTCCCTCGCTGGTTCAATGAGAAGTGGCCGAGTCAAGTGGCGAGAAATCGCATATAAGCACTTGACAGGGCCGATCGGCCGTAGATATTAAAGATGGCTGTCGACCGGCATGAACGTTTGCTTACGCCATCTACGCACAATTCGGAGGGACATGGTGCGGGGAACTCTCACCGCAGCATGCCATGCTCCGAATTGACAGGCAGAATATGGCCACACTCGCACCGGGTGGCAGCCATCGGGAATAGGGGTTCACGGCGTAAACAATATTGGTAAATCGATAATTGCAAGTAAAATTAGCAAATATTTGCTTTTTCAATATGAATTTGACATATACTCGTACATATACCGGCCCCACGAATGAATATCTTAATTGGTGGTACGTGGAAGATTCACCGTTTTGAAACGAATATGGTTTTAGTGAGTTGAAGCATAAATATTTTTGAAGTACTGAACAGAAAAGCCGGAGCAGTTTTGTGCTTCAAAGGTTCAGTCACAACTAACTCGATATTTTGTCTCATTAAAAATATACTTGATTGCGATAACGAAATGAAAAAAAAGGTTATCAGAACGTAAGTGCAGCACTTACTCAATGCTTCGCCTAGCTTTCATATCACCATGGATTCTCTCACATTGATCATCTTTGGTTGTGATAATTCATTAGTTCCATACTGAAATCTATGCAATTGGAGTGATAAATATCGAGTGTCATGCTAAGAAATTTGAGATATAAACACGAAAACTATAAAAGAAATTTCTATAAGAATATATGTAAAAAAATAGCTGCCTCCCAAGTAATCTTGCTTTGCTAGGTTTCATATGATATTATCCCAGCTAAATTTTAAGTGATAAGTAAGTTAGAGAAAAAGAGGATAAAATAACTTGAAGGCTACGCACACATTTTACATTTTTTGAGTGTTTATGAAATGATGTGCCGGAGTGTTTATTAAATTTAAAAACGGGCCCTTAAATGGAGTTAAGTACACTTCAAATTGCCGCCTGTCACCTTTTTGCACCTTTATTATCGGGGACATCCAATTACTCCGAATCCACTTTTCGCTTTTAATTTTCAATCAAAAACTGAACTTGTCTGCTTAGCGTTGGCGGTTTCATTTGCCATGTCACACAACTGCAATTTAGAATCCTCTTTATGAGGAACTCGGCATTGTTTCATCATAGTTCATTGTGTCAACCAGCTATTAAAGCAGGCTTCGGAAGTTGTCAGCTCTCTGCTGTCTCTACTGTGATGCTGGTGACGTTCAATGAAATCCAAGTGTTGACGTTAGTGCGTAAAACGCTTCCTCATATAATGGTGTAGGACCATCGGAAATCCGTATGCTATTTGACATGGTCGCACGGCGAGAAGTTCAGGACTTTTTAATTGTGTCTAATGCTGCTTTTACGGCCGTTCGCTTGCCATATATTTGCGAGCGCGATATTGCTTCAGGCGGTTGGGCTCTGAGTGATGGCAGTAGTGCAGCTTGTAATGATGTAATTCTTCATCGTGTCGGTGCGTTTGAATGTGTGCGCTTGTGCGTGAGCGAGATGTGTTTTTATGAGGTCATGCACGCTTTTTTAATGACATTTTCATATGAGGGCGAACTCGCCGGCTACATCCTGACTACCGATGTAACACTATCGCATTTAGCTATTTGAGCCATCGAAGTGAAAATTGCTTTCGGCCATTGGCTAAATGTACACTCACATCGCTGAGGTCGAGGATGAGGCTCAAGCGTTGCCGTCATTTCGTGCCGCTTTGCTGTGCTTATTAGTCTTGCACAGGTAGACTACTACCAGCAAACGAATATGCGAGTATCTGTTTGAATTGGGCTTTAATGAGGTGAGGCCAAACTGGTTGACTTATTAAAAACTTCTAGGCGTTGAATAAAATGATGAAATATTCATTTTTGCTAAAATTAGCCCATATAATGGTAGAACATAAGGATTCCTAAGAATTGGTGAAATAGTTGAGGAATATGTGAAGCAATATTTTGTAATGATATGCTTTAAAACTAATCAATACTTTCATTACGTTGAATTAAATTATAGTCAAAAGAGTACATGCATCCAATGTGTCTGAAAATATGTGTCAATACACTGTTGTCGATTGCAAGCTTCTACTCCGGTTTATATAAGATATTTACCCCAGTATAAGCAAAGTAAATTTAATATCTTAATTGAGGTAATTTTAGGGTACCGAAGCATATATAAATATTTAAAGCAATACGAATTCTCAAAGCGCTTCTTCTTGCAATGCTCACTGGAGAACATTTTTTCATGCACTAATGGCCAAAGGAGATCTTTGGTTAGCTTAGAAAGAAGCTCGTAGGCTCTACAGAGGTACAATAAATATTATTATACAGCTTATTGCGAACTTGTATTTTCTTCACTTTCTATGACCAAGGAAAATTTGATATTGATAAAGTGACTACGACTCCTTGAGTAAATCGTACGCATGTAACACAGCCTTCTTTCAACAGGCATCTCCTTTCCCGTTTTGCAACCTGTGAACTTTGCTTTTATATCAACTCCTTTATCCATATATAAATAGTGAAAGGGGAATGAGAGACAAAAGAGTGCAGAATTGCAAATTTCCAAGTGGTTGGTGAAATAGGGCTCAGATTGTAATACCGGCCTACGCGGTAGCGCAGCACTGATAAAATTTTAATGCAATTCCGACACAGATTCACGCAAATCGCGTCTCCTTCTTCATCTCAGCTACTATATGTGTGCGGTCGTCCAGGAATACTCCAGTTTGGAGTGTTATGAAATTTAATGGAATTTTAAATTTTCCGTTTCGTTGTAGCCGCCAAAGCGAGCAAAATGCCGTAACAAAACGTCGTCAGTTATTTGGCATACTTTGTGGCGCTAATACAACACAGAATGGCTTTTAGTAAAAGTGAAAAATTCGCCTTCTTCTGCATATGAGAAAATGTTTGCTTGCGTTTCTTATTAAAAGCGAAGAGCACTGCATAAAAATGAAATTTTATACCCGCCTGGCAGTGCTTATTAAGACTTCAATCTGAGGCAAAAAGGCAAAAAAACAAACAAAGAAAATTGTATACGTATTTCCTGCGTGGCGCGTGTAAGGCGCTAAAATGGGGGCTCATATGGCAGCCACATTCGCATCGATATACAAGCGAATGGAAAAGTCGCGCATTTGAACGCATTCGCTCTAAGAAAATAACATTTTTAACGAAACGCGTGCTTATCCTGCATATCCTGCGGGAGCTGATTTTGCATGCAATGAAGCTATCGTTGCCGTTGCCGTTGCTATTGCCATTGCTGTCACCACTACCACTACCACTGCCGCTGCTTGGCGTCTGCTGTTGTTTGGCTGATTCTGGTGTTGCCTTCGATGGTGGTTTACCGAGCGTGTGACATTTCCTTAAATGAAGCTAAATAAGCGGAGACATGGCATGGCGCGTCTGCTGTGCCTGTATGTAAATGCCATTGTATATGCGTGTGTGGGTGTGCTTGGGTGCTGTGTGTGAACCAAACATACCCGCGCTCGGCGTCTATGTGGAATTCTTATAATGAAGTTATTTTGCATAAGGAAGGAGTATGTCTTTGTTTTGAATGCAGTAGTGCAATCCCAGTGGATGATCACGTAATAGTGCGACGTTATGTGAGCACTGGCTAAAAACTGACTGTTCTGCTCCTTCTGGGTGAATTAAGTGTTAAAATGTATAATGCTTTGCGTGCACTTTACTGCTATTAGTCAAATTTGTGTTCAGTTAGAAGATGAAATTTCAGTTCAGGCTGGAAAACTTCTTCTGGAATTTTGAGGCTGATCTTACCAGTATTCCAATTTGCATTCTTTTGAAAATGTGGTTAAGTTAGAAAGTGGCTGCCAAGTCGGCGTGGAGTAAGGTTTTGTGCATATTGTCCAGACTACCGATAGGATAATTGGTTGTTGCTAGTATATAAGTCGATAAATATCGCTTTTAAAAATAAAATCCGAAGTCGTAGTAGGAGGAGAATATTACCCCGAATATTTAAATGGTGAGAACATCACATTATTATGATATTACGGGGGTGAGAAATCATAGTTTGTGTAGTTGTAGTTTTGTTTAGCCTGCATACATGAAATGCTATCTAAGCATATAATAAATTTACCTTACTTTCTAATAGAGTAAAATATAGCATATAAAAATACAGATACTTTAGCTGTGAATATCCAGCAAAAGTGTAATAAAATACCATAACTGATAATATTACCATTTTCTTAAAGAGCAGCAAAGGAGGTGTGGGCTCATTAGATATGTGCAGCCGCTTCTAAGAAATGTGTCTTGCAAACGTCGATTTAAAAGAACCGGGCGTTAAATATATTTTAGAACTGCATTTGTGTTTTGTTTTTATATCTTTAAAAACATCAATCTACAACAAGGACATCAACAATTTATAACTGTACATAATCAATTCATAAATGTATAACAGTCATAATTTTAAATATAGAATAAGTCGAAATGTCCAAATTAAGTTAATGAAGCAAAAAAAAACTATCTTTATAAATGGCGTCATAAGAGTATATGAAATGTGGGTATAAAAGAAAATAACCAAAAAGTATCTGGAAAATTTCTTACGTCGAGCAATATATTTTGGATATAAGCATTGAAGGAAAGTGATAAATGTTGTTCTGTCACGATGTATGATCATATTTTAATATTGTGCAAGTACTTCCAGTTTATCATTTATTAGAAATATTAGCCACATAAAAAAATGAATATATATCTTTTTTAATATACATGTGAAGAGGTAAAACACTGCAAAATAAATACTGCTGAATTTGCGTTCTTAGCTTCTGAAAATATTAGATTCGAGATTATGAGAGAACCCCAAAACTGATTCACAATATTTTTTGAAATGAGGTTCACATTGCACTGAATTCCTACGTAAATGAACAAAATTGACGGATTTGGGTTGAGAATGTACCCGAGTTATTCTCGGCTGCTGGTTGCGGATTTTATGGGTGCGGGGTGAATGGATGGTACTTTTTCAAAAATGTTCCTGGTACATCAGTAAAATTTAATGGTGAACTTCATGAATACATTATAATAAATTGATTTGCCATCAATATAATTTGTCAACTATATTCATGTGGAAGAAACATACGTAGTGTTTGTTATCTCTCATTTCGGCCTTAAAAAGTGACAAAAAAGTCGTTCGATTTTACAGCCTTAGATTTTGTTCTTTGGGACAAGTGAAGCAATAACGCCAAAAGAATCCTATATTTAAGAGACGAGGTTACTGAAATACCGCACAATTTCTGCCAAAAGGTAATTGCAAATTTCATGAAAAGTGCTGAAGTTTGACAAGTTGAGTATGGCCCATTTAAACAATGTGAAGGCCTCATTAATATATTGACATCTATAATGTGTGATTGTATTTGAAAATGTTCAGTAATGTTTCTCTCATCATTCAATCGATGTAATTGTAAATGTAAAATAATACAATTAGATTTAAAATTGTATAATTCAAATTGTTGTTGGTGACAGTAACCTGTCCAAATTTTGCTATTATTTAATAAAGTTATTGTAGATTAATCTCTATTTAATGGTAAAGGTAAAATCGACATAGTAATTGGAGGTGGTAAAATTCTGGAATATGTTATTCTTAAAAGAGGTGCTGTTCAATAATGCCAGAAAAGCAGCGGTCATAAGTCTTGATCGCTTATAGGAACTGGAAGAAGCATCTGCAAATAGTTTACTAGCAGCAAAGGACGACATTTGTGTACAAAGTTATACATCTACAAACTCTTCAGCAATGAAGAAAATGTATGCATACTATAATTTGGGTTGTGAAGCATTATCCTTTCCGAAGTTAACACAATTTTAAAAAGTTGATTGTATATGCATGTGCATGAAGCCAGTTGGTTGGAAGTCCTTGCGTAAAAAGAGATTGGAGGTGAAAATGAGTTTTGGGTAAATATTTGGTATAAAATCTTCAACGTTGATTCGGCCGCCGCAGCTCAGCTAATATGCTTTTGTTGGAGTAGTGCACGATAAGATTATCGGATGGAAAGGACTTGTCAACAGCTTAATGTTATCTTTTATATGATGACAATATATTTCTAATCCATAATTGATAGTTGACGGAATTTGATTCCTTGTGATGTTGAATTGATAAATTATCATTTTGAAGATTGGAACTCAACAATGCCTAACTTCGCGCTTAGTTTATCTCTAATATATTGAAAATATTGTAAAATACTTAAAAGTCCAAAAATATGTCTACAAACTTAAGACTATTTGTACACATAATGAATTCGTTGTTGAACGCAAATATCGGGTTATTACATTTTTGTTAATTTAGTTTCGTTCGTTGAAATTGAAGACCATAGCGTTGTCTCGTTGATTTAAGCTTTCGAATAAGAATACTGGTTCTAATGCACTTCTCCTTGTTTCAATTAAAGTACGTCTGCTCAACATTTTATTTGAAAGTTGCGCTATATTTTATAGTGTCGTTTTCTGAAGCCAACAGTGCTGTTCTGTTACTAGTTTTTGAAAGCCTTTTTACAACGAAATTTTATTTATATTTGATATTTATAGACTCTGACTATCTGTGAGATTTGTAAAATTCCACTCATGTTGCGGTAGTTCACCACTCCATTTTTGATTGGAAAAACTTTTATATTGAAACATAAATGGATGCATACTTTTAGGGTATACTTTATTTGTCTTTTTCAACATAAATACACTTGCGTGAAGGCATGTTCTGGAATCTTCTCGAAGCATCTTTCGAAGTGTAGTGAATGTTCTGGCATGCAAAGCAAACTTTAACCCTAAGATTAAGAGTGCGAATTGCAATAATTTAATAAAGTTTAATATTTTAATTTAACCAAGCGATTGTTGGACACATTCCAGCGGTACGAATTCGAATATTGAAAGTTAGTATAAATTGTCAGGATGGCAATTTCGTAACAATTTGTTGAAATGTCTCCATATAATACACCAATTATAAAACTTGTATTATGCATTCTCCTGAGGACATTCTATAATTATTGTAAACATTTTTATTTTGTTATCGAGCGTAGACATCACGGAGACCACTACAAAGAAAGTAATGATAGGAACTGATATTGCTCTTCTACAATGAAAACACGATTCGGATTCCCTATAGAGACCGAAATGGAAGGGGCGTTGCTGTGACAAATATCTTGTACTGGATTTCATAACCTTATCAGTTGTCTGACATAGGGATATACTGCTTTAAATAGGGTACATTTCTTTTACAAAATAGTTTGCTTTACGTATCAATCCTACTTATACTAACTAAAATTTTAAAAACAAGTTGTTCGTCCTGTATACATCCTCCATTTTAATCCTGTTTGTTTCTCCTTCTCTATGTCAGTTAGTTTATTTACGATAAAGTTTGCAATTACATTTTTTGCCTTGGATTCATTCCATTTAGTTTTATTTTTTTGTCTATTATGCTTTCTTAAAAATCCTTTTTAATTTTATTATCATTGTATAAAGTGTTGTTCTTGCCTCTTATCTGCATTGTCGTATCTGAAGGTAAAATATTTTCACTGTAGTTCGCGTTTTTGTAATTGCCGACAGCTACGACTGGCAGTGGCGGGAACCACACTTGAAAATTTCCATTTTATATTGTTCCAAGTTGATGGATTTAAAATATAAAATGTTTGTGATGTCCTTCAGCTTACCTTATGTATGAGACAAGCCATTTAAGTTCAAAGAGTTTAATTGAAGAAATTAGCTTAAAAATGTTAATTTCTTAAACATAATAGGGTCAAATTATGTTATTCGTAATCCGAACAACAAGTAAAGTAAAATGCAGTTTTTACTAAGAAAATTTAATTACAAGAAAAGTTGTTACTAAAAGAATATTTTCATCACAGAAGCGATGATGAGAATAATGAAAAACACTTTTAAATTTGGAAAAAAAAATTAAAGAAATTTTGAAATCACTTTCTCATATTATGTAGTTATTAGACCCAACAACTCGATATATGAGTATTAAGAATGATAGTCAACAAATCAAGGTAATATGTATTATAAATAATTTTTAATTAGCTCGATGTGAGGGATTCAATTGCCTCGTCAATAAGAAAGGATAATTCTTTAAATACTTTATATACGTACATATATAATATTTTCATTAGCTAATTAAAATTCGTAATCTTCTTTTCTCCGGCAAAATACTGAATCGCAACATTTAACGTGAAACCGCTCCTGTCCGACCGATGGGACTTACGCTTAAGGCAATGTTGTTTCTACAATTTCAAAGATAATTTGCCATTGATGCTGTGCTGCATTTCGTTTTCGGGCCTTCAATCTTCATCACAAAAGTGCCTGAAGGTCACACTTTCCGCGTTTAGCAGCGTTGTGTTGATTCTTTGGCTGCACCCTGCACAACGGAATCTGTACTAGGCGGATTTGGCTGACGAATAGTACAAAACTGGCATAGGATTTAATTTTCTATTGTAGCCGTGATGGTGCGCCTCTGCACCCCCACGTGTATTTTGCATTGGATCTCCTCTTTACTCAACACATTCCGTTCTGCACACGAACCCTTGGCACATTTACTCAGCACTCGCCCAATTCAATTAGCCACACTGTTAAAAAGCTTTTAAGCAAGTAGCACAGCGTGGTAATTGGAAATTATAGCGAAACTCTTGCTGTAAATTTTTGTTTGTGGAACGGTAATAGTGACAATCTAAGTGCGTGGATGTGTGCGTTGTGCGCCTGCTAAAGTGAAGAACGGTGCAATGGTGTCTATATACCTAATAGGGACTAGGTACGTCGAAAAAGTAACGGTTCCCACTCGTTACTACCGAAATGCCTACGAGCTTTACGAAATTATTCATTACTTCAATATTCGTAAGCATAATTTTCTACTCTAGTACTCGTTATTATTAAAAGTAGCGCTGGGTTGCCGTACACAGTACAAAGCAGATTGCAAGGGAAGCGCAAGAAGATTATATTTTGGTGACACCAAAAACGCAAATGTTCCGTGTGAAGTTTGATTTTTTAAGCAAATCAGTGAGTTTCCACCAATCTCTCAAAACCTTACATAATGTATCCCTAAAAGAGCGGAGCCTCCGATATTACAAATTTAGAGATTCGAAGAAAATGTTTCTGTTTCTTCTCATTCTATCAGTTTCTGCAGGATTCTTTTTATTTTACTTAAATAAGCCAAAGCTTGGGTTCTGTTTCCATTAAACGTAGGTCGGACGTTGTGAGCAGTAAGGTGTTCACCATATCTTTAGTGTTGGTTGAATACAAAGTAATGATTCCAATTAATGAAAGTAACGAATAGTGACAAATATCGTAAGGCAACGATATTACACACCACTAATATGTACATATTTACGAACAGTTTTCTATCTCCTAGGCAAATGGTCGCAAATTTAATTTATGTACATAATTCGGTAAAAATAAGTAATGCACTTTGGTCCTATTTATTTGAAATTAAATTGAAGAGGTCTTAAACAGCTGGCCGTACTTTATAAGAGAGTTAAGGAGAAGGGTGGGCTTATTACGGCTATTCCTAAATCAGCCAACAGGAACAGAATTCTCTACAAGGAGTCTATATTTTCGGAATATCTTTCGCTGAGCCAATTGCTGAAGATTCATTAATGGAAACATGATTATCCTGTTAAACAAGGCGTCCTTTCAACAAACTATTGCGTTACAGTAACGAAAATCAGATAAGGACCAATTGATACTAAGGGTGCCAGTTGACACGTTTTAATATTCTAATCGATTGCATAAACTTTGTAAGTAGTTATACAATAACTAGTCCAGCATTTATTTCTTATTAATAAAAAATATTTGATTCCTAATTTTGCAAGTTTATAAATCACTGAACCTGAATATAGATGCGGTTTAAAAACTATGCACTTAAATTTGTAAATAATGCTATAATTGTAAAAACTTTAATTTATAAATCAAAATATACACACACCAAAAATAACGAGTAAATAAGTGTGAGGTAGGGTTGGACCAACTTCGAAATACCCATTACCTTTTATTCAGATATCATCATTTGGAGCATACCTGGGGTAATTTCTGTAGAGTACCATGAGTTGATTGTAATGGTGGGAGGCTTGATCTGTTCGCCCACATATCTTGTGAATGGCTTTGCAGGGTCAATATACTAATTCACATAAAATTTGGTCCAAGAATTTGGGATAGTTGACACACACATTATTATGGACCCAATGTACATTAATGGTTATTTTTATTCCCATAGCATCAATAGGAGCATAGGTAGGCTAATTTTAATTTTAGTGCCGAGACAAAAGGAGGACCAAAATAAACTTCAATATGTAAAGGTTTAATAAACAACGATCGCACTTCGTTGGCAAAAATATGTCTATTATGGATGCTTCTAATCTTACAAAGGTGATGACATTATTGCATTACTAAGATATTAGGAAATTTGTAAATTATAGTCATGTACTGTGCCAAGTTCAAGTTATTGAACGTAAGGTTGAAGCTCAGATAGAGTCGGTTTAAAAAAATACCAGATTGGAACCTTCAATAATATGATGAAATAATTTGTTCGCTAGGTTCCTGTAAAAACATTTATCAAATCATCAGTTATAAACAGTGAGCAAGTCGTAAACAGCGTGTCATAATTAATTACATTAGCACAAGAAATAGCATAGCGCCAAGAAGTGAGGTATATTTATGTTCGTGGTAAGAGAGGCAATAACTACAATCCTTCTAATCTAATGTTATTTAGTTATGAAGCTAGTTACCTTTGAACATTACCACGAAACCGGTATTTATTGATTTGGTTATCTCATCATATACTGTATCGAATGCCTTGGTTATGTCATGGATGCATATCCTTTTTAATGAAACCATTACATTTAGCAAAACTTTACTAAAATAACTCTGGATGAACATTCTTAAACTTTTAGTGATCCTGAAAGAATAGGTTAAATTTAGCTTTTTTGAGTCATCCACAAAACGTTTGTGACTATAGATGGCTAGGATAATATTGAAAACGAGTTTTCTAATTCAGAATTCTAATAAATTCGTAAGTTTCTCAAAAATATATGTTACTGTATACTGTTAAATTGTTTTATTAAGATGATTAATTACAATTATTATCCTGTTATCAAAATATCTGTGGTGGGTCATCGTCGGAATTATCATCTAATTTGAAGTAATTATTTGACACCACAGCTGTTAAGCCACAGAACCAGCTGCAAGTACACCTTTTAGAGCTATTACTAAAAACCAGTGAAATTCTTGTACTTATTAGAGACATTAGCAGTCGCACATAGCCAGACATATTGTTACCGGCAGCTATTATCTTAATATTTTTTTCAGCTAAATATATTGATTTTAATTAGTTGTAAACTTATCTTTATACTTAACATTGTCGTGATCCCGATGTGTGTTAATTACCATAAATAGATTCTTTCTTGCTTTTAAATATCAATCCATTTCGAATCCAAAGAAATTTAAATTTCTGCTCCTTACTGAATTTCTAAGCAGCTTTTAAAAATTCATCCCTGTCAGTCAATGATGCATACTGTGGTGTTTGTGTTTGTTTGTGTTATGGATTTCGACAGGTGAGGCTCTAATGTCAAGTGTCAAAGTTCTTTTGACAGTTACTTTAAGAGTAATTTGGTAAATTATAATGGAGCGGTTTAAGTTTCAGCAACATTACCAAATCGTGTTAAATGACTTTAACAATGTACTGATAGATTTTGATAGAATTATTTGTGGATTCAATCATTCGTATAATCGCTGATCGGGGCATTATTGATGAATTCCCCACAAATTTTTCGTTACATGCTAAAAGGAAAAGCCTTAAGAAAATGTTTGCTGAAGACACTATCGCCACTAAAAGTGTTGAAGAATATCCTACTTAATCGATTCGTTTTTTGTCGCTGTTTTATTTGAACTTTTGGGCAAACAACTTAGCGTTCAGGCATAGAAGATTCATCTGGTTTATTGTTGTTCACCCATTGCGGTCTGGAACAGTAGCAAGTTGACCGCTTGTTTTATCGAAAAATCGTGTTCGGCGACCAGTGTCATTTTTGGGTTAACCAGTGTCATTTTTGGGTTGCTTAATATGCATTTGTCGCATGTGGAGAAATCAAAATCGATTCAAGAGATTACAATATAATTACAAAAAGGCAAATTGATGTGATTTATATCTTGGTGGTATTAAACGACACTACTTTTACAAAGAAAAGTCGCAGCTTAAATTTGGATCTACAGTGATCCTTATTACTGGGTCCTTACTGGATCCTTATTAGTATATGTTTTATTCGAAATATGGGTGATACTGATCTGTGACACCACACACTTCAAACCCTAATTGCGGCAAGATAAATTTGATACCATGGACTCCAGGATAATACGATTTGTTCTCTTGCTATTACTATTTGTGAAATAGTTAAATATTATTTTAGAGATTTAAAAATTGTTTGATTATTAATTTAATACAACTATTTACTTAGTTTCACTTTGAATCTAATTTTTATAGTGAATTTATAGTTTGAAGAATGTTCTGGCCTATACGAGAAGTTTGTTTATTGGTGAAAACGAGATTGCCACATCGGCCATTACTCATAGTATGACTGAAGCAGACAATATGACTTATTACATATTAAAATTGCATTAAGGAGATTGAAAAGTATTTAAATTTCTGGATGGATTATGAATGCAATATTTTTCTTATTATTTAGTAATTTTGGAACAATCTTCGCTGCCGCACGTTTCATGCCTAAAACATCCGTAAAAATTGCTTGGCATGAGCCGAACGATATGCCAACATCATTAGCAACCTCTCTGATAGTGATTCGACGATTATCCAAAAGCATTTTCTTCACTGCGTCAATGTTTTCATCGGTTGTTGACGTGCTCAGGCGACCAAGACGAGCATCGTCATTGACATCTTCTCGGCCTTCCTTAAACCGGTTATACCACAATTGAACTTGTGTTCTGCTCATAGTAGACTCGCCAAAGGCCACAGTCAACATTTCAAATGTCCTTGCGCATTTAATTTCATTTTTTACACAAAACTGAATACAGTTTCTTTGATCCATTTTTTCGAATAGTGCAAAATCGAAACAAACTGACAATCCAAAATGGTTGGTATTGCCAACATATATAACAGACATGTGTACCAACATAACAGCTGTATGTGAAAAATGGTGAGCATACTTCCACCGACGCGTTCACAATTTGCAAATATCCACAATTGGGTCCCTTTATAAGATTTATTAACGAAATATTACACTATGTATCATTGTTCCCCAAAATTGGAGTATGAACCACCTCGATCAATGACGGTCTGATATTTTTATTGCTACCCCCATTTACAAGTATATATAATTTCATAATATTTGTTTCTAACAAAAGTAGTACGATTAAGATTTATTTAGAGGATTTACTACACTGCGACCTCAAAGAGCTATTGTGATACATATATTTACTTAAACGATGAGGTTAATCATATCTATAGATATTCCATCAGGTTTGTTTTAGACAGGAACTTATGTCTTTTTGACGGATCAAGTCGTGGAATATCCAAAATGACCTTTTGGAAACGCGTATATCTTTTGTGTTCCAATGATCCGCAGTCTGTGATCAGGTGTAATAATGTTTCTTTACTTTATCCACATAATCTACATATGACCTCTGATTCTAAACCCAACTTATTCATGAATTTATTGAGTCTGCGTTGGCCGCTAAAAATGTCAGTGCTGACTCTTAGTTTGCTCCGATGCATACCAGCAATTTGGCTTTGTAAGAATTAAAGTCAGCAAGAAACTTGGTAGGCATAAAACTGCCACATGCCCCTTGATGCACATTTCAGCAAAAAAGAAAACTTTCCTGGCAATAGTATTTTTTAGTGTGTATGTCACATGTGTCGCTATGGGTATATCTATTTTATTTCTATGGACGCAATTTAATAAATTATCTGCATAAAAATCCAGTCAGTTATAATAAAACTAATTTTCTCTGTTGCAGCTTTTATTATGCATACAAATGCTGATTCCAACTTTCAGATAGTGAAAAACTCATAGCTTCTAAGTTTGTAACTGAGTCCATTTTACAGCACACAATAATTTGGATATCTAGAAATATTTATAGTAGTGAAAAAGTGGATGGAACAGTTCAGTCCGTCTTGGTAATCTTCGTTCCTGGTTGCCTATTTAATTGAAATTACGAAAAGTTTTTTTTCGTTGTTGTTCAGTTTTTACAGAGATTGAGTTGCAAGCTCTTTTGTGAAAAACAGACAAAATCATTTTCCTTATTTTTTCATATTATAAAATGAAATAAAGTTATTTATAATTATATCAAAACGCACAAATACAGCACTAGCTCCGAAGCTTTCAGCCGGAAGTTAATTAATTGAGGATGTATCTAAATCTAAAAATTTCTTATTTATATTCATGTATTTTTACGAAAGCTAAGACCTTGCCCACGCTAGTATTTCCATATAAAGAGTAGTATGGGAATGTCGACCGACGCTCTTAATTTGCATATAAAGTTCATACTTATCTAATTACAATGTACTACAAAATAACAGTTCCAGTTTCGCTTTTTTATACTGCTAAAGTCTCAGAGTTTAGTAGCATCAACATGAGGTCTGTTAACGAAGCTATTAATTTTCAATATTTCTTAACTGGGAGTGGATTCAATTAAATCACAGAAGCTCACTATTCCACATATGTATTTATATTAAAGGGAAGCACCGCAGTGAATCTCTATTAAACATTCAGGAGCTTAAAGGCTTAACTTCAAAAAATGCCATAGTCAAAGGCGTATGGATGCACCTTCATACAGATGGGTTGAGCGGAAAGCTTCTGAGTGCAGGCAGAGATCTGCATTGCCATATTTCGTTCACCAACACGCCTTAAGCTCTGAGATTGCAGTCATAGTACGCCAAAAAAAAAAAACAGAGAAGTAATCGCAGAGCAAGCCGCTCCACTGTTTTGCAAATACTTCATGATGGACACTGGGGTATGACCCCATAAAACAGAGGCGCACACAGAGGAACGACTTTCGAAATATGAAGTATGCCAGCAGCGAGTTGCTTAAGCCTGATTCAAAGAAATAACAAAAAAAAAAAAGGAAAAATGTTACAGTTCTCATCACTAATGGCTTTTTGGTAGTATGAGAACTTTTTAAAAATAAGATCTATTGGCATTTGAAAAACATGATATATTAAGCAATTTTTGCATTGAAAATCAATATTTAGCATGCGATCTGCCTGACCCTATGGTGATGATGATATGATAAATATATATAAATTAGAGTGGTAATCGAATTTAGGAAGCAACAATTTTATATTAAAGTCTATCTCTAGTTCAACAGTCAATCAATGCCAATCAGGACCCACTCAGTCATTGTTTCCTATGCATTATCAGGAGAAGTACGCGTATAGTGTTTCGTAAAAAAGATAAAATAATTATCGTCTGCATACCTCAAGCAAACAGACCCCAAAATTATTAAAAAATCATTTAGAATGATAAAATTGAGTACTACATAGCTACATATGTCTTGCAATACAACTTTAACTTAGGAAGGAGAAACCGCTGTCAAATAATCCAAAGTATTATGAAGTAAGTGAAACTGTTAATGAAACTTTCTCCTGTTGCCTTTCTAGATCCTAACTGGCGGAACCTTATCTAGCATCACCCAAAAAATTATCAAGAGAAACATTTAAGTGTATATATATAATATTTTATTGTTCTATTGTTTTATTAAAAATCGTTGACGATCATTTGATTAGTATTTAAATTTCATGAAATGCACTTGTATTTAATAAGAATTTAGTTTTAATCAATTTTTTAATCAATTTATTGTGGTAACATTTTATAAATACTGCTAAATAATTCGCATTTCAAAAATACAATTACATTTCGGAATAATGTTATTCCTCTAAGCTGGCTGTAATTTAGCAGATATCAACAAATGCGCTCTAGTCACGTCAAAAACATTTTTATTAAATTTTTGAAAATAATGGTGAATCACTTAACAAAAGTAATTAAACAAGCTGGCAACAAAAATTGTCAAAGTTATGAAGGACGACGTGGCTGCCAGCAATCTCGAACGTGATCGCATTGTTTTTCTCCTCTGCGCTGAAAACCTTCTCTTTGCCGCTCGCATTTTAATTTATTTTACCTCAAAAAAAAGGAAAACGAAAAGGATTATTTCGCCAACCGAAAACAGCGTAAGCCCAAATATCAGATATCAACGAAAGGCTTTCAATTTTGGTATACTCACACATGCATACACTCACGTGCACACGTACACAAAACGAAAAATACACACATCAGGATACGCCTTTGTGTGTCAATACAGCTCAGTGTGACTGCATGGTAGGCTTCATGATGCGTCAAAAGCTTACTTCAACATCCTCTTTGTAATGAGACAAACTTAAAAATGCAATGAAATATAACACCGCAAAATGCGGCAACTTTTTTAATTTTATTTTAATTTTGGAAACTTGCAAAGCGAAAATCAACCGACCAATTAAATATGTTAAGCGAATTTGGGCCACTTTAAAAGGTACTTAAAAGGCACTTGGCTGTGTTTTCCTTTTTTATTCATAAATTAAAAATTTTAAAACATGAATAATGCTTTGTCAGCCTATGTTCTCGGCACTCAAAATTATGTGCTGTCATTTTTTGTTTAGCGCGGAGTGTCCCACTGCCTGCGGCAGTACAAAGGCGCCATCTTCATAAGGTTGGGTGTTCGCTCGGTTTCACGTTAACATTCACACTCCGCACGTTTGTTTGTTGTCGAGTGCGTTTTTGAAGTTTGTTGAAGCGCGAAATTGCAATTTACTTTTGATTTTCGTTCCGCTTCGTTGCCGGAAATGGTCCTCAGCTTGTTTCCCCAAACTAATTTTTTGAGGGTATCTGCTTGTCTTTAATACACATCAATGCTAGCTAGGAGCTGGTGATAGGCTCCAATGTATTTGTATTGTCATTCAAAATTATATAAGAGGCAATTCATTTAAATTTATTTTTTGTCTTTGGCAATTTGTAGAAAATTGAAAGAAAGGACCCTATACAAGTGCTTTTAGGTCGGCTGATGTGCTCAAGTTTTGCTACTAAAAGTTATTGGCAGTGTAATTTTTCTTACACTTTTCACTTCACTTTTTTTTTGCATATCAATCAAGAAATATATAGTTGAGTAAATTAAGTTAATCTTAAGTAATTTTTTCTAGCTTTTTTTATAGTTTGTTTTCAATAAATCAGATTATTTTGACAGTAATTCACTTAGGAAAATTATTATCCACATAGTTTAAAAGTTTTTATGAATTTATTTGTACAGTCCAACTCACAATTGGACATCAACTGATCCGATGCATTTTTCTGATTCGAACACACTCCGAAATTAAACCTATTAGTGCAAAAGGGATCTTAACACTCATGATATGTTGTTTATTACTCTTTGCTTATGACCTTTTACAAATGACCACTCGGAAATTTCTTCCAAAACTGTGCAACAAACAATTTTAATATTAGGTAAAATATTGATTTTACAATGATTAAAAACGTATTGTTATTTGAAAATAATGGTGATAGTACAAAAAGTGTTTTTAAAATAATACTAGTGATGCTCCTTGAAAGTTGTCTGAGGTATTTATAAATGATTACTATCACCACACATTTTATTTGTAAATCATATCAAAATATACTTTCACTATCCTCAGTATTGAGAACAATTTTTTTTCAAAGACCCTTTTATGATTCTAAAGCCTTGGTTGATAGTACCCAGTGCTCCAAGTTTGTAGACATAATTCATTAGGTGGAAGTTTTAGTAATGTATTTGTGTTTGTAGTGAGAGACAGTCAGGCTACGCTGAAGGCTATTTACAGCCCATACATACCAACTTGTGCTATTGTGTAAAGGATAACTGTCTCTTTTTAACATATGGGACTAGTTTAATTGGCCCGGAACTTGTTCTTCGTTTAATACTTTTTTTCACTAAGTCCACAATTAGAGATTGCGTTACTTGATGCATATGACGGATGTCTGACCTGTTATTCCGACAAAATAATAATATAAATGGTTTTCATTAGGCATGTCATCATTCTGATGCGAAAAATAATATGAAAATTAAATTTCGCTTCATTTTGTAAGAAACTTCAGTTTATGACATTTATGCTCAAATATGCGTTCGCTCAAATTGATTGACATGTTCTGCTCTGTTAAGTATCGAATGTGCCAATAAATTTGATAAATTGAAGCCTAAAGAAGGTAGTTCTGATTTCAAAAATCCCTTGTTAAAGAAAAATATTTACAACAGAATTGATTTGGGAATAAAAAATCAGAATAAAAAGTATTTTTTATGATATGCTGGTAAATATGTTCTTAATTTTTAGGTTTTTTATTTACAATGAATGGTTTGTGTCTAGATGAAAATTGAAATCTTTGATCACAGCGGCAACACATATGCTAAGAAGGTATAAGTGATAAAAATATTTACGAACCCTCGAGCAGCCACTATTATCTAATTGTTTAATTTATTTTAATATACAAAATTGGGGGACCATTGACATCTTGAAATTATTTATAATTATTATAAAATTTAAAAATTTATTATAATATCAAACCAGATAAAATGCTTCTTCAATCTCGCGGACTAAGAGGCCTAAAAACCCAATATTAAATTATAAGTTTTTTGTAATTAGAATGCAATCTTTAAGAAATTGAATAATGAAATAAAATTTCTCAAAATCAGCCATATGTTATGATTATTTGTGTTAATACATTTGGGAACCATATCGATTAATTGATTTCTATTATCCAATAATATAAATATAGTATAACGAAAAGAAATGACAACGTTCTTAAAAAATTTAAGCAATTTAATTTAAAATCTCTCACTGACAAATGGAATTATTCAGCAAGATTATTCCAAGTTACACAAATTGAAATGCAGCAGAGTCTTTGAAAGACCACAAACCACGAAAGTGTTTTTTCTTATTTGAAATGCCAGCTTTCGATGAGAAAATGAAATTTTAATATTATAGAATTCCCCAATTTGTTTTACAAAATCAGCTTCTTCCATAGTTGTGCCAAATGGTCTATATGCCGATCGAACCATCCAAGAGTATTATTTTATTTATAGTATCTTTCGAACTTCTGTTAGAGAATTGTATGTCGTTTTCGCACGTTTCCGAGAATATAAATTTCTCTATATTTTTTCGGCTATAAATATAATTTTTTTATATCCCAGAATATTTCTATCATACGCTTACACTTATTTACTACACTTACGCTGAAAGTTCGCAGAAAATTAACGATTATTTCCTGCAGAAGGATAATGGCAAGTGAGAAAATATGCCATCATAGCTTTAGGCAGGAGTATGGTAATATTTTTTGAGAGCAGGGTTCGTTCAAAATAGATAAATTTAAACTTGTCTGATTAGGAGAGGAGCGATGTTACTTATAACTAATTAACTAACTAATTATCACAATTTAAATATAATTGGAATATAATAAATTTAAAAAAAAAAATAGAAAATATTTACAACTCTTTAATTTTTTTCAAATCTAAAAATGCTGAAATAAAAGATTAAAACATAAATATGTATAAAAATTATTAATTCTTAATTATTTTGCAGAATGCTGAATACAAAACTCCTATTCAAAACCCACTACAATTCCGTTCTGAACATTTAACCGATTTTCAGAATAGCAACTCTGAATGGAGCTCATTCAATTGAAGGACCTGGTAAACATAAAATCCTCATCTAAATTCTCTGATATCTCTATGATTAATATGCAGACTGCGTAAATGTAGAAACCATTCTATATTCAAACGGTTCTTCAATGACAAAAGTCTTGAATAGAATTACTATTAGAATCTCTTATTATTGAAATATTAAATGGTTTTTTTTACTACTTTCTACACAATGTTTTTGTTTAAGTATCTCCAACAAAAAATCACGAATTCTTTAGAATATATCATCCATTATTAAGCCGTAGATTTAATTTACTTTAAATGTTCTGGTAATTTTGACATTCAGTCTGGGATTTTCAAAAGAAGGATCATATGTTTCTTTACTTCTAAGTCGTCTACTGATCTTCTATTTTCAACAATATTTTGCCAAATTAATGAAAACTAGATTTATTTTTTTAGATTTTCAAATGAAGGGACATTTTTTTTATTTCTAAACTGTATTCTCCTTTCCTGACCTTCTATTTTGAACACTACTTTGCTAAATTAATGGAAACTAGTCTTATTGTTGAATGTTACTATGATCTTTAAACCGACAAATCTGAGACAATTATAGCAGTACCTTCAAAACACATCACCTGCCTTATACATTCGATTCTCCCTATAGCGAGACACTTGACGCGGGCCGCTCTTATAGACCTGCCTCTATTTTTAAGTGGTAGGAATTGGTCTTGAGTGTCAGTGAAAAACGGATTATGGTCTCGAACTACTCTCCTAACAATGAACTTCGAATTACCAACAATGATTACAGGGTTTGAATTATCAGGTTTTATATCGCCTGTAGCCAGAAAGGAAAATGTATTTCAAGGAGTATACAAATATTTATACCTTCAAAAAGACCCAAGCACACACCAAATAATAATTAAAAACCTTCTAGATCCTGCTGTATTTAATTAATGCAAATTTTCAGTGTTATGCTTTGCATTGGCTACAACTCAACGGATTGGAAAATATTCAAAATCATAATGGTCGTGAGACTAAGGCACCTGTTAACTTATAGGCGTAAGCGTGTTTTATGTATGCGTTCAAAAACATTTGATAAACTATTTGTTAATGTAATAAACTCAATTGTCATCGACGGTAAAATGATCTGTCAACATCAGTTAGACATTTAAGGCATCGTTGAGGACTGAAAATGAAGGGGATTATCCTTTTCAAGTCAACCATAGAAGCTAATGTATTAAAAGCTCTGCTTCTGTTTTGGTTCGTGCACATTTAACTAGAGGCTAAAAACGAGGCTATTATTACAATAAATGGTTTCTGTTAATATGAGATGTTGGATTTTACAATTTGTATTTTACGAAGAACTTTATTTGATTATTCTGAAGACGTTTAAACTTAACTTTATATATGGAGTCTCAGACCACAAATTCATACCTAAACATATAATAAATAAATTAGAGAAAAGTTCACAATCTGCAAATATTTGAACAGAGATTCATAAACAAATTGTCTCAAGAAAACAATAAAATAAAAGTAAAACGGAACAAAGGTAAACAATTGTATTTTTATGTTAAATGTGATTGCATGAATGCGGCAAACAAAATTAATTCTGGGTTAACTTCAGACAGAAAACGAGTACAGAAGCCTGAAGTCGGGTTAGACCGACTTCGAAATACCCTTTACCTTTTCTTGTGCGTGTGAGTTCAACAATAGGGAGGTTTTCTTCATAAATTATCATTAGGAGCATATCTACGGTAATTTTCGGGAGGGTACCTTTAATTGATTATATCGACCCGATTTCTTGTGTATGGCTTGGCAGTGTCAATATAACCACCAATATAAATTTTAGTCCAAAATTTTTGTATAGGTCGCCAATAGTGTGCGTGACTCTAAAAATAACAGGCCCATATTTTGAGTGGGGTTTAATGTTAGTACCCGAAACCTTCCTGTGAAATTTCGTTCATGTATCTTCTATAGGAACCTAGTAATGATTTTTCTTAATTGTGGGCGTGGCAATAGTAATAGTCTTCCCATATTTGGAATGCATGCTAGAATGGACCCAATGTATACATCTACCAATTTGTATTCATATATCATCCCTAGAAGCATATATAGGGTAATTGCTTTTAAGTGGGGTCCCCAACGTTTATTATATGGGAGGGAGGCGTATCCTATATGGTAATATTTTTTGAGAGCAGGGTTCGTTCAAAATAGATAAATTTAAACTTGTCTGATTAGGAGAGGAGCGATGTTACTTATAACTAATTAACTAACTAATTATCACAATTTAAATATAATTGGAATATAATAAATTTAAAAAAAAAATAGTAAAATATTTACAACTCTTTAATTTTTTTCAAATCTAAAAATGCTGAAATAAAAGATTAAAACATAAATATGTATAAAAATTATTAATTCTTAATTATTTTGCAGAATGCTGAATACAAAACTCCTATTCAAAACCCACTACAATTCCGTTCTGAACATTAAACCGATTTTCAGAATAGCAACTCTGAATGGAGCTCATTCAATTGAAGGACCTGGTAAACATAAAATCCTCATCTAAATTCTCTGATATCTCTATGATTAATATGCAGGCTGCGTAAATGTAGAAACCATTCTATATTCAAACGGTTCTTCAATGACAAAAGTCTTGAATAGAATTACTATTAGAATCTCTTATTATTGAAATATTAAATGGTTTTTTTTACTACTTTCTACACAATGTTTTTGTTTAAGTATCTCCAACAAAAAATCACGAATTCTTTAGAATATATCATCCATTATTAAGCCGTAGATTTAATTTACTTTAAATGTTCTGGTAATTTTGACATTCAGTCTGGGATTTTCAAAAGAAGGATCATATGTTTCTTTACTTCTAAGTCGTCTACTGATCTTCTATTTTCAACAATATTTTGCCGAATTAATGAAAACTAGATTTATTTTTTTAGATTTTCAAATGAAGGGACATTTTTTTTATTTCTAAACTGTATTCTCCTTTCCTGACCTTCTATTTTGAACACTACTTTGCTAAATTAATGGAAACTAGTCATATTGTTGAATGTTACTATGATCTTTAAACCGACAAATCTGAGACAATTATAGCAGTACCTTCAAAACACATCACCTGCCTTATACATTCGATTCTCCCTATAGCGAGACACTTGACGCGGGCCGCTCTTATAGACCTGCCTCTATTTTTAAGTGGTAGGAATTGGTCTTGAGTGTCAGTGAAAAACGGATTATGGTCTCGAACTACTCTCCTAACAATGAACTTCGAATTACCGACAATGATTACAGGGTTTGAATTATCAGGTTTTATATCGCCTGTAGCCAGAAAGGAAAATGTATTTCAAGGAGTATACAAATATTTATACCTTCAAAAAGACCCAAGCACACACCAAATAATAATTAAAAACCTTCTAGATCCTGCTGTATTTAATTAATGCAAATTTTCAGTGTTATGCTTTGCATTGGCTACAACTCAACGGATTGGAAAATATTCAAAATCATAATGGTCGTGAGACTAAGGCACCTGTTAACTTATAGGCGTAAGCGTGTTTTATGTATGCGTTCAAAAACATTTGATAAACTATTTGTTAATGTAATAAACTCAATTGTCATCGACGGTAAAATGATCTGTCAACATCAGTTAGACATTTAAGGCATCGTTGAGGACTGAAAATGAAGGGGATTATCCTTTTCAAGTCAACCATAGAAGCTAATGTATTAAAAGCTCTGCTTCTGTTTTGGTTCGTGCACATTTAACTAGAGGCTAAAAACGAGGCTATTATTACAATAAATGGTTTCTGTTAATATGAGATGTTGGATTTTACAATTTGTATTTTACGAAGAACTTTATTTGATTATTCTGAAGACGTTTAAACTTAACTTTATATATGGAGTCTCAGACCACAAATTCATACCTAAACATATAATAAATAAATTAGAGAAAAGTTCACAATCTGCAAATATTTGAACAGAGATTCATAAACAAATTGTCTCAAGAAAACAATAAAATAAAAGTAAAACGGAACAAAGGTAAACAATTGTATTTTTATGTTAAATGTGATTGCATGAATGCGGCAAACAAAATTAATTCTGGGTTAACTTCAGACAGAAAACGAGTACAGAAGCCTGAAGTCGGGTTAGACCGACTTCGAAATACCCTTTACCTTTTCTTGTGCGTGTGAGTTCAACAATAGGGAGGTTTTCTTCATAAATTATCATTAGGAGCATATCTACGGTAATTTTCGGGAGGGTACCTTTAATTGATTATATCGACCCGATTTCTTGTGTATGGCTTGGCAGTGTCAATATAACCACCAATATAAATTTTAGTCCAAAATTTTTGTATAGGTCGCCAATTGTGTGCGTGACTCTAAAAATAACAGGCCCATATTTTGAGTGGGGTTTAATGTTAGTACCCGAAACCTTCCTGTGAAATTTCGTTCATGTATCTTCTATAGGAACCTAGTAATGATTTTTCTTAATTGTGGGCGTGGCAATAGTAATAGTCTTCCCATATTTGGAATGCATGCTAGAATGGACCCAATGTATACATCTACCAATTTGTATTCATATATCATCCCTAGAAGCATATATAGGGTAATTGCTTTTAAGTGGGGTCCCCAACGTTTATTATATGGGAGGGAGGCGTATCCTTCTTCTGATCTACCCCCATTCTTGCATGTGGTTATGTAGGGTCCATAATAATATATAATATAATTTTAATAAATAATATAATTTTACTAATATATAATTTCGTCCAAAAATATTGTATAGGTCGTAAGTTATAATAATAGGTCATAGTGGGCGTGGTCGTAAGAATAACACGCCCATTTTTTGTGTGGTATTTAATGTTGGTACCGGCAACCTTCCTGTGAAATATCGTTTATAAATCTTTAATAGGAACACAGTAATGATTTTTGGCTAATTGTGGGCATGGCAGTTGTATTATGATCTCCATTCTGCACACAGCCTATTATGGACTCCAAGTATACCTACCGCTGGCATCATAGGTAGGCAAATTTTAATTTTAGACCCGAAACTTCCTTATATCAAAAGTGGGCGTGTCTTTTCCCTCATCAACCCCATTTGTTGCAGATAGCTTTATAATATCCACATGTTCCAGCAAGTACAATTTCGTCGTGGCAGTTAAGATATACCGCCCATTTTTGCATAGTGTTTAGTAGGACCTGCATCTCCATAATTGCCAAATTGCGTCACGATTCCACCAATCGGACCGAAGTTATAGTCATTTTAAAAAAGGTGAAAAAACTTCCTTATATGGGAGGCAGGCGTGGTCTTTGTCCAAATCGGCCCATATAGCAATCTGGTTCTGTATCTTTGTCCAGACTATACTTTTGCAAAGTTTCATTAAGATAGCTCTAACGGTGTAGAAAAAAAGTGGCCTCAGACGGACAGACGGTCGGACAAAATAAAAGTTGCTTAGAAAGTGATTCTGATCATATCTGTATATATATGTCCATACCTACAACGCCTCCTTCTTGAAATTGCAACCCCTCTCAAAAGCAAAAAATTAATTAGTATAACCTATTTACCTTTTTTAAAGGTGAAACTAAAAACTAAACAAGCCCAGTCAAATCTATGCTCGTAGGTCAGACAATGTTTGCTTAATTGAAAACCAGATTGGAAAAAATTACTTTGAACAAGGGTCCAAATTTTATTATTATACGATTATAACAAGCGTTATTACATTATTATTACATTAATGCCAATAAACCACATTACTAATTACTCATTACTGTGAAGCCATTAATGAAAAGTTCATAAACATCAGTTGAGTCATAAATTTACACTAATGAACGATATACTGAAATAAATAAGCAGAATAAATTTTGCGTTGCATATGTGAAGTTGCAACTTCAAAGCAGATATAATGTTAAAATGTAAAATGTAAAATTTTAAAGGTTGTTCAATTATATACTAAATAAATTTTTTTAACAAATATTCACGTACATAGTTATAAAAACAAACACATAAAAAAAAAACTAAATTGTCAAATAAGTATTTTTATATTACTTCAGACAACCCAGTGATCGAATAAATACAAAAACGATCTGAAGTAACAACAGCTTTTAAGAATCCAGATTGAATTGTGGGTGAACTGAAATGTAATCGGCCTAGACAATAGATGGAGCCACTATCGCATTGTTATTCGAGAATAATATCCTTGACATGGGTGTAGTAAAATGTTCATCCAGCTGCTTCATTCATTGTACGTTTGGCTGGCACAGAGAGCGAACAACTCTTCGTTCAACACAATGGACCTGCGCACAAGTCTGTTGTCATTATGGCAATATAATACTACGCATTGGTTCATAATCCACCATATTATCTAGATTTGTCATCGTTGAGCATTTCAAAAATATATTGTCTGAAATCTTCCCAATTAAAAAATTTGGCTGCAGCGAATGAATATTTTCCACGCTTATTCTTTTTAAAATATACTTTTATATAGCTTCATCTAACATTTTGTAATACACGTTTTCTAATACAACAATAACAATTATAACAAAATATCTCACGTATGTAATACCAAAATCTCACATATTTTTCGTGATATTGGTGGTGTTATAAGAACATGACAATACAGAGAATGATTTGAAATTTCTCCCAACTGCATTATCAAGTAAGATTTCCCCCCTTTGCATCCTTCTCGTTCATCATTGTCGTTTAAAATTCATCAATGTCATAATAAACAATATTATGTTTTAAATTGTGTTAGATTGGCTGTGAATTATCTGATTTATCTGACTGCTAAAAATGCAACAAATGTGCTGGCGTTATTTGAGCTCAATTTTAATAATCCTAACATTTTAACGATTCTAGGTGCAAAGCAGATTGGAACACGCACTCTTTTTATGACTCTCACGTTGATTTTTCTCTATGACAATCTTGCTTATCAGCTCACCAATCAGTACGTAAACGTGTTCAAAATAGGAAAATATCAGCAGGTTTTCCCGACAACAGTTGATCTACTGGCGCAAAGTGCGTTTGTGTGCTTGAAAACAAGAATAACAAAATTATGTCATACTAAATTATAATTCCTCTGTTACACGTACACCAAAACAACGCGGATATTTTGTAGAAAAAAATTACTTTTCGAAGGAAGTGGGAAGAAGCTGGCATTGGGGGTCTATCTGGAATTTTTTTTCTTGCAGGCGCATTTCATAATTTTATTGCGTATACTTTCACAATTTTTTTATAATACAAAGTTTACTTTTCCAGTGTTTGATGTGAACATTTTAATAATTGCAAAACAAACAGAAAAACAAAAATGAAAAAATATAAGTGTAAAGAGTGAAACTGTGGAGAACAAATCATAGAGAATTGCTAAATTTGAAACCGAACTTACCAAGCTCTGAGTTGTTATTCATTCTTACCCGAACACCCGATAAGATCCCTGCAGTGAACAATCCGACCAGCTACGAGTTAAAACAGAGGTGGGAATCAGGTTACTTGAACTTAAATTACTGCAGAAGGGTTACAATGAGCAGATCCAGGAAATCAAAAACTTGGAAAATATGATTTAATTTAGGGAAAGGGTTTTAATTATTAAAGCTGTAGTGTATTCGTATCAAGTTGTTAAAGAATACCTTAATAATATAATATATATTTGAATAATTAAAAATTTTGTGGAATCATGCAGACTTGCTAATATTTTGGTAATACAGCATGAAATCGAAGAAAAGTTATGAATTCATCTTTTATTATGTTCATATAGATATGTGAGAGCATCTTCTAGTTGTTTGGCGGCTCATTTTATTAAAATTATAATTTAGAGAATATTAAATTGAAATTTTGTCGTTCTTTGTAAATTTAGTCTATTTTTAAAGTAAAGTACACAGGTCGTATAAGGGCTTAAGAATCAAAATTTTCGAACGGCATTTTAGTTCGTTTAATATGTAAACTAATTATATATGATTTGTTTGATTTTTGATCAGCTCCTCCAGTGCAGTTACTGTAACTCCTATTCCCAGGGGAGAACGTCTATAGTATGGATGAATCTTTTCTAGTAAAAAATAAGACCGGAAAGGAGTGGTTTGTTTTCGCGAAGAAGATGTCTTCTCTAATCTGCATATAGGATTTTACTATTCCGTTACAAACCTATTTAAATGTAAAGGACATGGATATATATAAATATTTATATTCATTTCGGTTCGAGATTTCGTTGTTTCACGAATTTAGATTTTTTAATCTCATATATAATGATAGTTTTTAATGACTTCCATGGTATAAAAATTAATATGGCCATAAATAGTCTCTAGAGGTTTCAGTTTGAATCACTTGTTTGGAGACTCTGCATTTAGGCAATTGAGAAACAGGCTTCATTTAAGTAAAAAAGCTATATAAATATAGAAACAAGTTTTTTATAGTGTGATATAACATGTGTTAGCAATTGAGCAAAACGTAAACTACTCCTTGCAAAATAATTACCTCAATTTGAAATATTGTTTGTATATAAATTGGGAATATGGTCATCTCAGCTGCGGTAGAGATAAATCATTCTGATCTCATTCAAATCTGAGTTATTTTTCCCAACAATTGGGGGCGTTTTTATGTTAGCTTCCATTGCAAAAATTGTGTGTTTAATTGCAAAACTAGTTGCTTCGTGTGTTTTGAATATAAGTAATCTAAAACTCCAAGTTACATTGCTTTTCGACGCGAATTCAGTTTGAAATTCTCGAAATTCATACAACAGGATTGTACTCGTAGTCACAGTAACATAATTGACTCGCCAGCTGCTTGGCAAATGTTGCTATCTTGACAGACTCAAATAAAGCTCAGAGTGGCGTACTATTTGGATACAATGATTGAGTGATAATGAATCATTGATGATCATGAAGAAGAGGGTTCTTTTCGACAGAAATGAGAACTGATTCCAGACACAATCAGCCTTGGATTTTTCTTAAGATGATGGTTTACCTCTGTATTGTTTTAACTTCTTCTAAAGAAAATGCATTAATAACTTAACCATAGATACAAAAATTACCTTTATCACAGAAGAAAATATATCCTTGGGGATGTGGAGCACAATTTCCCATAATAGTGATAAAACTGAAGTTTCTGCTGCCGTATACCAATGTTTCCTCCAGCAACTTTTTCGCCATCTGTCTCTTCAGAATGTAAATTTCTACATTTTATAATATTCTTGTCATGTATATACAAATTGGTCGTAATTATCGATTATGTTATGTTTAAAGAATACTATTTGAAACGTTCCAAATGTATGTTCCAATATGGATGACAAATGTGCGAAAGGACGCCCTTTCTTTATAGAAATTCTTATCGAAAGGTTTTTAAAATCAGAAATTAAGATACAAGGTGTGCTCCTATATAGGTTCATTTCCGGCTCCCGAACGTAGCTGACACAGTTACGTACGTCGAAAGAGATCCACAAGGGTGCTGGTGGTTTGGCTCACTACAAATGCATTTTAGAGATCTTGACTATTTTCGAACTAGTCTCTTTTCCTGCTGGGGTGCGTTAGATGCTCATATTCACTTACACAGAACCACACTAACCAACCCAAACACACATTTTCGTTTACGCCAGAGTAATTATGCGCGAAGCATAAAATTTAAAGCGCACAATTAATGCTTTGAAATTATGCTATGTTAGTAGACGGTGGGGGCAATAGCGGCAGTTTTTCATTGTTACTTTAAGTATACAATATTTTAAAATTCTACTGACGAAGTTGGCTCAGTAATGAGAGGAAACCATTATAATGTATTTACTTCCATTCCGAGGCTATTTACAGGCGATAACAATGAACAATTTCCAACTCAGAAGCCGTGCGGGCATGAAGGCTGCTGGTACTTTTGCATCTGTATTGTGTCCTGTTTGCCATGCAAATACAATGCAAGCACTCATATGTACGCAGAAACGCATGCATGGAGCATGCAGAGCAAAAAATCTGCAAAATCATAGCTCTAAACTTTTTAATGGGATTTATTGTACAAGCTGAGCGGGCATTATTTGCACATTAGTTTAAGTGGCTGCTTTTTGGGGCAGCGCAGAGCGAGGCATCTGTGGTGATGCAGTGTTGGTGGCACTGCTCTAAGAGGTCGTTTAACAGAACTGGTGTGGAGTGTTTATATAAACCATTCCATAATATTGTACGATTAACTGCTTCCAGAGGATATATAAGTGAAAAATTTAATTTATTTTCTTATATGTATATATACTCGTATGCTTAAGTTATTCCTGTATTAATATGAAATATCATAAACACATACAAACACCCCCATGCATATACGCAACAACTTCACGGTTCGTTAGCTAAAGCAAATTGACAACAGCAGTCAAAACATGTGCACATACATGTCAAAGTATCCAATAACGAACGGAATGGCTTCCACCGAGACATTTTAAAGACATGGACCGTTTAACATGGATGTAGCACTGCATCCAAGATGTGTGGGCACAAGATAATATTCATAAGTCCTTTAGCGACTGAAAGAGTGTTATGCAGCTTAACTTTTCTAATAAATTATGTCAAACAATAATACGTGAGAGCACCTTCATTAAAAATGGTTTCAACGACTTACAACTTAAAGTTTCTGCCCATTAGAAGAAAATTTTTGGCAGCGTACTTATTAAAGGAGAACTCGAATATCTTCTGCAGAAAATCACAAAACTAAAAATGCGGAATTACGGGTGGAAATTTCTCCAGAGATTTCGAATATTTTTTCCAATATAAAACTAGTTGCTTACCATTCGCTATCGTATTTATCTGCCATAATTTAAAATGTGGGAACATTGATCACTTATATTCTTGATAGTTTATATGAAAAACTTATTTTATGCAACAAATCGGAAAATTCGACTACGTCTGAAGTCAAATAAACAATTGGTGCCAACTTGATAAGTTCAGGGACTTCGCTAAGTTTTATTGGAGTAATTTAAAAATAAACTACTTTAAGCAAGTCCAGCAAACGCATGAAGTTATTTATTATTAAGGGGGAGAATTCCATTTACACATAATAATAGCGACGAATAGAGCAGAAAATGTTTATAAAAAAACAAAAAAGTATTTGAATAGAAAAGGGAGGCTTGAATTGAAAAGATATATAGGTTAAAAATCCAAAGATAACTTGCTTTGATGAATAGGCATTCTCCAGAAGGCTGAAAGGAATCGTTTAAATGAATAAGTATGAATGGGCATATTTTCTAAATCCTTGGAGTGATGCTTCAAGTAAATTTATCTAAGGATTTATTAATTAATTTATTTGCCAACTCCCCTATCCGACGATTTTTTAATTAAATTACTAATCTCGTCAAGATTATATCCTGGAAATGTTTCTTTATAATTTTTCTGGTTAGCGTCGAAGGTCTTAGTTGTTGATATCCATTGCTGTAAACGTTGCACACACAAAAAAAAAATAAAGTAGGCTAACGTCGTGGTAGATCGACTGCATAGTAGATTCTACCTTACCACAATATTAAAGAAGTGGGAGTATGACTTAGGCAGTTGTGGTATTGGTAAATTTAAAATAAGGCGCATGCAGCTTATAGCAATTCCGTCCTCTCCGATATCGCTCATAAAGCTGGTTCTGTCAAAAAGTGTCAAAATGTGATTAATACGGGCATATATATATATATATATATATATATATATATATATATATATATATATATATATATATATATATATATATATATATATTAAAAAAAAATATATATATACATATATATTATTATTTTTAAATATATTTTTCTTTTCTTTGAATATATATATATATATATATATATATATATATATATATAAATATATATATATATATATATATATATATATATATATATATATATATTCAATAATATATATATATATATATATATATATATATATATATATAATATATATGTATATATATATATTTTTTTTTAAGGTCCAAATTTTTTATTTCAATATGTTACACACTTTCAGCAATATTTAATAACTTAAGACTAATTTTTGTATTTACTGTCTTTTATGGACTACACCCAGTGGTGGAGCCATTGCCTATTAGCACAGGAGACCTGTTGTGGATTTTCTCTTCAGTCGGATGAAAGTGAAGGGGTTGGAAGTGAGTTCCGATATCAGTGGATTTGGGTGGACTAGGAGTCTCAGATTGTGCGAAGGAGAGAGCTTTTTTATTTCTTGAGCGACTGTAGGAACTTCGAGGTCACGATGGATTTGGTTGTTTGTGACATAATAGGGCGCGTTTACAATCATTCTTAGGGTCTTTGATTGGAATCTTTGAAGTATTTCAACATTGGAAGTTGCCGCAGTGCCCCACAGCTGAATACCGTATGTCCAAACTGGTTTTAAAATTGCTGAGTACAAGAGTAATTTGCTATCGATTGAGACTTTGGAGTTTCGATTCAAGAGCCAGTGTAGATTTCTGAGCTTTATACCGAGTGATTTTCGTTTTGTAAATATATGTGTTTTCCAAGTTAATCTTCTGTCGAGGTGCATCCCAAGGTATCTAGCCTCATTACATTGGGGTATATTTATGCCGTTGAGTTTAACGGGTGGGCAGGTGTTTCGTTTCAGAGTGAATGTAACCTGGATTGATTTTGTTTCGTTCAACTTGATTTTCCATTTTTTTAGCCAGTCAGTAATTTTGTTTAGCCCACTCTGGATTTTAGAGGAAGCTAAGTGTGGGAGAGTGTCAACAGCTAAGACAGCAGTGTCATCTGCAAAGGTACCTATGGTGACTCCTTCAGCTGATGGTAAGTCGTACGTGTGAAGTAGATAAAGTATTGGGCCATGACACTTCCTTGGGGTACGCCTGCTGAGCTTTCATGGAGCTCAGATTGTTCCTCACCTTGCTTTACGAAAAAATATCTTTGTGTAAGATAGGACTTGATTAACACATAGTAGTTAATGGGAGTGTAGTTTTTATTTTGTAAAGCAGGCCATCGTGCCAAACGCGATCAAATGCTTGCGAGATGTCAAGAAACGCTGCTGTACAATATTTTTTCTGTTCGAATGCAGTGTGTATATACTCAACAATCCTAAGAACCTGTTCGATTGTGCTGTGTTTTTTCCTGAATCCAAATTGATGATTTGGAATTAGCTTTCGCTCTTCTATAATTGGGAGTAGTCTTTTCAGGAAAAGGGTTTCCATGAGTTTAGAAGCAATCGGTAACAAGCTAATTGGGCGATACGATTCAACTTTATCAGCGCATTTTCCGGGTTTGAGAATCATTTTTAATTGTGACACTTTCCATTGGGGAGGTATAAAGCCAGATGTTAGTACCGCGTTAAAAAAGTAGGTAAGAATGTCACTCCTTCTTCTGGAAGTTGTTTTACTATTTTTCCAGTGATAAGGTCGTACCCAGGGGCTTTTTTAATTATTTAGCTTATCAATAGCTGCTTTCACTTCAGATTTGGAAAATTTACGTATGGGTAGGTCCATCTGATGGGTATTACTCAGAACACTTTTCACTTCTTCTGTTACACATGCTGGGAGCTCGATTTCATGTGGGGTAAATACTTTTTTTAAGTGTTGGGCAAATGTGACTGCTCTTTCAAGGTCATTTTTAGCCCATTCGTTATTTTCCATTCGTAAAGCGGATTGGAACATTGTGGGTCTCTTTAGATTCCTAGTTGCTTTCCAGAGAGAGAATTCTGTAGCAGCTGTTGCATCGAGATTACTGAGGTAATGATGGAATTGGGTGTTTCGTTCGTTATTAAGGATCTCTTTAAGTTCTTTTGTAAGCGCATTTAATTTTTTCTTGTCCTCAGGATGTCTAGTTTGTTGCCACTTTTTTCTTGCATATCGCTTTTCTCTCAGTTTTTCTTTTATAGGTTTGAGGATGTTCGTTGATTTTCGTTCATTCAGTGGGAGGTGGAGTCCCACGCAGCTTGTTGCAGCCAGTTGTTGAAGTGTTCAACAGCCGCAATGATGTCTTCTTCAGATTTCAGTGATAGTTTAAAATCAATTGTGGAGGATACCATATATCGGAAGCGATTCCAATCAGTTTTGTGATTATGTAAGCTACATTGACTGGGAAGAAGGCCAAGATTGTTGTTAAGCTCGACGAGAACTGGAGAGTGGTCAGAAGACAGCTCAAAACATGGGCTACATTTAAGATCACTAAGCGTGATAACTTTCTCCACCCAGAAGTCAATCAAGTCGGGTATTTTTCTTACATCTGTTGGCCAGTATATTGGTGTACCTGAAGAGACAGGGAGTAAATTTAATTTTCCAATGGCCGCATAAAGCTGTCGACCTTTTGGTGTAGTGAGACGGGAACCCCAGTATGTGTGCTTTGCGTTATAGTCTCCTCCAGCTAGGAATCTATTGCCAAGGGTCTTAAAGAATTTCTCATACTCCTCCATTTTTATTGTGTGTTTAGGTGGGCTGTAGACAGCGGAAATTATAATTGGCCCTTTCCTGTCATCAACAATTATATTCGTGGCTTGTATAGCTTCTATGCGATAAGATGTGATTTATATAATATAAATATAAAAAAATTGCCGTCCTTCCGTTCGTCCATGGAGGGAATGCCGATTCTGCACATGCCATTGAAGGCATAAATTGGTGTGATGTAATCGAAAGAGTCAAGAAAATTGACGCATGATATCCGTTCCTGGCATTCCATTGATGCGTTTTAAGCCTTATAGCTGCATTTTCAACCATTTTTTTTGCCAAAAAAGCCTAACAGGCAGATTAAGCTGCTGTTGGAGTCATTCTGATGTCACCATTTATGAACACTTCTGGCGTTCTTTGTACCTTTGTCACCAACCTGTTGTATGTGGGCTTAGGGCTGTCCACCTTGGTATAATGAATTTTCTCATAAAAATCGGTCAATGCTAAATTAACAAAGATGCGCTCTAAATATGATTAAAAAATTTTTAATATAAAGGGTTTTTCAAAAGAAACGCTACAAAAGTAAATCGATAGTGACAGTAAACGACGCCATATTTTTTCCCGCTCTTTTGACATTTCTCTTCAGTAAGGTTTGCCATTTCATCATGCAAAGATATACGAGCCAACACCGAGTCGAAATTATTAAAATTTACTACCGAAATTCGGAGTCAGTCGCCTCAACTTTAAGAGCGCAACGTCCAATTTATGATGAGGCTCATCTCTGGCTGAATGGCTTCATCTATAAGCAAAATATGCGTTATTGGTTAGACAGCAATCCACACATACTCCATGAGTCATCATTGCATCCCGAAAAATTACGGTTTGGTGCGGTTTATGGGCCGGCGGCGTCATTGGGCCGTACTTCTCCCGTGATGATCAAGACCGGCACATTACTGTGAATGCGAATCGCTACCGTTCAATGATAACCGAATATTTTTGGCCCCAATTGGACCTGGAGGACATGTGGTTCCAACAGGACGGCGCCACAAGCCACACAGCGAATGCCACAATCAATTTACTGCAAACCAAGTTTTGTGAACGTGTTATCTCACGAAATGGCCTAGTCGATGGGCCGCCTCGGTCGTGCGGTTTGACGCCGTTAGATTATTTCCTGTGGGGCTACGTCAGGTCTATGGTCTATACCAACAAGCCAGCGACGATTGATGAACTTCGTACGAATATTGAACGTGAAATTGCAGCAGTATCGGCCGATTTATGCTTGAAAACCGTTGAAAATTGGGTTCAGCGTCTGGACTTCTGCAAGCGTGCCCGTGGTGGCCATGGAAAAGAAGTCGAGTTCCATACATAATGGCATCGAACGTACTTTCACAGGAATGAAGAATTTCATTGATATCTAAAACCGGGTTTGTTTTATTTAAAAAAAAAATTTGTAGCGCTCTTATTGAAAAACCCGATATGTACAAGAATCTTCCATTGTGATGAACATTAATTCATTTGGATCACAACTTGGGCAGGATGACCTTGGTCATTTTTTATATTTTTCAAGTGTTTATTAGCAGAATAAATTTCCTTGTGTTTTTTATAGAAAGCACTAAAAATATTTAAACAAACACTTAACTTTCCTTACCTCTCAGCTCACTAACGTCGTTAACGAATTGACCGTAAATTAACTTCCAGAGCGGGTGGTGAGTTGGTGGCCACTGAATGGCTAAATCGAGCGATAGTTTCTATTAAAGCCAACACAACCATATTCGTTATAGTTGCTAGATTTTTAAAACAAAGCAAAAAAAAAGGGAATTGTAACAATCACCCTCACACATCCGGCACACTAGTGGTTATAAAAGTGTTGCTGCTGGAAGTTCTTGAACTGAACACAACAAAAACGGTGTGCATTCTGTGAGTCCACGGTATAGCAAGAAAAACAGGTCAACACATACGTGCACTCTAGTCTCTGAACACTGTACACGGAAGTGTCCTTTTTAATTTTTTCCTTGCTGAAAATGTTCCGCTTACCTGAACACGACCGACCGTGGCTCCGATTTGCACCCATTTAGCGCCTTTGTTAGTACGCTGCAGCAGATAACAATGCCAATCTCAACACTCTGCGCCCCTCTGCACCCGTCAACAACATATGCAAAGCAACCATGTCGACGTATGGTGAGATATTTTTCTGCATCATTTTTTTCTCCACTATGTTGTGAACTGTAAATAATTTTAATTAAATTCACGCCATCGCTACTAAAATGAGGATGTTCACAGGACACCAAAGTAGACTGGTACCATAGGAATGAGGGGGACATACAACGAAGGTATAAAAACGACATTTCACAATTGTCAGAGTTGTCGTTGCTAGTGACATGCAACATACGCTTGTCATTTACCGTCAAATGATACTACCTCCAGGGGACATATAAAACAAGGCACTTGGTTCAATACTCAGTCTTTTGTGATTAGTTAGAGTATGGAAATATAAATTTAAGTATTCAGAAAATTAAAAAATAATCACATGGAAAGCTGTATCTGTCAACAAACTATCTGAACAAGTCTTTGAGTAATTTGATGAGTCATTACCTTAGATATCAAATTCCTTTAAATTCATTACTAACTGGTATTTTAATTTGTGATCCAATTGTTCAGTTCTTGAGAAAAGGAAGTGATAAAATTTTCAATCCAAAATAGGAATTGATATATTTTTCAATCCTATTCCAGGAAATTGTAATTTGAGACCACACTATTCCATCATTTAAAGAAAAAAATAAATGAACTAATATTTAAAAAGAGAAAGTAAAAATCAGAAGGCGAAGTGGCACCATTGCTACAGTCCACTGTTTCTTCCTTCTTTCGAAAAATGTAGATAAGAAGTGGAACCATTTCCATCCATTACTTTTCGAATTCATTTGAGGAATAATGTTAGGAATTCTAAAATATTCTAAATTGTTTGGAATGGAACCAGCGAATAAATTACTTCCAATTTCAGTACCGTGAATGTAATTATAAAATTAACCAATTTCTTTTCTATTGAATGTGACAGTTTAATTATAATTCTCCGAAAATTAAGTTGTAAAAAGCTTTAGTCTAAATATTTGTGCTATGTTAATCTTTCAATATGTTCTAAATATCAAATATGATCTCTCAGAAATTTAATAAGCTCAGAATTGCAGTGCTTTGAAATTTGTTTTGAAACCAGGATAGCTTAGAACTTAACATAAGGATAAATTAAGCTCATTCATTATGAATTCATTCTTTCGAAATTTATAATTGGCCCTAAGGAGAGAAAAGATTATATAAATTGGGTGGCTTCTAAAACCTAATCCAGTTGACTTATTGAATTCTTTTGATAGTTCTTTGTTCACTAAAGTCTTTCATTCGCCGTGCTCGTGCTCGACTATAACACTTATGATATAAGAAAAGGCAAAAGGAAAAAAATAAGTTTGTTTTATTATTAAAGGATGCATTGATTTTATAATTCAATTTGATTTTAAACCAGACGACGTGAGTACGGAAGCTATCCTAGATTCTCTTAACAAGGACTGAGTAGAAAAGGATTTAAGGGACTGGATATTAGAAATGGTGAGATCTAGGGTAATTCATTCAGAGTTAGAGATTCCACAACTCTCCTAAAACAAGTTAGTAGAGGTACATCACAAGGAGATTTTGCTGGATGCAAAATTAAAGTGGAAAGTAAATGCTGAGTTCTCGGTTATAGAACCAATTGTTTGATAGTTTCCAACAATTAGTCTGATGCAGAATACTGGTTTTACTTGTGCGATAATGTTGACTGAGCATTTCATGTTTCATTCGAATAATGTTCGTAATGCCAACCTGATGATCAAAAAATAATAGAAAAATATTTTCAAGCATATCTAACACGAGTTATCGCAGTGATTAGGAAACCGTTTACTGTTAGTTAAAATTATCCAGCATAATCAACGAATTGCTTGCAATAGCGATAAGCCTAATAAAATATAGTAAATCGAGGGTTTTATATGTTCACATGGAAGGTCGATCCATATATAAAATACGATTAGATTAGATCCTTGAGATTAAAGACATTTACAAATATAATAATATATATCCTAGTTTTGAATGGTGTTTTGGTGGAAAACTTATAGAATACATAGGTAATGAGCTCTTAAGATACTTTTGTGTATAACTAGAAGCCTGAAGATAATTTCGTTGATATTTTTCGTGTATTTCAGTATTATTATTGATCCTGAATGAGCTAACTAACAATATTTATGACTTTACTAGAAATATTTATGAATTACCAAGCACTTAAATATAAAGGCTATTTTTGAAATCTCCATTACATCTACTAGGCGGGTGTAGTCCATTGCTCGACACATTGTTTCACCCTTATTTTTATAACGAATCCTCTACAATTGAGTAGCAAAGGCAACTTAGAATACAACGTCGAAATCACTCTAATTAAGTCGTGTTGGAGTAGCGTATAAGGATAATAATGCATGCAATTAAAATGGCACATAATAAGGATGCCGTAGACGGCGTACATACACATACTTCTGTATGAAAACACCCTCGCAAGGAAGGAAATCTTAAGAGTTACGATGCGCTAATTGCAAAGCGATCAAGTGCCCTCACGCATTCCTTTCTCTTTTTCAGAAGCCACAAAGCGTATTACGGCGGATGATATACGGATGTGCTGAAAGTACTTTTTTCTTCATTTTCTATGTCATTATAGAGGCAATAAAAATACTGCTTGAAAAAACCAAATGAGAATAATCCGGAAAGAATTGACATAAGTCGGAATAAGTCCATTTAATTAAATGGAATTTGTGCAGAGTTCAGCGCACAAGCTCAAGTAAAAGACGCCAACCCCGAGACGATTGCTTTGCGAGCAGTCAGTTCAGTTAAGTTAAAGTTATAGGATTTTTTTAATTTACTACATATTTCCTTTTTATTATTTTTTAATGATGATTGCAGATGACATAAAAAGTAAAAATACACTTGATAAGAGTAGAAATAAATCAAAAAAGTTTAGGAAAGCGTAAAAAATAATCCCAAATGATTAGTGGTAAAAACCGCAAAGCAGAGAGTCACGCAAAGCTCAGCTAAGTAAAGTAGAGCAGCTGAACTGCGAATACGTAGCAATTCAGTGAAGACGAAGAACTTCTGACGCAAGCACAAATTGAATTTGTATACGAGTATGGAGCAAAAGTTGCAGCGTTCACCGCCTGAATACAAATACGAATACGAACAGAAATTGTAGTTTTAAAGTAAAACTTAATTCAATTGAAAGTATATCGAAGTGGAAAATGAAGATGCAGCAGCAGTTGCATCAGAAAGTTGCTTGTGTAACTAATCAGAGTAGTCAGTCGCTCGTTTGATTCCTTTTATTCCTATACACACGTACTCGCATTTGTATGTGGATACTATAGTTGCCGTTTGCTGTGCCTAATGCTTGCTAACTGGTCACACCCCTATCCCGGATGTCGAGTTGCTACGTTTGCCTTAAAATCAAAAGCTTGTGCAGTTTACGGGCATTTCGAGTCGTGTCTGAATTTGAATTTATCCTTTTTGGGTTAGCATTTCGTACCTTTGTATGGCTAAGTACTCCGTGCATTGGATTTGGAACATTTCCGAATTTCCAATTATCACATGCTTCTGTGTGTATTGGTATCTGATTATGCAGCGTTCCTACGAAATGTCAACGGCAATTTAGCTACAGCTGCACTGCGTTGGAACGTCGGTCTGGTAAACTGAAAAGAAAAAAGTAATTACATTGAGTAAAGGAGTTTGCTCTGAACACCAATTTAAAATTCATTTACGTGAACATGATGATGAGCTGTATTAAAGAGCGCTTAATTTTGTTTTGTGGAAGATTTTGCTAAAGAAGGGAACATGGTCAGTTAAAAGTACTGCATTCCATAAGTTTGCCAATGCAGGAGTTCCCCATAAGAAGAAATGAATTTGGATATTTTTCCTAACAGTTCTTCATAAGAGGAAATAATATTTTTTATTTTTTATTTTTTTTTTAAATATCCAAATATTTTATTGCAATCTGTTACATTCAATCACATTCAGCAATATTTAATAACTTAAGACTAATTTTTGTATTTACTGTCTTTTATGGACTACACCCAGTGGTGGAGCCATTGCCTATTAGCACAGGAGACCTGTTGTGGATTTTCTCTTCAGTCGGATGAAAGTGAAGGGGTTGGAAGTGAGTTCCGATATCAGTGGATTTGGGTGGACTAGGAGTCTCAGATTGTGCGAAGGAGAGAGCTTTTTTATTTCTTGAGCGACTGTAGGAACTTTGAGGTCACGATGGATTTGGTTGTTTGTGACATAATAGGGCGCGTTTACAATCATTCTTAGGGTATTTGATTGGAATCTTTGAAGTATTTTAACATTGGAAGTTGCCGCAGTGCCCCACAGCTGAATACCGTATGTCCAAACTGGTTTTAAAATTGCTGAGTACAAGAGTAATTTGCTATCGATTGAGACTTTGGAGTTTCGATTCAAGAGCCAGTGTAGATTTCTGAGCTTTATACCGAGTGATTTTCGTTTTGTAAATATATGTGTTTTCCAAGTTAATCTTCTGTCGAGGTGCATCCCAAGGTATCTAGCCTCATTACATTGGGGTATATTTATGCCGTTGAGTTTAACGGGTGGGCAGGTGTTTCGTTTCAGAGTGAATGTAACCTGGATTGATTTTGTTTCGTTCAACTTGATTTTCCATTTTTTTAGCCAGTCAGTAATTTTGTTTAGCCCACTCTGGTTTTTAGAGGAAGCTAAGTGTGGGAGAGTGTCAACAGCTAAGACAGCAGTGTCATCTGCAAAGGTACCTATGGTGACTCCTTCAGCTGATGGTAAGTCGTACGTGTGAAGTAGATAAAGTATTGGGCCATGACACTTCCTTGGGGTACGCCTGCTGAGCTTTCATGGAGCTCAGATTGTTCCTCACCTTGCTTTACGAAAAAATATCTTTGTGTAAGATAGGACTTGATTAACACATAGTAGTTAATGGGAGTGTAGTTTTTATTTTGTAAAGCAGGCCATCGTGCCAAACGCGATCAAATGCTTGCGACATGTCAAGAAACGCTGCTGTACAATATTTTTTATGTTCGAATGCAGTGTGTATATACTCAACAATCCTAAGAACCTGTTCGATTGTGCTGTGTTTTTTCCTGAATCCAAATTGATGATTTGGAATTAGCTTTCGCTCTTCTATAATTGGGAGTAGTCTTTTCAGGAAAAGGGTTTCCATGAGTTTAGAAGCAATCGGTAACAAGCTAATTGGGCGATACGATTCAACTTTATCAGCGCATTTTCCGGGTTTGAGAATCATTTTTAATTGTGACACTTTCCATTGGGGAGGTATAAAGCCAGATGTTAGTACCGCGTTAAAAAAGTAGGTAAGAATGTCACTCCTTCTTCTGGAAGTTGTTTTACTATTTTTCCAGTGATAAGGTCGTACCCAGGGGCTTTTTTAATTATTTAGCTTATCAATAGCTGCTTTCACTTCAGATTTGGAAAATTTACGTATGGGTAGGTCCATCTGATGGGTATTACTCAGAACACTTTTCACTTCTTCTGTAACACATGCTGGGGGCTCGATTTCATGTGGGGTAAATACTTTTTTTAAGTGCCGGGCAAATGTGACTGCTCTTTCAAGGTCATTTTTAGCCCATTCGTTATTTTCCATTCGTAAAGCTGATTGGAACATTGTGGGTCTCTTTAGATTCCTAGTTGCTTTCCAGAGAGAGAATTCTGTAGCAGCTGTTGCATCGAGATTACTGAGGTAATGATGGAATTGGGTGTTCCGTTCGTTATTAAGGATCTCTTTAAGTTCTTTTGTAAGCGCATTTAATTTTTTCTTGTCCTCAGGATGTCTAGTTTGTTGCCACTTTTTTCTTGCATATCGCTTTTCTCTCAGTTTTTCTTTTATAGGTTTGTAGATTTTCGTTGATTTTCGTTCATTCAGTGGGGGGGTGGAGTCCCACGCAGCTTGTTGCAGGCTGTTGTTGAAGTGTTCAACAGCCGCAATGATGTCTTCTTCAGATTTCAGTGATAGTTTTAAATCAATTGTGGAAGATACCATATATCGGAAGCGATTCCAATCAGTTTTGTGATTATGTAAGCTACATTGACTGTGAAGAAGGGCAAGATTGTTGTTAAGCTCGACGAGAACTGGAGAGTGGTCAGAAGACAGCTCAAAACATGGGCTACATTTAAGATCACTAAGCATGATAGCTTTCTCCACCCAGAAGTCAATCAAGTCGGGAATTTTTCTTACATTTGTTGGCCAGTATATTGGTGTACCTGAAGAGACAGGGAGTAAATTTAATTTTCCAATGGCCGCATAAAGCTGTCGACCTTTTGGTGTAGTGAGACGGGAACCCCAGTATGTGTGCTTTGCGTTATAGTCTCCTCCAGCTACGAATCTATTGCCAAGGGTCTTAAAGAATTTCTCATACTCCTCCATTTTTATTGTGTGTTTAGGTGGGCTGTAGACAGCGGAAATTGTAATTGGCCCTTTCCTGTCATCAACAATTATATTCGTGGCTTGTATAGCTTCTGTGCGATAAGATGTGCTCTCACAGTGTTTTATATTATTGCGTATTAATATTGCTGAACCTGCATGAGCCTTATTATCTGGGTGCAGGGTGTGATAAAACTTAAAGTTCGGAATCTGAAAATGGCTTTTGTTGGTGAAATGGGTATTAGGATTATATCTATTTCGTATGTTTTAAGGAATTTTTTAATTTCTAATAAATGTTTTGACAGCCCATTAGCGTTCCATAGAATGATTTTTATGGGATTGAGGATGAGCAATTCTTAGTCGTGAGGGTCACTAATAAGTTCATCATTGTTGTGATTTGTTGCATGACTTGCCGGAGTAGCATTATCATTTCTCGCATTTCGTTTGGAGCTTGGGTTTCTGCTGGAACAGTATTAATTGGTAGGGCCGTTGTGTTTTCATTAATTGCTTGTGTTGAGTGTTTCAGTGCCTGAGCGTATGAAAGTACATTTTGAGTTTGTTTTGATGTACTGGGATTTACCAGAACTTCCTGTTGTTGAGTAGGATTCATGGGTAAATTGTCGTTTTCCTTAATTGTGGGTATTTCATTTTCTGAAGATTTTTATAGACTACACAACCTTTGTAATTTGCTGGGTGATTACCTTCACACAAGACGCATTTGACTTCATCTGATTTGCTTTTACGTACACAATCTGAAGACGTGTGGCTTCCGGCGCATTTAATGCACATTGGTTTCCTGCGACAGTACGTTTTTGTATGCCCATACTGCTGACAGTTAGCGCATTGGGGAATTTCGCGAGTCGGTCGGGGGGGCTCAAAAACCATTTTTGTATGAAGCAGGTATTTGACTTCATAAATTTCTTTATTGTTTGAGTTTGTTTGAAGTTCAATGATAAACATTGGCAGAGGCTTTTTTGTGTTTCTTCGCTTTATGTTACAAATATTCGTGACAGAGTGACCGAGGTTTTGCAGGGCTTGGGTTATTTCATCTGTGCCTATAGATGGGTGCATATTTTTCAGTACTACTTTGAAGCCTCTTTCTTGTTTTGGCTTTTAGGTGAAAAATTCTGTATTTTTTAGCTCAAGCTGGTTGACTATTGCCTTGTAGGCTTCTGGAGAAAATGCCTGGATTTTAACTTGCTCATTGTTTATGAGCTTTAATTCGTATGAATTTGGAGCAGCTTCAGACAATAGTTTCATTAGAGGAGCTATATTGGTAACTCTGTCAACAAATATTGGTGGGGGCTTAGAGACTTTTTCTTTATGTTCTGTGTTTTTTTGGTCACATTCTTCAACTTCTTCTAAGGACGAAAATCTATTTTCGGTTCCTTTCGAATCTCCTAGCCAGTATTTTTCAAGTTTTGCTTGTTTTTGAGTGGTCTTTGTCTTACCTGGACTCTCTCTCTGCCTTTTCTTGTTTAGAACCGTTTTCCAGTCCTCGTCGTGGGAGGGTACACTTACTGTGACTTGGGGAGAGGCAACTGGTTGCTGTTGTTTGTATAGCAGCTGAAGCTGGCGTTGAAGCTGATCAATTTGTTGTTGGACAGTTTGTTGAGAGCTGTTTTTATTTGGAAAAGACGAGCTTGATTGTGGCGAGGGGCATTGAGGACTCCAGGAATTTTGGAGCGGTTTCTGAAGAAGGGGTTTCTTTTGTGTTTGCAGTTGTTGATGCTGCTGTTGTTGTTCCTGATGTTGTTTTTCTCGGTGTTGCTGTTGTTGTTGTTGTTGTTGTTGTTGCTGCTGTTGCTGGTGTTGTTGTTGTAGTTTTTGTTGTTGTTGTTGTTGCTCTTCTTGTTGTTGACCTTCCCCTCTAAGTGGGGTACGGTCTACACCCATTTTTTTTTCTTTATTATTTATTTTTGTCTAAAGTTTACTTTGGCAACTCTACACTAGATACTTGCTAAGCCGCTTTTAATTTATCGTATTTGTGTACATACATAACCGTATAATAGCAGTGCTATTTTGCGGTTGTCTCACTTTGTGATTATTTGTTGTTTCTCACTTTATAATTTTTTTTGTTTTTATTTTTGTATATTTTGTTTTTGTTTTTACACTTTATTTAAAAATTAAAGAATTTTAAGTTAGTTGTTTTCAACTAACTGCACTCGGCACTCTTCCGACGCAGAAAATTTTGCACTTTTCATTAAATACCTCGATTTTTGTTAAATTTTATTATCACTATCGGATTAGTTTTTCACTTTGTAAGAGTTGCCAACTTTTTAATATGAACTTCTTTCATTTATTAGAATACTTCCTCAAAAAAGGAATATGCAACATTAAATTATTTTAACATACATGCAAATGTCTATTCAAATTCATACGTTTGATTGAATGATAAAAAATATATTGCACTGATATTGTTAAAAAAGCTCGAAGTATTCCAAAGCGCCTGATTTATTCGATACGAAAGATTTGTTTGAATTCCTTAAAATGAAAAGACTATGAAGCTGCGCAGAAGTTGTAATAAGTTTTCTGTCACTCTCTCCATAAAAATTATTAGGATGTAATCATTCACGAAATATGCACGAAGAGATATGAAAAGACATCACGTTCTAAAAACCTTATCAGGTTTAGCTGGAAGAAATGCAGGCTTCATAGCTCCCTAGACATTTCTTCCATAGAATTCATATAAGATTATTTTCTACATTTTGGTTATATATTAACTAAACATTTAAATATTTAATGTTTGTATACTGTATGTAGGCCAAAGGAAGTCTTTTTCCCCAGCACATACGATAACAATTTAATAGCATCCTTATCTCTGAGGTGTTTATAGAAGAAACCAGAGATTTGTTGGTGGCTCTCATCTTCTGCCTTCCTGGTATAGTGGTGATCATGCTAGTCTCACAGCCGACAATTTCGATTCCTGTTTCTTTCTAATATCCCTTTCTCTTGAGCCGAAAGCTCATTCACGCTTGCAGATATAATCATTTATGATATACATACATTTTTATGACTAGTGAGGAAATCATTTAGTGCTCTTTATTCTTGCAAATACACAGAATAAAAATTTGGATGGTACTTTAATGTACCATTTTACATTTATAATATCTGACCATGTTATTTATATTTTGTGGGTTCTCTGCAAAAATACATATACTCGTATTATTACGAAGCGTGAATGCTATTTATATATTGTTAGCAACTATTACATAGTTAGATAGGCAATTTTAGTATGTGATCAGAAAACCATTTAAAATTGTTTTTCTTATAAAAGAGATTTTCTATTTTTCACCCCATACATTAATTAATTACAAATGTTCTTTAAATTTTTTCTAAACTTAACTTGCAGGAGTTTGATTTGAATGAATAATGAATTTTAATGAATAATACATTTGCAGAGCAATGAATTTCTATTTTATACAATGTCGATGTTAGGAAATCTTCAGTAAAAAAACTTCCAAATAACTGCGAATTCGTTTTTGAACTCTGTTTGATTTCGATTTTTCTATCATATTATATTTTCAGTTGCCAGTTTTTCACGAGATGTAAAACTTGTAAGAAAAATGCTCGACATGCTCAAAGACATTTTTTGTATCATGTACAAATGAAATTTTATCGGTTTTCATATTTATTTTTGTTCTCATTCACAAGTGACTATAATCATTCGAGTTCACATCTGTTAGACTTGTTGGACTTGTTGGAATTGTAATATTGTAGTACATAATAATTTTGGGGCGTTCGTCATAAAGACCATAAGTAAAAGTTGTGCGTCAGTTCAATCCAACGCCCGTGTAAAACAGTCTATTTGTATTTGAAAAATTTGTAAATCCCGTGTCCAAAATCTTCTTTTATTACAAAAAAAATCTGTGCTATAAGAAAACATCATGAATGATCTGCGTATTTGATTAACAGACTATTTAGAATATATGATAATAATATATACATAGAGTATGACCAGACTTCAAAATTTGGAACTATTTCCGACAGTATTCGTTCACGCACTTTACTCGTATGCGAATGTTAATGTAGATCGGATTCCGGAGGGGTAGATCTGAGTCCGGAGAGGACATGTGCAAGTCTCAAGAATTCTGTATGTCCTTAGGCCATCCAACATACTGGCTTACAGATCTTCGGAAAATTCCAGAGCTTATTGATGTTCGGATAATATAGGATTAATAGAAATATGGTTTTAGCGGAACCATGCTTAGATTTACCTTCTGATCATTCACCTGTGATGATTAAATTAATTTAAAAAACTCATGTTTACGAACCTCATTAACTTCATCAAATAAAAATTGGCTCAGGTATCACACATATGTGAGTAGTCATATTTTTTATCACACAACTACTAAAAGCAACCCTTCAAAATAATAATTTAGTCCTTGTATCAGCAGCTACATATGCAACTGCTCCTACATTGGTATTGCCATCAAAAGCTATCTGGAAACTACAACTGAAACTAAAAATCACGTCAACGTGTTTGACATGCTTAAGACGAGAGTGGCAACAATACAGAACGCTATGACCAAACAGAACTAATCTTTATCCAAAACGATCCTTAGTGACGCCTTAAATGAAAACCTGGAAAAACCTTAAAAAAACTCTTCGAGTCGAAAGCCTTAGTAGCTAGTACTCATTCCCCAAAAACCCTTGCAGTCATAATTAATTATAGTGTAAGATATAATAATAATATTTCCATATTGATAGATAGGTAGATAAGTCTGACTACTTCTTATGGAAGTCAAACCAAAACATAAAAATTCCAAAGGATTCTAAGCGATCATTTAAATTGAGTAATGGGGGATGGGCCAGTAGTGACAAACCTGACATAGGTTTCAGAATATTAACACAACTATTTCACGCAATATTCCCCTCAACTTCGAAGATATCTCAGGAAATCATGATACCTTACCCAGGAAAAAATAAAAGGAAAATCGTTTGTAGAGACGTTGGAACACTAGTGAGTCCTGGCTGGCTAACTGGCGCATTCGTGTCAATGAAAACAAAATAACTCACGTCAAATTTACCCTGTGTAAGGATAATTTCATAAAGGATAAAGCATTAAAAGCAGTAACTATTCATCAAGCTAACGAAATATCCTACTTAGGCGTCCATCTCGACCGTAGACTGACTTGGGGCAAGCACATCGAAGGAAAGTGCACACAAATTAAGTTAATAGCACTTTCATTGTTCTTCTCTTAAATTCCTTATTCTATTATTTAACTCAAATATATTGATTGAGGGCTAGTTTTTACTACTAGATTTAAGATTTGAGCAATTTTTCCTTATTATAAGGGAATTCAATAAAGAAAATACATTTAATAAAAAAGTAACAAACCTTATTGAGTATTCGCTGTGTTGACGAAATCTATTGTTACCGCTTTTAAAGGGCACCAATATTGCAAATTGTTGTATCGGGGTGATGCACACTAGCTAAGATTCATAGATCTGCTTCTTAATAATAAAGTTTGAGGACCTCTCTATCAGCAACTTGTATTTCGGAAAGGTTTAAAGTCATACTTTCAGCCCGGTCTTTGCGGTCACTCTAGAATTTTGAGTGAACTTGCATCTATCTTGAAAAACCTCAGTTCTTACCTGGCAATTTACTCTTTCAAAATATCACTAAACTTTCGATTCCATTAAATACTACTTAAGCAACGAAGATTCTTCTGGAATGCTCAAAGAAGCAGTAAGGGACTGTGTTGTAAACGAGAGCTGCTATATAAATAGAGCGTTTCGTGTATGTCTGGTGTTTATCCACAGTTAGAAGACAGAACGAACCCCACAGACCTCATCCGAGTGTAAGCGGCTCTACAAAGAGATGGCATGACTGTAAGTTTGGTAGTTGTAAATCTTAGGGACAGTCCAGTCAGATAAACTTATCAGATAGGAATGAAATATTTCAGAAAAAATCTGGCATTCCAACTTTTACTTTTAAAGAAGTCAGTTTGAATGGAAAAAAAGAAAAAAACTGCTATTCCACCTCCTATACTATTTTAGCAGAGGAATCCCGTACAAAAGTTGCAGAAATTTATAAAGCAAGGCAAATATAAATTTATGATTTTTGGCCCTAATTTATGCTAAGTTTAAAGTTATGTGAAAGGGGCTTTGAATCCGGTTTGATTTCAAAATTAATCCTATACAAAAACTTCTCACAATCTGAATTTCTTTAATTAATGCAAATATGTCAGCTTCATTACTTGTACACCAACCCATTGATTTTAAGCATATTTTAAGCCGTGTAAATCAAGAAATGAACACAATCCTGGTATCTCTAAATTATCTATTATTAGTATTTTTAAACTTATAGAAAGTGATTTTCTATTACTTTCTCTAACACAGGTAAAACTTGTCCAATTGAAATTCATTTCCAAGTTGAATTAAATCGAAGTCACACATAGCAAATCACAACCCAATTAGATTTGTAATGAAAGCAAAGACAAGAAACAAAACCGCAACGACAATAACAAGACCAGGAAGATTCAATTGATGAGAATAATACTTAAACTTAAAATGGAAACACAGTATGAATTGAGTTGCAATCAATGCAGCGACTGATTCAATGGAGTACTCCAGCAGGCATTTCATAGCTTCAGAACGAGTGCAGAGTTTGACAAACGGCGGAGACCTTTGCTGTTTGTAAGTACGGGGATAACTCTGGATGCAAAAAATAAATTTTCCTGAAGCAGTCCCTGACTTTGCACTTGGGGAGAGGTTAATTTGACTGCAGTGATGGTGCGGCGTAGGGTGCTCCAATTTTGGAATTGTAAATAAAGCTTAAAGCAATTACAAGTAAACTAACAGAAGCAACCGGAAAACCTAATCACATGAGAGCTTGTGTAAAAAGGTGTCCCTTTTAAGAATAATAGTGAGTTTCCCACAGTTGTAAACACATGAAAGGAAATTCATTTGAATAATGTTGACAGGCGTCAGTGTTGAACATCATCTTGATAAATTTGGTATCATTTATATAAACGACTTGAACCCTACATTTACATGACTGGTGTTTTAAGCCTCTTAATACCAAGCAGCTCACACTACCACAAAACCACCTCCCAAACCACTCATTTTAATTTTCTCATATGTCGGTATTACGGTGTCGGAACAATAATGCGTCGCTCAGAAGCACTGCTGCCTGCTAAATTGCGAGACGCTGCTCGTTTGGCATTAATACCTGCTTGGTATATGTATGAATAGAGTTGTCTGCCGCCGTTGCCATGCTGCTGCGGCACGTCTCCTATGGTGATAAATCTTCCCGTTGACGTAAGGAGGTAGGTGAGTAAAATTTTCATTTCGCATGATTTTGCGGTATTATGTTTTAAGGCAAAGAATTTTAAAAGATTGTTTTGAGATTTCAGATTGCAGCGGTGAATTAGTGCGTGAAGTGCTTGGAAATTGTCGGAAATCTGATTCGTGGTCTTAATATGTTTAAATTTGTGAAAGAGTGGCGATTATAGCCACATACAGGATTTTGAAACCACCACCTATATATTGCCCTTCCACTGACAAAACTTTTTCTTCCGAAAATGATTATCTACGATCCTCTTATATCATTCACTTCAAACAATTGTATTGTATAATATAAAATTGATCAAAATAATCTGTTGATTCTGAGTGAGTGTAAGACCCGCAAATCTGAAAAGTGGAATAATTCCTGTAATTATTCGATGCTTTGCTAGTTTAATCCATCGCATTTTGGAAAAACAGTTATACTTTCCTCTCCAATGTTGTTTTTCTAAGATTGGTTTTGCCGATGCAAACCATCGAGATGACATATGCCGAGAGTTAAATAAATATGTACGGGCAAGTGTTTCCATTAAGCGCAATAGATCTTTACAATTAATAAAGCGAGTTGTGTAACCGTTTAATTATTTATATATGATTGCATTAAATTTTAAGACATTACCACTAATTTCTACGACTTCTACAGAAACTACGCTCCATTCTTTAATTATCCATATGATAATGTCCTCTAGCTCTTCAATTTATCTTCTTGGTTTGACTAGCGATTTAACACAACTCCACAGCAAAATGTCTACTGGTGTCATATAGTAACTTTCTAGTATCCAATTGACACCACCATTTCATACAATTGAGGCACCTCCCAATATGGGCCAATAATTTGTTTTTTATGCGTTCTGTGCTGTACATAAAAGCTAGCCGAATATTTCGCTGTGTGCGGTTAAAGCTCGTCCTTGTTTAAACTCGAACACGAAGAAGCCGATCATTCAATAGGTTAACAACCTCACCAAATGTGCACATATAAGTTTTCTCCAAAATTATGAAATTCAGTTTATGATTGATTTTGAAAAATATAGATAAATCTCTAAGGTTCGAAGGTCCAACTGAAGCGGCTGCATAACAAACGGTCGCTCCACTTCAGGGTTTTTGTTAACTGGAATTTATTGCCTGGAGGCTGAGATTATGTGCAATTTTCTTCAGGTGCAGCAAACGCCGGATATTTCAGAAAATTTGGTTTCGTGTGATTATTTTCATCAACAGCTGCGATGTTTTCGTTTGCCCGATTATTTATTCACTGCAGAGTCAGAGTTTGTTCTGGAGTTTTCCAACCCCAATCCCACATAGGGCATGGTCTATTATTTCTATTACTTTTAACAATTATATATATATTCTATTACTTTTAACAATTCCTTTTTTCGCGTCGATGTTACTGGCCCGCTACTCTTTATATTACCTTGCTAACATTATTTTATTGCTGAAGGGATCGTATCTGCTTTCACTAATATAGTCTTCTGAAGAGGTCGCCGACTATGCTTATATCGAGAATTAGTTACTCAAAACAATGGTATACTCCCACCACGTGGTGGTCGAATTTGCTGTTATCAAGAAATGGGTAACAAGTGTTTGACTAGAGAACGAGACAAACAAAATTTATCTTTGGAAAATTGTACAAGTTTAAATTTTCAGTGTCTCAGAGCGTCCTTAAATAGTATTTTACAGTGCTTCATAGTCTCTGAAACGAAAAGTCTTGCAGGATTTTTTCATACTTAATTTTTGTAACTGTCCTGGCCAAACACTCAAAATAATCCTACTATGTAAGTGTCATTCTGAACATTTAGAAACAATTACAGACAGAAAGTTTACGAATTTGAAAGTTTGTTTCTTTTCTTTATTTTAATATTTTGTTATAAAAGAATGAATAAATAAAGAAACTCGTTCTCATACGTTTGTGCTTGACAATACTGCGAGTTATGTCGTTTCCTATTGTAGCAGTTGTTCTGAGACATTTATTCTCAAGAAAGAGACACGAAAGTGCCGCACATTTGTATTGCTAATTTTGTGTATACTTTTGTTGTCGCTTTTGTTTCCGTCACTCTTAGTCACAATAAGATAAATAACTCGCTGTTTACAGCAACTACATACAAGTACTTTCCAATATTTAGAATAAAATGCTGAAAAGTACCTTCAAATTGTTGGAAGATAAGTTTCCGGAGAAAACTTGTATTTATTTTGTAATTTTCATTCCATGAATACCAGTATTCATTTAGCAAAAAAGTCTCAAAGAAATTGACTTAGAATTTGGCGTATGATGATTTTTAATGTCTGAAAATATATGAAGATTTTCCTATTAATTGTTAATTTTAAAAGAATATGATAAGTATTCTTAGTATGGAGAAATGTTGTGTATTTCGTAACAAAAATCGTATCTATCAACCGCATTCAGTTTTCTCCATTTATTCCAATGTTCTGCAAAGAATTTTCAACTTTACTTTCCATAGCCAACTTATCGAAAGTGCAGCATTCACTTAAGCTATACATGGCTTTAAAGTATGGGTACACAACTTTGACTTGGGGTCCATTCTTGATGTCAACCCTGTTAGAAAGTTTGTTATTTATACACCTCTGTATCCTTTGCGTATATTAAAGTTTTTATAGTATTAATATGAGGATCGAGTTACTAACATTTATTGAAGTTTCAAATTAATTGAGTTTCGTAAATATCACTTACCTTTTCAACATATGTGCTAGTAGAAGAAAACTCAAGGATAGTTTCTTTATATGCGAATTTATTATAGCAATTCGTTTAAAACTTTTTTTTTGTGTTTTTTGAAAGTCATGTGTTTCAATTAATAATTAGTATATATTAATTTAATGCTTGCTTTCATTTTTTTGTTAATACTTCAACAATAAATACAATACAACACAATACATATGCAAATACACGCACAAAATTGTGTTTTTTAACTACAGTATTTCAAAATATGAATTGTTTTGGTTTCGTTTCAATTGTTTCTATTTATTTTGTTAGATTCGTTTTATTATTGTTGGGAATTAAATAAATTAACACAACTCTTGTTTATATTAAGAGCAATATTTTGCAACTATTATTTGCTTAAAAAATTCAACTGCTGTAAATATTGGAATAAAAAAATTACATTTCTTAAGTTTGATACGAGTACACACGGATGAGTATATGTATATACGAGTATGAATGTATGTTTGCTCGTACATATATGTACATAATAATGTATTGTTTTAAATATATTTAGCTGCGTTTTGTGTTTTGTAATCAAATGAATTGAATTATTGCGGCCTGGTTTAAATTGCGTTCTGCGATATGCAACATTTGAAATATTTCTTGTCTTGACAGTTTTCAATTGGAGTATAAGAACGGATTATTTTTTCTGTTATTAAATTTCGTTTTATTTTATTATCTCTTAGTTTTTATTTTCTTGATTATATCAATAATATAATTCATAAAATTTTTTTAACAATAAATTCAGTCGGTCATTGAATTTCAATTTATTTTTCTTTTAGACCATTTAGGTATGCCGATATATATGCAATATTATTTATAATAAATATATATGTATATATTTGCATTTTTTAAAAACTATTCGCATGTATCATTTGAGATATTCTGTTATGTTTTCGAACAAAATAATTGTGAAAATTCAACTGAAGGCTTTTAACTCGACTAATAATATTTTTGCATGGGGCAAAACGCCTACAATAATTTGAGGTACCCGTCGGCGACAATTTTCTGATACTTGAATATTAATATTACATAGAAATAATGAGAAAATTAGGTAAACAAATATTTGTTTACAAACTTTCCGTTATATATTCAAATTAGTAACAATCGAGGGTAATAAAATGGGACTATATTCAGCAATTGATTATCAGAGAACTAGAGACTGTTGCAGCGATCATTCCAAGAAATGAAAGTCCAACCAAAACTTTAAACGAATGATATTTAAATTCTCGCTTAATGTTAAACTCATTAGTATACATCGTAATATTGATGCTTTTATAAGCAGTAACTAACATGCTTAAAAATATTCTTCAAGTTCGTGACAATTTGTTGTGTTTTTTACGTTCAGTTGTATAAAAAAAACCTTCATTGAAGTAATTCTTACAAAGATTCCATATAAGCATTGCACAGAAAACAATAATCTTGGAATCACCGATCTGTCTCCAATTGTGATAAATTGAAGATCAGTAAATTGGAATAATGCAGCATACTTCGAACATCGCTAAATTTGATGCTTTTTCATATCCCAGAAATTTACAATTACTGAGTTAGCTTTCTAACTTCAATATAATGTGGAAATGGTGAATATTAGTTTAGGAATGGTGAAGGTTATGTCAATTAGATATATATGTTTCAATACCAGTGGTCGCTTCATATTCTGTGTGGAGACAGGAGTCCTTTTTTCAATACTTTCAAAGAATTAGTGTAAATACCGAAAATTATATATTTTACTATAAATCTTAGTTACTACTACATATGTTATACATTTACTTTAATATATTTTTATATATATTTAGACTTTGGTTTTTACTTCTAAATTTCTAATGTCGTTGTTTATTGAAGTGCCTTGATCTGCTTAATAATAACTCATACATTTATTTAATTAAAATATTTCTGTTTTCGTTTATTTATTTAATACATTTTCAATTTTTTTATTGATATGTTTAACGTAAAACAATTATATAATAGTTGCAACAATTAATTAAGTTTTAAATACACATCTTAATAAAGTTTGTTTTTGTTTTTCTTCAATTTGCCTTTTAACCCAAGGCATACATATTTTTATGTGAACAAATGTACGTAATATTAATATTGGTTGTTCGCTTCTTTATAAAATAAGCCACATTAAATACAAAATGAATTCAATTATTTGTATTTTTTCAACTAATGATTGCTCTATGCTGGTTTTTTGCGTCTCTTAAATAGTTGTCATTACCCTTTAAAAATAAATAAAGCAAAATGTCACTAAGCGAGGCCAATTCATTGAGTTAATATAGTTTTTGTTGTCGATTTTGAATACATTTTTTGGCTTTTTATAATTTTGAAACCGCATTCCGAAATTTTGTTCTTGCTTTTTTCAATTTGTATTAAATGTTTTATTTTTGTTTTGTTTGTTTTATTAGAAAAGATTTTTTAATGGGCAATTTTTGAAAGCATCACTCAGACGTTTTTTTAATTTCGCTGCAAATAAATTTAAATGAAATAAATATATGTTTAAAATAAAATATATTTTGAATTGCTTGGAAAACGATTTATAAGGAAATAAAAGAAACCAACAGAAATTAATAAGCATTGCGGCTATTGAAAAAGAACTTAGACCTTATTTTCTTAGTTGATTCTTAGGAGTAGTCTTCGATAAAGTACTTTAAATGTAGGTAAATGTGGTTAAGTATAAATTTAATATGATTTTTGCAAAATTCGCTTTCGTTTTGTAAAAAAAACATTGATATATGATTAAATATCATTATTATATCATAAGCATAAGTTTTATTGCATTTGGGTGTTTTCAATATGGAAGCATACAAATAAAAGTAGCAGTATGTATGTAAATGGGAAGTGAGTGATATTTATGGGTTTTCTTTATTACTAGTGCTTTAATAGAAACAAATAGGAGAGGCGTAACATTGTTCTTTATTGTGTAAGAGAATACCTTCTTTATTAAGATTTTATAGGTCGTTCCTCAGCATAATATCGAGTTTTAAAGTGAAACATGAAAAGATGCTTTTATGAAAGTATGTCATGATTCTCGCTACCTGAAAATTTTGATTTTTATTTTGATAATTATAATTGCCTAATCTGCTATTTCGAGACAACTTTCATAATGTTAATTCTCCATTATCAGGAGCATTAGGCCATTGTATTCTGGAGCTCTAGAAATATTTTCAATATTTTTTGCATAAGTTCATGAGTCTAATATCTATAAACTACATGAATGACATGACTGAATTGTCTTACTAACGCATTATTGAAAACACCCCTTTTGTACAATTTAATTCAAATATTTATTATGCGACCTCTTTTATTATGCATTGTTATTATTTAATTGTAAATATCTTAGGCTTCAGATCAATAAAATGAAAAACGCCTATCAGTGTGTTTATATTACCTTATTTCTGTTTTCATATCATTTACTTGACATCCATTGAGGACTCTAATATAATATACAACAAAATATATATGAGGGAAATACCGAAAATAAAATTACAAAAGTAGAAAATTGCATCGCGACTGATAGAAATATTATTTTTATTTGTGCCACAAAAACTAGAACAAAACATTTTTTTACATAGAAAGAAGTAAAAGGGAGTCTCAACTCCAATCTTTTTTATGTATTGTGAAATGTTAAGATGTTGGAGATAGTTTTGGTTCGGATGTATATTTTAATTACAACTGTCCTGATACTAAGGTATCCTGACGAAAATTTTGTTGTTGAGTAATCGAAAAATTTTGATTTTTATTCCACTTTCTCTCATTTTATACAAAGTGGCTTCTAACTAGCAAAACTCATCACTTCCGTGTTGTGATTTAAGATTTTTTCAATGGGTATATTGAACCACACGCTGCTATCTCATATTAAATTCTTGTCTTTGGTGTAATTAAACTAGTCTGGTTGACATAACTTTTCGAGAACAGGGTGTAAAATAGTTTACTATAAAAACATTTAAATATTCTATAAAAAATACATTGATTTTTGTTATGTTAACTAATCAGAATATTAAAATTCAATATTTATTGAACAAGTTTCCAGCATTTACGGATACATTTAACAAATTCACTATTAAAAACTTTCTTGTATTTTCTTGAACTTTCTTGTATTTTCCCAATTTGTGTCATATCTTAAACAAGTGACGAGGAGAAAAAACGCTGTGCTTTCTATACATATTTGGGAAAAGTCCGAACAATAAAGATACATCAAAACAGACTATCATTCAGAAAAGAAACAAGTAGGAAAATTAATGTATATTATGACTTTCATAGATATTACAAATATTTTAGAAAATGAAAATAAATTAGGTAAAACACACTGGAAGCATTTTTACAAGCCTAGTAAAATGTAAATAATAACATTACTTTTAATATAATTATAATTATAATATTAATTTTTACATATACAATTTACCTACCTTTCAATATATGTATATTCATTGATTCGAATGTGGATCTATTTGGGACACATATATAGATATACATACGAGTATAAGACATGAATTACACACGCAAAAATATAGTACAATATTTTATATATGTATGGGTGAGCATAGTATTTATATATAGTAGAGCTTAATAAAAATAAATAGTGCTGACTAACATCCACTGTGCTAATATACAACAAACATCTGCACACAAAATGCATATTATAGCGTTGCCACATTGAAGAAATCGCTGCAGCAGCACCATACGTTTTACAATACATACCTAATCATTTTTAAAATTTTCTACAAATGTAGTTCCAAAGCCAACCACAACCTGCAATTAAGATTCACACACACAAACTTACCTCGTTTTTAACATAGAAAATTTTATTACAACAACAAAATAAATTTGTTAAACAATGAAAATAAAATAAGGAATAAATAATAAATATATATGATTAAAAAGTAAATATATTAGACACTGACGAGTTTATACGAGTACATTCCAAAACGAACGAGAATAGTCCAGGAAGTGTAGAAAAGACAGAAATAGATATAGTATATTATTGTTATTATTGAGTATACCAGGCAGAGATGCAGGCAGCTATTAATAAGAAGAGCACGTAAAATCAGTTACACCGCATAGCAAAATATAGATTACGAGTAGCTTACATAAGTGTGTGAGACAGATAGAGGCAGAGAGTCGGAAATAAAAAACAATGTAATTTCAGTTTATATATTTTTTATTTAGATTTTTTTCAAGTAATTTTCAAAGTAACAATAATTTATTCAACATTTTTTCATATTTTTTTCTTTTAAATTTTTATAATCATTCTGCGTGTATAACTTTGTTTTTTGTTTTCATTTAACATAATACCATTAAACATTTTGTTGTTTTTGTTATTGTTTCTTGCATTTAAATTCAATTAAATATAAACGATTTTCTGTTAAGTATGTAATTTCCCTATTTATCTAAGATTTCTCTTCTCTTTAATTAAATATCCAATAAACGCGAAATAATGGAAAAATTTAAAAAAATTCTTTAAAGTTGCTTGCTTAATTTTTCTAGTTATATTTTTTCTTTTATACAATACTCGTACTAGATTCATTTAGAACATGTAATTTAAATTGGTTTAACTATTATTAGAATTGTTCGATCTTGGTTTTCGCTAATATTGCTATGATTTGAGTTTATTTTTGAAAAGGAGTTAAACGCAAATTTAGAGTTAAAAATATATAAGCACATTTTTAAAAAAATTTATTTAGGACAGTAATATATTTTGCGGAAACAGTTTTACGCCGGAAAATAACCCCAAGCGAAATTAAATTAAAGTTGTTTAATACTAGCTCTATTAGAGCATCTAAGTTGATGACGCTTGTTACTTTGAATATAATAAAGAAGGGCGAAATGTCAACACAAGTTGACATTTGCGTTTGAAAATATTGTTTTTGGAAATGTTTCTAGAGAAACTACGAAAGACGTCAACACATCGAGAAAGCATGCATTCTAAATATATATAAATAGTTTTATAATTATTTCAATAGAGTTTGTATGTGTGTTTTTGTTGGGTTGTTTGTTTCTTTAAGTGTATTTGGATAATTTGTATTTTTCTCAAGGTAGCTTGTTAAGGTATATAAGTAGTAGTAGATATGAAATTAGTTATCGTAAAAGCTGTGATTTGCTTAAAGATGCTGCTTCATTTAAACGAGATTTAAAAGAAAGGGCAAATTAATATTAATGAACCTGGCACGCTTTTTCGCTTGCACCGCAGCTGTACAACGGGGGCTGTAGCATATAAACAAATTGTATTAAAATTAACGCTAACTTAAATAGAAACGCTCAACTGAAATATAATATGCACAAGATTAATATTTGCCATTTACATACCCCATTTTAACTGTGTTTAAATTAAAATTTAATCACCAAATTTTGTTTTAAGTGTTTTCCATTGTTATCATGTTCGGATAATGTAACTATAATTAAATGAAAGGTGTAAACCAAAAATTATTGTAACAACCTATGCGGTTCACACTGAATGCCATGTGATCAGATAATTTCAAATATCAATGTAATGCATCTCAGTTAAAACATGGTATATAAATAGTAATAAAATAACAACGTTTTAACAATAAATTTACAGAAACGAAATATAAGTTAATGCCTATGCTTCTGCCATAATATTTGCACTCTGTCGAAGCGAGTCTTCTTTGAATCATTTCACCTAAAAAATTGTACTAAAATATGTGGAAATTCGGTTCCTCCTATGTACCTCATTTCCTGGGCTCATAAACCCATAGTGTATGTATATATTAAAAATTTTACTACGTATCACGTATTACAATAGTACTATGCATCTATATAAACTGCTACTAAGTTAGTTGCTGTTGATCTCGTACTTTAGTTTTCCAAATTAGTACGATTCTAATTGACACATAATATTATAAATTTAACTATAACAAAAAGAGTGAAATAAAAATGATTATCAAATTTCTAAATGAAATAAATTGTGACTTCGCGAAATTGCAGTAATTTGGTTTCATTTTGTTGCAGTTTGTTTGGAAAAGATAGAAAATGCTAGCATCGTTGTTCTGCTCTGTAGTGCTTTTGCTAATCTTCTCACTTGTTTTTCTTTATTAATAGATATATTATTCAAAATTATTCTTTAAACTTGAATTTGTTAATTTCATTAGATCTGAATTACGCCATTTAACATTGAACACTATGTATACATATGGAATATCAGTTAAAGTACATAGAGATTTCAAATATTTCGCTAGAATGTAGGTTAGTTATGTTTTGGATAGGGATGCATACAATTAAAATATGAACACATTTAGTACAAAATTAAAGCGCACAGAGTAGTAAAAGCTTTCGTTATGTATGATCAAATGTTTGATATAAGTAAAATTTTTTTATACATATGTAGAAAATTGTATTTAGTATGTGTGTGTAATGGAGTTGAGAACAACACATTCATTTTCAGTTACTGTTGTGGCATTTGCTTGGAGTACACATTTGTTTGTATTAACGGCGTTGTATCAAAATTGTTGAATTTATTATGGTCGACTATTGATATTGCTGTTGTTGGTATTATTGTACTTGAAATTGTGTAGTTAGTGGTTGTAGTTGTAAAGTTTAACCTCCTGCTATGCGACATTTATCATAAGTAAGAGAAGTATGTACGTTGTGTATTCTGATGAGGGGTATGATGAAGATGTGTTCAGTAATAGTTGTAGTTGTAATTATTGTATAAAAGAGAAAAAGAGAAAGATAAGATAGTTGAGAAAGAGAGAGAGAGAGAGAGAGAGAGAGAGAGAGATAAAAAAGATAGAGATAGTAGGAAACACATTGATTGCAACATTGTATTTATATTATTTGTATCACTTAAAATTAATTTATAAAATATTTTTTTGTAAATAAAACGATAAAAACCATGCTCAAAAATAATAAAATTGATTTTATATATGTTATGTACAATATTTGAATGGATTTCTATTAACATATGCTATGGGCAACCAATACAAATGAAAGCTCGAGACCGTCGAAACTCTATCGGACACGTAGTGCATTAATTTTTGAGGCTCCCTACACGTGGTTGGTGTCCATAAAGAGCACTACACTAAATAAGTTCCTTTCCATCGGTTTTATGGTTTATTGCGCTACAATGTTGAAGCTTTAGAGTGCAGAGTTTAAGCAGGAAAACGGTAGATATAGTGATAAGCAGATGGAAAGTCTACTGGAAATTGTTTTATATGAAACAACGAAGGGCGATGTCAGCTAAAACTATCACAGCTTCACTTGAACTTCTTAAATTGCTTATGGCTACTACACTCTGTTTTTGTTTGTATGTAATTTTGCTAATGCATTAAATTTGAAAATTAATTTTCGCTATATTCCTATCACAAATACGCTTTTTTACTTTGGTTTGTATGTCACAATCTGCCAAAGCAGACTTTAATGTTAAACGATTAATGCAATGAATTGCACAAACAGAATTCAAAAATTGAAGTGCATCAAGTTAACACTAGCGAACGAACATTGTAACTATTTGCTATATTTGTTAAGTGTATTTGCTATTTTATTGGAGTTTGTTAGTAAATGCTTGAAATTAACTACAAATGCTCTTAGTTGTGGAGAGATTTATATGCACTGAACATGGCAGCGGGATTAAAAATGTAACACTGATCGAAATTGTGTATAGGAAAGCCGAAAAAATAACTCTTATTGTGGGGAGCTTGACAATGACTGAAACATCATTTATGCTATAAATTATTTAATTCAAATTAAATATCTGAAAATACTGCCACAAAGGTAAAGGTACAAATCTATTTTCAAGGATCTACTACAATTTTGTAACACTCCTTAGTTCTAATGGATGAGTGCTTAAGATAAAGGTGATTGACGGAGATCTGCAAGAGCAAAGGCTTTGGAATGAATATTCTTTTGCTCACAACTCGATCTGTGCGGTTGCAAGGAGCAATATACCGGATAAAAGTTCTTATAAAATCGGGTAATCTCGGCTGGTTGCAACTCGTATAATAGATTCCAGTGAGAACAAACAGTTATAGTCGGATTAGTTTGACTGAGTAAGCTTGAAATTGAGAACAAATACACTCGTGCAGATCTCTGATGTGTGCATAATTGTTTTCGTAAATGATAAAAAATGTACTCAGTTACTGTTGAATAGTTGAATAGTATATATATATGTCAAGAAGAAAAGCTCGAAACGTAAAGGCAACTCAAAATATTAAAATTACAAAAGAAAAATACAATTCGAAATATGTTGAATTTTGGAAAATTACTTACATTTGACTTTCATCTTTAGAGTGTGTTATCTCAAATATTGAGCTCAGATTTCATAAAGAGAAATGAAAGAGTAAACAATTAGCGGCTGTTATTAATCAGGCTCTAAATTTACAAGTATGTCATCCGAAATGCAAGTATTCAATTAAATTAAAAAATTCATAAGAAAATAAACGGAAAATTCTTAAAAATTGTTCTTTCTTTCTAAACAACCGAGTTCCTAGAATATGTTCAGCTAATTTCTAGAACAAATACTATAACGACGACATGGGGAGCCGAAAACGCGTTTAGGCTCCATTTTGTTATGTCTTTTTGTTTTTGTTTTGTTTTTGTTAAATTTTTTCATTTGTTAATTTTGAATGTTTATGATATTATTGAATAATTTTGTTTTTAAAGGCATTTTCGTTAATTCAACGTACGCAGTGAATTACTTTCAACATTGCGTTAACAGTGAGTGTGTTCGTTACAGCTACATACAGCTACGGCTACAGCTACATAGAGCGTTGCTGTTGCGTGCGTGGGCGCGTTGCGAAGATCTGCAGCGTTCGCCCGGTGTGGAGTGGTGAGAGTGTTGAAAGCGCGTTGGGAACGTTTTATTTGTAGTTAGTTATTTGGAGGAAATCGAGTATGCTTGTGGTCATTTATTTGGTTGGTTGGTTGTTTGGTTGATTGCTTGGATAGGTTCGTGTTTGTTGCTATATGCGATTTGGTTACGATAGAGTTTAAGCGGTGGAATCCCAGGTATACGAGTAGAGACGTTTAGAGCGGAAATTGTGGAAATTTGTATCTTTGTAGTGCTTAATGTTACTGTTGTTGTTCTTGTTGTTGTTATTGTTTTCAATTTATCATTAGTATATATATGCTATTTATATATGTATATATACATATGCTACGTATATATCGCCGTCTATTGTATGCAATTTGTATATATTGGAATGTATGTATATATATGAAAAGTGTCGCTTTATTTATAATTGGTTTCTTTTTTTATCGTGTATATATATGTTGTTTATACATATAGAATCATTTGCTATTTGTTATATATATCTTGTCTGTTCTTGGGTTTTCTGCATTTAATATCGAGTATGCTTTCAATTATCTTTTTTGTATTAATTATTGTTTGTTTATTTATTACTTCGGTTTGTTTTTGTTATTGGTATATATATATTTATAATCATATGATGACATATCACTGCATGACACATTTTCCCTCTATTTGAGTTTTTAGCTCATTTACTTGCGTTTCTATTTGATTTTTCAGTTCTGTAAAAAGAAATTGAGTAATGGAAACAGCAATAAATAAGCGTGTATTGTAGGATAGACTACAATCGTACAAGTATTCATAACATAAGAGCACATGTAAATAATATACAGTGTATATATAGTTAGTATAAATAACTGAAAACTTGTGTGCATATGCATCCATTGTACGAAAGAACCTCACAGCACTCGTACTCGTACATTGGATGCATATGCTGGGGCACAATTAAGGTAGAGTGGGGTATAGTGATAGTAGCAGAACGCTGTAAAAGTATAGTGGAAAAAGAGGGAAAAAGCTTCTATGTTTTCTTGTTTATTATGTTTTTTGTTGTACTGTATTTTTTTGTTTCTTTGTTAATTTATTTGCATTGTTGGTGTTTGTCTATTCTTTTTGTTGTTTCTCTTTTTACTCAACAGCATTTTACGCTTTTGCATTCCTTTCTATTGTTGTTTTTTATATGTGTTTGAAATGCAAAATAAATTAAAGTGCAATTAAAAAGGGCATTCAGTAAAAAGAAAAAGAAAACATAACTTTCCCGCTTTGAATGAATTTGGAAAAAATAATTGTGACGTAGAGAATTTTGTGCGAATTGAAAGAGTGCGGAATCAATGCTGAAAAAAAATATAAAATTGTGCGCTAAATTTTTAAAATTTAAATACCAAAAAATATTGTTGATAATTATGACCAAAATCCGCTGATTATAAATCGTACAGAGAAAATTTGCCATTATATGTACAATATTTATAAATACTGTTTTGCTATCCTTTTAGTTACCGGCTTATCACCGCTGTCCTATTTACTGCTGAAGAGTATTAACCACATTGTCATTTAAACATAGTGAAGGAAACGGTTAGGAAAGAAAAACCGACCTGGAATCAATTAAAATCATGTGGAATTGAAGAGGGCGATTTAAAAAGTTAATTGAAGTAAAATATAATTCAGTGAAAATAGAATATTTTTACTTGGGAAAGAGCACTTGCAAGACATCTTATTATAATCTCCCAAAATATCGCAAATATTGCGGCAGGTACCTTAATTTTGCGCTCAACGGCCGCTCACAACTTGAGCTCTACGAATACTCGACTGAGGTGGTCAGTACGTGTGCAGCGCCTCATCCATGGTATCACAATGGGCTATTATTTCTGCCTGAGTGTATTTTTTGCTGCCACTCCAACCTAAACCTAATCCCGGTGGTCCAATTTGAAATTGTCGTATGCTCATACATTGAATAGTCACAATCAAAATTTGTGTTTTTCTCTTCATTAGTTTTATCAATTATCAAAGGATTTTCTCCGTAATTAATCTTTTCTCACAAAATATTCTACCGTTTGGATTCTTTCTTTTATATCTTGCCACGTCCGTATAAAGCTTCATTAAGGCACACTGTATTGGAACCGTTATTCTTACTATTGAAGAAAAGTTTAAATATTTTGGAAACTGCTTGAACTTTTCTTGAACTCCAGTGCACTTTACATACTCTTTTACTTTCTTAATAAAGCCGCTGCATATTGAGATAAAAAAAAGTTTGGTTGCAACTTCTTTTTGTGAAGTAGGTTAATGAAATATTTTCTAATATGTACGTGGCAGAAGATCCGAAATGAGTGTTAATAACAGCAAAACTTTTACCAATTTGCTTATTTTTTTTGGCAACTTGTAAGAAAAGTTAAACTACTTTGACACTGATTTGTAGAAAATGAAGGGAAGTGCTGCACCACACACAAGCGCATACTTTATGAAGAAAAGTGTGCGCAATAAAATTTGAAAATCTTATAAAAAAGTAATTGAAAAGCGCTTGAGCAATTGTGAATTGAAATTCTTAATTAAAGTTCATGTGAGTGATGACTTCATGAACGTTATTTATAGTAGCTGCAAGGTAAAGTAAGTTACTCACCCGTACAAAAAAAAAAATAAAAAAATAAATAAATAACCTCTCCTTAAGTAATTATTATTTTGGACTTATTTATGACAAGCAATTTTATGTCAGTCGTTTGCACATTTGCGTGAATTTATGGCGAAAGTGGCCATAAAACCGTGCCACAATTTAAGGCGTTGGTCCAGGCGAACTCATGACTTTTTAAATAATGCACCAATAAACAATTTAATTATGCAGAAATCGCATGTTTTTCTCTTTATTATGTACTGGCCATAAAATACTGTACGGTCAATTTGATTTAATTAAGAGTCTCAGAAAAATAAAGTAAAAGGTGTGATTAAGCGAATCAAGACTTAAGGCACATATGACCACAACACACGAAATTAACATAAAAACTACATTGCAGGACACTTTGCAAAAGCGTCGAGGCATCACGGACCTACGTGGGCAGCATGAAGGCATTACGCTCTTAACTTTTGGTTTGTATTCATCATAATCCCTTACTTAATTACGTTCGCCTTTCTACTTATATAAATTGTGTGAAAAATTATGTGGGAGTTGGTTTGCCAAAGTAAAAAACCAAAAATTCCACTACAAGTACTCAATTAAAAATCTGCAGCAAATATGCAAATATAATACGGAAGTAGCGGAAGAAGCTGTCGACTTGAAGTTGCATTAAAATCCGGATTTAATTGTAGATTGTTAAATTTTATTCGTCCGTATAACATTTAATTTATGCCACTTTACAAGGACTCTGACTGCTTGAAACTGGCCAAGGTGAAAGAAGAAGGAGGCCAAAATATTGTGGTGGACATTCTCTCACACGGTACTTGCTGCAAATTCTCAATTTATATGCAAGACCAATGCAGATGTTGTTCGAAGAATTAAAACCAAACGGAAGACATCAAAAAAGCAGAAAACTGCAAATGGCTGAGATGAAGTAAATTGTCAAACGTATATTTGCTTAATACTCAAAGAATCCTTTAAACTGGCATGGAATATAAATTCCATAAAATAACTTGTAATACTCGTCATAAATGCTTTAAAGTCGCAATACGACAATTCTGTGTTTTGCAGATTAAATCAACCCTCTTGATGGAAAGTAGTGCACTGAAAAACTTTTTTTTTGTGTAATTGCTAACACAATTTAAATCATTATCTCTCATTTTTAATTTATGCCATCTGGGCACTTTTGCTACCCCTCACGAAATGGTTGACATGTATACCCGTAATTGTGCCACTATATACCCGCACAAGTTGCCATGCAAACACATACAGTACAAGTGCGCATTCGACATTTGTAAACGTAATTCTACATAAAGCTACGTAACATTATTTGTAGTACGTTCTTATTTCGAAATGTAGCTTTAAATTGTTAAAAATTGTGCAAAAGTTTGAACAACTGAAAATTGTAGCAACTCCGTGTGGCAAGCACGCTCTGTGTGGGAAAAGCACGCTCAAATATACACGTACATATGACCCCGCAGTGACGATTGCAACTCGTCCCATGCTGGTTTGAAAAATGAATTAGATGGGTGGGTAGTAGTTGTGAAGTAATCCAAGGACTGACAACTTGACGGAAACATCAGAGATTTATGCTAGTTTCAGGTACCTAACTGAATGCGAAATTGGTACCCAAATCAATAATTGGCTTAATTTCTAAATAAAAGAAATGTGATCAATTATATAATGGAAAATATCACTTATTTGGTAAGGCTTTTCAAGGAATAAGTGCAATAGGAAAATTTATCCTTATGATCAATTAACTTGGCATGTGTACGATTTGATCAATAGTTTCATTCGAATTGTTAGTGAGTTACATGCAGTTTCAGAAACCTATCTTTATTCGATGATACCAGTTCATTACACTATTTGTTCAGGTAATTCGTATTGTATCGCTTTCAAACTAGTTTGAATATACGAGTATAAGTAATCATATACGAGTAATCATATACGAGTATAAATTGATACATCTTCTGTAAACCATAGTAAAATCCACTAGTTTAGTGCTTTGATGTTTATACCATTATAAATAACTATGATGGAGGACGTGCTAGGTGCACTTTCGTTCTGAACTAGTCACTTTTACAGCTGGGGAAGGCCAGATGCCAACACATACAGTCGCTTGTGTATGCATAGTAAAATATGTTGTAATAAGTACTTCTTGTAAATTTCGTACATGTTTCGTATTTTAGCAGTCGTAAATAGCACTTTTATTTGATTTGCGTGTGTGTTGCCAAAAAGTTTTGCAGCAATAAATGTTGCTGCCACTCGTACGTGAAGCATAAGGCTCCCTTTTTGACTGATTCTGTAATTGTAATTGAGATTTCGTTGTTAATGCTAAATGCTGCAATGTGGAATTATAGAGCTCGAAACTTGTTTTAAAACCGTAGGTTGGTCTCCTGACTCTATGCAAATGACAAGAGTGCAAAATGAAGAAGGCACCTATTGTTTGTGACGTACATAAAACCTAAAATGCTTTGAGCAATCAGCAGTAAAATAGTAAGAAGGAGTGTTTAGTTGGCGCAGCCTTTTAAACCGTATGGTAGAATATGTTAACGCTTAATGTTCATTTTGTATCTCGAAAAACGTTACTAGCAAATTCTATGATACATGTGGTACTGTAGGAATTAACCAAACATTTACCATTTTGGATGATTCTTTCATCTGCTACTAACTATTTTATTTCGATTATTCTCTGTGATACCTTTTATTGCATTTTGAAGACGGTTCTGAAAAAAATCAACACCTATTAAAAGATAAATTGGCGACTTGTTTTGTTTTAGTAAAATGTCGCTCCGAAAAAGTTCATTTTAGGAATACGTGTACATATGGTTATCTTTTTTATCGAAGTTATTTCATTATTTTAGAAATATTTGAAAGGTTCCGAATCGAAAAAGAGTAGTGCTCTAAAAAAATAATACTGTTAAATTGTGTACAAATTGAGGAACACTTTTTATGGCTTAAAAGAAAAATAACTACAGCAAATGAAACTATGATCAATAATTCTTTTTGCTAAGGCAGAAAGTTTGGAATAATGACACATCTCTGGAACGCGAATATTTTTCCTTTTTATCCCCAGTTTTTAACACATTTGGAGTCGTGTCGTGGTGTTTGAGGGTTTACATCCAAGTACTACTTGAATTTTTATAGCGGTAATTCCATTGGTGGGCATAGCTTGTAAATATTATTCAACTAACGTAGTAATCCTTCAAATAATAGCAATTAAATAAAGTGACTAATGAGTGACTTATCAGTGGTTTTCGTACTTTGGATGCATATATGAAATTGTAGAGTGAAAGTTTAAGAGGAAGGTGCGGGTGTATGTATTGGGAGGAAACTGTAGGTGGTATCTAAAGAGTGTAGGTGTTCGTTGTTGAGTGTATGCAGTGTATGCAGTGAGTTAGCATTGCTGCATATCTACTTAATATAATAGAAAAGTAGTAAAAATATGACAAAATTCTACTCCTTTTAATACATCACTACTCTTCAACCAGTAACACAAAAAAATTGTGCTATTTTGGCAAATTTTCTCCATAATTAAAATTTACGAGTAAATATCTAAAAAAAAAATAGTAATAAAAAAGTGCATGACAATGAAATAAGCGTGCAGGGATAAAAAGGAAAAACACCAAAGCACACATGGAAATATTTTATGTTGATCTGTTGTAAAGTAGATTTTAAAAGTTATAATTGTAGTTGATAGTTACACAGAGAAGCGGCAATAGACAGTTTAGACGACAGTAAGCAGCACTACAAATACAAAATATATTTATTGTACGGAAAGGTACTGCAAATCCAGCGGCTCCCGGTAGAAGATAGGTACACCCTAGTTTGAGTTCTTACGTGTTCGCTGACAACTTCAGCAGTTTAGGCAATAATAGTTTAATTGTTTAATTATTTGTAAAAGTTATGCTTGATCTCACGTTGCAGTTACTTAAAATATTAGTAAACTAATTCGGCTGCATTGAAGGAATTTCATGTGGCCTTAAATTTAGTTAAGTTGGCCACATCAAAAGCGCTCAATACTCGTCCGAAGCAGTATTCAATTTTATTTATTCATTGCGTTTATTTTGTATTTGTTGGTAGAGTGATAGAAATGAAAGGGTATTGAAAAGGAAAAGTTATAATTCTCAGCTTTAGACTCAGAGTGATAGACTCACATTCTCCAAAAAATACAAAAAAAAAAAAAATTATAAATATAAACAATAGAAAGAAAAAAGGAAGATGTGTAGAAGAGTTGCTGTACAAAAAAACTATTTTACATAGAAATGTTAGTAGAAATTAATATTAGTATAGGTACAAGTATTATAGTAAAATAATGTTGTTGCATTGCATGTTTTGTAGAATCACTTCCAATTGGCATTCTTTGGAAAACTTACTTGTAAAATCGTCTAGCTCTTCTTGCTCCGCTTCGGCGGCCAACTCTTCGGGAGTTTTCTTCTTTCGCATCAGTGGATTTGGTTCTTCCTGCGGCGCGGCTTCGACTATTTCCTCCTTCTTCTTGATGTTGTACTGCAAGTGAAGGGATGAAAATGAATTTTATATTCACCTCAAGCATTTAAGCACACTTGCATAATAATTCAATGAAAATCTTTTCGCCACTATGGAAACCCTCAAGTCAATCCCAATCGTATTGTGGATTTTTAAATTTTTCTTGCTTCTTCAATGCTTTTCGTTTCTGCTTTGCGCTCGGAGCCATTTCGTATGCGCAAATTGAATTATGCTTGAAGTTGTCAGCAGTTGAATAATTTTCAAGATTGGGATTGGGGAAGAAGTGCAGAGGGGTGTTTGCCAGGGAAGAGATCGGATTGCACATATTTAAATTACATTTTTACTTAAGCTCATTCTAAGCAGCTTTCATTTGCCTTGCCATGTCAATGTGGTTGGCACAATTTTCATGGATTTTATACCATATAAGAGTATGCCAATAGTTTTTTATTCGAATAGAAGTGGCAGTCGTAACTGAGGCACAGTTGTCAGTCGACTTTTAAAGAGAGGCTCACAAAATGAAAACATCTGCTTTCAACTAACGTAATTTTTAAAGCTGTTTCAACGTAAACCTCAATTTAACTCAAGTGCTCAGAGCAGTTGCTACACAATTGTGTACATATGCTGATAATCACCCAACCAACCACTTTGTGTAATTGTTATCCTTATCCTGATGCTTGTTATGCTGAAATTGCAATTTCCTTCCTCTAAAGCAAATTTACTGCAGGATATTCGTAATACCTCGAGCACCATTAATTGGTGCACACAATTTGAATATTGCCGCCAAGTGGAGCACAAGCTCAGGGTTGGCACCATCAATTTGCCACAAGTAGGCGGTACTTATGATGTCTTATGCATATCAATTAAAGGTATTAGAATGTGTCAAAGTTCACAATTTGAAATAACAAGTCAAGTGTACATTGAATTTAAAGGGAACTGGACACCGACACAATTCAAATATAAAACTATCTGCAGGGCATTTATAGGCTAAAAGTGTTCTTATTGTTTAGCATAGAGTGCATACCTCCGAACCAGCTCATTCCCCACCTATCAGCATACCTTTTTACCATAGCAACACATCAAACTACATATTCTTTCCGTTTCTACTGGCAACTGAACATTTTAATGTGTATTGATTTGCCTTTGAGTGAGGTATTTGTACAAGTTGTGGAACATTGGTGTGAGCTAATCCACATTACCGTGGCTATAAGCAACAAATCACTTACCCACCTTACTCTTGCTCTTGTAAGTTGTGCTTAAGTTTGGCCTATAAAAACATTCCTTCGGCACGTAAAGGCTAAAAGCATTTATGTGTACACTCGTGGCTATTAATTTAAGTTTCATTCGGTTAATTAGGCAGGGTATTATGCCCTGCTTAGCAATTTGCGTTAGTTATTGGCCAAGTATTTGTGGAGTACAAAGCAAATACGCGAACAGAACTGCTTCAGTGCGTATATGTTATATGCAAATTCTGCTGATAAATTCCAAGGTACTTATTAAGAAATTAACTTTGCTTACAACACTTGTAGTTGGCTAATTCCTTTTGGGTATTTATATATTGGCATTTTCGCATTTATTTTTTGCAGAAATGTTTATCAGAGGCGAGATTTTCTCCTGATTACAATAATGGGAACTTTAGAAAACTTTTTGCAAAACAAAGTAATTTTTTTAATTAAATTGATGATTCTTCCAATAGAAATTTGAAATTAATTTTTCAGGGACCTCGATGATCGGAACAAAAAAGGAAGACTGAATAAGTAGATATAACATAATGTAAATAAATAAAAATAACATATAAATTCAAACAATATATACAAAAAGAAAAAAATATATAAATAAATAATACGAGTATATATAAGTAATATATATAAATATAAATAATATATATAAATACAAATAATGTAATGATACCAAATAAATTATAGCCCAATTTAAAATATATTAATTTATAAATTAATGATTTTAGAGCACTATGCAGAAAACACCATTTTTAGACACTTTTCACAATATTTCACTTTATTTGGTCACATTTTCAGTTGGTTTGATTGATCTGCCATTAAGTAACTCAATCTGACTCCGTTAGGGAGTCACTCCAAAAAAGGACTCCCTACTAGAGTCAATTTGAACTCCATAAGGTCTCGGCATCCATGTTTAATTAGTAATATTCACATCTTAATGCTAATGTTCAAACTGAAATAATATTTAAAAAACTATTAACAACTTTTTAAAATAGCTAAAATAACTGAAATAATTAAAAGGGCCTAAAAACATGTTATTTAAAAAATAAATAAATGAATATCAGGATAAAATTAGAGGCCACATTTAAAAACTTTCAATTTTTTTCATGATTTTGGATAATATCAGCAGATTTTTTTTGACTTTGAGGAATCGTTAATTATTTTGTTCCACTCAGGCGATAATAGCCTTAACTTCCTGGATATCGAAACGTTCGCATACTTTATATTACATATTGTCATATCTATTTGATGCGAATGCCATCCTAGCTAGCACGAATATATTTTTACTACCCCAAAAAATATGTTAAGTTTTCTTTAGCAAGCATCACGTGAGTGTCACTTTGTGATGTTGCCAAACAGTCTTTCTTTAGGAGTGTATTGAACTTTATTTAGACGCATTTTCTAGACAACTATCCTAAGTAATGCATGCAAAATTATGAATGGCATTAAAATTCCAGCGAACACTTTTGCTCCATGCACTTAAACTTTCATATGTGCACATCTTTAGCAGGAATTTCGAAGCCAGGCATTATAATGCATAATATTAATGCATAGAAATTATGATGAGTGAGAGAAATGGAGCCGCACGAATTTGCAAATGGAGTGTAAAATCGTTGCTAAAATACCACATTTTTTGAGGAATTCTTTGCGCTGCATTTTAAAATGTGCACACCCTGTAAAGTGAGAAAGCTAAGTAAAGTTTGCAAATATATTTTCTACTTGCGTCCATTTTATAAACGGGGAAGGAATACAATACCTACACAAGCGCGTACAAGCGAGTGTATACAACAGCAACTTTGCCATGTAACTTTGCATGTAAATAAGCGACAAGTTTCGCAAAATGTTGCAGATAAAAAATACTGTTTTGTTAGAAAATGGTAAAATATTCTGGTAAAAGCTAAGTAAAATGCAAAAAAGTTTTTAATGGAAAAGTTTTCATGACTGGCTTGACAATTTGCAAGGATGCTCTTAAAGCGCGATGTATGCCTTGGATATGCAGGCACAGTCGCACACATACATGCTATGGTTTAAAGTTGAAAAATTAAAAATTTGCTAATATTCTATTTTGAGTTTTAGTTCATATATTTTCCCAAGAATTTCACTAAAGTACAAAACCACACAAATACTCATGGAAGGATACGCTGACTCCTCACGACAATAGCGGACGGGGCGAACTGCCACAAAGCATCAAGCGGAAGTTGTTAAACAGCTTATAAAACATCGTTAACAACAATGCGAACAACACAGGCACACACAAAATGGCAAAATGCCGCACAATAATACTGTTGCAGTTTCACAGCGCGCATACTGGAATCAGCTCTGCGTGTCTGCAATTTAAACAATTTTTTTCGACATTTTTTCTACTATGCAAACTTTGTTTGCCGTTTTAGGCTTAGGCGAGTTGTAAGTGCTAGCTTTGTCTGAAAATTTGCCAAAATTCCGCTTGGCTGCTGCCGTCACATGCTGCAGTCAACGGATTTCGGGCAAATAATGGTGGGCGTAGTAAAAAAGGTTTTAACGACTCTGAAAACATACGGTTCTCAAAAAAACTTTAAACAAATATTTTGAAAAGCTCCACTGATTGCAGAACATTGCAATTTCGTAAATAAATATTTGTGCTGCAGACGACGCAAGGATCAATGTTTATAGCTCAGATAAAATCATAAAGATACTTATTGAGACAAATAAACACAATTATTCCAAAATATCAAGGCTGTTACTTCAGCAGTGGTATTTTTATTTCAAAATACTTCGAAATTTTAAGAAAAAAATCAATTTGAAATATTTTTTTTGTGATTGAAGCTAAACGAAAGGAAATCAACGTCAGTGAACGAAAGATCATGATTAATCTTTGGCAAAAATGGAAAATATACCTTGAAATTGACGCAATTCCAGATCGAGCACGTTCTTCTATATAAACAGTTATTAATAACTTTAAAAAATCGGGTAAATTAACCTCAAAACCACGCTCTGGTCGTCCATCACTAGTAAGTACCAGGGAAACCCAGGGTCTTATAGGGCAAATAAAAGTCAACCCACGACTAACGGCAGCAGAACTGGCAAAGGATGTTGAGGAGAATCACATAAAAATATTATGTGCCGATATTGTACCAACAATTTAAAAAAAACACAATTAAAATGGCCGTATCGCTCGCAAAAAGTCGTATGTTTCAATAGTTAATAGACTAAAACGACAAGAATTTCCCCAAAAATAATTAAATGAAGGTGAAAATTTCTGGAAGCAGTTAATGTTTTCTGACGAAAGCAAATTTTGCATTTTTGGCTTTAAAGGATCTAAGATAGTATGGCGGAGACCCGGTGCAGCCTTCCAAAAAAAACACAGTTAAACACAGCGGTAGAAGACTGTTGATCTGGGATGCATGACACCTTCCGCAATGGGCGAATTGGAGTTTATTGAAAATAAAATAGACTACCTAAATATCTTCCAACAGAAGTTGAAGACCAGCGCAAAAAATCTTTCCTTGGATCCATCATTTTACTTCCTGCACAACAATGACCCAAAGCATACAGCAGAGGTAGTGAAGCTTTCTCTCCTTTATAATGCACCCCATCAGTTGGCACGCTCCCAAAATCACCCGACTTAAATCTAATTGAACATTTATAGGGTTTACTAGAACGGCGCATTCGAAATCACAATATTTCCTCGAGGACTATGCTCAAGGACCTAATTCGGGCTGAGTGCGCAAACATTAGTACCATAGAGACCGAAAAATTGGTCTAATCAATTCCGAAATGTTTAGCAGAGGTGGGCAAAAGAAAGTGTTACCCAACCAGTTATTAAATATATATTTTTTTATTTTAATTTTGAAAATTATTGTTAATTTTTTCATTCATTTATATTTTGTACGTAGACTTTTTCCGCATTGAAATTTGCTCTTTTTGGATTTAAGTTCAGTTATTTTTTGTTTGTTGTTGTTTTTGCCAAATTTTTTGGATATATATAGTAAACATAAATAACTATGATACTGCATCAACAAAATTTTAAAAAATCATCCTGAAATTGAATAAATAACTTCAATTTGTTATTTTCATATGTTGTATGTAGACTTTTTCTGCTAAGTGTATATAGTTCATACGCCACTTTCGCATGCCAAATGAGGTAGCGCTGTTTTTTATTTTTAGTTAAGATCAATAAACAGTGTTGTTGCAAACAGTGTATTCGTATGTATATGGGAGTAGAAAAAATTTGCTAATTTATAAGCATCGCTTGCCTGAGTACTTCCTTCAAGAAATTTTTAAATCAGGTGTTTCCATTAAGATATTTCTTCTCTCATATGTATATTGAGATTTCATTATGGTGTTCTTGTACCATGGCTTGGTATCCTAACGTTCCTCCAATTAAATTTATTCAAAATTATTGCCGATGCAAAATATGATTTATAGTAATTTTAATAAAAGTAAATAAAATGTTAAACGTCCTTAGATGAAAAAATGTCTACACAATTTTATTTATTGAGCAGAATTATCCCCACAAATCAATAATTATTTTATTTTATAAATTAGTGGTACTTACTTTATCACGTATATCTTGCCTCATCTTCTCGCGTTCTTCTTCCATCTTACGGTGCTTCTCCTTTCGTCGATCCTCGGCCTCGCGTATGGCCTCCTGACGCTCCCTCTCCTCCTCCTCTGCCTTTTCCTTATCATCGCCATCATCACCGCCATCACCACCTACGGCGCCTGTAAATTTTCGCAAATGGTGAAAAATGGATTTAGTCAATATTGTTAGGGAAATTTCACATTTGATAGAACTGTGTAATATATCTTATACGAATACTGACTGCTAAAGTTACATTAAAGGAAAACAGATGTAGAGATGTAGTACTAAGGACTTATGTAACTTTGTTTATATACAAAATAAATGTATGCTTTATTTGAAAACAAAATTTTAATTAAATTTCCTGTGTGTCTGCCTGTCATGTCTATAAGCCAAATGTTATTTGCATATGCTGAGGAGCCTAGTACGTGCACGCTTGTGCTGATTTAAGTGACTTGTGTGGCAGAATGTTCCATGATTCTATTGATGTCAAAATTGTATGTATTTCTTGACACTCTGGCTTCCTGTGCTCATTACACTCCTGCCTGCCTGCCTGAAGTATGAAGTGTTTGGCCTTGCACCTTTTCGACCATGTTAGCATGGGTCTTTGTGACACAAAAATTTAATTAAATTCGTATCATTTCATCGCCAGTCTAGGCAATTTTCTATACTTTTAGTATATCAGAATTCAATTACGAAAACAATGCTTGTTAATTTTACCGCACCACATGTATGCATATACTCGTATGTATAAAAATTTTGCCAATGCGAAAACTATGCATAAATTCAGACAATTGCAACATTTTATTTGTATATGGTAATACGTTCAAATTGGAATAGATATGTTTCAATCTTCAATTTCTGGAAATTGAATGTCTTTAAATTTAAGTGTTTAAAGCATATGGACTGACTACATATGCCCCATTGAAGTGTGCTTGTCCTAATTGCTTAGGAAATTGTGTTGGCTCTTATTGTGGTATTCCCTTGCGGTTGCGGTGCAAATATTTTGTTGTGCGCGTTTTGGAATAATTCTCTAATTAGGCAATATTCAATAATAACGGAAGCTTATGTGGTCATTAGCATCATTATACCCGTATATCGGAGTGGTTTTGTGAGAATTTGCAAACAAATGCAAATAGTAAGAATAGAATCGTTTATAAATTAGTTATGAGTCACACCATTTAGTTAAATGTTTTGTGCATTTATTGGTAAAAAGGTATTAACTGAAAAATATTGGATTATTTCTGTACTTAACTGATTAACACCTCTTGAAAATGCGTTTCTTTATTATGTATATATAATTAATACTACTGCAAGTAATAAAACGAACGAGTATGAGCAATAATTTCTTGTTGCCCTAAACTCAAATTCAATCCCTTTTCATATATCTGTAGTTATCGCATGACTGGCTATCTGCAACCTGAGTAACAATTTGCTCAGTCCTGGAGTGGTATAAATGACCATATATCACGTTACATTGGCGTATAGTGTCGGTCTAATATAAATTACGATTATTTCTAGTGTTATATCGCCGCTTTATTAGTACATGATCATAGCCTTGGAATATGTACTTTATGCCATTATGGTGCTGGGATTGATAAACTTACTTAATAAGGTGTTTTATAATTTTCAAATCTGGTTCTGGTTTTGAAACTTTTGGGATTGTAAGAGTGAGTGTAGTACAGTTGGATACTACAGTGATCTTATCCATAGTTGAGTTAGGCTGTCAATGTGTAAAATTGTTTCTCGAGGGCTGTGTATGTTGAAATTGTATGTTTCTATATTCATAGTTGAAAACATGGCACTTTCATGTATTGTTTTTCTTTAACGTTGTTTGAATAACATTTCAGTCACCATTCAATACGATTGAAGACGGACACATACTCATGCAAAGCTGGACATTTCTTTGACGGCCGCTCGCTGTTCGCTCAATTCTAAAACATTGGTGGCAATTTGTACGGCTTCATGCTTTCCGTTTTACATACCAGTACGCGGATTTGCGCAATCAATTCATGGGCATAATAAAAGAATCAAGTGAATTAACCAAATTTACACCATTTGTTTTTAATTAGATTCGAGCCAACATTAAATTTAATTACTGCTAAGTATGCGGCATTTGAAATGTTGTCAGAAAGTTTGACATCTCGGGTGGAGCACGTTAAATTTATGCTTGTTTCCTAATTGTATTTGTTTTGTGCTCAATACTTAAGTTAATTAAAAGTAATTTTCGTTATGCGAGCGAGCGACTAGACATGCTGCTTGACTCCACTACACAGCGTGCTCCCTCATATTTTTCGCGTGCGGGGGCATTACGCACGAGCGTTGTAGCAACAGTTGAGAACTGCCATAAATGTCAACCATTTTTGACTTCAAGTGTTTTTAATTGACTTAATTATGAAAGTTTGACTGTCAACTGTTATGGGCTATTATGTGCGATGGGTTCGGGGCGAGGACAGTTGATGCGAGTCGCACACATTCTCCTTGCACTGAGACTGAGCCGGCAAGTCAGCGCTTTGCTGCTGCCTAAGTTTTAATGTGCGTATTTGTTTTGCTATTTATATTTCTATTTTAATTTATATTTATATTTGTAGAAAATGATTTCTATTGAAATGGCTGAAGTTAATTTCTAAAGTTAATAAAACTTCGAAAACGTTTTCAATTGTTTTGTATCAAAAACGTTGCAATGCTTAATTGAAGGCAGTGGGGGAATGTGTACATTTATGTGAATGCTCGTGCGAATAAAATTGAAAATTTTGTTGAATTTGCTTGTAATTACATATTTGTTGCACCCCCGACTAAAGAAAGTTTTTTCATAAAAGTTTAAAAGAAGCAAAATTGTTTGAAAGCCTCAGAAGTTTCTGACTTGAGCAGTTTGCTTTATTTATTCCCGGAGTAGGTATATGCCTTGCCCACAATTGGTGCCACTAACGAAGTTTCGGATGTAATATATTTTGAAATTTATTATGAAAATAGTTTCTGGACATTTGAAGGAGGGGAAGGAACACTTCTTAATTGCTCCTATTTTGAAGAGCGAATTATATAAAAGCAGGACTAACTTTTTGACCATTTCCTGTGGTCGTATTGAAATATTTGGTTTTCTGTATCACCAAAGAGAAAATTTTAATATACAGAGTATTTGCAAACACACTCATTATAAATACAGCTATGTTTTTATTAAATTGAATCTTTGTAAGTAGAATTAGGTCTTGGCTTGGTTAATTGGATTGGAATGCTTTTGCTGGAGCTCACCATAAGGATGAAGAAGTCGCTGCAAAGCTATTACTAATTGCACAATTTGTGAATGTTTAGTGTTTTATAGAACTGTGGAGATCCACCCTGCATTTGTCGATAGACTTATTCATCTGAAAGTCAAGTGATGTGCTGTTAATGCACTATTAATGGGTAAGGTAATCACCTGACCCACTTTGAATTTAGATAAGTCATTAAGAATGCGATTTAGTCTATGCTAATAATCTACAAAGGAAATATTCAATATATCATTCCATGATGTGTTTACAATATATCAGTATCCAACTGTCGTATGATTCTGACAGTAACGACAACTTCAAGCTAGAAGCACATTTCTATTTCTATGCCACTATTTATGAACTTTATAACAATAATTTCCACCTACTATTGGCTTAAAAATCTTGAATCTTTACTCCAATATGCAAAACAATTATCTATTTTATACATATTGCAAAAAAGGTATGATATTGGAATCATGTTGTTATAACCTGATCCACATATTTTCATTTTATATTATTACAATAACACAATTTAGATCGACATCATTCATTCATCATTTATTTAAACGCTTTTATTGATCTGAGGTTTTCAGAAGAGGGAATGGGGTATATACTAAGAATTGAAGTTGTAAAAGGTTGTAATCGTTAGCAGAATATTAAATTACGCTTTCATTTAAATGTTGCTATATTGTAATTTACAAAACGGTATAATACTTCCTTCTCCCATTGCACCTTGCATGAAAGGAAACTCCATTTTCCCCGAAATTGCTGCAGCGCATACACACGTACGCGTCGCTGTTTTAGAGTACAGTAAACCCACAAATTTGTTAATTTCGTTTCCCACGTACTCGCCAGCGGATGCATTTTGGGCACCATTGAGCTTGTAGTGAACCATCCAAAATTTTTCATTATAAAATTTTTCCAGGTGAAATATAAAATAATAACGTGGGTATAACATATAACCACTCATATCCACTCACATGGCCCTCACACACACAGACATACCATGCAGCGAAGAATCATGTCTGTGCTTAAATGCAGACAGGTGAAGTGTGTGTGCGCTTTATGGGCGCTTAACTGCCTTTTGAAATGCAATAACGCCGTTGACTGCTCTAAAGCCAGTTGCCGTCCTACTCATGGCGGTTGATGACGTTGCAAAATTGTTGAGCTTTTGTATGCGAAATTTGCTCCTTGTTTTTGGACAGCAGCAATTATGTATGCTGCAATATGCTCAACAACAGCAACAACACGGCAACAACAACTGTACGAGCAATAACAATAGCAACATTTTCGAAGGCAGAGACCAAATACAACCACAATAATGGCGCTAGTACCAGTACCAGCAGCCACACGACCATCAGAAATAACAACATAAGCAGCAGTAGCATAAGCACCAGCAGCATCAACAAACTGAGCTTAACGCTGCTGCAGTTAATATTCGTGGTTAAATTTAATTTAGCATTGTTAGCGCTCAACCGAACAAGTGCGCATAAAGTGCACGTGCTTTTGTGTGCGCGAACGCGTTTGTTTGCGTATGTCAAACGCCACTTTGAGTTATATTAAATGTCACTTGTCATGTTTTTTTACTTATATATTTTTGTTTTTAGTGTCCTTTTACGCATATATGCTCATAAATATTTGTGTCATGAAAAATGTTTGTTGCATATGTGCCTTTTTTATTTACCCGCACAAACACAAGCACTGTAACTACACACAAATTTTGCCATATTGCCTTTGTCAAACGCCCATTAACGGTCCCACTGGTGGTTTTCCCCAGTTTCTATTCATATTTGAGTACGGGCGTGTTTTTTGCGATATGAGTTTCGAATATGATAAAAATGTAGTTGGTAAATATGAACTATAAAAAACATTCAACACCAGCAAAATCCAAAATGTCTTAGCCTTCCAATTAAATGTTTACACACATTTGAGTGGAATATATATATATATATATATATATATATATATATATATATATATATATATATGTATATATATATATATATATATATATATATATATATATATATATATACATATATATGTATATATATATATATATATATATATATATATATATATATATATATATATATATATATGTATATATATATATATATATGTATGTATATATATATATATATATATATATATATATATATATATATATATATATATATATATATATATATATATATATATATATGAACGGTAGAACTGTCACCAGGTGCGGTTGTTACATTATCTGCTAATGGTTATCTTTAGCAACTCTTATCGATCACTCTATATTGCAGTAACGTTAAGAAATTGTGAAAATTTACCTCAAAAATTTATCTTCTGCTACCCGAACTCTTAGAGAATTATATGATCTGCATGATCGCTCATCGGAGGTTCACAGAACTATTATAAGACTAACAAATTATCAAATTCGTTTTACTACAGACACTATTTTATATATAGGCGACAGTCTGCAAAGATGATCCAAATTTATCGGTCATTTTGGTGGTAAACCAACTGAAAGAGTTGCTACATACTTGACTTTTCTTCCTATATTGCGAATGAAGAGCAGTTTTAGTGGAAAATAAAAAAAATGTGACATGGAAACATAGACACAAATGGAAAAAAGGTTTATTGTGTATGTACTTTTAGCCAATATTTCATTGAGGGTTGGCTTCTGTATTGCATATTTTCAATCGATAATCTAATTAGAGAAATGTACAAGCTTTTCTAGAACGAAGACTTTTCTGCAGTGCTGATGAACACCTGCGCCACGAATAAATGTAAAAAAGGAAACCAAGCAACAACAGGAACAGCAACAAAACACGATATTTTAAGTATTCCAAATGCAAAAAAATGGTAAAAATTACAAAAGGCACAAAAATCGATGTGGTATGCCTGGTGCTTGCTGCCTGCTACCTGCAACGTTCTGGCCATGTTAGAAAACTATTTTAAGAATCCAACATGTAAAGGCATTCGCACGGAAAGCAGGAAACTAGGTTGCGCTTACAGCGTATATAAAACGTTAAAGAACTGAAGCACTGGAAAGGAAATATTTATGAAATGTTAAAATTTTGCGGGTTTTGTCAGGTGGTGGGTAAGACACGTCGTGATTTTCACAAAGCGAAAGGAACGCAGCGACAAAAATAGTCGAAATAAAATAGAGTTACAGGAGCCTCGGCAGAACCAGATGAAACAATAGAAAAATATTGGAATGAAAGAAAGCGAAATTGGAGCACTGCAATTAAAGAACATTTCTAGACGGAAGCACATTTATACGTTTGAGCACTTCTGCGCACAATTGCCATTCAAGGAATTTTATATTTTTTAATTACCAATTAAAACAAAATTATAGCATTATTTTTTCTTGTTCGAAATACGTTGCAAACTAACCAAATAAATAATCACCAGCGAAAGAGAATAAAGGGAAATCTGGTAAAAACTAATAATAAGGCGCACGTTTTTAACTGATGGAAACAAACATTTTTGTAAGGGAGCCCGCCCGCCTGATGGAAACTGAAAAAATAGGAAAACTCAATGCTTTAGTAAATAATCGTAAAAAAGTGCGCAACTTGCAGCTGTAGCTCAATTTATATTTGGTTCCTTTGAGAGACGAGTGAAACCCCAGGCCAGACTGATGGTGGCGTTGAATGTGCTGTCGATGTGGAGACGGCAAGAGTGAAAACTCTACAAACTTGGTATAGCAAATGAAAAGAAGGGACGATTCACTGCACTGTGCTTGTGAAACTAGATAATTATTTATTCTATTCCATTTGGCAAAGAGTCGTGTCGAAAGGAAGTGTTCTATTTCTGCTAGCGAAGCGGATTTTTCATGAATTTTAATTTGTATTTTGCACCTTTTCCTCAACATATTTTTCTCTGGAGTGCCTCTTTTTATTCTACTTTGAAATTGTATACAATTTTCAAACCGCTACTTTTGAGGGGATTAACATTAAAGTAAGTGGGGTAGGACACAAAACCCGCATATTTATGTGAATTTAGTAAGTGGCAATTTGAAATTTCAACAGTCTGTGAACATTTTTTACTATCTCTTTAAAGTGTTCGGTCCTCGATGTTGGAATAAATATTTTGTTCAGTTTCTTTTTTATTACGCGTATGTACTCCTAAATGAAATGAATTTTTATTTTATTTGTATGTGCAGTTTAGAGTGATTTATAGGTTAATTAATTAAATCACAACTACTTTTATTATCGAGAGACGATTTAAGTTCAGAGTTGGGCATCGGCACAAATGACTTTAAAAACACTGTTATCAGTTAAAATGCTAAATTATGAATTTATAAATAATTACAATAATTTGGTCAAGATCACATTTACTCTGTGTATGGATGCCGTTAGAGAGATGCGGTGGTGGGATTAATCAGTGAGTCGATAAGTATGCTACGCGAGCTCATCACTTTCACAGAATCAGAGCAGGTTGATTTATGGGACATTCGCGTTAAGTAATCATATCCAAATTCTGCAGGCAACCTTGGCTGGTCATTACATTAGTACCTATTATGTTCAGTAGTTGGATGGACATTTTGTTTCGATTTGCCAAAAAAGCGCTTTTTAAATGATTAACTTTAAGCGGTAAAATATAAAATTATTTAAAAAGGCCATAATAGGCCACTTGCAATATATTTTAGATTTCTTTGAACACAAGAACTCCACAAAAACTTCTCCAATGGTATTGTCCCTATAGATTAAAGTTATGGAACCCTGTTTATATCCGTATTCAAGAGCGTAAAATTGTCGCAACTATTGAATTATAAAACACTATTAAAAGTATATAAAGTATAAAGTTCGTGATTAATAAAATATCAACGCTCAATACATAGGAATACAATTCCTCCCTATTTTATTTGTCGGAACCAATTCGTTTTCAGAGGATTCAGTCATTGATTGAAGCTATTTGCAGTCATTTATTTTCATTGCTCTTATAATTATTATTTAGTTTTTTTTTTAAAAATAATATTGATGGTAATTAAAAAGTTATATAATATACTTATAAAAAACAATTTGTAAGCCGTGTCGATTTGGTTTATTTCTCAATACTAGTGACATATGACCGCTTTTGACTGAAGATGGAAAAGTGAAAAAATGTAATTCAACATGATTTTAGATGGCTTCAATTGTTGAAGACTCGAAAGTTTTTTAAAAAGTTTGTTACGATTGGAAATGATTGCAATTATTTTCGATCTTGGTATTAGTGTCAATTGGAAGTTAATAAAGGAGAAGACAATATTTTTTCCATTATATTGAAAGGCACGCAACCATATTCATGTCATTGTCTAGATCTGATAGGAAACTTTGAAACCAAGCTCGGCAACTGTGTTAAAAAACCTTACTTGTAACTGAGATGGTTATTGAAAACTCGGCCTTGGATCTTGTAAAAATTAATCTTATTACTATAATAAACTTTCACAAATAATGCTATAACGAATCTCTGCATCCACACCAGAGATTAATATGCCATAGTGTGTGTAAAAAATAGAAATAG